>OX439485.1:79971268-81171268 GCA_949320155.1 Melangyna quadrimaculata | reverse complement strand
TTCCAATGAAATAAGCAGAAAACCTAAATAAAAAGTGTTTTTATTGACCTTTATTAAAATTTGACTTCAGGTTTTCAAAAAAGAGTCGGTAGAAAACGGAAAAGCTTTTATTTGCTATTTTTAAAGCTTTCCAACACGGCAAGGTAATTTTTTCAATAAAATTTTTAAGTATTCCTGAAGATTGTGATTTTTTTTGTTCATAAAAAAAATCAATATAAGTCTTTCCAATACTTTTTTTAACCCTTCGAGACATCTATTATTTTGTAAGAGTTTTTTTTTTATTTATGGAATGTCTAATAACCAACTAAAGATTTTTCGGGGAGTTAAAAAATAAAGTATACTATAAAGTTTTAAACTGATCTTTAAAGAAAAGAAAGTTCTTTCAGGAATCGTTAAAAATGTTGTTGAAAACATTGACCCCACGTTGTTGGATAGCTCATTCAAACACGATCAGCAAAAAAAACAGTTTTATATCTATTTTTTAAACGGTATTTGTCGAAAATCGGATGTGAGAGTCTTTCAAAATTTTACTTATACTGATGGAATGTTTAAAAAAAAAACATTTTAGTCATTAATTAAAGCCTTTTAGAATAAGTTTTAATACTCGTTTAAAAATAAATTCGTTAATGTAGTTTAAAGCAATTGATCTTTATGTTTTTTTTTTTAAATAATCTACTGCGGAAAGAGATTGTACTGCATTTTTTTCTAAAGATCTATTGCACTTCTTTTTTTGTAGTGATGGCAACGCTGAAACTTACTTGTAACACGTAAATAAGAACAATGATGTCCTAGTACCACATAACACACTTTTATGAAAAATAAACTCATAAGTTTTCATTTTTCATATTCATAACATGGACAGTAGATATCTACCAATCAATTGAACGTTTCAAAATACATAAAGATTGACACCACTTGTAGATTGTTTTCCCCCAAAAAATAATAATAATAAATAATAAAGTAATAACCGAATTTTTATTTTAAAACATACACAGTTATTTTTATATAAACTTTGCTAATTCAAGATAGCCGCCCTCAAATTTAATTTAAATCAGCATTTTTAATTGATGTCTCAAAGTTCAAAGAATACAACATAATTGATTGTTTCAACCTCAATAAAACAAGAGTAGTTCCAATTCCAACTACATGTTAAAATCTTATAGAGAATGGCACCGACTAGCAAAGTTTTATTTAATTTTCTTTTGCTTCTGGTTGAAAAACTTACATTGGTGGAGTTGTTTCTTCGAAACCGACAAAAGTTTATGCCGCGTCCCATCATCACACTTCAAACTTCACCTCCGTCGTATCTTCTCTCATCAATAAAGCCAATGCAATCTGTGATAAGGATCACCTAAATGAAGAACTAAAACGCGTTGCCACCAGCGAAAATTCGGCAAACTCTACGTTCGCCAAAAGATAAAATTGCCCTACAGAATCCAGGAGTTTATTCTGTCCCCTGTATCTGTGGCTCTTCCTATATTGGAGAAACAAAACGTGCAATCAAAACTCGATTGAATGAGCATATCAAAGCCATACAAAATAACCAAGTAATAAAGTCCGCAATCTGTGAACATTTGGCGTATAACGTTAATCATTTAACAAGATTTGACAAAGCAAAATCTATTGCAACGGAGAGATTCTATGTACCAAGATTAGTACGAGAAGCTATTGAAATTAAAGTGCATACAAATTTCAATCGAGAACAAAGCTTTAACTTATCTGGTGCATGGGATCCATTGATACACAAATTAATTCAAAACTTAAATTTCTTACGCTAAAATTTCGACAAAAGTCGTGTAAACGACACTCGTAATAAAGGTCAAATCTAAAAGTTTTTCAACAAAATCACTCAGATATACAGAGTAAATAAATCATCCTGAATTTTGGATCATAAACCCAAATAATAATAATTAAAATTGAAAAAATTTACGATATCATCCACTGACAAATTTCACAATACCATCAACTATCGACAAACTCAACAGGCACAAAACCAATATCAAAGAACTAGTATTTGCTGCCGCTCATGACGCGTCCGCAACATACAGCGCAATTACTGCAGATCGCGTTGATCGTTGAATGAATGCAATGATTGCTATAGATTCAAAAGAAGCAGCAGATACAACAGCGAGACAAATTAAGCAGATAACGAAGCGAATAAACTGGTACTGGTAGTGGGTAAACGATGTGAGAAGCAAAGTAAGCTCCGCCTTTTATTCATATAATTTATAAATTCCCTGCAATGCAGTATTGAGAACTTATAACTTTATAGATAGATATCTATTCGTGTATTTAATTTATTCACTCAACTACAAATATAGGCATACCTACCTACCATTTTATATAGAAAAGTGCTGTTGCTACTTATAGCTGCCGTTCCAATTCAAACGTGGCGTTAGATTAGTTCAGATAAAATCTTTCATTTTGTTTTAACTCTGCCGTTGGTGGCTGGTGTTAAGCTGATGCCGGCGGCGTCGTTTTTCATGATGGAAGAATACCATAAAACAAATCAATACTTCCGGGAAATTTGCCAAAAAAAGGTTCTACTTGCGCATGAGACAAGTATTATTATTTTTGTCTGGATATTTCATGGTCCTTTTGTGTTTGAATATTCGAGTGCAGTCGTATAAATCTACTGTGACAATTTATTTTTTCTTGTCCAACAACAAACTATAGGTTCATATAATAATCCCAAACATGAGCGAAGCACATGTTTATTAACCACTTTAGAGAGTATATTGTCAGTTGAAATTTAAGAATTCCCAGAAATTAAGTAAATGAGGATGCATAATGTTGTTTTATTTTAAAAAAAATTCTATTGTCTTATGAATTAAAAGAAAACATATTTGTAGGACATTTCAAGACCCAATATATATATCTACCTAACTACATATGTAAATATATCTGGATATTATTTAAAAAAAACTAATAGTATAGCCTTCCCTCTTCAAACACTGAAAGGAGAATGGACATTTTGGTCTACCTATCGCCCACGAACGAGACACGAAGCTGTAAACGATGGGGTTTAGGCAGTATATGGCAACAAAGATTGCAACTAGAGCGAAAGTTATTTGCAATAGTATTCCATTAATATGACAGTATTGGTCACTTTTGATGAACTGGATAGACCCCAAAATAAAGAAACTTTTATACCAAAGGTAAATAATAGCGAATAATATCATTTACCGAATTTAATGAATGGGAACAATCGTGCGTCAAATGCCCACAATTAAGATATACAACGTTGGAAAGCTTAGTTCAAGAGCATCATATTTGAATATGGGCACAGAACTGTAAAGCATGGGGTTTAGGCAGAATATGACAAAATATAAAGCAATTCGTCTATATTTATTCGAATTTGCAAAGTTTTTTTCTTACTTTTTTCGTTACTTTTTTTAGCCAACTCCCATTGTTTAGGACAAAAAAATACTCGTACGTTGATACGATTTTCATAGGTCTCGTTTCTGGGCACTAGATAGACCAGGTCCCATATATTACTTAACACGTTCCTATACTCAATTTAATAAATATTTTGTTTAAATCCTTCGTTAAAAGAGTTTTATTTCAAGAACTCAAGACCGCTCAATCAATTCACCCAAGCCATTTGTTCTAAATATTAAAAAAAAAATTCTGTAAAAGGAGAGTGCCCAAAAAAAACCCAGAGTCGATAAAATAAAAACATATATGGTTTGAAAGGGCATTGACTGTAGATATTAAATATGAAATTATTTTCTTTAAAAGTTATCCCCGGGGCTGGCTATGACAATTTATTTATTTGTAATAGCAAGGTGTTTTTTTTTCATGTATACAATAACATTGGTGAGGGCAGTACAGAATAGAACATGTATTGGTTAAAAAACATACTCACATATCTACTCGGCACATGATACCTAATTCGCAAAAGTTTCGTAAACCAAAGTTTCTATTAAGACAAGGCTTCGTAAACTATTTTTCGAAAAAACTGATTTTCATAAGGCAATGCTCAAAAATACATGGTTTCGAAAGGTTAAAAGCGTGGCGGACACTATATTTTTTTTTTTGGAATGTGAGGTAGCAACAGTATAGGAAGTTAAGTTATAGGAGAAAATACATGTGCCTTGAATGTTGCATGCTTTTAATTCGAAAATGTGTTAACAGTTATAAATTGCTACATTACTAGTCTTGTCATTATATTCAAAGTACTCTTATCCAAGAAATCAATAAGCAAATTCCGGAATAAATTATGAAAACAAAACATTTCGGAATTGTACCACTGCCTATGAAAAATTCTTAGTTTTACCGATTTCGTTTTCATTTCGGAGTTTTAAAGTTACATATTGACGTAGTAACCAAAAGACAGGTCTAATTTATTCATTAGTATAATAGTATGCGAATGATTTATAAGTTGTTCTTAATTCTTATATGCACATACTATTTCCTAAAACTGTTGTCCGGCATGCTTAGGTAGGTAACTATTTATTTCAAAACTGTTGAGTAACGGTATAACCGCCATTTTATGAAAGACGTAATTATCTTGTGGCTGTACTGATTTTAGTGACTTTTGGTTAACCTATTTAATAACATGCCACATTTTCCTTTTTTTTACATGGGATTTTGCATATAAAACTTCCGACGTCTTGGGGGCCGGGTTAACGTTAATATAATGAGCTAAAATTTTACAGGAATTTTTTTAAAATTATTTAGAACAAATTAGGGAGGTGCGTCATTCAAAGTAAGACAATGACACTTAAAAGGACCACCCTAATGTACATTCATATGTATAACTTTCTTAATTTTACGCAGAATATTATTTTAATTGTTAATGAGTAATAGGTTGAGGCTGAAAGCACGAATGCCAAAATTGCAAATTGACTAAAATCTTGGATTCAAAAATTCCAAAATAATCGTGATCTTTAATACCAAATAAAAAGCTAACTATCGATATTTGAGCATCCCAAAAGTTCTATTTTGGGAGTATTTTTGTTTTGCTTATTCATGAAAATTTGTTGATTTTTATGACATTCGAAATACGGTACAAACATTCAGTCGAATTCGACAATAAAATCGCAAGGCGCGATTTAGTTCTGCATTTTTGATATGTTTTTGGGGGATGTTAGAGTAGTCTGTAGCTAAGTTTGCAACTTTGAAAAACCTGTGCTCGCTAAAACCACCATATTGTTTCCGATATTTTCCTTTATAACTTTGGAATTATGCAACTTAGGAAAAACCATCTATTATAAACTTGTTTGTTATTATATTTCCTACAAGACCACATTAGTTTTAAATTTAAATAATAAAATTTAAAAATAAAAAAATATTTTAACAATATTTTATGATAGCTAAGGGTTCCTATTTTTTCAGTGCTTCAAAATTACTTAGTTTTTCAGAATTTTTTTAATTCATGGTTAGATAGCAGCACAAATATAACATGCACGAATTTAAAACTAATGTACATAGTCAAGTAGAAAATTGTATAACAAACAAGTTTATAGTGGATGTTTTTTTTCCTAAGTTGCATATTTCCAAAGTTAAAAAGGAAAATGTCGAAAAAATGGGGTGATTTTAGTGTCTTTTTTTACTGTTGCATTTTTCCTGCAGCGAGCACAGGTTTTTTTGAAGTTGCAAACTTAGCTACAGACTACTCTAACATCCGACTAAACTATCATTTCAGAGCAACCGATTGACTATCATTGCTTGCTTTTTTCTTGTTTTTACATAATTTTTTTTTGTTTAAAAGGTGAAAGTAAAATATTAAGAAGTTAGTCTGAATTTTAGTTTTCATTTTTTTTTTTTGATTATTCAAAAATTGTTTACTAAAAAAAATGTATTTCAAGGCAAAAAGCTCTAAAAAAAAGTATATTATGGCATTATAAGTGTTGCCGTTGTTCGTTTTTGTCTGTGAAAATGAGCAATTTTGATGTTTTTCATGACACGATTATTCAAACTTAAAAATCGAATCCGACGTTCCCCAGGTTCTATTCATTATTCGCAAAATAACGTAAATACCATACGTGTTATCCACTCCAATTTCTATGTAACTCTACAAACCCTGAGCAGTTTTGAGAAATTTTTCGAAAGAGGTCACCGGAACGTTAAAATAAAGTTAGAACAAAATAAAAAAAAAATAAAAAAATTGACCCGACATTGCCTAAGATAAAATGTCATTCTTTCATAAACAATTTAGTTTGTTTGCAATAAGTGTTGTAAATTGTTTTCCAATAAGAGGTGTTATTTTGACATTTAAAGAAAAATGGCAATTTTTGAGATAAACGATCGGATGTTCATTTCAATGTAAAGATGAAAACAATATGGAAACAATGGCCGCCACGGCTACGCTTACACAACAATATCCTATTCATGACAATTTCCATCACCAAATCGCAAAGTCCATCTTTGAGGTCTGGAATCGACGCTGGGCTGTTGGCGTAGACCTTATCTTTCACGTGGCCCCAAAGGAAGAAGTCGCAAGGTGTTAAATCACAAGATCTCGGTGGCCAATTGTGATCACCTTTTCGAGAGATAACCCGGTCCAGAAACTTTCCCCGTAAAAGATCGATGGCATTTTTTATAATGAATTTTAATAATTTCAATGTGTTGTTAAAGCGTGTATTGTTCCATTTCCTTAAAACGATTTACACATCACGAGCGATTACGTAGGTTGGAGGGGATTTAAAAGGATGTATCGATGCACATTGGTTTTGAATGTCTGTACATCACAACGGGAGGATAAAATTGAGCAGAATAGAGCATACGTCTAACTGTTGGTCTGTGTATCTCCGGTAAATCACAATTTTTCTTTCGTTAAACTTAGTTTTATTCGTTAATCACGAATTTTTCCAGTAAAACCTGATGTATGTTCACAAATGTCTCTATAAATCACAGATTTCCCTGGTAAACCAATGGTTTCTCAGGTAAATCTCAGGTTGAGTCTAGCAAATAACAGATTCATCTGGAAAGTTAAAAATTATGGTAATATCTGGTAAATCACTGAATAATCCTGGGATATTATGTATTGTTGCATTTTCGAGCTAGAAATAAAAAGTCAAATATTAAAATGCTTTTTAATGGTTTTTATTTAAAGTTAATTCCAAGAAAAAAATGTGCTTCTCGATGACAATTCAATTTCAGAGCAAAATTGGCGCGATCGCTTCGAAATCTTTTTATTTTACGTTTTTCTTTTCATCTTTAATTTATTTCTCTCTTTTGGTTGTATTTTCTTTCGTTTGAATTCTTAAGGTCGATGCCTACTGACTTTTTTTAAGGTCGTAACAATATTTTTCTAGTAAATCAAAGATTTCGTTGGTAAATCGCAGTTTAAACCTTGATTATCACACATTTTTCTGAAATATCGGGGTTTTGACTAATAAATCAACGATTTCTCTTGTAAATCAGAGGTTAAGTTGGTAAATCACTTATTTCTGTGATAAATCACGGTTTATTCCTGTTTATCAAAAGTTGATCCTGATTTATCAGAATTTTTCTGGTAAATTAGAGATATTTCTGGTAAATCGCGGATATCTCCTTTAAATTACAGGTTTTCCTCAGTTAATCTCGGATTTTTACGATAAATCCAAAGATGAAACTCGCATAGAACATATATATACAACAGATTTGTATCCCGGATTTTTCCTGTAAAGCACGAGAATAGAACTTGACTAAGAGATTTCTCTGGTAAATCACGGATTTCGTTGGAGGTTTTCTTTTCGCAACTATCCCTGTAAAGAAGAGAGAAGATAGGCGTGGCGGAGCCTATAAAGAAAAGTCGGTAATATTTATATGTATTCTTTCCAAATGTGTAATTGAACGGCAGGATTTGGCCACTACACTACATGTGGTTTTCATAATCAGACTGTAGTTAACTTAAACACCCTTATTCATTAAGAAGAATTAGTTATTTTAGCTCCCATGCTTAGGAAAACTACACCATGGAATCAGACTGTTCCGGGCTCAAATGGAGCAGTAAGCAATTGCCTTTAGTTTGAGCCCAGAAAATTCTTATTCCATGGTGTAGTTTTCCTTAACACCGGAGCTAAAATAACTATTTTTTCTTTATGAATAAGAGTGCATATTTATAATGATTTTCGCAATACTTAAAGTGAGCTTTTTAATTCGTCAAAGCGAAGTTTGTATGTAAAAAATTCCACAAAATGTTGCGATTTTGATTGAATTTCCTGAATGTTATAATTTTTGTATGCGCAATTAGCTAATTGTTATTTCTTTTTTGATTCGATCTCACATTCAAAATAAGCTTATCTATTTTTCAATGTTTTTTTAAGCCGGAACACACCATTATCGTGTGTTGTGGAGTCGTTTGTCGCTGTCACTTCATATGTCATACTCCACATCACCACAACACAACACCAGAGGCAGGTGTGGTTCTGGCTTTAATTGTTAAAAAAAAAGTTCAACTGTCCTAAATACTTGTTTGTACCAATAAAACTTTGAGCAAAAATTAAACATATACTTGTACCTATACATATAATATAATACACAACATGTAAGTTAACACAAATAAAAGTTGTTGCGTAGAAAATAATTCATACAAAAAATTGATAAGAACTGTAAATACAGGGATTCGTATGTAATTTAATTAGTTTTTAATGTTTACAAATAAACTTTCCGATACCTAGGTATTCATTTGAATATATTACGATTGTAATATTTTTGTAATAAAGAAAAGTTAAATATTGTATGCATATACATTCATATATTTATAAAATATCTCAAAGTGCATTTAAACAAAACAACAACAAAATATCTTATTGTTCTTTTAATGTTTTCATGACAGCGCTGATTTATGGGTGTTGTCGCATTATTGCCGACTATAGAGTAGCTGACATATAGCAATTAAAATAAAAATTGTACCCACAGTTCACGGAATAATATAAACGTATATATATTAACAAATGTAATAAATTTATTTCTTATCTTTGCAATTAACCTTTGGTATATGATGACTCTATACCTGGGTGCATTAAATTGCTTTATTTTCATGCACGTCTTCGAAATCAAATTGATTTGTTAAAGTAAATTTTGTTTATAAATATAAAAGGGAGGTCATAAAATAGGTTGATGGATATAAGGTTTTTAGCCTTCGATAAGTAACGAATTCAAAAGATATAGTTTTAACTAAAATTATATACGATCCACCTGGAATCTTTATAAAATTCTTAATGGGCGCAGCGATCAATCAAAAATCAAAACTTACTATAATTTGGCAATAGAGTTAAAAGCAAGTTGCCAATTAAGAACCTCATTCGAGAAAGTTCTATTAACTAATGACTATATAATTTGTGCTGTTCACACTAATTTTGGAAGTGGTACACGGAATATATCTGTCCTGAAAATTAATTAAAATAGAACCGCGGCGGCGTTTGATGTTTGATAAATCTACAATAATTTATCTATAAGTATTTTTGTTTTTTTTTTTTTAACTTTGCGCGCACAAAAGGGATTATTATTACCCTTAAAATATTTACACACAGTGCGAGCGTTCAGGAAATACAAAAGGGTTAAAAAGGAGATACCGATGAAAATTTGTTTTGAATGTCTGAATACTGTAATAAGAGGGAAACACAGAGCCAGGTAAAGTATTCCACATTCTTGTGGTTCGACTAAAGAAAGAATCTCTATACTTAACAGTACGTCCGAAGTTGGGCTCGAGGGTAAACTGGTGGGCATTCCTAGAAGCGCGAGTATTGCGGTTGAATTGTTTGAGGGGAGGAATGCAACTGGCTATTTCACTAGAACACTGTTTATAAAAATAACGGTAAAATAAGGAAATACATGAAAAATTACGGCGGTGTTCGAGAGATGTAATTGTTTCCGTTATAGATCCTTCACCTATCATTTTTAAAGCTCTCTTTTGTATTCTGTCCAACAAACTTAAGTGAGTTTTTGGAGCTCCTGCTCCAAAGTACTCAAGTTTTGGACGAATAAAGGCTTTGTAGATCATAGCCAGATCAGAAGGGGAAACAAATTTCTTGCATCTGCGGAGAAAACCTAAACATTTAGCAGCGTTTTTGGCGACATCAAATATGTGGTCATTCCACAAAAGGTGGTCTGTGACACACATACCGAGAACTGAGAGCTGTTTGGTTTCCTCGTTGCAAGTGCCGTCCATTGATAGTGGCATTGGGAGTGGGTTTCGCTTTAACGACAGGAGATAGCATTGAGTTTTAGAAGATGCTGTTTAGATCAGAATTTAATGAGCTAATCATACGCTGCCGTTCAATTTCCACATCCGAAGGACATGGATGTGAATCTGTAATCGAATATGAAAAGCTGAGGGTACTGTCGTCAGCGAAACAGTTTAATGGATTAGAAGTTTCAGACAAAAGATCATTTATAAAAATAAGGAAGAGAGTCGGAGACAAAACAGAGCCCTGGGGCACACCAGCATTTATTTTGTGGATTTCAGACTTGAAACCGTCCAATACGACTTGTATTGAACGGTCCGAAAGATAATTTCTAATCCAATGAAGAAGAGATTCATCGAAACCAAATGCGCGCATTTTCGATAATAGAGCTTGATGCCAAACTCTATCAAACGCTTTTGAAATATCAAGTGCAATAATCTTACTTTCTCCAAAACGATGTAGAGATTTGTTCCACTGTTCGTTGAGATATACCATCAAATCACCAGTGGACCTATTGCTACGAAAGCCGTACTGGCGGTCATTAAGAAGCTTTCGTTCCTCAAGATATTTCTTGAGTTGAAAATTAATCAGCGTTTCCATGACCTTGGAAAGAAGGGACGTAAGTGCTATTGTGTTATTGTTACCCTTTTTGACATTTTTGTGTTAATTGGTACAAACATGTTTTTGAAAAATTTCAAGAGCAACTATCATTATAACTTAATCGCGTAAATATATGCTTAACTTTGAGTCGCGTGGTCAGCGGATGAACTCGTAGATTTGATCAATGGTTGCGTCTTCAGTAATACCTTATATTAACGTTTTACGCGCTTTATCTCAACCTTGGCCAGTGTTTTCGTTTCAAACAAAATAAAATGCTCGCCTGAATCATACGAACTTGCTCTGACTGTTTTGATAATACTCGTACCATACATAAAATTAAAAAAAAAAAAAATCACAAGCCATACTTGAACAAAAGAGCAAGTACAAACGACCCAAATGAAGTTGTGCATTCGTTTTTTAGTGCCACAGTTGTGCCTTCAGTTTTGAAATCACAGCCTCATATAAGTAGCTATCTTTAATATATATAAGGATGCTCAAAACTTGAAAACGTTTGTTCGTAATTTCTAAGTTAAGGTTTAAGAAAAAAAAGAAAATTCGTAAAATTCTCAACAGGTGACGCTGGCGGCTCACATTTCTTTTTGTCAGCACGCATAACTCGAAAACGGATCGTTCGATTTTCACGATTTTGGGTTTAATGGATTTGTATTGGCCTAAGGAAAGGCAGTATGGAGGAATATCACAGAAAATTCTAGGAAAATTGGAAATCCGGGAAAGTCCGGTTTTGAGTACCCTCATTTCTTCGAGAGTTGGGACGAGAAAGGGATTTCGATTGAGTCGTCAAACGCTGCCTGTTTTAGAAGATCAACGCCGGCAGGTGAATATCCAATTTACAACGACGCACGCCGGAGAGCTCATTACGAAAGTTTTCCCGAATCAGAACTATGTTGACCATGATTGGCTGAGTGCATGAGCGATTGTGGCTCCGAAAAACAATGATGTCGATCATCGATGAGTTAAATTCATACAAATCCGCCGACTCCTTGATCGAAGAATATGTAGTCACAAACTATCAGCCTTATTCTGGCAACCTCACTGATGCCTAACAATTCACAATCACCTCATAACTCGTGATGAACTTACCTCATAAAAACTTAAAAATTATGATCTGCTCCTTGGCAGATCACAACTCACGTTGTTCTTGTGAGGTTTCTTATGAGGGCTTCCACAAAATACGAAATTGTGACCTGTGAGCCTCACAACGGCAGAATAGGGCTGTAAATCACTATTTAAATTATTAAATGCCTTGGATGTTCCGTGGTTGTCGCCACCCAATTTGAAATTGATGCACCGAAAATTTGTAGCGCAACGCGTTTGATTGTGAAGACGTGACGATTTAGAGGCGAAAATTCCAAGGCAAAGATGTTTTCATTCTGCAAAATCCGCTTAATTCGAAATTAATTCGTATTCAAGCGTCTTCAGTTTCCCGTGCGTCTCGCTTTCGCTATAATAATTAATAAGTTGCAAGGTAAATTCGTGGATGTTTGTGTAATCAATTTGAATTCCATGTGCTCAGGCTCACGTGTCGGCAAAAACTGTGTACGTGTACTCACACAAAAAGTGTTAGCGGTGTGTTTTTGCAGGTTCAGATAAAATTGTCGAAAAAAACGACATCCGAACTTAGCAAATTCATCGAAGCAAAAATGACCAGCACTATCACGAAACTCAGAAATCACCATCAGTAACCTTTCAGCTTTTGGATAAGCATGCAAAATAAAAACAAAATACAATAAAATAAAAAGAAATCTCGTATAGAAAATTATTCTGATCGTTAATGAAACGAAAAAAAAAAAACACAATTTTAAACCACTAATCAGAAACATATTAATTTATGAAACAATGGTCGGCCATTGGCTCAGATATTTTGACATTTTCATACAAACTATCGATAACAAAATAGTAATTTGAGCTGGCAGTACTTTTTCTATATGAACTTAAGTTAAGAACCGATAAATATCTGAACTTAGCTAGGTTCATATGGACCTAAGTTGTTTTTGTATTTTACATGTAAATTCCTTAGTTCAGATGTTGTTTTTTCGTCAAATTTTATCTGAACCTCCAAGCAAACACGGGTTGACCGACACGTCTATTATTGCGGTTTGATTGAAAAACATCGACATTGTTATACTTTGGTTATCTCTATTGTATTTTATAGAATTTTTGAATAAACAATTTTTCCCAGGCTCGGAATTATTATTTTCATTACATTATAACAAATTTGGGCGGAACGAAGTCCGCCGCGTCAGCTAGTCTGATATAAAATGGTACTGGACCTTGAGTTCACCTTGTAAACGATAAATTAATTAAGCAAAAAGAAATGAAGATTGTAGCATCGGTTCTGTGTCCAATTGCTTTATTATTTTTCTGTTTTATTATTGACATTATTATCCATTCGTTCCTTTGTCACGTTGCATTCTCTCTGATTAAAGTGCATCACCGGGACATCAAAACGCTACTAAACCATATTTCCTTTCACATCCCATGCGTTACCAATCTTCAATTGTAAATAAATGGCACTCGATTGAGTCGCAGCAAGCGATTTCATGTTGCTCAACAAAAAAACAACAACAAACTGATAAAAACAAACGTTGACAACGATGAATGTCAAGTTGATCTGCATCATGTTGTGTTGCTCCAAATGCAATCGGAATTATACTTGCTTGTTCCAATAAATGTACCAATAAATCGAAGCAATAATAATTCTAGTTGTAGATTATTTATATGTGTTTTAATATTTTTCTCTTCCTTCTATATATTCGTTGCAGTCCAACGACGAACACTCTGAGGACGACATGAGAGACTGTGAATCAATGGATGATGAAAACACCGGTCGATTAAACTCCTCAATGGTCAATGGAATGACCATGGACTACGTAGGACTCGGTGGTGGCAGGAGTCCCGAACAACACAATTCAGAAATTCCAATGAGGTACGTATAGTTGTCTATTGTAGCATTTGAGACATGATTCATAATGTATTAAGGCCAACTTCGTGTCCATATAGTCATCACGGGCAGTTCGGAGCGAATCATCCGTTGGGTGCGCTGGGAAATTTCATGAGTATGGGTGGCCTGCATAGCATACCGAATCTGCAGCAACAGCACAACGATGTGCTGGAAAAATTGAAAATGCAAGTCCGCGATATGAAAGTGGGCCTAATGGTAAGTCTTTAGTCTTTATGATTCCTGAATAATGTCATAATTATTACCAAAAAATAAATAAAATAAAAACAGGATCAAGAGTACCCATCACATAGTAACTTCGGCTCAAATGTCATTCCAACACCCATAAATACGGCATTCACAATTCCGCCAACTTCACACAACACATTCAACCACTCCCCGCAGAATCTATCGCAGCAGTCACCGCAGCCCCAGCAACCTAACTTGCTATCAACAACGCAACAGCAGCAGCAGCATTCACAACAGTCGCAATTACAAACGAGTTCCCAATCGATGTCAAATGGTTTCTCGTTCACATCGCCCTCAGCACCAAGCACAAAAGATGGTGAGCATTCTCCAAATCTTTGGTTTTCCATCAATGAATGAGTTTCCCTTTATGAATTTATTTGTTAATATTTTTTTTTTTAAATACAAATAGTAGTTTAAATTAAAAAATATGATTTTATCAACCGAATTTGTTAACTTGACCTTACCTTCTTAAATTTTAGGCTTACCTAAATGTTAAAATGTTAAATAATGTTGTTGGATAAAATGATTATATAAATAGGTACCAACAAAATGTACAAAGTACCTGTTACTATTAATCCCCGATTAGAAGCAACACCAAGGTTTGACTATTTGACCAGACGCTTTACTTCATTATTCCAGTGCTGTCGAAGAAATGTTAAAGAAATAACAATAGTGTTTTAAAGTTATAGCTCAAAGCATTATTGTGAGAAAATAAAAAAAAACACAATTTATCAATTAAATTAATCATTTTTTGACCTTTTATGTTTCCACTTGGAACGCCTTACGAAAGTTCTAAATCATTAGTCCTTTAATATTGCTTCGACAGCACTGGAACAATAGGGTGGTCTTGTTTGTAATTGAAGTTTGTGTCACTAATCGAATATATAGCTCAATGTAATTAAAATTGTAAATCTTGATATTTTTTGTTTTTATATTTACGAAATCAAAACTTCAGTCTCAGCTCGGTTCGGTTCGGTTTCGTGCAACTAAGTTCTAGATCTCGATCTTGCCTGTAATATCAATCAAATTAAGCTGCAAAATATTTATTTAATAATTTTACTTTTAAATTTTAAAATATTTACAATAGCGCACAAAATTAAACAATTTAATAGATACGACGCCGAAGCATATTTATTATGAAAATAGGCATTTTCGTATGAAAAATTACTCTTAGTATCATGATATCTGTTCCTACCGTAATAACTTGTATAAGAGGCCGCCCACAAATAAAAAATAAATCGGGTGGCACAACGGCTCATGAAGAACCAGGGCCTAGTGACTAACAACTTGCAACCATTCCTGTGTGCGCCTGTCGACAGGAATGGAAGGGACCTACAATTTTATGCCGAATACGAACGGCTAGACGAGAAGCACTTATTCGTGACAAGTGATACTCTTGGGGGATTTGTCAATTCCTCGCAAGAGGCAGTAGCCCTGAAAAAAAACTTTTTTTAGTTTTTAGGTGGACCCCCCACACTCTCGGTAAATTTCGGTCTAAATATACAGTTTCGTCTTGTATGCTCTGAGGCGCGTTTCGTCTCGTTTCAAAACTCGATCAAAACTTTTCTTGACTCGTGACAATTAGTCCTTTTTTTTTTTTTAATGATGTGAAGATCTTTTACGGTTATTGTATTTATTTGAATTGATATAATTACAGAGAATAACAGCAAATATACATTTTATACAAATGATAAAGGTACCCCCACCTACTTTAAGTCCTCCAGTATTTTTCAAGTTGCAAGCCCAATTAACAATGAAAAAAAAAAAACAGTGAAAAAGAAAAAAAAAAGATTGCGCACTTTTTTAAATTATCTAGTGCCTACAGGTTTTAAAACATAACAGATCAACAAGTCTTATAAGCACAATTTAACAGATTTCCGACAGAAATTTAATAACATTTTCCAAAATAGAAAAGGGAAATAGAAAACAAAAATTATTAGCAACAGTAAAACTACATATACAGGTATGAAACTTTTTCTGGTACAAAATTCTATATTTCAAAATTGGCTAAATGATAAAAAAATTGTTTTGATAATGAAAAAATTGGAAAAAATGGAAAAATTGGAAATACAGAATTACGGATTTACATAATTTTGAATAAACAGAATATTGAATTTACAAAAAATTTTGAAATATAGAATTTTAGATTAAAAAAATGTTTAAATCCGAATGTTTTAAGATATTCCAGTCTGAAATGGAATATAACCATTTTTTTCCCTATTCTTGAGATTTTGTAAAAATTGGAAATGCTTTTTTTTCAAAAACAAATGCACCGATTCATTCATGAACATGAGTCATAGTGCAATACTTTGATGAATCGGTGCATTCGTTTTGAAAAAAAGCATTTCGATTTTTTACAAATCTCAAAAATAGGGGAACAAATGGTTATATTCCATTTTCAGACTGGAATATCTGAAAAACTAGAGCCGATGGTGAAAAATAAATGACGGATTTGAGTTCAGCACACGAGGAGGAGCACACTCTGGGAGGAGTCTTACTTGCTCGCTCCCGAATCCGTGTAGGCCTTTAAAATCGAGAAAAGCTTAAAAATAAACCGAGTTTTTGGGGGTTTTCAGCCAGCTATCGAGTAAAAAAGGCGTATTTTGAAATATAAGGGGTAGTGACTTGTGCTATTTTATTACTGGCATCACTAGGGAGTCAAAAGAAATCTTTTAAAGTTGGTGAAACCACGTTTGATACGCAAATTTCTTGATCATTTGTTGAAGAAGACGTGTTTTTACATAAAAAACGGCCGCGGGGTCTGGAAGTACCATTTTAAAAAATTTCCGGGACGTAGAAATACTTGTGAGGGTATCTTCTATAAGAACCACGATACCCATTTTCAATATTTGACAAAAAAAATTAAAAGACACCCCTAAGGTAAGTCGTATAATTCGGATCAAAAATTTTATTTCTCCTACCCCCAGTTTCACAGCGGAAGTATAATCTTAAGTTCAGCTGAAATTAAACTGAGTTTAAATGTTTGGTCTAACTCGACTGGTTTGACTGTAAAATCTGAATTTCAGTTCAGTTGAACTTTGTTTAACTAGATTTCATGAAAATAAGTAAGCAGCATTGTTACGTTTCAAAGTAAGTAATTTTTCCTTGTCTATTATTTCACTCTCTGAAGTAAAGAACAGGCGAAACAGGAACAATTATTTTGTGTTATTAACAATATATGTGAAAGTTTGTTTTGTTTTAAAGTGACATGAACAAAAAACAAAAGAAAATGGAAAATAATTAAAATAAACCAATGATTGTGCCAAAAAAAAGAGAAATAACAACTTTTTAACAGCTGACATAGATTTCTTGATGAAATTTGTGATGAACATTAACTAAATACATTCCAAATTTGATTACGTATTGTGGTTCCAAACGTTGAACTTACATATAGGTTTATACGGCAGAAGGTGTCTTTTAATTTAAACTTCAGATTGAACTCAGTTCAAGGTTTAAACGATGCTGTGAAACTGAATAATTTGTTGAAATAAACTTGAACCAAAAGTGGGGTCCTAAACTTGCACTGTGGAACTGGGGGCGATATTGTCTTAACCATTTTCTGGTAATAGCTTTACTAACTACTTGAAACCGAATAAGCAGAACATTCATTTTTACAAAAAGAACTGTACCACTTAATTTAGATAAGGGCATCTTTTTTTTGACAAGAAGTGTATATTTTTTCAATTTACTCTTAAAGTTAACAAATTACTAGCTGTTTAACTTGGCCTCAAAAGTTTAAAGATTTCAAATTAAATGGCCAATTTTGACAATCCATCAATTTTTTTTGACCATCCAGTTTAAAAAAATCGATTTTGAAACATGGTGGGCCAAAAGAACACTGTCCCGAAAAAATCTATTTTTTTAAATTGATTATAATGGTTTTCATTCATTGTAGCCCAGTCCAATTCTACAATAAATTCGCAAAGCGCGATGTAGTACTGCATTTTTGATATGTTGTTGGGGCATGTTAGAGTAGTCTGTAGCTAAGTTTGCAACTTCGAAAAACTTGTGCACGCTGCAGGAAAAATGCAACAGTGAAAAAATCGCTAAAATCACCTCATTTTTCCTGACATTTTCCTTTGGAAATATGCAACTGAGGAATAAACGATCCACTTTAAACTTGTTTGTTATAAAATTTTCTACAAGACTACATTAGTTTTAAATTCATGCATGTTATATTTGTGTTGCTATCTAACCAGGAATATAAAAAAAATCTGAAAAACTAAGTAATTTTGAAGAAGTCAAAAAATAGGTAAAAAATTGTTAAATATTGCTTAAAATTTGGAATCAAATAGAATAGAGTATTACAAGACGAAAGTCGAAAATTCGATCCAAATCGGTCGAATATTTTTGGCAAGAAACATGATGTTATCTAAGTGCAACAAGCAATGTTTGCATCATTGCTGTATTCAAAGTAGGACACGTACTCATTTCTGTACACAAACTTGGAACCCTTTACTATCGTAACACATATTTATAATATTTATATCTTTTTTTGAGGCAACTTTTAAAGTGATTTTAAAAGTTCCGAAATGTTCACGAAATTACATATTTAATTGAAAAGTGAACAATTTTCGGAACTTTTAAAATCGCTATAAAAGTTGCTTAGAAAAGGTCAAGGGTTCCATGTACGTGTACAAAAATAAGTGCCAACTTGAGTGTCCTACTTTGACCACAGCAATGATGCAAATATTGCTTGTTGCACTTAGTTAACATCATGTTTCTTGCCAACACTATTGGACCGATTTGAATCAAGTTTTCGAATTTAATTCACTCCAAATTTTTAGTAGAATTGGAGAATGTTTGACCTATTTCTTGATTGCTTCAAAATTACTAAGTTTTTCAGAATTTGTTTTTTAACATGGATAGATAGCAACACAAATAAAACATGCATGAATTTAAAACTAATGTTGTCTTGTAGAAATTTTTATATGCATATTTCCAAAGTTATAAAGGAAAAAATGGGGTGAATTTAGCGTTTTTTCACTGTTGCATTTTTCCTGCAGCGAGCACAGGTTTTTCGAAGATGCAAACTTGGCTATAGACTACTCTAACATGCCCCAACAACATATCAAAAATGCAGAACTACATCGCGCTTTGCGAATTTATCACTTTTTTTTTGTAATTATTGACGGGGCTATTGGTTAATTTTGAACATTATTTACCAGCCTTTAACATTTTTTGAATTCTTTTTTAATTTTATTTATAAAAAGTCATCAACATTCTTTTTAGATTTTACTTATTTTTCAAAATTTGAAAGGTGAATAAATGTTGGTTATTCCACCATTTCCAAATCTGGAAATGTTTTTTTTGTTCAGTTTTGCGAAAAAATCATCAAACTTCGATGATTTATTTTCAAAACTGAACAGAAAAAAATCCATATTTGGTCAAGAAATAATAAAAAGTGGTCAATAATGTTCAAAAAGAAAATATTAAGAACATTTTTGGGGCAGCGTTCTTTTAACCCTTCCAGTTTAAAAAAAAACGATTTTTTCGAAAACTAACTGGTTAAAAAAGTTGATAGATGGTTAAAAATGGTCAATAAATTGATTATTTTTTTGTAAAAAATTAAAAAAAAATAGGACACTTTTTGGAGCCAAGTTAAAACAGTTTACATTTTCGTCGAAAAAACTAAGGGAAACTAATTGATTCAGTTTAAATTCAATTCGTTAACATAATTTCAAGAAAATAAAGATTTTTGCTTGTCGTAATTTTTGTTTCTTTTTCTTTCGTTTTACTACTCAGTCAATCCTGCGTCTAACTCATCAACATCCAGCGAAACATCCAACTCATCACAACAAAACAACGGCTGGAGTTTTGAGGAACAGTACAAACAAGTTCGACAGGTAAGTTGTTTATTTATTTTGTTGTTGTTGCAGATAAATACAGAAGATAACATTCCAAATTTTGTTTTAGGAATGTTAGGGCAAGTTAAACAGTCACAAGAGTGGCTCTCAGAACGTAACGCGTGATACAAAAAGCTCATTTTTGCATTGCAAATTTATCTGAATAAGTTGCGCTTAATTTGAGCACTTACATAAGTGTCACTACCTCAGGCTGCGAAAATTACCATAAAGTACCAATATGTAAAAATTAAATGTAACTTATTTCGCCAAAGGCGGAAATACCTACCTAGACCTACTTTTGCCAAAAAGTACAAAAGTGAGAAATAAATATCTATGCTGAAGACAACTACTTGCAAAAAAACAATTGAAAATGGTGTATGGAGGTTCAATTTATCTATCAGAACAATTTTCGTATGTTTTTTTGCAAGCAGTTTCGATAGCGAACATTTTAAATTCTCATTTTTGTACTTTTTGACAAAATCAGCTCTAAGCCTTAAGTCTAGTACGCTGCTGATGCGAAACTAAATTTTTCTTTGGTCTCCAACATGACAGCGAAATGCTTACGGAAACCACAGCAAAAATAATCTGCCATAATTATCGATTTTGCTCATTGAACAGCGTACGGCAAAACGAAAAGCAGAACGAAGTTTTTCGTTAATGATTTCGTTGTGTCATTTTTGTATGGGATTTTTCGTTTCGCATCAGCAGCGTACGGCTTTAAGTGTGTAATGTTAAACGGGCTTAAAATTTTATTATCGTCAATTTTACTAAATTATAATGTTTGCCATTTAAAAAATCTTAATTTGACTGATCAAATATCAACAAAATGCTACGAATCGTGACGAATGTGTTGAAATCTTAAGTTGGTGTATTAAACAAAAATGTGTAACTGTTAGTTCTGCTTCCTCGCACAAAATCTTTGACTAAAATTAGCTCCCATTATGTCATTGCTGAATGTTTAAAAAAAAAAATATGATTACGATATTAAATAATTTAGTGCCGGGAAACTTTTTCACGGCAGAGTTTCTATTAGTAGGTAAACTATAAAAATCTTAAAAGGTATCTTCTATGAGTTAATCAACGCATAACTTTGTTTACTTGAACCTAAGTCTAACCCATACTCGAGTTTTTAAATTCTGCTTAATTTTTGTAGAGGTAACTCATCAATTGAGATCATAAACCACACAAGACCTTATACCTTGTCTTACATTGTCTTACATCTTACATCCCTACCCACAAACAAAGTGGTATAGTATTCCATTTTCAACAAAACCTATTTTGCATGCCTTACCAGCAGGATTATAAGATTACCACGGTTCGTCAAACCTTGCGGGCGGGCAATAGAATAAGAGAACAAATATAACGCATATAACACATCCACCTTAGTTATAAATCAATCCAGTATAAACTGGCAATGCCAAGAAGGACATCTAATCCGTTTAAAGATAAAATCCCAATTCAAATAAATTGCACCCTTTCATTTTTGGGTTCATTATATTGAGGAAATAGATATAACTCACCTGCGGTGATATAGACATGGGCATTTTTCTTGTACCATTCTTTTCTCTTTTGTACTTATACATAGGTACACCTATTTTGTATTTATATTTTGGTTTTCATTTTGTATGGACGCAAACACCCCCAAGAAAAAAAAAATAAATAAAATTAATCCCAAATTCATGCATTACTTTGTAAGATTTCATTAAAACTTTATGGATTGAGTAGCTGCTAGGATTCCCATGAAAATCCTTAGGTACTCATTTTAATACCCCTGCGCAAATTAAACGTAGACAAATATACAGACACTGTTGGCGAACAACAACCTCGCCTCGTCCATCTTAAAAGTGATAAAACCCAAAAGGACGAAGACAGCTAAATATACAATTATTCTCCTTTCACGTATCGCACAGGTGATAATTTCATTAGACCCAAACTCTCAAATTTCCCTCGTGGCAGATAATCACGTTGCACTGTTTTTATACACATGCATCACTTTTGTTTTGCTCCAGCATTATAATTAGTTGCAATTAAAAGCAGCAAAACTATATAAAATAGCATCAACAAGTAGTAGGTATATTCTTCACAGTGGAAAAAAGATTTTTCAAAAATTAACACTTTGTCTTCATTAAACAAAATTAAAAAAAAAACTTAGTGTCGGACCCTGATGCCTTGGACAACGACGATGGTTTTCGTGCCCCATCATAATATGTATACCCGGGGACAGATGGTTTTGGCTGAAAAGTTCTCAACGCCAACATAATATCCAGTCAAAAAAAAAAAAACAGATGATCCGTTGGTGTACTAGGTGTGAGCGAGCTAGTGAAAATGATGCACTTGAAAAGGACGTTAAAAATTAGTCTTGGTTCTAAATTTAGAAAATTGCCATCGAAACATAAAGATCAATCGACACATTAATTTATTGGAAGAGGACACACATGTGTGTTTTCGTACAAACAATTATTGGTACCTATACTGTGCGGCGCGGCGGGCGAGACGAGGACATCACAAATTCACCAGGCTATTGATTCATTGTCACATGTGGTATCCTTAATTTGTAACAGAAAATGGCGACATTTACAACGTTCTTGCATTTACTTTGCATTCATTTATATATGATGTAGGTTGTAGGTACCTACTTGTTTCCTTTTTATTGATTTTTTTTTTTTAATTAGTTTCTTGGAAATGCCTCTTAATATAGAAATTTATTAATTTTGAAATTATTTCCATACGGTGGTTTCAAGGTTAAGGGGATATTATTGTATAGAAATGCACTTCATGTGTTGTTATGTCAATAAAATTATTTAAAATTAAATATAGTAATAAATTACTTTATTAATAAAGACATTAAAAAGTGGAACACATACAGGGCCGGCCCCAGCCAAACTTGCGCCCTGTGCAAGATTTGTAGAAAGCGCCACTTTTTTATATTTTCACACATACACTTATACACATGCATAAGCCTTTTCCACATTACCCAGGAGGTAGACTTTCAATGCGTTTTTTTTTTTCTATTGAGGTATCCCCGATAGGCGGTAGGGATAATCCTCAGTAACAAACAAATATGTTTACATATATGATTGTATGTATCAAATGTAATAAAAACATATTTACAAAAAAAAAAAAATAGTAAATAAATTAAAAACAAAATAAAATAAAAATATATATACATACATTTATACATATATACATACACAAAATAAAAAATATATAAACTTCATTTAAAAAAATAATTGAATTAATTTAATACAAAATAATATAAAAATAAATATGTACATATGTATATACATATAAAAAAAATAGGAACTTTATTTAATTTTTTTTTAGGAAAAAAAAGTAAAGCCATAATTTTAAATTAATAAAAAAACACAGCGAAGAAATGAGCAGAGGGGAAACTTTTAAACTTACTTTTCTGGCCTTACATTTTGCAAATTCAGAAATGAGATCATCAAAGTCTAAAGAATTTTTTTTTCTTGTAAAAGTCTTTTTTTTTTATAAAAAAAAATAATTTTTTTTGTAAAAAAGTTAATTTTTTTTTTGTAAAAAGTTTATTTTCTTTTTGTAAAAAAGTTTATTTTTTTTTTATAAAAAGGTTAATTTTTGTTTGTAAAAAAATTATTTTTTTTTGTAAAAAAGATATTTTTTTTTTGTAAAAAAGTTTTTTTTTTTGTTAAAAAGTAATTTTTTTTGAAAAAAACGTTTTTTTTTTGTAAAAAAGTTATTTTTTTTTTGTTTAAAAGTTTATTTTTTTTTGTAAAAAAAACTTTTTTTTTTGTAAAATCGCAGTGAGTCAGGGATGAGCGTAAATATTTATTTTAATACTTATATTTTCCTATCTGCTTGTTCCTCGCTGCGTTTTAAAAATTTTGCGAAATGTTTGCTCTGTTCTTTATTTCCGGCCTCAACAAGCCTTCGCCTTTTTCTAAATTCTGCCCCAAAGGCTTTTTTTTATCCATATTGAAAAAACGAATAATAAACACTTTCACAAAATACGTCACTTCTATTAAAAACTGATAGCTATGTACATATTTACTCAATCTTAGCCAACAAAGCGAAAAAACAATTAAAATAATCTGTACCAGACCAGATAAAACTTGACTCTATTCTCCTTTTCCATTAGGGGGGTTCACATTCTCAAATATGTTTGACAAACAAGGTTTGATTCACTCGAATTTGGAAATGTGAACGCTTCATCAAACGGTTTGTCAAACACGTTTGATGAATATCAAAATAATTTGATATTTTGCTGGTTTGACAAACATATTTGAGAATATGAACGCATTCTTGTCAAACCAGGAGGAAATTTCATTTTAAATAAGTTTTCAACCTGTTCGCATCAAAGGAAAAGAAAAAATAATGATAGCTGAAAGTGAAAATTGCGATTTTCGGAGATTTTTTTGAAATATGTATATGCAAGTTTACATGGGGCAGGTTAAAAGTGAAGAATATACAAACAAAAAAAAAACACAAAGCATATCTAATTCTTTTGGACAAATTTTAAGAAATAGAAATAGAGCCAAATGTAAATGTGGGCTCATTTTAAAAGAAAATTAATTCGATTCGAACCAGTGACAAAAAAGAAGAAAAACTACAATTTTGGGCGCTTTTTGAGTCAATCCTTAGTCCAAACTCGTTTCCTCTTATTTGGTTGCCTTTTTTTTCATCTTGGTCTTGATATTTTAACATTTTATTTATTATGAGAGTTGCAATCATAACATCCACCATGGTTAAAATTCTTAAGAGAAATGATGTTTGACAGTCTGTTTGACAAATCTGAACGCAAATGGCTTCAATCTATCAAATATTCATCAAACCATATTTGTCAAACATGTTTGAGAATGTGAACCCCCCTATTCTATTAAAATTTCCATCTCCTATGTAAGCAGGCACTTAACCCTTACGCAGTTACAGTGTGCAAAAAAAAACTTGCACATCCATTGACTATTGTAGTAGTAGGCAGCACGACAGCAACCCACCTGTTCTCTTTTTCGGAGACATTTCTTGTTGTTTTTTTTTCGTAGATGAGAAGTCACATACAGAAGAGGTACGGTGCATAATACAAAACCTGCACCACAGATAAGCAATACCTAGATAGGAATCCCCCAAAACCCATTTGTTTACATTGTTGTTTTTGTAATTTCATTTCGTGTCGATGAATAGATGTGAACTGCAACAACAATTTAACGCGGTGAATTTGATTTGTTTGACAGTTAATTTTTTTTTTTTCATAAATGTGCTGTGCGAAGATTTTTATTCCGGTGTTTGTGATTTTCATTAAAAAATAAATTAACAAAAAAATAATTGTTTCACCAAGCACAATGCCCGCATGGCAAGCGGAACTTGAACGAGTTCTTGAATTTCAATGAAAAATCTTTTGGTGCTTTCATGTTTCTTTCTTCCAATTCGTCAAAAAGCTACTTGGGCAGACGATGCGCGATGAGAACTTTTTGTAGAACTCTGTCGCCTCCGAAGGGGCCCTGTTTGAGCAGAGTATAGCAAAGGGCAAAAGACCTAATTATGTTTATGAAATTTAAAAACATAATTTCAATTTTTTCAGCTCTACAGCACAATAATTATAAAAAAAATCTCGCCAACCAATAATAAAAATTAAATTCACCATGGCAAATTTGACAGCTACTATATTCTTAGTTTTAGGGTACAGACACACTTAATATATGAAATTATTTTAATTTATACGTAAGGGGTTGGATTGCATCATGGTCAAATTCCGACGTAAATTTTTAGAAATTAATTTAAGGTCCCTCAAACCGATGCGTGGACAACATTTTTGTCAGTCATCGGGTTCATATGGAAAATCGCACCGCTTTCATTGTGGGTACCTACTCTCAATTATTTTCATGTAACTTAATTTTAAAAAGTGAATGTTTTGTTGTCGTGAGTGTTTCGCTCCGATTTAAGGCTCACCCAAACCAATGCGAAACATTCGTTGCGGCGAAGAAACATTCGTCAGTCAAAATAAATTCATACGTTTCTCGGCCGCGTTGGTGTGGGCACTCTCATTTATCACCATGTAAATAAATTTTGACATGCGAATGTTTCTTCGCCGCAACGAGTGTTTCGCATTGGTTTGGAAGAGCCTTTAACGTTGATTTGAAAGATCCTTTACACAATTTAAATTGTGTTGCAACAAAAATGGTCTCCTAAGCCGATGCGAAACATTTGGAATACCAACAAAACCTTCATCTGCCAGAATTAATTTGTATGGGGATAAAAGAAAGCACCCACAATGGTGTGAATCTCATCTGTTCTTAATTGCAAAAACTGCAATAAAGTCAATTCTGATTGAGGAAAAAACACAACAGGCGTGTTTTATCACAAAAGCCATCCATAGTACAGTACGATTTTACAGGCATTACAAATACAACATCGCTAGTAGCACTACAGCCAATAAGAAGTTATACTACGTTTTCTGTCAAAACAATTTTTGTATGTTTTCTTGCAAGAAAGTTTCTTTAGCGAACATTTTAAATTCTCACTTTTGTACTTTTTTGCAAAAGTAGGTAGGTATATGTAGTTAAACCTAAATGTAACTTTCATTTCAACAAAAAAATCAAATCTGTGATAGCAAAATTTGATTTGTTTAGAAAAAAAGATCAAAAATCAAATCTTTCATATAGAAAATTTACACCGGCTACACGATTTTTTTGCGACTTCCTTACAACAAAAAAAATTAATCTGCAATCGTCGAAAGGAAATCGGCATACAAGAACCTAGCACATTTAAACAAACCCTTGGATTCTTAAATTATCCGCCATTTTGTTCACGAACCGAGGTGAAACTCGGATTTTTTTTTCACGTACACTAGTGCTAAAATCCGATTTTAACCACGGTCGTCTGCACGTACACTAGTGCAAAAATCCGATGTTCACCACGGCCATTTGACGTTTGAGCTTGTAGGCAAACCGAATTCATAGCCGTAGATTCCCATCTAGGTATTGCTTATCTGTGACCTGCACGTTCTAGCCCACATGATTCAGTATGAATAAGTATTTTTCGTTGTCATATTCTCTATGTTAATTTTGGGACTCAGTGTGCATGAAATAAATCTTGCACATATGAGATGGCATGGAACTTTTTTGTGTTGAAATTTTTTCTTTTTTTTTTTTCTTTTGTACGAAAAAGGTGAAATATTTGGAAATTAGGTAGGTAGGATTGAACTTGCATGGGTCTAGTGGGATTTTTAATTCTACGATGTCTTGACTCTTGAGTTAAATTTTCCTTGAATGCAACAATGAAAGTGATGTTAGTGAGTGTGCAAGAAAGTACTTAGCACGGTTGTGATGGATGTTATTTTGGGATTATTTGAAGAAGGTTTGTGGTTAAAATGCAAACGGCAGTACATATTTGTTTGCGCAAGATCAGATTACATTTTCTTGCTCCTGGTAATGCGCCCCCAGAATGTTGCGTCCTGTGCATGTGCACATCTTGCACATATGGTTGGTCCGGCCCTGCTTACATAAATTAAAAGAAGAAAAAATATAATACGTATACCATTGAAGAACAAATTGTAACTTTTGGTTGTCAGAAATCTATCAAAATCGAATTGCGACGCTTTATTTGAAATCGCCACTATATTATGTAAAGTGAAAACTTCGAATTTGATAGATTTTTGACAATTCACACAATGCAGCATATCGGTCAGAAATATCTCTTCAGTCAATTCCGAATTTATTTCACCAAATTTGTTGATTAACTATGATTTTGAACTTTTCAGACAATTTGACTATGATATATTTGGCTGTCACCATCAGCGCCGTATACATCTTGTTAATTTTAAAAATTTAAATAGCCATCAATTTTTCGTCTCAAAATCTCGTTACAAATGTTTTTTTTTTAATTTATACCGTTATAAGAAAATTATGATGAAAAAGGAATAAAGTGCCTCTGAAAAACAGCTTTTAAAACGTTTGAACATTAAGACTGCTACTAACTCCGTAAATATTGTTGGATTTTTAAAATATAAACGGGAATCGATGAGTCATCCTAAAATCTCTGTATTTATTTGTTTGTATTTACCGTTCTAAAAAAATTTATTATGAAAATAATAAAAATTGCCAATGAAAAACAGCTTTCACCAACTACTTACAAATCATTAAATTTTTAAAATTTCGCCATTTTTTAATTTTTATTATTTTTTGCTATGAAAAAGTTATCGTGAAAAAAGTGCCTATGAAAAAAAGTTTCAAAGTTTTTGGCCTGTTATCATTTTTTCATCATTATATACTTATAGAAGACTTTAGCTCTTCTATATATCGTTCATTAAAAAGAACAACGTCATAACTCAAAAAACGTCAAACTTCAAAAATCGCAATTTAAAGTTTGCATCCCTGTATTTCATAATCATCTTCATTTGTATCTTCTTTTTTTTCTTGGTAAAGCTATTAATTAAAGTTTTATCGCAAAATGTGACACGTTTAAAATATTTATTGTACCTACTGTTTTCACTTTCCACAAAAAAATATTTAAAAGTGAAGTGTATAATGTATATAACGATAAATGATTCTCTATAGCCTTTTATTTTTCAGTTCTAGAAATGACGTTTTGCCATAAAAAAGATTATAGAAAATGAGTTTGAACAGTATTATTAGGTCAAAACTGATGTTTTCGGAGTTATGACGTTGTTCTTTTTAATGAGCGATATCTTAATCAGACGACGACGTTTCAAACGTGGTTACGTTTTTCTTCAGGTCTCTAAAACATAGTTATTAATATTTTATAGCTTCATTTTTAAAAAGAAAAAGGATTTTAGTAGAAATGCTACACATTTTAAACACAGAGAATACAGTAAATAGACAATCAGACTGTAAAGGACTTCTATAAAATATAAATAACTATATTTTAGAGACCTGAAGAAAACCGTAACCGATAACGATATATAGAAGACCTAAAGACATACACCCGTATTCATAAAGAAAAAATAGTTATTTTAGCTCCCGTGTTTAGGAAAACTACACCATTGATTAAGAATTTTTTGGGCTCAAACTCAAGGCGATTGCTTATTACTTCATTTGAGTTCAGAACATTCTTATTCCATTGTGCACGGGAGCTAAAATAACAATTTTTTCTTTATGAATAAGGGTATTAGAATTTAAACATTGTTCAAAAAAGGCCACGAAGAAGGAATAATTATTGCATACGAATATGGTCAGCTTGACATATTACCTTTAATTAATTACATCATTCTCAAAGTTATAGCAATACTGTGATAAGTTATAAGCTCCCAAGCTCTTAAGATAATCGGGTTCAAGTTTTGAATTTAAAAAAATTAAAAAAATAATCAATAAACGCAGTCAAGAGTAATGAGGGGATAACTGGAGGCACATTAACATTGCGGATAATGGTAGTCAAAATGTTCGTAAAACTCTGAATAAATTACAGCCATAATCACTGAAAAAAATTCTTATTTCTACTTCAATCTTCAATATATTGCAAACAAATCTTCATAGTCGTCCCTTCTGTTTTATTGTTTCCCTTAAAATGTTTCACTTGCCCTTTGATTTCCTTGGATTTTTGACAAATTTCTATAAAACATTGATTTGATCGCTCCATCCAAAGAATGTGGACTCCAAATTTCAAGTAGGTATATGTATTAGATTTCCTGTATCCCAGTTCGTTTATATGTATGTACCAGGTACCTACTTCTCCAATTTTCACAAACTTCTCCAGGAACCTATTTTTCTATCAATGTTTGTCTCAGAAATTTTGAAGTATAGAAATTTGCCCGTTTTAATGCTTAACTTAATGAAGACTTAATGAAGAGGCCACCTCTTCGTTTTTGTTAAAATAATCTTACCAGAAACATAGAAAAAGTTATCTGAGCTTAATTTACACTGTCTTGGAGACATTTTAAAACAGTAAAAGTTGAAAAATTTATTTTAAGAAATCAATAATAACGGACTAACTAAAACCCAATATTGATATTGCATGAAAACTTCTTAACGGTATATTAAAAAAACGTCATAAAAATTTGTGACATATATTTTAGTATTAAGGGGAAAAAGAGGGACACAAACCAGTTCAAATAACTGTTGGGTAAAAGAAAAAAAAAATATTTTGTAATGTAGTGTTCTTAATAAAAAAAAACACCAACACACAAATCAATAACTATAATCATTCACATCAATATCAGCACTATTTAAAAATAATAATTTTTTTGCTGCATGTGTAACACAAATATTTGACTCATTTGCTTATAAATAAATAAAAATTGGGTGGCACAACGGCTCATGAAGAACCAGGGCCTAGTGACTAACAACTCGCAACCATTCCTGTGTGCGCCTTTCGACAGGAGTGGAAGGGACCTACAATTTTATGCCGAATCCGAACGGCTAGACGAGAAGCACTTATTCGTGACAAATGATACTCTTGGAGGATTTGTCAATTCCTCGCAAGTGGCAGTAGCCCTGAAAAAAAACTTTTTAGTTTTTTAGGTGGACGAGGCTGGGAAGCGATCCCAGACCTCCAGCGTGACAGTCGAACGCACTAACCATTACGCTACGGGCTACTACTGACTCATTTGCTTGCAAAACCTTTTATGATTCAGTCATCTCTCTTTTCTTAGTTATTGGAAATGAAGTTTAACCTTCTTCAAGATCAATATTACACTTTTGTATTTTCATGATAACTTTTTTGTGACGATTTATAAAATAAACTAAATGATGAAGGACTTCAGATTTTAAAATGACTAATCAGTTGCCGTTAAAATTTTAAAAAATCCAACATTTTTTACGGAGTTGGTGACAGTCGGAAAGTCTTAAAAGCTTTTTTTTCAGAGCCACTTTTTTATTTTAACATCATAACTTTGTTGTAACGGTGGATAAAAAAAGAATTAAAAAATTACCGACATTTTAAAATAACTAATTGAATTGCAATTTTTTGTACGGTGTTGATGACAGTCAACAAACATCGTAAGTACTTTTTACTTTTTGTACCTAAGAAAAATTATAATATATTATTCCGAGATTCCGAATTCACAATTAAAAAAACTTGTCCGGAGTTGGTGGGAGTCCAAAAAAGTTCTTAAGGTTTCCACTAAACAAGCCTGAAGTAAGTGGACGATATGATTGCGTAGCTTGGCCCGGGACAGAGCCAATTTTTGACGGCCACCTTTTCTTCGCGTCAATCAAATAAGAAATTTATAACAATATATGAAAAAAATTTTCTTACCGCAGGTGCAAGATTGCAAATAATTAGGTATAAATAATTATCTAGAACTATTTGAATAGAAGAGTCAGAGTCACCAAAAACTAACTTAAAAATAAATTCTTGGAATAAGCTTTTTTTCAAGACAGTAAAACTGGTGAGACAGTTTTTTATGAGCTATAAAAACCAACTAGAAAATGTGCCGTCTTTTAAAAATTGCCGCCATTGGATGTCCCTAAACATTATGTAGCAAAAAAAGCAATGGCACTGCAGGAAAATTTTAAAACTAAACTTTTAAGAGCGAGAAATTACCAAGTTTGCAATTTTGAGAACTTATAATGTTTAAGCAAGTTTTGCGAGTTAACAATCATTTTAGAAAATCAGGCTTGAAAATTTGAATTTCTTTTCTATACTTTTCTTTCGACGTTTAACTTAAGAAGCTTGTATTTGTACGCACAAGCACTATTTGTACAGTAGGATTTGAAATGGCACAATTTTTTATTGGATTCTTTGAGCTCAATATATTAATTAATTTTAAGAATAATGAATTGATAAATAATATGAAAAAATTGTCGCCCGATTTGCCGCCTCGGTAAATGGCCACCAGGGGGCTGTGCCCCCGTGTCTCCCTCATACTATGCTATTGGACCCTAATTTGTAGCTTGTCAGGTGTGAAAAAACTTGATTTTGTAGCTAAAATAGATTTTTTTTTAGTATTCAAAGTCCCGCTAAAAAAATTCTAATCTCTAATCTGCTGTGCAAACACCAAATATGTAGCTCTATCAGTTTTGTTAATATTTAAATTGCTGACAAAAAATAGCTCAAAATAGACCTTACATCAAAAAAAAAACCTAAAATAACATTTTCTTGTCTGCCAAAATTTAAACTAAAAAATCACCCATAAAAGCTTTAATATTAATTGTGCCAAAAAAGGCTACATCTTTAGACATCAAGAGAATTATTATTTTCGAATTTTCATCCGCTAACTTCAGACTTGTTTTAGCGAAAACCTTAACTTAAAAACTAAGCGAGCTACAAATAATTGGTCTTCGTAACAAGTAAGCATTTAATTAACTTAAAAACAGATAACAAATATTTTTGATTTCGTCACAAAGTGTTTGACATATAAAAGGGGACTTAAACAATTTAGGGTGTATGCTGGAGAGCCAATTTTTCAATTTTCAGTTAAACTATATAGAGGGAATAATACTAAAGCAACAAGAAAAAATGTTTGTTATGGGGCTTATTGCGAGATTCTATTCAAAAGTCAGATAGACTTAAAGTCTACTGTCGATATTTCAAAAACATATTCGTTAATAATTTTCTGTCAGATCACTATGAAATTATAGGTCTGTTCCTTTACTTTGAGTCTCTGTGAATTTCTGTGATTTTTAGTCCGAAGTCCTGTCAAGTTGATATAAAAAAATTGAATTGACAGAACTTGGGAACAAAATGCGCAGAAAACCACAGAAGTTCAGAGTAAAGGAACAGACATTATATGACGGTGTTCACGTTGGACCGACTCCTCTGAAGTTACAAAAGAGAACGTTAAAAAAACTAGAGAAGTCAAAAATAGTCAGAAGAGTCAGTCCAATGTGAACACCGTCTATGAATTTTTTCTATTTGATAGAAAATAAAATTCGTTCGATCAAGAATTTCTGATCGACTAAAGTCGACTTGATTTTATCGGAGTAGACTCTCGCAATAAGGACATTTTCCTCAAGAAAAAGTAGGTACAGATGTTAAACTGACTATTGAACAGATAAGCTCCAAGGAGCCAAAACTAACATCAACACCAAAGTTCAGTTTATTCGTTTTATTTTTGTTTGTTTAAGTTTGTTCTTTTTTTGTCTAATTTTTCTTGGTCATCTAAAACAAAAGATACAAATTCAAATCTATACCAGCTAGTAGGCTAGGATCTTCTAGGTACCTATATACAAACAAAAATGTAAATGGAATTTTCATTGAACGCCGAAGGTATCCTTTTTCAAACTTAATCATAAATTATATAAAAAAAAAATCGTTTTCGAACATTAAATTTATTATTTAGCCAACGCATTTCAAACGAAATCAATATTATTCCATTCATCTTAAAGGACAAAATTATTTATTACTTAATAGCATCTGCTTATATGCAAAACTTTACATGAATGCTGCGAGTATTGACCAAACCTTTCCTTCTTGACACACAATAAAAAAATAAAACAAAATAATTACTCAAGTACTTGCCCTTTGCAAACGATGTACCCAATAAAAACGATGTCCTTTATTCTTGCACAAACAACCCTGAATCCCTGAAATCAACATCCTTCCATAAAAAAAAAAACAACATCAACCATTTATAAATTTTTTATGTACATTCTTTCATCAAATTAACAGAAGTATGACAGGGATGGAAGATATTTATTTGAGCTGATGTCACTGTGCGGCGTATTATATAAAATATCATTTATTATCCCTCTTTGAATTAAGAGAGGCATAAACGAACTCCCTGGAAAGCCGGTAGGTTGTTCATCCTGACCTGGACTTGCAATCGTCGTCGTCGTCGTCGTTCGTTATTTTGTCGTCCCTGTATAGCCTTCCTGGAAAGGATCAAATTACATGCTGTTGCTGCCGTAAATAATCTGTATCTGTTTTATAAGCCCTATTTAGAATACGCATTCGAGAAGGGACAATTACACTATATGGGATTATGATTGTCCTTGTATGTAAAACTAAACACGTTGTCTATATGCGGCTTTATTTTAATCCCCGATATGCTTATAAACCAACACAAATGCAAACAAGCACAAATACCTATCTCTGGGGGTTGTATATTTTTCAATTTTCTACCAGTATATCTCGATTATGCATTGATTGGTTTTTCAATTTTCTATTTTTAGTTTATTAACGGTTCTTGATATCGAAAGATCGTTTTTTCTTGCATATCGCTAGTGCGCAATCAATTTCGATTGATTTTAATCGGGAATTAATCTAGTCTTAAATTTAAGGATTTTAATTACATAATTTAATAGTTTAATGAGTGTTGTTAATTAAATTAAAAGTTAATAAAACAGACTTTGAAATTATAAATAAATAATAAAACAAAAGTAATATGTTACTAACGGAAGATCAAGTTCATGAGGTAATTTCTATTTTTTTTTTTACCAAACTGGATTTAAATTAATTGCGTTGCGTGATAATCGTGTTGCATGCAACACCGCAAAAAGTGTTTTGTGTTTGGTTAGCTAAGGTTTTTTTTTTTTGTTCTTCGTTTCATGTGATTTTCGTGTTTGTGCCACAAATTATACCCTTTTAATGGACCATCATCAACAAGAATATGCAGCTACTGGATTTAGCAAAAAAAAAAATTAGGGCCAATTTTCGATGCAAAGTTAATCGTTGTATCAGACATGCTTTATAATAAATTGAGACGAATTTTTTTATTAAAAAAATCTTCTTTTGTTTTATTTTTTTACAGTTGGGTGTTCGATCAACTTTTTTGTTTGATAGTAAAAGGATATAACATCCGCTTTTGAGTTTTATAATTTTATCAAATAAACGAGAAGAACGGTTGCGACATAAATAATAGATTAACTTTGAGTTTTAGATGATTACATTTTTGAACAGATTTTTCATTTTAATTATTTTGTGTAACAATTCAAGGCTAAAAAGTGACAGTGCCAAACTATTTTTAAACCTTATTTAATTAAAAATTTAAGTATTTTAATATTTAAGTTTCTTCATTTTCATTAATATTTGTAAACCTTGTGTATCCCAATCAAAAATAATAATGTTCATTAGGCACTTTTTTAATTAAAAATTGAATTATTAGATCTTCATTTAATTTCTCCAAGATATTTTCAAAGTGTAAAAACTTGTAACCTTTGTTTGATGTTTGTGTAGTTAAAGATAACATTTTAATGCAATTTCTCTAATTCAAATTTGTAATCGATCAAAACCTTTTTCCTTTTTCTTAGCCTTGTACTTTTCCTCCAATTTTGTTTATATTAATGCACAAGACGAAGTTAGCCTTAGTAGTCAATTCCATGGATTAAAAAAAAAAGAAGAAATTGCATAAAATGATGCAGACTTGAAACCAAAACGGATTTAAGGAAATTTTGTATATATGTTGTTACTGATGCCCGTTTGCTGAATTCTATGGACAAAAATGATTTCCCACGACAATTTTTCACTGTAATTAATGAAATTTAGTACGAATGTTGCTGATTGATCAGAAATGGGGGTTTCACAATTAAGCCAAAATATAATTCGAAATTTCAAAACTCGAGAGAAAGTCGCATCAAAGTCAGGAACCTATACTCTGTTCAACAAAAATTGTCAGTACAGGGCTTATGGGCGATCTTTTTTCAAAACAGTGGTGCCTGTGTTTACTCTCACAACACTGAATTGAGAGAACTGTCAGAACCCCCTCAGTGTTAAGTTATCACCAATCTAGGTGGCGCCCTTATTTATATCTAGAACAAGAACCAGTGATAATCAATACAAAAATCATTTGCTCCTTAAGGTAGACTATTCCCACCTTAAGGTAGACTATTTGTGGAAATAGTGGAGAAATAGTCTGTCCTATGGAGCAAATGGTTCCTTTATTGATTATCACTGGTTCTTGTTTAAGGTGCAATTAAGGTCGCCATCTAGATTGGTGATAACTTAACAATCAGGTGGTTCCTCTACGTGTATAAACTCAATGGTTGTACCTTCTTTCAATTTGTTTTCAAAGCCAATATGTACCAAATTTAGAAGATGTTGTCCAAAATGTTACAAAGGATTAAGGCTAAGTTAGCAAGGGATTAAGGCTCTCCCAAACCAATGCGGAACATTCGTGTCGGCGAAGAAACATTCGCATGTCAAAATTTATTTACATGGTGATATGGTGCCCACACTAACGCGGCGGAGAAACATGAATTAATTTTTACTGACGAATGTTTCTTCGCCGCAACGAATGTTTCGCATTGGTTTAGGAGAGCCTTTAGAATTCAGTTGTATGGTATTTATTGTTTTATTTCGTTTTTACTGAAAATTATTTGTTAACCAAATCTAATCGAACCTCGTATACATATAGGGGGTCCCAACAAGAGCGCCCGATTTAAATTTGCCACCATTTTGTTAATACGAGTTGTACGGTGATATTTTTTTGACATTTGTCACGTACAAACCACGCGATTTAAGAATATGGAGATGTATTCAAATCAATAACGTTTAATTATTTAAAATTTACGAAAATGGTGAAAGTTTTGCGAAAACAGTTCGCCAACTACGTCAAGTTTTCGGTCGCAATAATGCGCCAAATGAATCGACAGTGAGGCGTTTAATTTCAAAATTTGAGACCAACTTTAAGCTGATGGAACAGACGATCGTTGTTCGTCGTCGTCCCTTTCGATCACTCGAAAATATAGCCACAACAATTGAATCCGTGGCCGAGAATTCAGGAACTTCCATTCGCCATCATGGTAAAGAATTAAACATTTCCTGAAGAACTATGCAACGAATAAAAACACAATTATTTTAGATCTACCAATAATTTATCGGTGTTGGTCTTCGGTTTTAAGTGTGCTGTTTAGAGTGAATTGAAACATATCTTGACCTATCCGGCGTTCTTATCTTGAAAAAAGGGGATATCACGCCTGTAGAAGTTAGCCAAGTTGTCACACTATTGCAGCAAGGGATAAACCAATTTGCTGTGGTCCGTCGTCAGCTCAATCTAAGCCAATTCTGCATATCAAAGATCTACGGAAGGTTCAGGGAAACTTGCAAGTCAGGGCAAAGGCCAGGATATGTGTGCCACCTGTGTTATGACTGAATCATCGTGCTGACGTTGCTCCGAAATTGAACGTTGGCTGGGTTCAACGTCCTATAATAGCAGAAACAGGTACAATAGAGTCGTTTGTTAATGGACAGTTAGAAGAAGATTTAAGGAAGCAGACCTTACCTCAAAATGTCCTGCCCCGGGCCAACATTAACTACAACTCACCGACAAGCTCGAGTGCGATTTTCACTTTACACTAAACTCGGGAAGTTGAGCAATGTAGGCGCAGTGTAGACTGCAAAATGTGTCTGGATGAAAGCTTTAATATATATCAGATATCAGGCAGAGCAATCAGGTGACCTGGCATCCATGAAAACAAATTCTGCAATCATCCAAGAACGTAAATCGCCTTCATTGCTCAACTTCCCAAGTCTAATGCATAGTGAAAATCGTACTCGAGCATGTCTGTGAGTTGCAGTTAATATTGGGCCTGTGGCCTGACATGTTGAGCTAAGCTCTGCTTCCTTAAGTCGTCTTCTAACTGTCCGTTAACTAACGAGTATTTATCGTAACGACCTGTCTCTACAATTGTTGGAAGTCGATATCAGTCAATTAATGATTTCGGAGCAACTTGATCGCGATGATTCAGTCATAACACCGGTGGCACACAGATACTGGCATTTACACCAACTTGCAAGTTTCCCTGAACCTTCCGTAGATCTTTGAAATGAAGGACTGGCTTAGATGAAGCTGACGGTGACGGGCCACAGCAAGTTGATTTATTCCTTGTTGCAATAGTGTGACAACTTGACTTACTTCTACAGGCGTGGTATTGGTATCCACTTTTTTCAAGATTAGGAGGCCTAACAGTTTAAGCGTCAAGATATGTTTGAATTCACTCTTAACAGCACACTGAAAACCGGAGACCAACAATAGACGCATTTATTACGTATCAATGTTTCCAACTCTTGCCTACTTCCTACTTTAAGAAGTATAATATGTTATTTTCGTTATATTGGCGGATAGCGCTAGTTTTCGCGCTATCTAATGGATTTTAATGATTTTACCTTTAATAATTTAAAGTTCAAGCTTTAAAACGATCCCATTAATAATTAATTATATATTTTATCCATTGCAATTGGTGTTTTTAGAAGGTGAAAAGAGGTGATTCCATTTTTTTGCTCGCAAGTGTAGAAGCAAAACCACAGCCATTATTTTCACTCAAAACATTAACAAACAAAATTATTAAACTGAATTAGGTTTGTGCTTTCAGTGGAAAACTTTTACTGAGTTGCTATTCACTCTTTCCAAAAACACGGCTTATATACAAAATAAAATGAATAAGGAAATATTAGCTGAAATTTTAATATGCCCTCCGGCAGATCCGTTGGTATGCAATTTGTCAAAAGTTCACTAGTCAATTTTTTTTCCTCAGGTTTTTTGTTGTTGTTTGCAAATAATTTGTGGGTGACAAAAATTAAAGAACATAAAAGGTTTTGCATATTTCTTGTGATAAAAATAGACTAAGTATTTGAAGCGTTCATCTTTATCTTTTAATCAAACACAAAAAATAGCCTTGCTCAGTTGTTACACTAAGAATTAACATTTTAGCAGTAAGCTATGCATAGAAAGTCTTAAGTGAAAATGAGATAAAAGATTGGGCCTAGCACCGACTCTTCTGGTACACCATTTGAATTTTATTTAAGACACAAACGATTGAATGTTTTTTTTTTTTTTTAAATACATTCAAACAAAATTCTAAAAAGATAATGTAGTCACACACTAATACAATGCCAACAACTGCAACGTACTATGATGGCGAACTGTAAAACCAAGCGGTAAAATGTTGTTATACTCTAAATACCTCTATTTTCACAATGTGCATTAGGGTGGCCCTTAAAAAGGTCATTGTCTTATTTTGAATGGCACACTCGCACAGGAGAGCACCTTGAGTAGAAACTGTACTAGATTCGGAAATTCATTAACCCATGAGTACTTTCACACCTCCAACGGAATACGGCTTTTATTATAGATCCTTGAAAGGCATGATATTAATTAAATGAAAAATACATAAATGTAGGTACCTCAATGTCAAAATAAAAAAAAGTGTTAGGTATTTATTCGGTAAACATTTTTGTCTTGTAGAATATTCTACATATAGGAAAACTCCACTAAAATAATAAAGCCTGCAGCATAGCTAGAACTAGAATACCCACTATTAAAGATTAAACTTAATCATTATATTTTTCCAACGCCATACTTTTTTCATACATAAAAAATATTGTTGAATCTCAACCGTCTTAGTATAGTATATTTGCGTATTTAAATAAATTTTCATTGTTTAAACGTTCTTTTCACATTAATTGGAATTGAATTCTGTATAGGTAGTATGAAGTAGTTGTATACTATTTACAACCGCAATTCATAAAATGGGGCAGCGAAATATAGCTATTAAAAACCTATACATAATATTTCGAAGGGTTCGAAATTTTCATTTAAATTAAAAAAATTTAACCACACCAAGTCCGTCGTCGTCACTCGTCGTCGTTTTTGTTGTTCGGAGGCTAGGTTAGCCAAATCCATCACATAAATTCGCCCGTACATAAAGCTGTGATGGGCGGATTGACGCCCTCATAATTCGCAATGAAAATTACAATATACCAATAGCAATGGCAAGGAGGTGAAGAGCTGCAGCAGTAGAAAAGAAGGAAACATCATAAAAAGGGCCGTTTCCAACCAACATAGGGCCTGTTTCTTAGCCCTCCGGGCTATTATAGCACTAACAGAAACTTCACCAAATATATGAACTACAACTACATGTACACACTACGGACAACATGCATCATGCATACCATTTTTGTGATTGGATTTTTTTGTAATAAGTTTTTGTTTTTAATTTAAATTTATGAAGGATATGTTCGGTGGCGGTGCGGCGGCGAAGCGGTGAATATTGTTAGACGGAAAGGTATATTGTAGACGTTGCAGCGGTGCGCTGGCTGGGTTGCCTTATAAGACGAGTGCCGGCCGTTTTATGCTTCCATCAATTCAGGTGGATATGGCCATAAATCCCTGGGAGGAGCGAACTTATAAGAACCCCATGTTCCACTCACACACACAACACTCAAGAATAAGAATAGGTATAGAGGTACCTTCATCTGATCACCATCAGGAGAGCCATTAATGAGTGGTGGCACCAGTGAATGGCTTGTAATGTAATCAGGATTAAAGCTAAAGGCGTCCAGCTTTGCCAGCAGATATCCATACCCGTACGTATAGAGAGCCCGGCATGGGTTGCAGAAGTTTATTTGGAGTTGCGTGATGGGCGTGGTAAATTGGAATCAATCAAAAGCGAGGAACATATGGTTTTCTAGGTTATAGACTTCGCGATTTAATGCATTTCGAGAAGTTTGAATAATCGCGATACTACATCAATCTGTTCAAATCGTGCACAACATTCGACGGGATATAAATTTGTTTTTATACTCGTATCTATACTCACTCTCCAACAAAAGTGATTAAGAAAGATATCTTTTAAGATACCTACAAAAATTCCATCATGTGCGGTTTTTTTTTGTGTTTCTGATGTCTCTGAGATTGAGATTGAGCAACAAAATCTTGTTGTTTTTTTTTGTGATGAATTCTATGCACAGGAAAGTCAAAATATTTCACTCCTCTCCTCTGTCGGATCGGCTGCGGCACAATGAAAATGATCAATGGGTATCACATCATACAGAGAATCTATATAGCTATTCACTGAATGATACCCTATCCCATACGGAGATATACCTACTTGGGAAAATGTTTTTGTTTGCTTAGAATACCTACTTATATTTTACTTGCCCCGGGGCTGGAGTGGTGACGAGGTAGGTATTGTGTTTTTCTTTATTTTGTTGGGTGTTTAATATGAGCTCATTGAGCAGTCGTCGTCGGCGCATGCCCTTTGCGAAGACCCGGGGTGCATTGTAACACCTAAGGTGTTTAGGGATTTGCCGGGCGATTATATTAGCACAAAAGAGGGTTATCGGCAGATCAAATCTGCCACAAACGAACAGGAGATAAGGTCCACTCTTCTTCAATGGTATAAGGTCAGATTGGTGTTGACACAAAATGTGTGCGGTTGGCATAGTCTTTTTTCTCTTGTTGTATTTCAAAGAGGGTAGGTAAAGCAGCTTTGTTGTTAGGGGTTTGTTATACCATATAGCTATTATTCCAATTAGCAAACACGATATTATTATCCGGTTATCTCAAAAAGAATAATTATTGTATATTCTCTTCTCTATTTTTCTTTCTTTTTTTTTGTGAATTTTATAATAATAATGTAATTTTGTTTGTTTCTTTTTACCCATTTTGTTAGCTCTATGAAATCAATGATGACCCTAAACGTAAAGAGTTCCTTGATGACTTGTTTTCTTTCATGCAGAAGCGAGGTAAGTTTTTTTTTTCAATAATCGCGTACTCATTTTGATGTAAATTGTGGTAAAGTTTTTTTTTTGGGCTTGGGAATGTATTTTTTTTAAATGGAAATTGTATAAGAAAATATTGTAATTTGTATTTAAATTTGATGTTTTTTCAGTGAATGATATTATAAAACTGGAAATGAAATGTTTTTTCCTTTTTAAATCTCAGGCAATTGATAATTAGCAGATTAAGCGTAACACTTCAGTGAAAATTTAAGTTGTTGACCCTTTTTCATCGAAGTTGTTTTTTATTCAGTTATTTCGAATTTTAACAAAAAAAAAAAAAAAAATAGAATATAAAGAAATATAATATCAGTGAATTCTGAATAATACCGAGAGTGTTACTTTGCACCTTCGCATCCAATTAAGAACGTACTGTCAAGTACAAGGACTCTTTCGTTAGCCGCAACACTTGAATGTGGAATGCTTTACCTGACTCTATCTTTCCATCCCATTTCGATATTCAGAACTTCAAAACCAATGTACATCGGTATACCTATATACTCTTTATACTCTTTCCTATTTTCCTAATGCGTGCACGGTGTTTATTCACTTTAAGGGTAGTTAAAATCCCATTATGAAAAAAAGAAACCTACATTTACCTAAGGTTTTTGACAAAATTACAACAGAGATTTTGACTTTTTTGAGGATATTGGCTTATCTTTGTGTTATTCAAGCAGAACATCACTTAGGGAATGCCCAATTGTTTTGAAATCTTACACTAGGCATTTCTTAAAACAACACAAAATATTATTGTTCAAAATTTTACAAATAATAATAGTACAAGAGCCGACAGCAATTTTTGTATATAAGTAATAGGTGCATATTTTGTGATATCAAAATCAAAAGTCTTTCAGGTTTCTTGTTCAGCCTTTGATGGGGGGTGGGGGATTGAAAACAGAGATTTTCTTAAATTCTAATCAGGGGTATTAACACTTCTATCAATTTTCTGAAAATACATTATGACGCTCTGTCATTTTGCTTAAGTCCAAACACCTTAATCTTTGTGATATGACCAGTAGAACTCAAGATATAAACTTTTTAAGTGAGCGTAATCGGATTTTTCTTGGAGATTTATAAACCGTAAAAAATAAACAAAACTAAGTCTCCGAAAAAATTCGATTAACGTTCGTTTTAAAAGCTTATATCTTGAGTTCTACTGGTCATATCACAAACATTAAGGGGTTTGGACTTAGGGAAAATGACAGAGCATCATAATGTATTTTCAAAAAATTGATGAAAGTGATAATACGCCTGATAAGAATTTCAGAAAATCTCTATTTTCAACCCCCCACCCCCGCCAAAAGCTGAACAAAAAACCTGACAGACTTTTGATTTCGATATCACAAAATATGCACCTATTAACCCTTATACTTAGATTTTGGTTATACATCCACTCCCAAAATTTGCTGTCGGCTCTTAGACTATAAACTTTTTTATTCAAAACAAAATCATACAAAAAATAAATTTTCTTGGAGATTTTGATTTTTCATATTTTTTCACAACAATGAATGCAAGTGAATCAATAAATAAAGAAACAGTTCAAGGCGTGATTCGATGAAGTTTTCCTACCTGATCAACTCTCTCCTGCGACTCGGTTTCTGCGGATTCCCGGCATATAGTACAAGTGTTCATAGTCGAATACGACAAGATTTGAAAATTCGATCCAAATCGGTCAAATAGTTTTGGCAAGAAACATGATATTAACTGAATGCAACAAGCAATGTTTGCATCATTGCTGTGGTCAAAGTAGGACACTTAAGTTGGCACTGATTTTTGTACATACGCACTTGGAACCCTTAACTATGATAAAATATAGTTATGATATTTAAATCTTTTTCTAAGCATGACGTATAAATTTAGATCCATCATTCAAGCATGTTATTGGATTTTATCACATACTACATACTACAACCCCTATGAGTGAAAAACTCAGATTGATAGCTAATACAAAAAATCGAAATCTATAGGGCTTTACTTATATTTTGCGTCAGTTTTTGCGACGTCAGTTTCGTCTAGAATTTTGTAGAAAAACGAAATTAAATCTCGAAAATCATCTAAAGCTAATCAGCATTTTCAATCAAGTCAAATTGCTCGCTTAGCCCTCCGACCTCACAATATCAAGTACACAACAGAAATATTAGACTCTCTTTCTTTCTATTTAAAAACTATTTTTCAGTTCACTTTGGATTATCAATTGAAAATAAATGACTAGTAACAAAATTATTAAAATTTAAAAAAAACATCGTTTTGGCTGTTTTGGTTTGGTATAGATTACAAAATTCAAAATTATTGACAAAAATCTTGGTGCAGTGAATGAAATCAAAGTTAACAAATAAAGTTTCTCAGAAGCTATTCAAATTTTGTTGGTGAGTTGTGTTGTCTTATACCTTATTTAACATTCTCGAAATGTATATACATACATATGTACATACATACATATGCTATTAAACTATAAATTTGACTGCTAAGGGCCAGTTTCACAGTCATAGGAGTGGCACTTAAGTGCTCAATATCGGATACAAAATGCCAATTTTCGCAGTGTAAACTTTGCTGAATAAGATGCACTTAAGTCTCCCCTGTTGGGCGCTTAAGTGTCACTAACCGAGTCTGCGAAAATTACGAAAAAAAATTAAGCAAACAAAAATTTTGCTAGGTTCAATCTGTTTTTTTCTACCAGTCGATCTCATGGGATATGAAAAATAGCAATTTACTGACCTGGTAAATTCCAAAAGTGAGAGTTAAAGAAATTTAAGAAATAAGTCAAAATCATGTGTTTTTTTTCCACCTGTTCTTCTGTATGCTACTCATGTTTTATTGGTCAAATTTTCCTCAAGAGCTTTCAAAATGGGTAGGGACGTTCAACCTTCTTATAAATAATTTTATATCCTTAAATACATAATGTATGTCCTTAAATACAAAACTATCTCATATGACAGTTTTGTAAGCAAAGCAATGATTTTATTTCAAAGTTTATCGTCTGATTTTTGAGATGAGTACAGTTTTCTATGATGATGATATGACAGAAAATCACAGTTCAGCTAAATGCCATTTTGGAAGTAAGAGAATGCATGCCAAACAACGTTATGTACCTGTCTGGCACACCAGGTAATAGGAAATTTGTGTGAATTTGAGTTTACGTATTTTGCACAGTTTTGATATTTTTGAGAATATTTCATACTCGCTCTGCGAAATTTGACAGTTTGTGGGTTTTTGTGCACAAAGTAAAAAATCGGACGCGCCCCTTATAATTTGGTGTGTTCAAGAAAATTGAATTTTGGTGATTTTATGTGTGTCTTAAAGATGTAAGGAAAAGAGTACAAACTATTTTATTTTATTTATTTTTCACCCGGAATTTTGACACCCAAAGAAAGAATTTTAGCTGAGAAATCCTCTGAAAGAAACTAAGATAGCTAAGGCCTCTGAGATCTTCTTTTTTTCTGAACATGCCTGTTTTGAACTGAAAATGCAGAATATAACTTAACACAACATTACTGAAAGTCTTCTAAATTTTGAAGACAGCTTGTCAATCAAATACTCGAAAAATCCAAAAATCTAAATACTAAGCATGTTCAGGAAAATGAGATTTCAGAGGGCCTCAGCATTCCCAGATTCCTGAACACGATTCCTCAGTAAAAAATCTCAGTAAGGCTTGCAAAATACTGACGAAACAAATTTTGGATTCGGTAGCTCAGCTATATTGATGGAGCAAAATCTCCGACATCTCGTTTTCCTGAACACGCCAATTCAGTAGTGAAATTTAAGGTGATGGCAAGGATAGCAACTTATCAAAGATTATTTTATTCATATGTAATGCATATTATGTATCTACTTTTGCTTTGGTTTTAAGACATTGGCTGCCGCTCGCTGTTGTTTAAAAAAAATGACAACAAAGTTGTCCAAATACATTTTGTTTGTAACAAATTGTAACAAATTGTATCAATGTATTCTTATTTCTACATGAATCATTCCTTTCTTCGAACATAAATTGTATTTCATTGAAAATTCTTTCTTATTATACTGAAATAGAAACCAAACATAATAAATCCACTGTGTAACAAATTATGATAAATTATCAATGAAAAAAAAAAAAAATCAGAAAAACTTTACCTACCACAATAAATGTCATCAACCCCCATATTCAAATCAATTCGCATGTGACACAGGGTTGGAAAAGACGACCGTCTATATAGATACTTGTGAATAATAATTTTCGAAGAGCTCATTCTGTCATCGCATTATGAAATAATTAAAAAGACCGTCAACAGTATAAATAAAATATTCACATGTATGTAAATATATTATTATTAAATGCGGCTTTTAAAAAAATAGGGAGATTCCCCATCGCCAAGGCATTATTTGCTTCTGTAATTCAATTATTTAATTAAAAATACCTAAATTGATTGTGTTTGATACCTACTGTTATTATTTTCATATTTTCTTCATAGGCTGGTAGCTAATGTCCGATAGGTTTCATAATGTTTGCGTCTGTTTTTATAGTTCTTGTTGTAGTTATGTCGTCGACTCATTCACATCAGACGATATTGATATCATTTTTCATTTGAAGCCAAGAAATCATAAAAATGTCATAAGCCTCTCGATTTCCTTCCTCCCTCTTTTAAGTATTCGTGTTGTATATGCTCATCATTTCTTTGTTCATATTTTTATTTAACAAAACAAATATATGTACTATTGTAACTATATTAAAAAATGTATGACTTTTAAGTGAAAAGAAGTATAAAGAAGTTCTTATGCATTTGAGACTCTCCAGTCCAGAACAAGTGCAATGGCCAAGTTGGTATTTGACAGGGGTGCAGAAGTGAAATAGATTGTTTAGCACGAGTATGTTGAAAATATACAACTAGTGCTAAGACTCGCTTTTAATATTTTTCTTTTGTGTTGTTGTTGTTGTAACAATATTGCACGCAAAATCGACTGTGGGTTTATTAGTACCTACCTATATTACAATATGTATCAGATTTCATCAGAAGTAATGGAAAAGATAGGGTTGGAAGTAGATATATATTTTCTTCTGAAGTGCAAAAATTAAACCGTGCAGACATAGGCTTGAAACTTCTTTTTTTTTAATTTGTGATTTCGCACTATTTAAAGTGTTGTTAGCAGCAATACCATCAATTTGTAAATTCTGCGTTCCTAACTATTATTAATGCGTAAGTGATTTTGTAAATCAATCTACATATTTTGTATTTTCTCTTTCTCATGTCTGAAATATTGAATATCCCTTTTATTTTTTTGTTGGAAAATAATGCTTTGGTAGTATGGTTGGAAGTATTCAATTCTGTTTTATTCTATTTGCGAGAGTTTGAAATAAACTTTAAGTCGATTATCGGTGTTGTGAATCTAAGAATCTACAAGTCTATGGAGTGTCACGCAGTCACTGCCTTAGACCATAGTTTCATGAAAAAATTTTTAGTCGAAAAACTTATAAAGTAATTTTCTCGTTTTCGCTTCCTTTGCGTCTCATAACGATATTTATGATTTTTGGTCTCGTTTGTTTCAACTATAGCTTTAACTTTGCTAAGCTCCAACTTGTCTTCTTTTTGATTTTGTATTTTTATCTAAACTTTTATCTAACTATTTTTTACTGATTGTACAATTTTTTCTATGCGGATAACACTTTTCTCGCAGTTTATTATCAAACCTACCTTGTTGTTTTTTTTAGTTTTTTTTTTTTTTTTAGTTTGGTGATCGTTTTTTGTTTTTTTTTCACAAAAACTCTTTCAAGTATAATTATTCCTATTTTATTTTAAAAGTCCAATTTTTAAATTACATTCAATTTTTTTTTACAAAATAAAATGAAAAAAAAAAAAGATTCAAGAATATTTTAATATTTACTTAAAATCGAACACAAAACTATATTTTAGCTATTGAGTTTTAGAAAGACCGAACAGCTGTAAAAAATAAAATAAAAAAAACCGTAAACAATTGTGTTTTATTGTTTTTTTTTTCAAATGTTCAAATTTTCTTGAACTTCCCTTTTTTCAATTCAGTTTGTTCTAAGCCTTTATTAATTCACTCTCAATTAAATTTAAATTCGCTATTAAAAATGGGAAATTAATAAAATATTTATGTTTATGTTTTTTAATATCGAGTTTAAATTTAATGGACATTGAATAAACTTGGTTGCTAAAAAAGTAACATTTAAACTTAGCAGTTTCGATGTTACCTAGAATAATAATATTTAAATTGACAGAACCCAACGCAACGCAAACACAAACAAAAAGGCCTCCATATTTTCGTAAAAACAAATCAATAACATAAAATAGTGCGTATACGTCCTAGTGTACCATTCTATCGTATTATCGTTGTTTTTAAAGACAACATTAACCAGGGATGTGACCCGGTATTAACGAAAGTTATTTCCATCACTAAACTCGGTTCTTTATTATCAGGTCAAAAAGTGGCCCTAAACCGGGGTCTGAAACTGGTACTAAATAGGCACAAAACCATTGAATCCCTTAATTCATAAAAGTTCAGAACCAGTTTCATCACAGTACGAGTAAGTGGAACTAAAGTGTAGAATATGGGAAGGTAAAGTTAAACAGAAGATACAGAACATAATGAAAAGATGGGGAAATGTGTTATTGTTCCTGACAGAGTTATGAAAACAAAAATATTTTCAAATTGGGTTGGCTCGAAAAAATATTAACTTCGTAGTTTGTGGCACAGAAGATAGATCCGAAAACTTAGAAACCGTGTTTATGGGTTAAAAAATTTTGTTAAATTATATTTTCACTATTATACCATCTTCATGTTTTTTTTTTTGGGTAGAATGGAATAAAATTCGATATGGTCAATGTTTAATAGAGCGTAAGGGTGGTATAGAAAAAAGTATTTCTGCATTTTTAAAGCAAAATTATTGTTTTAATTATAAAAAAAAAAATATGTGAAGTACATACTTAATAATAACTTTTTAAAATCGATTAATGTTTCCCTTTGACCTCCATTTGCGGCTAGACTAAGCACCGTAGAAGCTTAAAACGACATTTTCATAATCTAGGTGCCCCCTTTCCATCTATGGGTCGCACGATACGAAAAACCAACTTTCTTAGAGCCTTCAAAATGCACCCCTTTTTTTTTATTAAAACGCAATTTGCGGCTAAATTAGGGCTCATAGTGAGTTTAAACTGACGTATATTTGGGATTTTGAAAGTACGCCACCTTTCTATTGAGGTATCGCACCATACAAAAAAGTTAATTAAAAATGTGGGTTTTTGCCGCACTTACCCTTTTGCGTACCAATTTAAGTTAAAACTTTTTACTTCAACAATGAGGCTTGCATATTATCCATAGCAAATATTAGCTTAACGTTAACTGTCACGTATTAAGATGAAGGTTAATAAATATTGTAATTACAGTCGACTTCCGCTTATAGCGACCGCCAAGGCACCCTCAAAATCGGGTCACAGTAGGCGGCCGGCGGCGGTCGTTATATACGATTACCACAAAAACGATCAATAAGACAAAACTGAAGTTCAAGTATGTACTTTTAAATTATAAGAATAGATTAATAAAGTACCTGGCTTGAGATGCATTCACAAAAAAAGGAATTTGTATTGAATTGAACACGTTCAGGTTTCAATTCGCAGTTTTAAGCTTTTTTGTTTGCGTTTCGTCATTGTTAGCGAGGGAATCGAACCATTTCTTATCCGAAATTCGTCGTTAAAGTATGTAGGAATGCATTTATAGGCGACGAATCCACGACGAAAAATTAATTCAAATTAGATGAAAAACAACTAAATAAAGGATAAAAGGGTCGTTAAGATTAACAGTGACTGGTCGTAATAAGGCACGTCGTTATAGGTGAGACGACAAAATTTAAAATGATTAACCTTGTTTTTAATATTTCCTTCCTACCGATATGAAAATTTGTTTGTTGAATTCTGTGGAAAAACATTTCTCACGCAAATAATTCTTGACGGAAATTAATGAAATTTGGTACACTTATGATTTGTTACTTAATTGTTACTTTTTTATTCCACCGCTTGAATCTAATGCCAAACTAAAAATTCTGACAGTTTATAGGTGTAAATAAAGGTCAAATAGCCATTATTTATTTAGTAATTGAAAAAGTTAAAAAGTATAAATAAAAAATAACTATAAACTGTCAGAATTTATAGGTTGACATCATTTTCAAATGATGCAATAAAATAAAGAACAATTTTTGTACGGATATTTTATTTTATAATTATTTTACACTGCTTCGAACTTTTCAAAGGAAGGTAATTGACCGAAAATTTGGTTTATCAACTTTAAACTATGAGAATTGTAAAATTTGTATGATTATCTATCAGATTTGGTCAAGTAAAATTTTCAATTAAAACAAATTAAAGAAACATCAGTCAAATCAATTCTAATCCCCTATGAACTTGACAAAAAAATTGGGGCAAATTTTCTAAATTTGTTATACCATTTTTATATTTTAGTACACATTCGGACACATATCTTAAGATATTTTAAACATAAATTTCATAAGATTCTTTGCTTTGAAAATCTTTCTTTGTAATTTTTGCACTTAGAACTATGTTCTGACCTAAATTGTGAAGTCCCCATTTCGAGTACAAAAAAATAAGCAGTAGCACTGGATTATATGTGTCTCCAAATTATTAAGTGTACCAAATTTCATTTATTTCCGTAAAGAATACTGGTGGGAAAAGACTTTGTCAACAGAATTCACTTTGCGTCAGTTTCTATCTACATTTTAGTTATAAGCTTCAAGAGCAAGTTCGTGCAATCCAGGCTTTCATTTTATTTTTTGGCGTACTTAATATTAACCAACAAATTTTAAACTATTGCAATCGATAGAAAACAGTAACTGTAAGGTAAGATTTTATCAGCTGATTTTTGAACACTACTGAATAAAACGGATTAGCGGTAGAAGTAATCCGTATCGGCTTTTCATACAAAAGTGTATTAGTTAGGATTCGGTAAGAGCTGGCTTCTCAAAATGAGCTCAGTATTATCTTTTTGTTGGGACATGGGACAGATTACCAGAGCTAATACCACCTTTGTAGTTAGATAGGTTTGTACCTACTTTGCTTAGTGGATTTAATATATGAACATGTGACAAAATTGGATGTAAGCTTTTTGTGCTAAAACAAAATAATGGATTTGTTCACAATTAGGCTTAACTTGGAGCTGAATAAGGCCTACGATCTATACCACATTCATATACATACATACATATGCACAGTGCATATACCTACGTTTTATTTTTTTTTTTTCTTGAAATTCAGTTAAATCGTATAAAAATAAATCCCCCTTAGACTTGAATCTATTTTTCTTAAAATCTGAACGTATTTCTAGCATAACACACATATACATATTCCATTAAATGATTTATTTAACTAATGTCACAAAGTTCAGAATTCAGCAAGACAAACATTGTGTGTGCATCTCTCAGCGCGAACAAGCCAGAAAAGTTTTTTGATTGATTAAAAGAAAAAGAATCGGGGAAAAACTAAAATCCATTATTCCAGACACATTGCAGACATACACCACCAAGAGGAGCCCTTCATTCAATCATAATCTTCCTTCAAGTCGTGTTTTTTTTTTGTTTTTTTTTTTTTTTGCACAGCCTCGTCGCCTTGATAGGAAAGAAGATATCAGAAAGACATTAACTCTCGACTAAGAACACACATCTCTGATGTTGATTCATTAATCTAAATCCATACTTTAGTATCCGACCGCGCGACCGCCACATCACAATATTGTACGATCCCTGCGCTGAGCTGCACTGCGCGCTGCGCTTCGAATGCATCCAAATTCATTCCAGCTGAATGCCTTTACTTTAGTTTACTTCATATGTACTTTGCTTGATGGCTGGCGGAAACTTGTCATATTCCACCAGGCCCAGGATAATTATTATTTTATTTGCATTGTCTTTCAATTCCTGCGAGCGCCCCCTTTATGAAACAACAAGCAACCATATTCCACACGCATAAACCACGTATATCACCACACCGACCGCAAGTTTGAAAGAATTAGAATATATAAGAAAAATCGTAAAGTGATCTATTTTCGGATCAGTTTCTGATTTTTGAATGACATCCGATGATGAACACATGTTTATCTTGGAACTTGGACGAAATTTTCCAATTTGAAGACTAGTCACTCACTTTTTTTTGTTGTTGGTGTTGTTTATGGGGTCCTTTCAATCGACGCACTGCGTTCAGGCGTTCACTAAGAATTGTTGTGCTGTATATCTAGGTAGAGTTTCTATTTCACTTTATGTAATTGAGCATTTTTTTTACACCCGAGCTTAATTAAATAAGGACTTGTCCGTTGTTTTTTCTAGGCGTTTTTTATTGGAAAAGCCAACCATATTGGAAAAGCCATCCAAATACAACATCGCTAGATTAGCTCTACGGCCGATAAGAAGCTAAAGTATAATCCTATTGTAGATGAATTTTTGACATTTATTGGCGTCTCGAATTCGATTTTGATAGTTTTGTTCTTAGATGTTGGTACGATTGGTAGGTGAATAGAGCTCTTTACGAATCTGTTAAACTCTCAAAAGTGACAGCTAGCACTTTGTGGCTATTGTCAATTGCATAGGAACATCCCAACAAAGTGATGCACAAACGCTTGTGAATAAACGAGAGATCGATATTTATAGCTATTTGGTAAGGAGCCCCATTGAATCTTGATGGATGTGTTCATGGAGTTGTTGCAGTTGTAAGTTTACATTGGACAGTTGCCCAATTTATATTTATAAGATCTCAGAGAACTAATAAAAGCTGTTCCTCTCAAAAGTTTCTCACTTCTGATTTTTTTCCAAAGTGGGAATAAATTTGCTTGCACTCGTTGCTCAGTTAATTCTCTCTCATTATTCTGAATTTATGTATACCCATGCCGGTACCACAAACTTCCCTCGCGCTCGTAACAATTCGACAAAATACAATAAATAAATTGGGTGGCGCAACAGCTCGTGAAGAACCAGGGTTTATTGACTTAAAACCCTCAAACATTCCTGTGCGCGCGTGTCGACAGGAATAAAGGGGACCTACAATTTTATGCCGAATCAGAACGGCTAGACTAGAAACACCTATTTATGACAAGTAATACTCTTGGAAGATTTGTCAATTCCTCGAAAGAGGCTGTAGCCCTGAAAAAACCTTTTAAGTTTTAAGTTTGCCGAGGCTGAGAAATGAACCCAGACTTCCAGCGCAGCGTGGCAGTCCAACGCACGGGCTTCTACTACAATTGGACAACTTCAATCAAATTTCGTCGTCCGTCAACATCGGCCTGTTTGTATCTGCGTCCTTATGTTGATCGAGCTAGAGCCTACACAACTTTTTTTCTGCATATTAAGTTAGAATCATTAATGTGATTCCCTAGAGGAGAAATTCAAATTTTTGGTTAGGCTCATATAGAACTGGTTGGCACAAAACAACGATATGGTTTTATCAAGTTTTCTCAAAGACGACTCTTACGATTTTGATTAAACTATATGCATACAATCAATAATACTGCAAAGAAGGTTCTTGCCAAACAAAATCGAAGAACGGAAAAAAAGAAGAACTTAAAAAAAAAAATTTGAATTTGAAACAAAATTTCGTATGACTTTTAGTTACATTTTTTGGACTTTTAGATTAGTTAAATCAAATTAAACATTTTTTTTAGGGACTTTTAGTTTCGTTAAAACGGAATACTTATTGAATTTATCATAATAGAAAACAACTTTAAAACATTAATAGGTGCATGATATCTTTTGTTTTGTATATTATTTTTTAAATGTACTCATTAAGTATAGCAGAACGGTAATTTTTTGCTGATTTCAAATATTTAAAAAGGTTTTCCCAATAAGCTCCATTTAAGATACTCTTTAAATGATCCATGGTGAGCGTTAAACAACCAAAACAACTCAGTCTAAGCTCTTTAAGAACAGGGCAGATAGCCAAAAATGAAAACAATCTTCTTTTGCCTTAAGATTGCACAACGTACAAAAAGGAGTAGCGGTTTTATTGTACGGCGTGCCATTCAAGTTCAGAAGATCGCCCCTCGCTCTGCAAATCAAGGACACTGCTTCCAAACTGAAATCGTCCCTGAAATAATTATTTTGGCCAAGGTTAAAGTTTAGTTCAGGGTAAATAATCCTGTTAACAGAAGATACCGCCTGCTGAATGCAGTCGTTACGCTGGTAAATGTCAAAAGCTTCTACTAAGTTCTCGACTTGAGCTTTTAATGAGGAAACATCAGTCCACTGCAGGTTCAGCTCGCACCCACATTTTCGCGCCAATGTAATCCACTCAGCAACCCAGTCCATTTTTTTTCAACAATATATTTGGTAATTACCCAAGGAATTCGGTTTTGCCTGTATCCTAGCACTTTTAACACATAATCGCAGTGCAATTTCAGGGTGTATATGAACAGTGTTGGTAAACCAGTTTCCAGTTGAACTATATAGTTCGGTGTATTTGGCGGCAGTCTAAAAAGTTTTTTTTAGAAAAAAAACGTTGCAGCTTCTCTACTTCTTCGTACGATCTAAAACCCCAAATTTGACAGCTATAGCACATCACCGATCGCATGACAGATTCGTAGACTCTCTACTTGGCTGAAGACGTTATATCCATGTTTCTTAAAATGTTTTGCCAGGAAGCGATGATTAAGCTTTTTGCAGAAGCTTGATTTTTTTCTAAATGACATTCCATTTTCATATTTGGCTTCAAAAGAACCCCAAGGTATTTGTATTCCGAAACTATTTCTATCGCATGTCCATCAAAAGACCATTTTTCATTTACACTCAGCTTTGTTTGCTTCTTTCGGACGATCATTATTTTGGATTTTTCTAAATTCACAGTCAATTTCCACGTTTTACAATAATTGTTAAGTTTGTTTATCATTAACTGCAAACTTTGCGGTGATTCTGCAATCAAAATAATGTCATCTGCAAAAAGGAGTACTTTGATGCTAAGGCCTGCAAAGTGAAATCCTGAAGGCAGATGAGCTACTATATCATCTAAAAAAATTGTAAACATGATGGTGCTAAAAACACAGCCCTGCCTCACTCCGGATAAGGTCTCAAACCATTCCGATAGATAATATCCATCCCAAACCTTCTGCCGTGTATTGCTGTACATATTTTTTAATACTTTTAACATTTTTGTGGACAAGCCGTTCTGCGAGAGTTTGAAAAAAAGTGCGTTTCTATCTATATTATCGAATGCCGCTTTAAAGTCCACGACTAACAAATAAAGCTGTCTACTATTGTTCAAATAGTGTTTAGAAATTGTGGATAGTGTTTTACCCTGTTTTGTGATATTCCCAAATATCTCTTTATTGGCTTGCTTGATTTTGTCGTAAGTTTGCAATTCGGTACTTCTTAGTTAGATCAAAAATATTGTATTTAAAGTTTGTATAAATATTTTTTTTTACGAAAAAAAAAAAACCAAAACAAAAAAATTCAAAATTGCAATTTTAACTTTCTTGATAATTTTCTCGTTAACGGTAAAGAAATATTTTCGAATCATCACCATACAATATCAATGTCTAGCTACATTCTAGTTGTTAGATTCAAGAGCAAGTAAGAGCGATCCAGTCGTGCATTTTGTTTTTTCTAGAAGATCCAAAATGGTTCTGCCAACTTAACTGTATGAAGCAGTAAATCTTTCATAGAACGTACGACGCAAAGTTAATAATAACGCGATTTTGGGTTAGAAATGGCAACTATGAAAACAAATCATCCGTCAGTTGTTGTCAAATTTGATGCCACTAAAATGTGTTGCCATTTCAAAAACTGAGAATTCATTTTGTTTATTTAATATTTTCTAATAAAAAATGATGGCAAAACAAGGTAAAGAAAACTATGGCTTTATGCCAGAGATCTGGACTGTGTATGTGAAATATTGTCAGTGCGCACTCCGATGATGGATCGAATTTTGGTTGTATATGATGATTCTAAAATTAACATTTTAATTGGAAAACATCGCTCGGCGTCGGTCACACTTTATGAAGTGCTCAATACTTTGTAGTAGTTTTTATTAAACTTATTATCATGTGTTTATTCGAAATATGTCAAAAATTTGTTACCGTTGCAAAAATTGCATGTTTTCATGAAATGTGTCTTCTCATATGGAGCTGTCAATTTTTTTTTTTTGTTTTTGTTGTTCCTTGCAATTGAATTCAAAATCGATTGATGGTCGGTCGGTCACTCATCCTTAAGTAGAAAGAAATTTACCTTAAGAATTTAAAATTTTGAAGGTAGGTGTACTTCAATTTGCGGCCGGCGGTGGTGGTTCCTCGGCTGACAGTTGAATGTGCCTTATATTATATTCTCAAAATATTTTGATTACATTAATTTGAGATATGTGCTGTGCGTGTTTGTTCTTCCACGTTCCAAGTTGGTAAAACGAATGACGGAAGGATAGCCCCTTTTGACTCTTCCTCGCCATGCATTCGATCGGAGGTAGGTACCTACCATAATGGTCTGTACGTAAATGTGTATCTTTTTGTTTATACTACTTTTTTGCTTCAATCAACATGTCTATCATTTTATTTGATTGATTTCCCCGGCATAAAATCGAACTTCAAAAATTAAAAAAAAAACTTGATGTGAGAAAACAACATCGAAAATTGCCCAACTTATTTTTTTTTTTGTTTCGTTTTAATAAATTCAAGTGAAATTATCGACAGAAAAAGTTTTTAATGGTCCCGATTCATTCATTTGTTATAACTTTTTTTTTTAGATAAACTGCTATACTGCCTCTAAATGTTATCTAATAAAACTGAGAAATAAATCTTTACAAATTCTTCGGATACAAAATGTTAATGGGATCGTATTCTTTTTGTTGTTGTGATTGTTAAGTTTACTTAAAAAAATTACTACAACAGTCTTTCGAATGAATTGAATGGCAAAGGGAAGAGAGTTGATGAAAAGAGGATATGTGTACTTAATTGAGAAGAAGAAACAAAATAACACACTACGAGGATTAATTGCGTCAGGCTGAGAATAAACATGAGAAATGTAATAAAAACGATGGCTAATCGACAATAAAAAATTCTCTCTATATATGAGAAGAAGAATGATGTTGGTATTTTTATCATTGCTGATGCTGGATACAATCAGGTGAAACAATAAACAATTAGATTGAGTATCTGTACGGTTATAATAAGAAAAAGAAACTGCTTCTGGTGCTGCTACTGTGAGAATGCCGACCGTGGAGGTGTTTTAAGTTTCTTCTTCACAAATATTTGGATTTGTCCTTGGGAATGATGGACTTTTTATTTGAAATATTCAAATAGACAGCCGACTGTCTGCGAAAGTAATTAAAATTGAGAGGAATTACATTTTTTTTTTTGTTGTCTGCGATTCATTGGGTGGATCTCTTTGTATTTTTAAAATTTAAGTAAGCAAGAAATGCTATTATTGGTGGGACTTGAGGATTTTTGTTGTTGTTCGTAGCGACTTTTAATTTTAAATAATTTAAAAACTTGCTTTAAGTCTGTTTAAATGTGAATTATTTTATGCATATTTAAATAAATTTTGTTCTATCGTTTTTTTGAAGCCTATCTAACTTAATACCTATTGAACAAGCTTCGGTAAGTAGGTTAACAGTCAAACTAGTGTTTGACGTGGCTGTGTACCATCAGTATGCAGCATTTCTCTTAGGATTAGTTTCCTGAAAAACGTCGATTTTCATAATTAATTTTGAAACTATTCGATGGTCATTCGAGTTGATTGGTTTTTTTTTTTAATCTTTTTAAGGGGTGAGTAACGAAGCTTGAAATGTTGTTAAATTATGGCTAATATAACTATGGATTTTTGTTTAAAAATTTGAACTTCTAATTTACCGTTATGTGAAGTTAGTATACAAGTTTAACAATGCCCTCAGTTATTGCCTCATAATTCTTGAGTTCCTGCATAATTATACTCATACTTTTCGATCATATTATAGACGGGATTAAACTGCACGTTTATAAGCAGTAAACATCCCAACAAATGAGCTTTGGCGCATACATTTATATATTAAGACCTGTTCACACCATGGTTCGTCTGCAAAAAAACGTAATCGGCTGTACACGTTGATCGAATACTCATCGTGCGTCTTTGTCAACAAAACCGGATTATTTGAGACGTATTCGTCATACAGTGGTGCATAGATGTACATAATCTCATTCACACGGTGGAAAATTTTACTTATTTTACATTATTGGAGAGGGGTAAGAAATTTTATACTAAAGGGGTGTGTGAATGTCCCCATACAAGTTAATTTTTCCCTCTTAAATACAAAAATTGATCAAAAATTTCATAATTAAAAAAAAAAAAAAAAAAAAAAATTATGGAAGATTATTGCCCTTACCCCCTTTTTCCAATAATTCAGTAGTTTCATTACTGTAAGTCTATCGGGTAAAACAGGAGGGCAGTTATCAAGGTTTTAGTTATTAAATCGTTATGAATAAGGTAAATATTTAAAGATGAAATGATGACCAAAATTTGTTTTAAAAAAGTATTGCAAAATGTTGTATAAATATTCATACTAAAAATGTGATTTTTGAATTTCTAAAAGATTCCCATACAAGCAGTGTCTACATTATGTTGATTTGTGTATATCAACAGTGCTGATCAAGAATGTTGAGTTGAATTGGACTTGTAGATCAACAGGTTCGATCAACTTTTGTTGACCCGAACGTACCCCCACTCAAATAGTTAGAAATCAACAGTTTTGATCAACACAACTGTCATTTGTATTGCGCATGCGCTGTCTGCGGCCAATTTAAGTATTTTGTTTCTCATTTTGATTTGTGTAATTAGATATATGTAGTGAAATAGATGCGTAAAATTCAGAACATAAATAAGTGCTTCCATGGACACATGACAGTATACATGTCAACACGTACACACTAGCACGTTAATCAACAATGTTGATTGGCATAATGTGGACGCTCCTTTAAGCAGTGTCCACATTATGTTGATCTTTGTAAATCAACAGTGCTGATCAAATATTTTGAGTTGATGTAGACGTGTAGATCAACAAACTCGATCAACTTTTGTTGAACCGAACAAAACCCGACTCATATTGATAAAAAAAAAAAAACAATGTTGATCCACAAACCTGCCATTTATATTGCGCATGCGCTGCCTGCGACCAATGCGGACATTTTGTTTTGTATTTTGATTTGTGTAATTAGATACTGTTTTCTTTTCGTTTTTGATTACGAAAATTAATGTTTACATGGACACATGACAATATACACTTCAACAGTGTTGATCAGCATGATGTGGACGCTGCTTTATTGTTTAACTCTTTTTTTTTAAATAGTGACAAGAAATGTTTTATGATTGTTTCAAACAGGATAGATGGTAAAATTGGTTATATGGATTAATTTTTTACAAAAAAAATTGATTTTGATTTAAAAAATTGTCAGTTTTTATAAAAACTCATTAATAATATAATAATAATAACTTAAAAAATTCTCAACGGATCGTCAATATTAAGGTCTTTCAATAAAGCCAAATGTAAGGCTACATTTTTGAATTAAAATTTTTTTGGGGAGGGGCAGACAATTTAATACTAATGAGTTTATTGAGTGGGATGTAAATTTGATATTCATTATTCTGAATGCAAAACTTGACGATGAATTTTGTTGGTTTTTGCTACCCGAGGCAGAGACATTTTTTGCCACTTTCCTTTTTCCAACGCCTTTAATTTTAGCGTTTAAAAATAAAAGGCACTACTGGATCGCACTTACTTGCTCTTATAGCTCATAACTAGAATATAGCTATAGACATTAACGGTGTAAAGTAATGACTCGATAATATTTTAATATCGTTAACGAAAATAATTAAAATAGCAATTTTGAAATTTTTTGAAATTGGAAACAAAGTAAAAAATAAAAATTGCTTTCTCTTTGATTTTATTTTTTCGCAAGAAAAAATATTCATAAGAAATTTAATATTTTTTGTTTACTAGATAAAAACAAACCAAGCCAATCACGAGATATTCGGGAACAACGCAAAACAATTTAAAAAAATGCAATTTTTCCAGAAAGCTCATTATTTTATTAATATTATTCGAATTTTTTGTCTATATGTATATACAGTATACAGTATTTATAAAACTGTTTTAGAGATAACATTTACGAAGTGCATAGTGAGAGCAGTTTTTGAGAAAAAATAATAAAAATAAAACCGAAATCGTTGTTTGTCAGCTAACCGTTTAGATGAGCTAAAACAAAAATTTGGAATCTCCTCTAAAGAATCACATAAAATGCTTCAAACCAAATTTGCAGCAATTCCGTCCAACTGATTAGGCTCTATCTCCAGCACGACCCACAGACTCATAGACGCAAGGACAAGCAGACCGACAAGGGACGTCTTGTTGAAATTCAGTTTTGTGGTATTTTTAATATGGCAGGATTAGTGCGATGGATTAAAGCTTCATATGTAAAGTTTTTTTTTTCTTTTATTTGAAAAATGTCAACATGTGTAAATTTAAATTAACAAGATCGTACCTGACCTTTAATAGAACAATTAACATTTGTTCACGCTCATACAATATTTATTTAAGCAATCGTTATGCTAGTTTTGAATAAAACCTCAATTTTGTATTGTTACGAAACCAATACTTGCCCTATAGAGATAGAGCAAGTAAAAAGAATGTTTTAAACTAATTTGGGAAATATTTATACCATTTTCTCTCCGATTTTCAATTTTAATTATTTCACTTAAATTTTAACCAATCAGCCGTCAAATTAAAACACAACGTTAACCATGCACAAGCGAAACCCAGTAAGAAATTCAGGTCGTTCAGATTCGTTATTTGGAAAATTAGGACTAAGATTTCTGCCGAAAATAGCCAATAACTTCGGCAATTCTTTCTTGGTATTCGAAGTTCAAATCTAAAGCGGGGTACACATTATCTGTTTGAGAAATCTGTTTAACGTCAAACATCAAACAGTATCGAAGAAATTTATGAGCAACAAAATGTGTTTGTCAAACAGAGTGTACAAAAAATATCATACGTGAACAGATTTGGTAATGTATATCTCACTTCAAATTAATTACCAGTTAGGGAATTTAATATTATAATAGTTCTAATAAAGTAACGCTTATCAACTAGTAGTAGCCCGTAGCGTAATGGTAAGTGCATTCGAATGTCACGCTGGAGGTCTGGGTTCGCTTCCCAGCTTCGTCCACCTAAAAACTAAAAAGTTTTTTTCAAGGCTACTGCCTCTTGCGAGGAATTGACAAATCCTCCAAGAGTATTACTTGTCACGAATAAGTGCTTCTCGTCTAGTCGTTCGGATTTGGCATAAAATTGTAGGTCCCTTCCATTCCTGTCGACAGGCGCACACAGGAATGGTTGCGAGTTGTTAGTCACTAGGCCCTGGTTCTTTGTGCCACCCAATTTTTTTTTTCTTATCAACTAAAATCGGGTAATCACCAAGCAAGCACATTTCATGATTTACCAGTTGCAAATATCATGGTTTAAAGTTGATGAGCTTTCATCAACGTACTGGCCCTTAGAATGATAATAACCCCTGTTCAGAACTTCGTACTTAATTTTGGCCTTTTGTATATTTTTTCAGTAATTTATTTTCAGTAAATTCAGTAGGCACAAATATTTATAAACATTGCAATTCGACAAACAAAAGTTAAACGAATTCAGAACGTTTGAATTTGCCTTTACAAAAATATTGTTAACGAAATTAACAAACAAAAGTCGAATTTGAAAAAGGAAAACCAGGGGTGAAAATTACAATAAAAATACTACCAGTTTTACTCGATTGCATTAGAACCGAGTTTTGACAAAAATTTGTTCGAATTTATAAAGTTCAATAACACTTCTAACTCTTTAAAAAAAATAAAACGGCATAAAAATCGTTTCCCTTTTTGAACTTAAAATAAACCCTCACATTTCGTCCTTCATAAGAAATATATAGCTACCCCCGTCTCGGCCCCCCTCAGAAAATGTACACCATTTATGGGGAAACCCTACATGACACCGGTATATCCACAAGTGTTGATGTCCATTGCATACATCGGAAATCCCATCGTGATTATCTAAAACTAAAAAGAAACATAAGTCTAATATTTCAAAGAAAATTTGGATTTCCATTTGACTGCACTAGCAATCACCTTACAAATAAAAAAATAAAACCTGATTTTAAATTTAAAATCTAATTTAGACCAAAAAAAAATATTAAGTAGGTACCTACACACAAAATAGATACAAAATAAGAGTAAGTACTTATTCAAGAAAAACAAAAAAAAAAAAACAATAACAACAACAACAAGCTCAAAAGGCTATACGACCCCCTCTGAAAAAGAATCATTAATTTACATATGAATTCAATCACTCTGTCTTTTTGAGTCTTATGACATGCCATCACCCAAGTACTGAAGGTATGTGATGTTCTACTCGTACAGTAGAGATGATGGGATGTGGCGTGGTGCTATATGAAGTGTTATATATTCATAATAATATGAAATGATTTTGCCAACTAAAAATACACAATTTATGTGTCTCATAAAAATTATTATAAAATTCATTTAAAGAAGATTGTGTGAGGTAATATAGTTATGGTTTCGGTTTGCGTGTAAGTAAGACACCGCAAAAGCTGGCTGATGATGAGAATAATTTATTCTTCCCTAATTTTCGTCTTTTTAAGAACCGTCATTAACGACACATCAACATCATCAGATAACCCGACAGAAAAGAGGATATACTCAACTCATCATTTTTCTGTGAAATAGTCTAACAGAAGCGCACGTCAAATGCATTTTTGAAAATTTAAATGATTTTGTTCAAATCGCTGCCGCGTTAATTTGTTTTTTATTTCGTTTTGTTAAATTCTGTTGTGGTTGTGAATTTATTTTTAACATACCTACTCCTCTTCCTTGAAGAATTTAAGGTCACAAAACCAAGAATATACACTACACACAATAAAATGATGAAAATTATTCGTGACACTTTGCATGACACTCATCCGTTTGTCACCCTGTACACGCTTTGTCGTTTTTTTTTCGCCACACTACAAAACAGTGGGCCGTCTTACTCGCGCTAAAAACAAAAATGGGAATAAGTAAAATTTCATTTAAATAATTTGAATCGAAAAATATTTCTTTTACCCAGTAGATACTTTAATGTTGCAATTTTTCTGTACCCGAGTATGTTGTTTGGTACCCGAATAATAAGTTACTCGATTTCAGCTATCCGGAAAACACAGGAACCCATGGGTTACCCAGTTACCTAGATATCAGTTATTTCCACGTACATCATGCAGTTAAAATTCAAAATGTAAGACAGTTACAAGGTTTTTCAGATTTGTTGACTTTTCTAAGCCCAAAATCTTCCTTATTATTGCGCCTACCAAAAATGTACATGATTTTTTAGAAAATTAAGTTTGCTTTAATTTTGTTCTCTGGACTTTTCTGCTGATATGCTTAATTTTGAAAATATTTACAAAAAATTAAAAAGAGGACTTTAAGACCCTTCCTAGGTTAAGCTTGCGGCCCTGGTTTAGGGAATTTGGGTATGTTATAACTAGGGGTAACCCCTTCCACATTAAAAAAACAACATAGGAAAAATAAATTTTTGCAAGCAGATTTCCTTGGATGACAGAACTATTTAATAAAAATCAAACAAAAGTGTAGGTCCAAGTGAAGAACCTTTCGGAAGACCGATTTTTTTTGTGTATTAGTAAGTGAGGTAGGTAAAGCATAAACAAAATTGCGGGTTCTATTTTTCTTACGTTCTCTTTCATCGTAATGTCTTTTTAAAATTATATACCTCGAGTTGGATTCAACAAAGTACGAATTCAAATACCCTACTGTGTGTCATATCTCGCGCCCACTGATGCATGCAATAGAAATTGCATTTCTTTTCATGTTAAAACATTTTATATTTTTAATTGATTGTGACTTGTTTTTGTTAACTATTTTATCATTTAACCCACAGGTTCACCCATTAATCGCTTACCAATCATGGCAAAATCAGTACTTGATTTGTACGAGCTCTACAACTTGGTCATTGCCCGTGGTGGCCTCGTGGATGTGATCAACAAGAAGCTATGGCAGGAGATCATCAAAGGCCTACATTTGCCATCGAGCATAACGAGTGCAGCGTTTACATTGCGCACACAGTAAGTACACAAAACAATAAAAATATGTAATTTTATTTAAATAACTCACATGTTAAACACAACAAACACACAATACCGTGAGAGGTCGCTTGGTGTCGTCGCCTTGCCGTAGAGTGTTTAGTGTTGTCGGAAGAAAAACCTCAGGGAAATATTGTTTTAATTTCTCATGAAAGTCATAGAGCAGCCCCCCATTCACATAATAGTAGATAGGTAGAGGTACCTAGCTAGTTAAAAGCTCGAATGTGGTTGCTTTAAATCGATTTATAAAAGGCTGCGGTTTGACTATGATTTACACTATGAAGCAGCAGACAGAGTGTCCGCAATAATTTCGTCTAATGGCTTCACATCACACAAAATACAATGTAGCCATTTTAATGTACTTATGGGTTATTGAATTTTTCTTTGTTAGCTATAGCTCTGCTCCGATGGCGTTGTATTGGTCGGTTCAAGTTTTGGCGGTTTAAGAGGTGGGGTGCGTTAGACTTTTTTAACGACACACCAACCATCATGCAGGCATTTATTAGGTTTTTGTGTGGCGTGGTGCGCATTTATTATTATTATTATTATTTTTGTTTTTTTTTTTCTTTTTTTTGTGAACACACTGTCGGAAATTTATCGCCCATTGTAGTAATAGTGAATAATTATACACTATTTAACGCATTTTTTAATGTTCGTTGGTTTTTTATCCATAAAATGCGACGATGGAAACCGCCAGAAAATATAGGTAGGTCTCTCAGATGATGGCTAATATTCGCTTGGTTCGTTTAGATGTCGACATTTCACAGTGCACCTTTACGATACATATAGAAATATATACATGACTCCAACTCTCTGTTTTAACATGACTTACACATACCCATACCCATGTCTTTTCTATTGGATATAGGTATAGTAGGGTCGTATCGAATAATGAAGAAACTAAAATTGTAGTTTCCATGTTTTGTTATCGTCTAAATTATAATACCGTGTAATCATTTTTAAATTGATGTCGACGATTTCACTATATGTACAACAATAAAAAAAAGTTTATTGGATGGTGGTTGGTTGTTGGATATTATTTATAGTCGTGGTCATTGTTGGTGGGATTAGAGGATTTCCATTGGATTGTAATTTCAATGAAGGGCGTGTTCTTAGGAAATATAGGAAGTTATGGATTTTCATTTTTTAGAGGGGATTTGAGGTTATACTGAATATTGAAAGTACATTAACATGATTTTGACTATTAAAAAAGACTTATCTAGTTTTAAGTTAAACAAAAAAAAAAATAAGAAGAGCGATATAGATAAATTGAACATTGAACATAGATGAATTACGAACATGCTGTAATGGCAAAGCAGCTAGGTTTTAGTGATTTTAAGGAGTTTCACAAGAAAATTTGAAGGTTCTCGTGATCTTTGACCCTTGGCATTTTAGTTTCAAGTTGAAAAGTCATATCAATTAAATATTTACACACTCTTAGCACTCCAACTAAGCTTATATAAAACAAGTAAAAAAGCGACCTGCCACGAGACAAATATGAGACTCTAGGCAAGGTTAGGTTTGAAGGGGTGATGAAGCGACAAGCCGAATCATCTCACTCGGATCTAAGTGGATCCATTGTGCTCCCCGGGAGCTAACTTGGGTAGCAGGAAGGATGGGTGAGAAGAGGATATGGGGGGTATCTGCATTGAGTTTATACACAAAGAGAAACCACGTCGAAGTAATGATATCACCAATGTAGGTGGCGCCCTTATTTTCATCTAGAACAAGAACCAGTGGTTGGCAATACAAGAACCATTTTCTCCTTAAGTTTGACTATTTCCTCACTATTTTCACAAATAGTCTACCTAAAGGTGGAAATAGTCTACTTTAGGGAGCAAATGGTTCTTGTGTTGTCTATCACTGGTTCTTGTTCTAGATGAAAAAAAGGGCGCCACCTACATTGGTGATATCATAACTCTGATTGGAAGAAATAAGTAGTGAAGTACCTACCTATGCAATACAATTGAAATCCTACTGATAAATGTTTAAATATTATAAATTCGTTTGCCGGGAAATGGAGTGTTGCTTTTGTCTTGGGAGCAGGTGCAATATAAAGTTTCTGATTAAACATAAATGCTGTAGAATTATTTGCCTCGAAATTGGTTCCAAATCATCTAGGTCCAACTTCGTCTATATTTCCTATCCTTCAAGTTGATAATTGCTTTGAACTCTTGGCGCTTATTCGACGGCCGTAAAACTCCACCACCCATAGATCCTATATGTTTTCGAACAATTTTTTGTTACTAAAGAAATACAAAACTTTTGTATTTAACAGCAACAAATTTATTAGTTGTTCATTTGCAATCTTGTAGATATGTTTCCATTTTGGTTAAAATAATTCCGTAACTGGCCGGGCAACTTTCAAATAAATTTAGATTTATTAGATTAAATTTATTGATAGCAAAATTCAAAACATGTAAGATAAAATCTTATAAATATGCAAGATTATATTTTAGAAAACATTTTGAATTAAATAAAGGAATGAACAAAAAAAAAAAAATAGTACAACATTTCTAGTGAACGGGCTGTGTGTTTTTCTGAATGATACAAATCACATGAGATGCTGAAAATTGCTGTATGATGGTTAGAGGAAAAATAGGTTTCAAAAATGCATTCCTTCATTCGAAACCTGAAGCAAAAATTATAAAAAAAATGTGTTGATTGATTCCAACTAAAATTTCAAGAACTATTTCTGTGGCAAAATACTTTATCCACGGTTTGTTAATTAACAATTTTCTCTTTAAAACAAAAAAACAGCTTTAAAAAACCATGTTCATGACCTTTGGCCTCTTCTAACTGTTAATCGTCAGATCATCGGGAACTCTTTCAGTTTATAAAGAATCTCTTTTGTTAACAATATCGAAGCCAAATTTAAATAATCACCCCAATTACAAAATTCGTATTATTAAGTCGTATTTGGTCGTATGTTGGGCTTGTGGTTTCCTTAATGGTAAAATGTAATCTTTTTTGGTGAAAATCTTTTGAGAATTTACGAATAGAGATATTGCGATGGTGGTATTTAAACTTAACAATATCATCATCAAAAGACATGGCGAAAAGAACAATTTGTGTTCTTTTCAAACATTTTGTTTTTCTTTGCTTCATGTCTTTTGATAATAACGTTGTTAATTTTAAATACCAGCATCGCAAAGTCTCTATTCGTAAATTCTCAAAACCTTTGCACCAAAACAGATAATACTTTACCATTAAGGAACCACACGACTAAATAATTTGGTTGAGTGATTTTTCAATTTTTAGAGGTCCGTTTTTGTTAAATTGCCCTGCTCAAATTTTTTGTATAAAATTTTTTAAACCACCAATTTTGTTAGAATATATAATTTCTTACTAAAAGATTTTTCAATTAATTCACAAATTTAACTTTGTCTTCTAGTTATACCAACAATATTGAAAAATGACTATTGTGACCATAATTGTCTCAGAAATGCATCGCTGAATTAAGGCGAATTTTGTATTTTAAGCAAGTTCAAGATCCAGACAAACATTTTCAATAATAAAAACCAGTGAAAGCAATTGTTCCTTAATATAAATGTAAATTCAATAACCTAATAATATACATTTGCTAAAATTAATTTAACACTAAACCTTACAAAGTTAAAAAAAAATTGTGTATTATTTTTAATCGAGTTAATAAACATACAGCTGTTAGTTTAAAGGTGTTAAAAAGAATGTGGAATACAAATATTCGTAACAAAATAAATCTTTTCCCATTCTCACAGTTTAAAAAAAAAACTATTAAGGTACGCGTACCAACTCGCATAAGTATAAATGTGTTATTAAATTTGTTTAATGTGATTTAATAATAGAAATGACGATAGGCAATATAATATCGATCCTCTTCCATTTTCCATTATATTTATATAAGCCCTTCATATTTAACAATTAAGTGTTGTTTATAAAAAAAATATCTCAACAAACGATCAAGCACATCCATCGATTATAATAAGATTCCGACATCTTATTTACATTCCACTGCATCATCATCGGTACCGTCGCGTCGTCGTCGGTCAGTTGATCATCATCTCATCATATTATATAGGCAGTCAGAGAACAGAGAACACCAGCAAATGAATTTTCCTACCTATATATAAATCGTGTTAACTCGAAGTCACACTTTAAACGCTTGTTAACGTGAATCGTCCATCGAACCGCGCTTAATTTACCTATTCCATCCATAAAAGCCATTCACATTACCTATTCATGAAAGCAAACATCACAAAAAAAACGAGCAAAGTCTCTTAACCACTCGACTGATGGACGTGGACGGGACGCTCTCTGATGGACGACAGACATGATTGTATGCATGTAGAGTTGCTGGACGATCATCACAAGGATCTTGGGAGCGGAGCCGGACAAATGTAAACAGATCGCACCATGCTGCAGTGCATCGATGTACCACCAAATCAAATATTATCCTGGCCATCATCCTCGTCCGAAGCGGCCGGCGACGACGTTCGTGTTTTACTTGTGTGCTGTGTGCACTTTGCTCTCTCGCTCGGCGCATTAATTTAATTAACACAATCAATGCAATGATTTCCAAGCCTTTTATTCAAATATTTGATATAAAGTTCGTGGTATTCTTCATAACCATCTCAGCACCAGAAGAGGAGATTGCCGTAGAGTCGGTGTGCGACATCGACATTGCATTTTCAAGTCCTGGATGCGAGCGAGCGGCAATAGCTCAAACGAATGTTTATGCAAATAGCATGGGCATTAACTATTCGGTTGATGCTGTAGGTAGAAATTTCTGCGATATTGTTTGTAAGTATGTGTGTGTGTGTGCAGGTATGTGTATGTGGGATATGTGTGTAAAGATCGTCTCGAATCTGTCATTAATTTTCATTCAAATAACAGCACTTTTCATCGGTATGATGGGTGATGACAAATTCCTGTTTGCTCTGCAATTAATATGTGATTGTGCGAAGGTGTGCTGCACCCGCTTGGGTGCCAAAGCCATTGCAGCAGCAGCAGGCCATTGATCTCGAAGTTTTTATTTTCTTTTTTCATTCATAAAGAATATTTTCAATATTTAGAATAAATAAAATTGTTGGTACAGGCACAGGAATAGCAATATGATTGATATGAGATTGGTTTTTAAATTCATTGGCTTAAGGTTATTTTTATTGGCAATTTTATTGGTGAACTTTAGTTTCGACTTTAATTAAACTCTTATAGGGGAGTATGGTGTGCTTTCAACATTTTGGCCAGATTCGAAATTATTTCATTTTGAGCATATTATGTTCTAACTTCTGAGTCATATTATTGGCTGACGAACATTTCCTAGGTTGTATTTCACATTTGTTCTTGCAGTAGGGGTAGAGTATTGGTCTTCTGTAAGAAATACCTAAATGTGAAGGTTTAAATCAGAACTTAACATAACGATTCGTTATGCGTCATAACGAACATCGAAGAGATGCAATGCTCTAAAGCAGAAATTTTAGCTCATATAAAACGATGTTGTTTTGTAATTCATTTTCATCAGAACTTGTAGGTAAAAGTCGTAGGGACTCTTTTTTTTTTATATTTAGCGCGTGCAAAAGGGGTTGTGACTACTCTTAAGATGATATACACAGCACGAGCGATTAGGTAGGTTGGAGGGGATTTGAAAGGAAAAACCTATGTATACATTGGTTTTGAATGTCCGTAGATCATAATGGGAGGGGAAGATAGAGCTGGGTAGAGCATTCCACAATCGTGTAGTGCGACTGACGGACATTCCTAAAAGTGCGAGTATTACGGTTGAATTGTTTAAGGGGAGGAATGCACTGGCCCCGTCGAAAGGTCTCTCTGAAACAGGGTAGTTTTCCATCCTCTATGATCCCGAACACGTGGCTTTCATTCATCCAGACTATGTGCTCTGGTTACCGCGATAGCTTGATCTTTAAACTAAAAGTGAAGGGCAAGGATTTTAAGAGTATCTTAGCATTAGCATTGTTGTCCGTCCATTCACTCGATGTGGCCGAGCCGATGTAGTCAACTTGTTTTGACTTTTTTGACTGCTTTTGTGCAGCTGGTAAGGTTAGCACTTCTTTATTTTCCTCTATCCGCTTTCTTCGCACACAGAACCAAATATCCGTCAGAGTTTTTCTTTCTAAGGTGCCCAGAATCAAATCTCTCTTTCTTACTTAATTACTAAGATCCTTGTCCCTTGGCCGTTTTGTTTTATTTCTGGAGTAATGTTTGAGCTCTCCCCAACTTTTCGCCACTTCCTGAGATTCCTTTTCGGCTGTTCTAGTACTGACCTAGTTTTTCTTTGGCTTCCAGGTCTTCTGCCATCTTGGGTAAAAGCGGATCCTACTCCATTGCGCGTCTCACGTTATAATCTTCATAACGCCCGCCATCGGCCAGTGCCATCTGACCAATAACAAAGTCGATAGAATTTTGACTAGTTCGCCGAAAGATTTCTTGGTTGAAGATAGTATTCCGTCAAAAAAAAATTCTAAGGATGCTTCAAGACATCTGTCCTGAAATTTGTTTACTTACTTTACACGTACTATACAATGTAGGTAGGACTCTTCGCTCGAGCGGAACAGTCCCGCAGCTTGGTCTTCTTACTGCAGACGTTGCCCTTCTTAACTTTTGACCTTCCTTACTGCTTTTCTTCCAACACTTAGACCTCTAGTTTTCAACATGCACTTCACCTTTGAATCAATTTATCTCACCAAACTGAAGTACCAGCGTTTTTCTAGGGAAATTCTTCGCGCGATCACCCTTGAGATGTCATTTCTGGGCTAAACATTAACTCCGATTCTAGGTAGATGAACTCTTCAACTACCTCGAATCAGCTGCTATAAATAGTTAAATTTCAGCCCAGCGGGTTGACAGAAGCTTGTTTGATTATTGATAGCGCGTTGTGTTGGGAGAGTCCGATGATATCCCTATCCTATCATATGCATGTCCAAGACCAAGTAATTGAACGGATTTTTTGAAGATAGTGCATTCCGCGTTAACGTCTTTCCCATGTACTATGTGTTCCAGAACGATATTGAAAAATTCTTATTATAGCGAATTGCTTGGAATAGTTAAGGAGAGCTTTTTTCTAATATCAAATCGAATCATGTGTTTTTAATAACACGTTTAGTTTTCCAGTGATAGAAACTCGACCATTAACATGTAAAACGCGGTATTGAAACGAAAGAGAATACTTTCTTTCTTATGCGTTTTATTTAATAAAAAAACTTAACTAACTCTAATTCTAAATAAATTGATTAAATTATAAATTTTGATTGACGAACACCCACTGCAACCTTCCGCTGCGACGTCAGAAAAGAAAAAGGGAAGATTGCCATCTCGTGATGACTGATGACAGCTAGAATGGCATTAGGTGTGTTTGTCGAATTGATGTTTCATGATGTTGTGTGTGTTCTTCTTTTAGTTATTGTAGTGCGTTCTTTTAATCTGGTAAAGAATCTGGTCGCTACAAACACGTAGAGCTCGTTTCAATCAATGCTTTCATATGCTCAATGGCGAATCCCGACTTGAAATTCGTTGGTCTTTTTCAGGATTAGCTTCAATGTGAAGATCGCATTTTCGCGATCTTCTGGGCTGGAAGACGAACTGGTTTTTGACGATTAAAGTGTTGGAGATCGTGATGGAAATAGGACGATTAGCTGGGATAATGTCTCGATAGTTCTTTCGAGACATAAGATCCATTCGTCGAGAATCGTCGGGTATGTTTCATTCCATCCATAATTGATTGATGATATGATGCTTCCACGCAATCCCGTCTGTAATTGAAGAATTTCACTGATAAATACATCAGGACTGTTGGCCTTGATCTTTTTTATAGCTTAGCCTTCGTCTTCCAAAGATATTGGTGGAACTAGGTGTTTACTGACTCGAAGATCTTTTAGCCCTATCACTCGCACTTCATGGTGCCCATTTAGAAAATGCTTGCATACATCTACTTTTTCTTGGCTCTTTCGATAAGCTTGCCTTGCGCTTTTAAACCCAACACCTATTTGATTGCCTTCTTTATAAAACCTTCTGATGTCGCTTTGCTCCTAAGAATCTTTCTTGTTTCGATTGAATCAATTATCGAAACGGATAACACAAAATTACAAGGAAAAAAAAAACCCTCCCAGCTTTCTTATTACCTCAGTCTCCCCTATAAAAATAACATAAACTTGATACATCTCCCGCCAGAATGGAGTCATTTCGAAATTTACACTTTAATATTCAAACTTTTTGATGAATTACATATATCTTCCCCGTTCACCGTCAGTCGTCGCGTCGGGTCGGGGTCTTGAAAGGTGGATATTTTCCGCTTGCACAGCATATGAATGTATAGATATAAAAATTGTGTTAGTGCCCACCGAGTCCGTATCCTTTTTATACACGAGTTCAGCTTGTCCATATGAGTAATGGCATAAAATTTGCCAACTGTCCGTTCACCCAATGATCGCTATATGTATACAAGAACATACATACATACATACATGGTATAGAAGACGTAAAGAAGCGTAGGATGAAATCCATCAAAATCTCGACGTTAATTTGAAAACCTCGCGGAGGTTTGTTTCGATTGGTTTGTTTCTGGTTATTGTATATTCGGTGGAAAGTACATCGCGGTGTAAAATGGATGCGGGAGGAAGAATTTAGTGCGCATAAATAAATTGAAAACATTTTTAAATGCTCTTGTTTATTTCGCATATCATCGTTGTTGTTTTTTTTTAATATAAAATGAGGCTATACCTACTGACAAGATGTCCGCATTATGTGATGTAGATTTCATACAAAATGATTGTGTGCTGCTCCAATCGATTTTCATTATGATTTAAGATTTATGATTAAAATTTATATTTTACAGTCTTTGGGAAAAGTAAACAACGAAACAGAAGGAAAACTAATTGCGAATATTGAACTTTAATATAAATCATATTCTTACATACATACAGTGGTGGCGACTTAGCGTAACGACTACAATTATTGGCACCCCAAAATTTTGACCCAATTATTGGCATCCCCTGATTCAACAGTTATTTTCTCAGTAACCCGTTGTCCGAATAAGTCAATTTTTTTTATTTTTTATTTTGACTCCTAACATTTTCTCATATTTCTGTGTTTTTAGTTTGAAGAAATTTTTTTAAAACTCTGTTTTATAAGTGAAAGCAAAAACGCATTATAAAAAAATTAAAAATCTTCGAAATTTCCATTGTTTTGGTTAAGGACATATAATTTTGTAAGTCTTTTTTTAACTGCTTACTTTTATATTTTTAAATAATTACTTTTTTTAATTTATTAATAATGCTTTATATAAGCCGTTTTAAAATATAACTTGTTAAAAAAGTTATTGTTTTATTAATAACAAGGGTGCCAATAATTAGATCCAAAAAAAACTAGGGTTCAATTATTGGCAGGGGGGTGCCAATAATTACATCGTATGCAGCTACAATGATTGGCACTGCCAATAATTATACTTTTATGAGTGCCAATAGTTGTATGATTCAACCGTTATTTTGAACAAAATGCCAGAATACCATATTAAATGTTTAAAAGCACTCAGTGTAATGTATCTTCCAAATTCTTCTTGTAAGGTTTGTTTGAAAAAAAAGATATCAGCGTCTTAAATGCTATAATATTGGTTGACGAGAAATTTAGTTCACCTTTTAAAAATACATATATTTTACTTTATTTAATTTACTAAATCTGCAATGAATTGAAAACTTAAATTTGTTTGTTTCCATTAAAAATAGGTAGGTACATACTATATGAAAATATGTTAAAAACTAATTTTGGTCCCTTCCTTTAAAAAATATAATCTATTTAGCAGTATTTCCCTACCCTATAATTTTTTTTAAGTGCATAGCGGGTTTTCCGCAATTAATTTTGACTTTGATATCAGTTTTTTGTTAGAAAAACACGTTAATAAGTATCTCTTTTTCCTTTTCTTATGAAACCCCAATTCGTTCTCTAAACAACAACCAATATTTTGTTGACAAAAAATTACATATCAACAAAATAAAACGAAAAAAAAAGGAAATTCAGAAAAGCTTGAAAATTTGCTTAAACGGAATAAAAGCTACGTCTAAGCTACTGAGTGCTAAAAAGATCCAACTTTTATAAGAAATAGTAAACTTTTAAGAATCCTTTTTTATCCAACATAAAAATTTTCTTGAATTTCATTTTTTTTTTTAATTTTTTTAAATTCTTTGTTCTTCGAATGTGCAATTGCAACGGCAATATATGTTGAGCTTATTAAATTCCGACCTTAATATCATAGTTAAATAGGGTATTAATAATCGTGTTGAATTTAATACTTATTAAACCCAGAGCTGTTTTTTGTCTTTAAAGCGGAATATTCGCATATGCCATTTTGTTCATCATGGATGGCGGAAACTGAAATGCTGTCAATTCTTGGTATGTGTATTATTGACCACATTTTGTGGAATGACCACATATTGAATTTTTGCTAAAAATGCGGCCAAAGGCTTAGGTTTCCTAAGACAATGTAAAAGCTTTCTTTCCCCCCGCTGATCTGGCCCCATTTCTTAAGGCTTTATAAGGTTTTATCGTTACTTCTTTAAACAATGTTTTAGTGAAATAGCGAGTTGCATTCCCCCATAAAACAATTTCACCGTAGTACTCGTGCCGCTGGGAATGCTCATCAGGGGGGTCATTCCGTAAAACAAAAACGATCGAACGATATCGTTTCGACAATACCTATCTCGTATCATATCTGTGGAGAAAGATAAAGATATAAATAATGAAAACGATATCGTTCGATCTTTTTCATTTTACGGAATTACCCCCCAGTATAATACTCCTGAGTCAAAATTCGAACATACAGTTAAGATAGAGATTCATTCTTTAGCCGTACGATACGACTGTGGAATTCCCTAACCGACTCTATTTTTCCTCCCCATTTCAATGTCCAGACATTTGAGATGAATGTACATCAATTTCTCCTATGCAATCCTCCCACTGTTTCCTAAATGCTCGCACTGTGTTAAACTAACATTAAAAGGATAGTCATAATCCCTTGAGTGCGCGTTAATTTATAAAAAAAAAGTTGGGAAAAGTTAAATCCAGTTAAAAGAAAAGAGACTAACAATTACAAATACTATTATTAGTCGAAAGGGTAGAGAAAACGAGAAAAATAACTCTTAATTTTGTCGACTTTAAATGATCTCAAAAAAACACAATTTTCGTCTAGGCCGGTGACTGTGGGACACCCTGTATATTTATTTATTAACTTATAGATACTATACTTATTTATTATTTTTAATTTAAAACAAAGTGTTCTTAAATCATAAAAATGAAATTATAAACCATTGATTCAAACATCATGTTCTTGTTTTTTTTTTGTATTAAAGAGTGCCAATAATTGTAGTGCCTGGGTACCAATAATTATATCAGGGTGCCAATAATTGTAGTTTTTGGTAAGCTTATTTTTTAATTAGCATTATAAATATATTTCAAATAATTAAATCTTCATTTATAAAACTTAATCAACGCGGAATTTAATAAAGTATAATCTAGTATACAACATAATCAAATTACTATTCAAATAAAAATGTTATAGTTGATCAAAGTTGAAATTTCCTTAGGGGTACCAATAATTGTAGTCGTTACGCTAATTAAGAACGATATTTTTATAAAATAATAAAATGCATACCTTTGTTTTGGGTAATCTGTTCTAAGTGTATTTTGGATCCAATTTTTTGTTGTTGTTATCAAATTTTAGGTCAAAAAGTAAATTTTATGCTAGAAGCCCTTGAAAAAAGAAATTTTATCCAAAATCCACTGTGAAGACGGCAAAGAGTACAGGTACAGGATAAAACTTAATTTAATTTGGGGTACATTCACTTGGCAAAGTATGGTCAATAAGTAAGAAAAAAAATTATCGAATTGACCAGAAAGTTTAAAAAAAAATATCTTTTTCGTTTGGAATCATGCCGATGTTCGATCCTGCTCAAATTTTCAGAGACAAAAATTCAAGGATGAAAATAGTGCAGGAAATTTTACATTTCATTTACCTACATCCTTTCTACAAATTTAAAAATTTAAAAATATTTCTTACCAAAAATGTTTTAATTTGTATTGAAAGTAGGTGACACAGACATTCCAATTGATTGACCGTATAAGTAAATAGGATCTCAAATAATATTAACTTAATTTGATTTCCGCAAAACTTCAACTTCACGCCTGAAACACAACCAAACAAATAATATATGATAATTAATTGTTCTAACAGAATTTTATTTTACAGAAAGAAAAATGAAGAAATGTTGGCAATAAAATTGAAAGAAATTGAAAAAAGAAGAATTATGTAAGAACTTTCTTCAATATTAATCCTGTTTAAAAATAAAAAAGTTTATAGTTCACAAAATCCTTAAAAAAATAAAATTCCTTCTCTCATGAAAGTTAGGGAAAACGTTACTTTAAGAAAGAAGAATCAAAAGAGTCTATAAAAATACCTTGTAGGGAATGGTATTTTTTGATGGGTGAGAGAGGGGGGGGGGAGATTGTTGTGCATCAAAATGATTTTGCTACAATCTATGCATATGACACATGAATTCAAGACTTCTGTGAAGTTGGCAAATCAACTTTGCCCTAGAGTAATGGTAAAATAAAAAACAAAACAGCAAAACAGAAAACAATAAAACATAGAAAACATATCACGACAAAATTGAAAATATCACAACTAATTAAGGACTAATCAACGACAAATTATTAAGTAAGTAACTATTCAATATAAGAAGTGTTAACCCCGCAAAACAGCAAAAAAAAAAAAAACGGGTTGGCATCGAAATACTGTATTCAAAATACTGTATGCCAATACTGTATGTCAAAATTCTGCATGTGATGTAAAATGCTGTATGAGCAAAATACTGTATGTCAAAATTCTGTATAGCTAAATTCTGGGTGATCAAAATAGTGTATGTCAAAATGTTGTACATCAAAATTCGCACTTTTTTACATTATCAAAACGATATTTCTTTTACAGTATTTTTACAGAACTTAGAAATACAGATTATTTATTAGAGGCTTTATACTCACGTCATAACTTTCTTATTACCGCCTGAAACAATAAAAGATCGAAATTGATAAAGAAGCAAGCTTCAATATTGTTGATTAATGTCGGTACCTAGTTGGGAGCTGAGGGAAAAGGAGAGAGAAAACTAAATTCTGCTCTTATTTACTTCTTCTTCGTTCACTCCATTTTCCCTTAAAATTATGTCTTGAGTTTTTTCGACTTTTTTGGTAAATGTCAATTTTTATATCAATTTATTTTAATTATTTTTTGTTCGCTCTTTCTTACTTTTTCTATTTAATTTCACTTTATCTCTTTTGTTTATGAAAATACAATTTTATTTCATGCATGAATTCTATTTATGTATACATATCATACATTTGTTGCTATGTAGGTAAGTGTGTATATAGGGGCTCAAATATAAAATAAAACTATTACTTTTGATTTTGACATAATTCATTACATATTTGTAAAATGTATGGCCCCGATTGCGAGATTCGATTTTCTAATCTATGATCGACTTTTTTCGATTATCAATTGTCGATTACTCTATTTCATATTATGAGTTTCGATTTTGATCGAAACGTCGGTAGTCCCTTTTCGATTGTTATTTTCTAATCGACGCGAACGAAAGCTGACGTCCAGAACTTTTTTCTAGTGTACAAAATGTAATTTTTTCGAATAACGATGGTCAATTGGTTTTTATATAATTGTCATTGAGATTTTTGATCGAAATTTGTCGAATTTACTTTCGATTATAATTTTCTGATCGATGCGCTAGGATGGACCCAATTTTGTCGGGTTCGAATCCTGTTGGTACCCAACTTTTTTCATAAAAATATTAATTTCGAATACCTTTATATTTATACATTTATACCACATGTTGGATTTTCATAAAAAAAAAAATAAATTTACAAATCAAAAAAACAATAATTGTGTTCATCAAATTCAAACCCTACAAATGTTTTGGTTATTCATTCGATTATTTTTCACAAAACGAAACATGATATCCAATCGAAGTCATCGAAAATTGTCGATTCGATTGGCAATCGAAACTCACAATCGGGCCATATTTGTTTATCTTTAAGAAAAGTTTGATTTGTTTTTTCTCAGGACTTACATATATAACAAGAGCCGACAGCAAATTTTGGGAGTGACGTATAACCAAAATCTGAGTATGAGGGTTTATAGGTGCATATTTTGTGATATCGAAAGCAGAAGTCTTGGCAGGTATTTATTTGCGCCTTTGGCGGGGTGGGGGGTTGAAAATAGAGATTTTCTTAAATTCTTATCAGAGCTATTATCACTTCCATTAATTTTTTAAAAATATTTTATGATGCTCTTTCATTTTCCCTAGGTCCAAACACCTTAATTTTGGTGATATGACCATTCGAACTCAAGATATAAGCTTTTTAAACGAACCTTAATCGAATTTTTTTGGAGACTTTATTTTGTTGATATTTTGCGGTTCATAAATCTCCAAGAAAAATCCGATTAGGCTCGCTTAAAAAGCTTATATCTTGAGTTCTGTTAGTCACATTACAAAGATTAAGGATTTTGGACTTAGGGAAAATGACAGAGCATCATAAAGTATTTTTAAAAAATTAATTGAAGTGATAATACCCCTGATAAGAATTTTAAAAAAATTCTAACTTTCAACCCCCCACCCCCACCAAAGGCTGAACAAAAAACCTGTCAGACTTTTGATTTCGATATCACAAAATATGCACCTAAAAACTCTCATACTCAGATTTTGGTTATACATTCACTCCCAAAATTTGCTGTCAGCTCTTAGACTAATATGTATATACTTTCTTACTAACATAATTATATTTGTATAAAGTTATGATTTGATTCTCAGTAAATACAACACAATTATATTCAAAACTAGTATTATACTATGTGTTTTATTTTTTTTTTAAGGAAAAAAAAAAAAACAGTATTGAAAATACAGTATTTTGCCGTACAGCATTTTACAAAACAGAAATTAGCAAGTCAGTATTTTGACATACAGAATTTTGTATTTACAGTAATCTACATACAGAAATATGGTCTGACAGTATTTTGACCACACAGAATTTTGTCATACAGAATTTTGAAAAACAGTATTATTACCCGCTCCAAAAAAAAAAAACATTGAAAACATAGCACGATGAAATTGAAAAAAAAAATCACAACTAGTAAATGACTAATCAACCTCGAATTATTAAATAATAAACTATTCAATATAAGAAGTTTTAAGACGTTTTTGAGGTGTTGCTTTGCTAACTTGACATCAAATTAGCAAAACAGCCGAAAAAACAGAAACTAATTTACGGCAAATTATTAAGCCATAAATCATTCACTGTAAAGATTTTTCACTACTTTTCTGAAAGGCTGCTTTGCTAACTTGATATCAACTTAGCAAAGCAACACAAAAAACATAGAAAACATTGAACGACAAATTCGAAATTGTCACAACTAATTCACGACTAATTAACGGAAAATTATCCAAATAACCATTTTTCGATTCGTGAATGTTGGTTTGCTAACTTGACACTTGGTGTTCACATTCGACTGATTACTCCAACTTTTTTGATTTTACAAAAGAAATCCACTTGACCTTAATACAACTTTGAATTTCAAATAAATCAAGTAGAAATAATTTGCTACGTAGTAGATGAACGATAAAAATAAAATGAAGTAGATCTACTAAATATGTAGTAAACTATCATCTCTGCTCCCGAGCGCTGTTCCCCTAAGAAAACAAAAGTGAAAGAAACTGAACGAAAAGCAACAAACCGTTATTATAGACGCATCATCATTTTATTTCCTTGTATTCGCTTATACTATATATCCATAATGCAATTTTGCTCGCGTTTCTAGCTGTCTCCCTTCATATTGCTTTTTAAAACGTAAACGTTTTTTTTTTCTTTGAGCTGTCAAATTCAAATAGGTACCAAGCGACTGGAATCGCTCTTGCAAAATTTTAACGAAACTTATCGTATCGCACATGAATTGCATTATGGTTTATGAACAGGGATTGTGTGCATTCGCTCGTTGCTTAAGCCTAGTACGCTGCGATGCGAAACGAAATTTTCCTGCGGTCTCCAAAAAGACAACGAAATGCTTACGAAAACACAGCGGAAAAATATTCATGGAGAGTTTAAATAAATTGCAAATAAATAAATAGAAATTTAACGAACAAATCGAACAAAAACAGTGCTGTAATGAAAGAAACAACAAATAAAAACACGAATTAATTGTCCGGGCAATTAATTCATTGCGAAAAGAGAGTGGAGACTTGTCAAAACAATCTAGTATAATCATCAATTTCGATGGTCGAACAGCGTTCCACAGAACGAAAAGGAAAACGAAATTTTTCGTTTATGATTTCGTCATTTCATTTTTGTATGGGATTTTTCGTTTCACATCAGCAGCGTACTAGGCTTTTTCGTGCATAAGTGAGCTAAATTCTATTATAGTTGGGCCTTAATGCTTTCATTCTCATTCGTTTTCATTATTTCGTTTTGTGTTTGGTATCATTTGTTTATCTTAGTACCCAGCAAATGTAGAGCTACATAAATAACCGGTGAAATATGTACGTAATAGAAGTCTTTTCCACTGAAAAAAGACCTCATATGCATGAGAATACATGAAGCAGCTATCTCTTTCTAGCATTCAAAATATAGTGAATTTCCCCTCCATTAAATTACTGACAAAGGTACTTCAAATGTATATCAGCGAAGCACTACTGGCAGTACTTCTAATGTTTATTCGCCAGTAGATTCTTAAAGCATAGCGAAAGCACTGAAACTTGTTCTTTAAAAGTACTTCTTATGCGTAGGTATACATTTCACCGGTTATATCCGTACTAATTGATATTATTGATATTATTGATATATATTGATATTTGCAAACGCTTTTGCGAAAAATTTTCAAAATTCATTTGTCGACACATCTGTTGATGAAACTTTTTTTTAGAAATTTACATATCTATGCCCAAACAAGTTTCAGTAATATACCTGTGCAACAAAGCTCTATTTTAGAGGTTCTCTCATCGTTAAATGATGATTACTCATCTGGGCCGGATGGAATTCCTCCAATACTTCTAAAAAAATGTAAAAATATACTAGTTGATCCCATTAAATTTTTGTTTGAGTTTTCTATTAAATCAGGAAAATTTCCTTGTTTTTGGAAAAATGCATTTCTTACTCCAGTTTTTAAAAAGGGCGACAAAACTGATATCAATAATTATAGACCTATATCGAAACTTTCATGCATTCCAAAGCTCTTTGAGCAAGTTGTTTGTGAAAGTTTAGCATTTTATACTAAGAATATAATATGTGAACAACAGCATGGCTTTGTGAGAAGGAAATCTGTGGTAACAAATCTCCTTACTTTCTTGCACAAATGTTCTAATGCATTGGAAAATGGAAGTGAAGTGGATTGCATATACACTGATTTTTCAAAAGCATTCAATCAACTAAGTCACAACATTATTATATTTAAACTCCAAGCTTTTGGTTTTCCGAAAATTGTTATAGAATGGATAAGGTCATACCTTGAAAATAGATCTTACCAGGTGAAATTTAGAAACTGTCTTTCAGATTCATTCAATGCTCACTCGGGTGTACCTCAAGGAAGTCATCTTGGCCCACTTCTATTCATTCTGGCTATAAATGATGTTAAATCATGTATACACCATAGTGATATTCTTATATATGCTGATGATATGAAAATTTTTAAAACAGTAAAATCTAACAGTGATCGCATTCTCTTGCAAGCAGATATTGACAATTTTAATGTTTGGTGTGACAAAAACAGTCTTTCTCTTAACCCAGTTAAATGCCAAACTATTACTTTTTCTAGAAAACGAGTACCGAGTGCTTTTGATTATTCCATTTCACAGCACTCACTATTTCGTGTTCTAAGCTTCAAAGACCTTGGTGTTCACTTTAGTTCTAATCTAGAATTCACAGAGCATATTAATTACATTGTAAAAAAAGCAAGTTCCATGCTTGGTTTTATAAAACGGTGGGCTAAGGAATTTAACGATCCGTATGTCACCCTCTCCTTATACAATTGCTATGTACCACCCCATCTTGAGTATGCCTTACAAGTTTGGTCTCCTTTTTACGTTATTCATAAACACCGTATTGAAGCAATACAACATAACTTCATTCGATTTGCTTTAAAAGGGTTACCCTGGACTGATCCATATAATCTGCCACCATATGAACATAGGATCCAGCTTCTGCAGGTCCAAACTTTATATCAGAGGCGGGTTAATAATGATTTAATATTTTATCATCAACTTATTACTGGTCAAATTGATGCTCCTGATTTGCTATCCTGTATTGGCTTGAACTACCGCGGGGGTTCTCACCACCTGCGAGAATTTGAACTTTTTCACGTAAATTTTCATAGAACTAATTATGGCATGCATGAACCTCTTAACCGAATGAGTAAACTCTATAATTTAAATATTTCCTCAATTGATTTTAACATGTGTAAAATAGGACTTAAAAAGTTATTTCGAACCAGTGCTCCACTGACGTGATCCGTTTAATTTTTTGTTTTACTCGGTGAAAATGGACCCCAGCGCGTGCGGTATCTGGGGGGGGGGGGAAAGAGGCGTGGGCTTTAAAAAAAAAAAAAAAAAAAAAAAAAAAAAAAAAAAAAATCAGTTCTCGAATCTAGAAGTACGGATATAACTTCAACTTCAGAATCTCAAAGTACACGACGATCGTCGAAAATGGTTTCCTTGACCCTGATGAATCTGGAATGCAGTAATAACAATAAAGTATAAAACACCATTTATAACTCGCGCTCGCCGATAAAATAACTGTTTTTGTTTGTCATGTTGTGCACATACGAAATGAGACAAAACTTTGTGCATCGTATACTTCGCACTCTTTCATCCCTTTTATTATAGATGTTTTATTTATTTTTTTTTTTTTTTGAGAAACAAAAGTACTTTTTTTGAGGGGAGAGTTTTTGGTAAATGAAGAAACACATATATTTATACAATGCGTTTTATTTGTGGTTGTGTTTCAAGGCAAACTACTGAGTTTTGGTTTGCTGGGTATACTTTTCTGAAAGTGCTCGAAGTCCTGAATACCAATCAGACCCCAGAATTACTTCATCACACCAGATGCCTCGTCACGTAAAACAAAAACGATCGAACGACATCGTATTAGAGAAAGCTGTCTTTATTTTTTACTACTGAAGTGTTAGATATAGCAATATTTGAAAATGATATCGTCCTATCGTTTTTGTTTTACGTTATGTTGATGACGCCCCAGGTTTTCGAAATATTTGCGTTGTAACGCCTAAAAAAACTAGTAGGTACTCTTTCTTGTTGAGACAACACCTTACCTGCTTTTTTGATCGAAATTCATTCTTTTCTATTAAGGTTAAGGTCACTACTTGTACTTTAAACTGAATTATATTAATTAACTCCACTTAAGCAGAAGTGACTTGGCTTAGAATTTCGGAAAGGCCTGAACTGGTAGAGAAATTTTGCAATCAGATTCGAATTCAGGACATCAAAAATTATCATTTTCAAATTCTACATTTCGATAAAAAAAAAGGATAAGTTGTTGAAAATCTTATGCTTAACTATTTTTATTTGGTTTTTTTTTGCTGCGGCAGGAACAAATTTGTATTATATTCAAAAAATAAGTACTACCTGAGGTTTAACTGACTGTTGAAAAATTGGCCCTAAAAAAATAGCGGCCACTCCTTATGGAAAAAGTGTCTAGTGATACACCCTACCTACAGTTAAAGTTTCATTAAACTCTGATGTAGCGCAAACCTATAAACCTATACGACCATTTGAATGGATTATTCAAAAAATCACCAAGTGATTGATAAACCATCTCGATATCTATAGATAACTATACACACCAGTTTTTATAGTTAATTAGTTTCTTTCCTCTCTCAATGATTATTACCATTATCGCTTTAATTATAAAAATACAAGTGTTGCCCGTTTAGTTTATATGATGGATTTAACACAAAAAAACGCCTTTCCCGTGATGTTTTCATTCTTATGTTACCATTGCTATATAGGTACTCTCACAGGCACACTTTTATGAGAAACTCAAACTCCATATCAACCTCTACCTCTCCTCTTCTTATGTTTGTAAGAAACCCAACGTCTTCAGTTAAAAAGGTGTTCCATAGATATTGTTTGTCTTTGCGTCTATGTTTGTCCATCCAATTAATAAAAAGGGAAAATATGTTTAGTTCCAGTACTTTAAGCTTCACGGCAAACTGGTTTCCTCACGCATTCGAAAGAGAGATGTAGATATACTCAACTCATCATCAACGACGAACGTTTGATATTGTCGTTTTTTTGTTTTCAAAGCCTTGTTCCTCAAGTTCCTCTGGTCTTGGTCTCTCACATCTTGGAATTGGAATCTCCAACTCCATTCCATCACCAGCAAACAATATCTTAATTGTTTATTGAAATATACAAGTATATTATGTACGCTTGCGTTGTATCAGCCAAGACCGAAGTATAATTTGTTAATGGTTCCCATTCATTGCATTACAACTTGTAGATAAATTCCTCGACAAATATTTTTGTACTTAACTTACATACATTGGTATATTCTCTTATTATAATTTTATTGCTCTCTCTTTTTGAATCAATAAAAAAAAATTAATTATCATTCCGTTTTTATATTACATTAATACAAAAAATAACCCAATCCTCTCTTTTTAACCCCCAACTCTTCCTCTAGGTATATGAAATATCTCTATCCTTACGAATGTGAAAAGAAAAACTTGAGTTCGCCAGCTGAACTGCAGGCTGCGATCGATGGCAATCGCCGAGAGGGACGTCGTTCCAGCTATGGTCAATTTGAGGCAATGCACAACCAGATGCAAATGGTAAGTACAAGAGTTTTTGTAGGCTTGGTTAATGGCGAATGGTAAATGGTAAACTGATGTGGTGTGAGAAAAGAAAAGTCGGTCGCAGTTTACCTATCAATAATATTGCATTGAATATTTTTAGTGGTCAATGAGATATCTTTTAGCTTTTGTATGCAATTCGATTAAGCTGTGAGACTTGTATGGTGAACCTATAATATTAATTTTTGAACAAACAATTTGGAAATGGTGTAAATTGCTTCATGGAATTTAAACAGATAGATTAGTGGTTTCTTCGGTTTGGAGAATAAATAATTTGAGATGGTAAAGTATCATTCTAATCTAATTGTTTGTTTTATCTTCATGAAAATTTTGAGTTCAACAAATCCACAAATTCGTAATCCAGCTCTCAATTCTTCACAAATTTCTTTTTTTTACTATGTATTATGAAATTGACATTTTTTGTCTCTTTTTGAGCCTGATTACACGGTTCGTTTTTTCGTCTTCGTCTTTTTGACAAGAACGTACATTCGTGATTACACGAATCGGAAAATATTTATGACCCCCATTACACGATCCGTTTTTTTGTCTGTTTCGTCTTCCGTCTTTTTGAACGATTTGGTGAGGGGTGTAGAAATGTAGAGGGAAGGAATTAACGATAGCAGGAATGAAAATTTCAAGACTTTTACTGGTTGAACTTTGACGTTTCTGATCTGGCAACCACAATGGTCTTCGATGTTAACAAAAAACGATTTAAACAAAAATGATTGAATTGGAAAATTGTTTTTCATAATTGAATATATATATAGTATGTATGTATGTACTGTAAATACATGTACCTACGTAGTATTTGAGTATTATGTAGTTGAGAAAGGAGTGATTAAACAAAATTTTTAATTATAACAAATGATTATTTTCTTACAAAACAACCCCAAATTCCATGAACGTCAAAATAACGAAAGGAAGTACGTACGTAATTTCACCAACCGTGTAATCATGATCGCACTTGCCTATCAAAATCCTGTTTAAACAATCATTGTTGCTAATGTCGAGGAGCAGTTGTCAAACCAAACATCTCAGTTCAACTAGAAAATGTCTTCAAATTTTGATTCGTGCTTTCGTTTCCTGATCCTCCTACACTTATGTGGTGCTAAAAGATGACATTTGAGTTATCGCGTAATTTTAAATCTGTCATAACTTCATAAAAGTTTTCATCACTCATAAGAGAAAAATGAGCTTGAAGAATTTACCTACAAACTGCTTTCATTTTATTTAAGAAAAATGAATTCCTTCATATTTTTAACACAATTTCAATCGAACGTATTTTTAAAATCAGCATTTTATCGGATCAAAATAAAAAATAAGTACCTACACTATTTTCTTTTTGGCGAGAAGTTCGCAGTGCACGGGCTAATTTCAAACTGTCATCTAGTACTTTATCAAAAAGTCTCCAGATAATTTAGCGCGCGAAATAATGTTCAAAACATTCTTTCGTTGCTAAATTTTGACATATTTTCGTGACAAACCTAACTCGAAAAATAAAAACAAAATATAAAATTGAAAAATGGAATTCACATATATTCCTCCAAGAAAAAGATGGCAAAGCTGGTGTTATATGCGTGTCCCAAAAGTTTTTTTTATCAATACTGAATTAATGTAAGAGATTTTGATGCTTCTTCTAAAAGAATCAATAGCCGATTCAAAAAACTATCAACCATATTCCTAGAAGAAGCCGTTCCAAATATACACTCGAAAACCTTTACTTTTCGAGTTTCGGAAAAGTGAGGAGTGAAAAGGGTTTGGAGTGTATCTGTGGAACGACTTTTCTTACCAACATGGTTGATACCTTTTTGGGATATGCTATTGATGCTTTAAACAGAAGCATTCAAACCTTTTAAATTTAATCATGTTCATGTTTAATTTTGTTTATAATAATAATGTTCTCAAATACAGTGGTTGGCATTGAAAATATAAATCAACCGCTTTCAATCAGTTGACATTTACATTTCTTATTTCCACCTTCAAAGTGTATCGCGCCATTCAGCAATCGATTGCATTTTAGAGATAAAAATTATAGAGATAAAATTAAGTTAAGCGCGATCTGCCTACTCTACGTACTAGGCTTAGGCCTCAAAAATGAAACAAAATACTTTATTAATTTAAGGCCATACCACATGACATACATTATGTAGGGTTATTTTTAATTTGCTTATTCCAATTTTTTCATTAAATAACTATCATTCAGAATTAAACCAATTTTTTTTAATAATTTCAGTCTCCAATGGGACGAAATAATCTCACAGGTGCAATACAACAAATGTCTCCACTTGCTTTGGTCACCCATGGTAATCCACAAGCGGCGGCAGCAGCAGCAGCCGCCCATCACAGACTGATGACACCATCATTTGGTCAGGTGCCCAATTTGGTGCAACACGAAATCGAACAACGTATGATGGAATATTTAAAATTAATCCAACCGAAAAAGGAACAAACACGTCCTAGATCTCAGAGTCCAGAAACTACAACCCGCGACGCTTTAAATGCCCTCGAAATGTCGCGTGTAGCTTTGTGGTCGATGTACCACAATAACACAAGTCCACCAGCTTCGGTTAATACTTCACCACAGGGAATCGAACCACAACGGTTGGTGTCCATGCTACGGCGAATTAAGAATTGAGTTGTGCTTAAACTAATTTAAGTTCTTTTCCTATTTTTAGTGAGGCGCTAAACCTTTCGGATTCGCCACCGAATATTGTTATAAAGCGAGAGCGAGAACGCGAACCTTCGGAGTTGGGTGCAAATTCGGATAGAGAAGATTTTAATCAACCACCACCGGCGAAACGAGGACTACCCACCAATATGTATATTCCACCAGTAAGGAGTAGTTTTCATGAGGAACATGAACATGAGGTTGAAGATACTGACCACCATCACCATACACCGGCTAACACGTCATCAAGCCTGGACCATTTGGAGCTGATTAATCACCATGAAAATATGACAACGAAAGGGCACACAGATGGAAATGATCAATTTTCATCCCCCCCGGTGATAAATTCCTCACCCAAAAAGCTAAATTCAAATGTAAACAGCAACGAAATCGACCGTGTTCAATCAAGCCGGCTGCAGGTCAAGCCAGAGAAGGAAGTCAGCCCTGTTATAAGCAATGCAGAATTGTCGCTCCTTTCGGGGATGCAATTCAAATTGTCTCGAAAATGTAAGTTTTTTTTTTAAGAGGCCGTTATTTGTTTAAAATAAAAATTAATGTTTGTTTTTATAAATTTCCAGCTACCGGCGCCAATGGAGAACAACAACTTGTTGTGAATCTCGAACTAAATGGAATGAACTACGAAGGAGTGCTCATTGCCAATCCTACTTTGTCGCAAAATACAGTCGTCTCTACAACAAACGCACCAACAACACCACCCCTCCCACTTCCAGCCAGCTTATTATCCAATGGACCGAGTGATGTTCAGAAAAAGAATCGTATAGATGAAAGGCCTTTACCGCTCATACAACCATAAACAAAAAAGGCTAAAGGTTCCGCAAATAATCTGCAGTGGTTAAACTATAGTTGCCAATATAATAGAATATATGACAATTTAATTGAACACACACCAAAATACCAAAGGATCCGACGGTTATTTTCTTTCCAGATGTAAATATAGGTCGACAAGAATTTAGATTTTAAGTCACTTAGCTAAGCCATATAATTGCTTACTTCAAATAAATACAACAACAAGAAAACCGCTCACGTTATACTATTTCATGTCGAAATAGCGCTTCCTGTGGAGTGATCATTTTCAAACTCTCGCCAGGATAAACAAAGTAAACCATTTCATCTTTTTAAACATTTTACATTTTAAACAATTTATGTATTGTAAATTCTTTTCCTTATCGAGTAGGATACACTTTTGAAATCATAAAAGACATTTTTTTTCAAATTCAAACTGATGGAATTTTAAAAATTGTACAAACTACAAAAATAAAAAAAAATATACTTCGAGAGCAAACCAGAGACAAAATTGTTTGTAGTTTTAATAAAAATCTTCAAATGTTGTAAACTACACTTCTATAGGAGACTTCACAACAGACTCGATTTTGACAATTTAATTGTGCAAAAATGAAGCTAACAAATTTTCATTAAAACTAACAAAATATACCTTATAAATAACCATATAAAATAAGCATCTAATAAAATCTTTACCTAGTTAAATATTTTATAAGAAAAAATGTGCTAGTGTCTCGAATGCGACATTTACAGGCAAATTTTATTGATTTCTTGATAGTTGGATAAGTTTTGCACTTAAGTTGGCAAAAAAAAGTAAATAAAAATGCAAAAATGTAAATAGCTTAGTGTAATGTTATATTAGAATAACTGCATATAATATTGCTAACTTATTGACAACCTTGATGTTCTTCGTAAAAGTATAATTTTAATTTAGTGCAAACAAAATAATAATAATAATAAAAAAAAAAAAAACTATCCATACAAATAAAATATAAAATTAATTGTAATTGAGAATAAAAGTCGCATTCGGTTCTTTTTTTTGTCTTAGTTTATAATTTAATGTTAACATTGTATTTATCTAATGTTATTAAATAATAATTATTATAAATAGCACCGTGAAGGAAAAGCGATGAGCTGCTTACCGTTATTTTTTTACTTTTGAGTTGTGAATTCATTATTCATTTTGGTTATTACAATATAATATTAAAATAAAACCTTAGAAAACAAAATCCGCGAAATGGCAATATCGTTTTTCTTTATAAATGCGAGTATTTGTTAAAAAAAAAAAAAAACAAATTATAATTTTGGAACGATCTAGTTTCATAACAGACCGTCGCGTCGAATCTATATACCATGTATTCTGCATTAAAGTACTTTTACAATATATGTATACAATACATATTTATATTGCAGATTAATATTTGTACAGTCGACTCTGCTTAACTGGAAAACCATAATTGCAGACCATTTGTTTCAGTTGAGCGGAGTTTTCAGTTAACCGAACTTCGGATAACTGAAACTTGTTTCAAATAAGCGGTGTTTTGTTAAACCATATTCAGCCTTATCGGGAATAAAATCTGCCCCGGATTTTTTTCCCCCGAATGAGACTCTCCAATGAAAAAAGTAGATATCGTAAATCTATTTCCCGGGGGAAAATTATTGATGTTTCCCTGGAAAAAACTCACCTCAATTTTGCTGGAGAATGTTAAAAATAAAAGCATATTAATACCTATTTTTGAAGGTTTTATAATTTATTACTTGCTCTAAGCAAGGGACAAGTTTTGGTTTCGCATTTGAATAAAATCGAACATTACGTTTACTGAGAAGTCCATCGGTATTGGTATTTGTGGCTGTACTTACGTCAACTCTACAATAAGTAAGAGTTTAGTTTACCCGTAAACGGGTTGGAGGAGAAATTGGTTTTGTTTTACCCGATGTACATTTCGTTTTTGCTTCTATACTCTTTTAACACATTTTGGAACAAATTCACTTAACACTTTTACTATTATTTGCATAATTTGAGAGTGAGTATGTATCATAGAAAAACTGAAGAGTTAGAGAGACGAGTTCAAGATTTAGAAGCGATAGTTCCAAGTCTACAGAGAAATACAGGGAACGTTGGTATTCCAGGAGCACCTGGATTGGATGGAAGGCCTGGAGATAAAGCTGAGAAGGGAGATGCCTCAAGTGCTACAGAAATTTCAACTGAATTAGTTACCAGTAAAAAAGCTGAGCTAGGAGAAGCAGTTCTTAACGCAAATGGTATCAAAGGTGAAAATCTTGCAACTCAGATTGCCGGTAAAACTAATCTTAATTCGCAGGAACTTTAGAGGGAGCAAATAATAAAATAAAAATAATTTACAGACTTTGACAGATAAATAATTTCAGAATATAAATTCTCTCAGAGTATTTCGAAACGGATTCGAAGTTATTTCCGGGGGAGATTCAATCCGGGGGAGATTGACGATAGGAGAATTCGACTCCTGGGAAAAATGAAAATCCGGGGGAGAACAATCCACCCCGGAATTGCCGATAAGGCTGATATTAAATTTCATTCAGCCTGAAAATAAAAAAAATGTAGGTATGATTTTTCGTATTGTGTCAAAATAGTTATATTTCTATATGAAACAATTCAAACAACAAAGGTATTTATATTTTTAATCACAAAACGAATATAATAATTAAAAAGAAAACGGTAGTGCGGAGTTGAATAAGTGTAAATAAGTGTAAAATAAGTGTAATTATCCGGAGTTTGCAATTGAGCGGAGTTCAGTTATGCAAAGCAGTTTATGTGAAAAATTCTCAAAAAGCCTCCGGAATAAATTTTTTGTTTCAGATAACCGATGTTTTCAGTTAAGCCGAGTTGACTGTACTTGTTCAGTAGGAAATTTAGAAAAGTTGATTTATGGCTGTCTACACACTGAAAAAATAAATCTCTTGTGGCAAGACTTCATTCTCAAAGAAAGTAAAAGGAGTGATTATTTTCAGATGTTTGTTTTTTTTTTGCTTTTTTAAAACTAACATAATATTAATTTAATCATGTGACAAAACGTGAACCAAACGTCCTTATGCCCTCATCTTATGCACCATCAGAACTACCAAAATTTTCAATGGTTTACAAAAGAACACAAATAAAGAGCAAAAAGATTATTTAGGTGATGATAATGAGGTTGTGTTAACAAATTGCTTTCAAAACTTAGTTTCAGATATTCGAATTGGAGTACATTCAACTCCGCTTAACTGCACTCCGCTTAACTGAAAACAGCGGTTATCTGAAACAAGAAATAAATTCCGGAGGATTTTTGAGAATTTTTCACACAAACTGCTACGCATAACTGAACCCCTCCCCCGCTTAGTTGCAGACTACGGATAAATGATAATTGACATTTTCACTTCTTTGACTCCGCATAAATGAAACGACCGTTTCTTGTATTTATTTATGTATGGTTTGCAATTATGGTGTTCCAGTTAAGCGGAGTCGACTGTACCACATTTCAACTTCGATATTTATGTGTCGAAACGCATTTCATCACATCGCAACACAAAATCTTAGGATGCATTTAAGAATATCGTATAAATGTTCCGAACAGCGAACAGAAGCATACCGCGAACCAAAAATCCTGAACGGCTGAATTTTGTGTACCTGAAAGGAGACTATTAGAAAAGATTATGCCCTGTTATTCGGGTCGCCATACCCCTGGGGGAAATCCGTCATTTTGGAAACTATTGATCTTAGAGACAAAATTGTAAGACCAAGCTAGTAGGCAATTAAACCATCTTTCGTTCATATTTAATTTTTTTCAGTGCGGGCAGAATTTTCAAGGTTATGTCGTTTTTGATTGGTTATTTTTTTTTTTTATTTACACATTTTTGTCATTAGCGAAGAAACTTACTAATAAGAATTTCAGAACACTGAATTTCCAGCATTTTGAAATATTTTTAAAGATGATGCGATATCCAGTCAAAAAGTTACAGCCATTTTTGTTGCACTAAAATTCAAGCTCCGAAGTAAATAAAATAATAAATTATTATTAAAATTAATACAAATACCAAAATGGCTGTAACTTTGGACTGCGGTATCGCATCATCTTTGAAAATATATCAAAATGTTGAAATTTAGAGTGTTCTAAAATTCTTATAATAATGAAGAAGAATAAGTTTAAATATTAAAATCATTTCTGTTTAAAGTGGAGCGGTAAACATCGACAAAATTTTTGTCTTAGTAGCGTATGACAGACTGACTGAAGAAACCGTTGTCATATCTGGGTGAAACACGTTAATTTCTGGAGTTGAGGTCACTTGTACTTTTTAATTTAAAAAGTGCAAAGCTCTTTCTGGGAAATATCAAGTGGGGAAGACATACACTCCAATTCACTCGTTTAAATACAGATTTTTTTCTATAAACTTTAAACGATTTCTCTATAGCCCTTTATAATTATGACAAATCTAATTATAAAATGTATTAAGTCTAATATGGGGAATAAGATCCAGGAAGAATTTTGAATCGTCCTAAAAAATTGTTAGTCTTATGGCTCTTTGAACAGTTTTAGTCAGAAAATCGACCTTATTTTGTGTGTCATTCGTTTAATACACCTTGAAAAACAACCAAGTAGTTCAGAAAATCGTTAAAAATAGTATGCAACGAATCAAATAATAAACAGTTCAAGACATTTTCTCATGAATTTAACAATTTTGCCAAAAAGAAGTGTTTTAACGTAAGAGAAAAATGCCCAAATTCGAGGCCATCAGGACAATGGTCACAGCAGTCGATGTGAAGGTCACAACATTGGACTAAGTATGCAGCTACCTTCGATATAGGGAAAACGATGAAGAAACAGCAAACCTCTAGCGAATATGGCTACATCACCTCAAGAAAGACAACGCATACTCCGAAATGTCTCAAATTCAACATTATCAGTTAGCAAAATCAATGGTAAAATCGTAGTTAAAGCCTCCAAAAATGCTTTTTATCAAATTGTCCTGGAAGCCACACATTTCAATCATCTAAAAACTAAAAAAAATCCACTGAAATCAGACTGGAACAGATCTGATTCGTGAGCTTTTAAAGACAAATTATTTGTTTTAGTTACAATTTTTTTTTAATATGCACAGTGATCGGCAGTGCTAAACCAAAAATGTACCACATTGTGTTAGTACGTGTTTCAGGTATGTATATTCTACACACCTCCGCACCTATGGTTTTCCAACTATTTACAATTTATCGAAATCGGTTGGATACTTTTTGCGCAATTGGGTCCACAAACTTATTTTAAGGCTATTTATAATATACATACATATGTATGTAAATGTAAATACATTTTCGTGTTCAGCATTTAAAATGAAACATAGATAATAGAATCCATCGAATGTTTTATTTTTCATAAATTAAATTGGAAATGTGGAAGGACTGTTTTCTTTCACTTTTGCTTTTGAAAATAACCCAAAGCGAAGCAGGCCGAAATTGAGTTCCGCCGTACTTTCTAGAATAGGCCTACAGACCCAAAGTATTTTGGACTTCGCCTTGGTTGTTGGGTTAATAATTTTAAGCAGTTCCATAAAAACAAAATATCCTTGACATTTGATATTCTATTACTATAAAAGGACTGCATGACTGAAAAACGCGAACAAAAGCTTATCTATAGCTAAATTTCAGTTGGAATAGGAAAAAATGAGTGTTGTTAAACTAAATCGGTTCTCGCTATGCGTAATCTCATTTTAATGATAATGAGGTAACTTCAACAATGATCATTATTGAAAACTAGAAATCCGAGTCGTTGATTCTAACGTATTCGTATTTTTATTCGTATTATCCTTCGAGTTCAGTGTGATTTCCGTTCACAATTATCAATATCCCTCCCCGCTCCGAAAACAGGCGGGTGCCCTTTGCATTTCGAGATGTTCCATTTAACGAATCGATAAAGAAGATTTTCATTTACACACCCCTAAAACAAGGTGGTAATCGGCGTGGGGGTAAAGTTTCTTGTTTAAAACGATCGTCTCAGAACTCTGGCAGCGCTCGAACGAAACATTCAAACCCGCATCCTGGAAAAGTCCTATAGCAATGCTTGAAAGAGTGCATGAAAACTATAGAAAAAGGTTAAGACAATGTTTGGACTGTGAGGAGGAGGACTGTCATTTCAAAGATACAGTGATACAAAACTGCTTGAACAAAAATGTCTCATGTACATATATGTATCAGAAAAAAATAAAAAGATTGGTGATTTTCGTAAACATTTTGTCTAGGGCTGGCCACGAGACGAGATTCGGCGAGACTTTTGTAAGTCTCGTCTCGGTCTCGTTAAAATCGAAAATTTTGAGTCTCGTCTCGGTGTCGTGTCGGTTTCGTACAATTTAGTCTCGTCCCGATCCCGTCTCCGAAAAATACGATTTTCGGACAACCTGTTGATTATTGGAACGAAATATTTTCGATTATAGTTTGAATACCTATGTGCAGAAGAAAATAAACATTTAACTGAAATTTGATTTTTTAATTTATTAGGGTCTCTGTTAATTTCGGACCAAATATGCAGTCTCGTCTCGGTCTCGTCTCGGTCTCGTCTCGGTCTCGTCTCGGATGCTTAAAAGGCAGTCTCGTGGCCAGCCCTAATTTTGTCCCAATAAAGCCCAACCAATAACGCACATCATTCTTTAAAGGATGACTGTAAATTTGTATTAGTTAATCAAACATTAATACAAAATATTTAAGTAGATAGCGACATAGAAAGATCTTAATTGCCTTGAATTACTTGTTTGAACCTACTCGAAATAAAATAATTCACAGATCATAGTACGAAACATCTCTGTCCTCTTTAAGTACTATTTCTATTTACCTCCACAAGTCACAAACAGATTCCCTACAGGGACTTATTCGTGTAAATCTGAATTACCTCTGAAATTAAACTAAATAAGTATTCAAGGAAAAGTGATTAAAACTCTATGACACTCCTCCAACCCTATAAAGAAACTCTTAAAGCAAACCCTCCATCATTTTCCTGCCGCTTCAAATATTTCTATTATCTTTAGGTGCCGCAAAAAATTATGTTTTAATTTGTTTCCAGTTTCTCAAATTAAGTTGTCAACTCGACATCGTTATGATTGCGGAGTAGCTTGATAATCTGAGAAGACCAAACAAATCATTACTCACTTAAGGCGTGACACAAATAATGCGAGCTCTTGAATTACAAAGGGACCCAAGCACCATCATATTGTACGGACTTTGTACTTTAAGGAGTTAAGGAGAAAATGTTGAAAATAATTCCTTTAAATTGCTGTTCATTACAAAACCAACCGCTGTTCTTTTTTTGTGAGTAATTTATTCATTAGCTTATATGAAAGCCATTGGCTGGGAAAGTAGAGGTAGAAAAACCAACCCTATGTATGTAGGATCCTCGGAAGAATATAATTACAATTTGACCTGAAACATTCCATGGGGACTCTTTTGGAAAACAGATTGTGTTGAATTAAAATAAAAGTGATAAATGTTTACGTTTGGAAAGCATTCTCATCCAAAGGGCAAATGACGGAAAATAAAACAAAAAATAACGTAAGAGCCTGTTGGATATACTCTGCTCAATTATGTAAGTGAATGATAATTAATGTTTAATTTGGAAATTAATTGATGAGGGCCCGTACAAAAAGGTTAAAAATCCGTAAAACAAAATGACAAAATCATGCTCTACCGTTGTCAAAAAATACATTGATCATTTCGGTATGAACTGGAAAAGACGTATGATACCGGGTTTCGCAAAAGTTCCCTGTATATACAGTCTTCCAAAAATTCACAAGCCAGGGGAAAAATATCGACCAATTGTAAGCAACATAAATGCTCCATGCAACGAGCTTTCGAAGTGGCTGTGTAAACAATTTGCTTCATTAAAGCAATTTGATAAATATTCAGTAAAGAATAGCATTGAATTAACTCAAAAATTGAAAAACATAACGCTTGCTGATGGGGAAATTTTAGTCTCCTTTGACATCTCTTCATTTTTTACCAGTGTCTCAGTTCGAGGTGCGCTAAAATGTTTAAGACTATGGCTAGACAAACAACAGTTGAATCCGATCACAGCTGACGCTTTGTATGAATTGACTGAAGTTTGTGTTGAGCAAAATTATTTTAAATTTCGAGAAATTTTTTATCAGCAAACCCAAGGCATGGCTATGGGAAATAGTTTATCTCCGTTTTTGTGTAATTTATTTGTGATAAGCGTCGAGGAATTATTAGCCAAAAATGATTTGTTTCCCAAAACTTGGTTCAGGTATGTTGATGACGTACTAGCAATCGTCCATGAGAACAAAGTACAAGAAGTATTAAACTTTATTAACAGTGCCGATATAAACATTCAATTCACTTTGGAGCGTGAACAAAACAAAGCTCCTGCATTTCTGGATCTTTCGTTGTCACATGGTGAAAATGGGATGATTGAGTTTGACATATACCGAAAACTTACGTCCACAGATCGTTTTTTAACTATTGAATCAAACCATTGTACATCACATAAACACGCAGCATTTTATTCAATGGTACACAGAATGTGCAATGTCCCTCTCTCAGACAAAACAATTAAAAATGAAACTAATCGTATATATGAAATCGCTAAAAAGAATGGGTATTCAAAATTGCTAGTAGACTCACTTATAAAGAAACATATGAATAAAAAGTGGAAAAATAACATCCCTTGGTCCGATAAAAGAACTTCCTAAACGAGTGTCAATTAATTTTTATGCTCCTATCCAAAATGAGCTTAAAAAATGCTTGACTAAGTTCGGTCTTTCTCCATCTTGGAAAAGCAACAACAAAATTAAAAACCTTCTTAAAACTACAAAAGACGTGACACCTTCTATTGAGAAACCTGGTGTATATTCGGCTAAGTGTGAACAATGCAGCTCTATATACATAGGACAAACCAGGCGTGAGCTGCGTACGAGAGCCAAAGAGCATTTAAATTGCATAAAAAATATTGATCCACACAGAAGTGCAATAGCCGAACATGCACTTGAATCTAAACACACCTTCACACTTGATAGTTTTAAATTATTGGAACGAGAGAATCAATATACGCGTCTCAATATTCTAGAGTCTTTGCATATACATCTTACGAAAGATGTTAATATAAATAGAGATGAAGGAGCACATTGGTCATCCCTTTTTAACAATTTATAATTAAAATTATGTATTACATTTTGTGCTTCTCTAACCCCCTTTACATTGATGTACTTATTTATTAGTCGAATTCTAACAGCTGATGATGACGCAGTGAGCGTCGAAACAATTGTTCTTAAATAAAATTTAATCTTTATGTGACAAAAAGGTGGTTGTTCGATCTTTTATTTCAACTTTAAGTGAATGATATGTCTGTAGGTAGGTATGCAAGTCGAACTTTGTCCTGGAAATGGATTGCTCTTATAAAAGTTTAAAATCCTTTTTGTGAGGCATAAGGAAAAATTTGTACCTTTAAGTAAATTTCTAAAAACAAAAATTGATAGTTTTTGAGATAAGACGGCCTTAGCCGTTAATAAAGCTCTCTATTAAGAATCTGCCTTCTTGAAATTGTATTAATATTTTACCTTATTTTTGTCTATATCAATTTATGGCACACAAATCAAGAATTAATGTTTAAATGTTCACTATGGCGTATACGTACTTAAAATTAATTTTAAATTCCTTTGATTGAGTTTCTGTTGTTAGAACTCACAATATGAAGTTGGAAGCAATTAAATGTAGAACTAGATGTAATGACTTATATTTTTTGAGATTCAAGGATGAAAATTGCCATTTTGCATTTTGGAACGCAAAATTGCTTAAGGATTATTGGTGATAAATATTTCTTTGCCAAATGTAAACAAAACACCTTAAGGAAAAAGGTAATATCATGCTTTGGATTTTTTTAAAACTGAGAAGTTCATTTAATGTTCATTTTAAATCTTATATTATAATGAAAATAGTTTTTGAAAAATGAATTTGCAAACTCAAAATTTCAAGAAAAAAATATTTATTGGGCATGTTCCGGAAAACAAGGTCTCATATGCTCAGAAATCCCAGTTGCCTGAAAAGGGTTCTTCAGCGAAAATTATATATTTGGTTGTAAAAATACTGTGAAACGATTTTTTGGTTAAAATACTGAGAAACGATTTTTACAATAATCTTGCTCATCTTTGTACGGAGCAAAATATCGAGATATCATTTTCCTGAACAAGACAATTTTGTACGTTATTAAACCTAGTACGGGAAACTGACACATGTACTAAAAACTGTAAAAGATGTAAGATAGCATCGTGCACAAAAAAAAGTAGTACGCAGAGCCAAGTGCTGGATATACAAATGTATTACACAACCGATGTAGGAAACTACACAACACGAACATTTCGTGCACGCAGACCATTAGCACGAAAATTCTGAAACTACTATTATTGCTTGGACTTTCAAGCTGATACTACTATTTTTGCATGGCTTTTGAGCTGGCAACAATAAAGGATAGTAATGTGAACAGCAAATATAAGAGCAGGGGGTATTGAATACTAATTGGTCAGAGAAAAATATAAATAATATATTGCACCATTGAAACAAATTGTTGATGGGGTTCTCAACCGTTGATGAATGCCTATAAAAGGCGTTAGTAGGGCAGAGTGCGTGTATGCGTATGACTTATTTATTTACAACAATGGAGGATGATGATTCTTACTGGTTGCAGATCGGGATTGTATTGGGCTCTCAAAGATATATGGATGTCTACAAGCGTTGGTAGGACAGAGTGCGAGTATGCGTAAGACACTTTTGAAATAGTTATGCAGGATGATGATTATTATTGATGAAACATAGAATCAGGTAAATAGATGGAAATGTTGATGGGGTCTAGAGGGGCAGATACATTTATCAACAAAAAGGACGTATTAAGACATAATTTTAAATACTAGAAACATAGAGATATCGCCGGTGATTTGTTATTGGTCAAGTACCTATAACGTAATTAAGGAAGTAAATAAATTTTGTTGATGGCGGGGTCGCAGATGGGGACGAACACGGGTTTGGAGTAGGACATAATATGGAATAAGTACAAGGCGGATAATGCATCCTCAAGAAGAATGTAATGTTCTTAGACATTTAAAATAGATTTCTTGACAGCCATTTAAGGCATTGATTTCGACAAAACTGGGGGAAAGATTAATTTTAATTTTTGCTTCCTCTTGATGGTTAAAGAAGCTTTCAAAATTTCGTACTAATATGAGCAGTGTTTTACCAGTTAAAAGTGAAAATAGCTGAAATTTGGTGTACCTGTAGGTATTCTTCCTGTTACTGTTCTTAAGAAACGTTAAAAATTGTCCTTCGATAAAATCAGATTTTCTTTTGTAAATCTCATTTAAAGAGAAAAATATGTCGATTTTGATGAATTAGTTTTCGTATATAGTGCGATACATTTATTGAAACGTGTCACTCCCAAGAATAAGTCTCAAATCAAGTTTGAAGGTGCCCACTTTAAGGGTCTACGACATTTAGTTTGCTCGCAAACTAAGATAAGTAATTTTTCATATCATGATAAACAGTGAAATCTCCCTTAGGCGGACAGCCATGGTGCGGAAATTTTTGTCCGCCTAAGGGAGTTGTCCGTTTAAGGGAAATCAAACAAAAATAATTATTTTATGAATAAAGAGTACATATTCATTTTTGGCTAAGGCTGATTACGTCTACTAGGGCTGGTCACGAGACGAGAACAATCTCGGTCTCGATCTCGGTCTCGCATGACGAGAACGAGACGAGGCTGCCTTTAAAGCAACCGAGATGAGACTGAGACGAGACTGTATATTTGGACCGAAATTTAAAGAGAGTCTAATAAATAAAAAAAATCAATTTCAGTTAAATATTTATTTTCTTCTGCACATATTCAAACTATAATCTAAAATATTTCGTTACCATAATCAACAGGTTGTCCAGAAATCGTATTTTCGGCGACCGCGAGGGCGACCGCGATGGCGATGGTGACCGCGATGGCGAAGGCGACCGTGATGGCGACCGTGATGGCGACCGCGATGGCGACGGCGACCGCGACGGCGACCACGACGGCGACCGCGATGGCGACCGCGACGGCGACTGCGACTGCGACGGCGACCACGACTGCGACCTCGACCGCGACGGCGACCGCAATGGCGACAGCGACGGCGACTGCGACGGCGACCACGACGGCGACCGCGACGGCGACCGCGCCGACGACGGTGACGGTGACGGCGCCCGCGACGACGACAGCGACGGCGACCGCGACGGCGACCGCGACGTCGACCGCGACGACAACAGTGATGGCGACCGCGACGGTGACCGCGACGGTGACGGCGACCGCGACGGTGACGGCGACCGCGACGGTGACGGCGACCGCGACGGTGACGGCGACCGCGACCGCGACGGCGACAGCGACGGCGACAGCGACAGCGACGGCCACCACGACGGCGACCAGGACGGTGACCGCGATGGCGACGGCGACCGCGACGGCGACCATGATGGCGACGGCGATGGCGATCATTGAAGATGATGAGCCTAGTTTCACCGATAATGGCATATGATGGAACACGTTTGGAAGTAGCGAACGAGTATAAATATCTGGGAGTAACACTCTACCCAACGCTGGATCTTAGGAAACACCTTGCTTGAAAAGCCAATGGCTCTCGAGAGTTTAATAAATCTTAAATGGAGAACATTTTTTTCAAACCCGAGCATAATTCAGTGGTGAAGTCTACGCTTTGACGAAGAAATTAAAAAAGTTCACAGAAATTTCTTGCCGCATTAAAATCTAGAAGTGCCTCCGTAGATTTTTTTTTCCAGTTCTACTTCTTTTTCCTATGATTATTTAATTGTTTTATTATGTAGTTTATAATTAATTTATAACATTTGTTTACATTTTTCCAGCTTTATTTTTATTTTCGATTTTCACTGACTTTCACTTTTAACTAAGAATTTAACAATTTGACATAAAAAAAAACCCAAAGAAATGGGTTTGTTCGTAGACTATAGTCAAATTGCCCGCATTCAAGAAGTGGTTTTCCATTGGGCGCATTCAGATTTGCACTTAACCTTCAAAATCGAGGCCTCGTTCCCGAGATATGCATTAAAAAGAGGATGATCCCTGATTTCCAATTTTCCTGAAAATTTTTCGGGATTTTTCTACAGTGTCCTATATTCTTCCTTGGGTCAATACGAATTCATCAAGCCTAAAATCGGGAAAATCGAACGATCCGTTCTCGAGTTATGGGCGCACACACGGACGACATTTATCTTTTATATATATAGATTCGTTATAGAGAAAATTAAATTTTTCAACATTGCAAGTGTTCTTTTTTATCTTAAAATCTTAAAAGAAAATTAGATCAAGAAAGAACTGAAAAAAAACAAAAATCAAAAACAAATAAATTTTAACATTTTGTATTATTATTAAAATCATCCATCTTAGACAAGTGTAGATACCTAAATATGCAACTTTATAAATGATCAAATTCATACAGTTCTCTTCTTTGCAGACATTAAAATTTGAAGGTAGCTCATTCTTTAAATTTTTGACAATGTATGTTATAAACGATACGCAGTAGCAAACTTTACTGCAACATCATTTTTTTTTTCTACTTTTTCAATAATGGACAATTTCTGTGTAAGTGAAATAGCTTTGCGCTTTCACAGTTTTCGTATGAACGTATCACGAACTTAAAATGAAAACCCAACGATTGACCCCTGTTGATATGTGTAAAATTTCTACTACACATGTTTCTACATACATCCTTACATTCACTTTAAGAATATTCATGCAAATCGGTGAGTTACCCTTTAAAATTATGAAAACAAAATCGTAGAAAGCTTGTTTTTTAATTTAAAATTTGACGTTTCGTTAAAAAGAAATAACAAATCCTTCAGGCCAAAAACTTAGTTCTTTATAAAGAGAATTTCGCTATAGAAAATTTCGTTATAAGGAAGTTCGTTATAAAGAAGTTTGACTGTATTTTAAACATTTTTCTAATTATCTTGAATTTTTTCGATGGCGACCGCGACCGTGACGGCGACCGCCACGGCGATCGCGATGGCGACCGCGAAGGTGACGCCGACGGCAATGGCGACCGAGACGGTGACCGCGACAGCGATTGCGACCGTATAATTAAACAAAATTGACTTAAAAAGCCCAATAACAATTCTACAAAACTATAATATTTAAATAATTGGTCATATATACAGTGGTGGCGGCCTAATTAAGAACGATATTTTTATAAAATTTTAAAATGCATACATTTTATTTGGGAAATCTGTTGAGGTTGAGAAGTGGTTCCCGAGCCTTAGACGGTCTTATGTAAAAAATGACTTCTTAAATACGCAAACACCTTCTTAGCAATCCGTTGAGGACTTTTTGGATCATTATCGTCCTTTAAAACAAATTTTATGTGCATGATTTCAAATGAATAAGACTCCATAACAACAATGTCTTTATTAACTTTCTGGTCAATTCAAATGAATAAGACTCCATAACAACAATGTCTTTATAAACTTTCTGGTCAATTCGAGCATTTTTTTCTAACTTATCGACCATACTATGCCAAGTCAATGCACCCCAAAATAAATTAAATTTTATCCGTACTCTGTACCGTCTTAAGAGTATATTTTTGATTCAATTTCTTGTTCTAAGGGCTTCTAACATCAAATTTACTTTCTAATCTACAAAATAAGAAAACCTCAACATATTTCCCAAACAAAAGTTATACATTTAAAAATTTTACAAAAATATCGTTCTTAATTAGGCCGCCACCACTGTATGCATAATCTCGCAGTTTTCCATATGGGTGGTATGCATAAAACAAAGTAAATGCTGAAAATTAAGTATTTACTTTCGACCGAAGTTTTTACTTTTTTCGGATGAACGTTTTTAGTGAATACTTCATTCCGTATGCATAAAAACTAGAAAGTACTATTTTTCTAGAGGAAATACTTAGTTTTATTCAAAGTTATAAAATAGCAAATTGGAAATTTCATAGTACATACTTTTTAGCTTTAAACCAAAAATTTATTAGTCGTGAGGCCAAAAAATATCAGTTTTGAGTCATACTTAGAAGTAATCAGGTTGCAACAACGTTGAAATTGTTTTCCAGTTAATATTTACCGAAATGGTGGAATTTTAAAGTGTTAATATTAAGATAAAAGATCGGATTTTGGACCTAATTTTAAACAATTACATCATTTTTAAATGGAAAACTTAGATTAGTTAGGTGAATTCATTGGAAAGCGATCATAATTTGACCGTTGAAAATATAAATTAAAACGATTATTACAGGTTTAGAACTTAAAAGGTACAGTAAGTGCCTAGGAACCCTTTTGGTGCTTTATATAAAATTTCTTATAGATACAATGATTGTCAACACACCATTAGCACCTAAAATTTCTTTAAATATAACCTTCATTTAAGATTAATGGATATTTCACCAGTCTTCGTTTTTACATCAGTCTTGATATTGTTAAGCCTATTCCTCCATTATTCTTCGGTAAGTTCACCGCCATTTTATAGTTTGTATTCGGCAATCAATATATTCATAAATTCTCATTTATATTTCTGAATTGAAGATTGTTGTGAATAAGTCATAAGTACACTATAGCTTTAAAATACGCACAAAAGTTAGGTGAATTTCTGTTCAACTAACTTACCAAGAATTGAAGAAACTCTAAATTACAATATGATCAAGACGTAAAACTACAAAATCAATCATTTCTTTGAGAAGAAAAATGATAAAACAAGTAATTACTATCAATTTCAGATGAATTCTAGTAATTCCTTGGATGAATTCAGTATATACTGAAAGTATATGCCATCAAGTAGTTACTTTGTTGTATGCATACGAAAGGAAGTAAATATTGTAAATTTAACCTTTTACTAACAGTAAAAGTATTTACTTTAAACTTTTACTTCTAGTAAATACTGCCGTTTTATGCATATCACCCAATATTACGATGATAGAGAACGCGCAAAAAGTGGGTTTCGCAAATCTGTTTGTCTGTCTGTCTGTCTGTACCTCGACCGGCAGCCTAAACCACTTAAGCGATTTTCTTCAAAATTGGAACTTCAGGTTATTTGGGGATTCTCTAGAGGCAAAACAGATTTTTTTTTAGCTCAAAAAATAATGGTACCTGCCATACAACCAATATACAAAAATTGATTTATTTCATAAACGGCTCTAACGATTTTGATAGAAAAAAAATTACGAGTTACTTTAAATACTAAAATAAATATTTTGGTAGAACAAAATTTTTATAACGGTTATTAACGGAACCCTTACAATTTTAACAATGTTGCATATACAATTTTTCAAAAAAATTATTTATGGATTTTTAAAAAAATATTGAAATTTTTTTATTGAAAATTCAATATCTTCAAAATTTTATTTTTAAAAATGTTCTAGAATTTTTATATATAAAAAATTAATTTTTAAGAAAACGACTCTAACGATTTTTGACAAGTCAGATGGCATACTATTTTTGAGATCTATATGTTTTAGCTATTAAAATAACAAAATTATAGTAATTTATAGTAATTAATAATAATTAAAGAAACAATTTAAATTTGTATTTGTTTTTTACAACTTTTTTTAATCATATCATAAAGTTATGGAACCAATACATATATGCACATTGTCAACTTCAAGCTACGTGAGAGCAAGTTTGTGCGATCCAGTCTTGCCCATTTGTTTGATTGCCATAAGACGATAATTTTATTTTGTATTTTTATTTCGAGTGAGTTTTAATAAAAATATCCCGGAATCTTGAGATAACACCACAAACTTAAAAAAAGAAAGTTGAGCATTTTAATTTTTAATTTCGAAACTCAAAAGTTTAAGCTAAAGCTAAAATAATTCTGATACCAAAGAAAAGCTTATGAGGACATAATTATTTCTTAGAATATTTTTTCTCACTTCTTTAAATCTGACTAGTACCTACATAGGAATTTAATAAAAATTTGTTTTAAGGTTAGACCGCACTAGGCGGAACTGCACTGCAGCGGAACTGCGATTCAAAATAATTTGTATGAAATTTAATGAAGTTCAGTTGCCGCTTAGTGCGATATAGCTCATACAGTTTCAAACAAATAATGTTTTGCCGCGTCGTGAAGTGTAGTTCCGCTGCAGTTGTGTGCGGTCTAACCTTTAAGCAGTAAAAGTTTACATAATGAAGTGTGATATTTTTGATAAGAGTATAAGGGTTATAATTTAAAATACCCAACAAAAAGTAGTTCCTAATTTGGATACAAATCATACATATTTATAAAATAAAAGAAGTGTAATTTAAATACCCCCATCGAAATTAAGAACCACAATTTAAATGTTCACTACGGCGTATACGTCTCCCTCGCGGGGGACCTTGATGTTGGTGAGGGGGCTTACGTTTGGTATTCCAGCAAGCCAGCTGCAGTACCAGACAACTAAGAAAACCAAACAGAGATGTTTATCATAAAACAATGGAATTATGAATAAAGTTAAAGAAAAGGAACAAAATCGAGTGAGGATATGCACTCAAATCTTAGAAAAGACTAAGTCGCCAGTGACACAAAAACTAAGAAACGAAACGACACAGCAACAAACGACAACCGGAACAACACAACAACAACAAGCGACAACTGACTCCTTCCTGTAGCAGTAAGGCCGGTAAGATTGGTGAGATATTCCCTGAATGTCTCGTGGATCTTACAGATTCTGCAGATAATGCTGTGGGTACTGGTGATGGGGAGATGGCTTCTGATGAGGAAAATAGAATCCTCAATGACGACGACTACCAATCTTTCATCAGTTCAGACAGCTCGGACGCAGACGTCACAGTGGCCGCAAATCCTGTGAAAGGAAAGGAGATTAAAACCCCTCTAAGCGATACTCTGGCCAAAACCTTGTCTTTGACAGGAGCCAAAAGCACATCGACTCCCATAAAGGGGTCTGGGGAATGTGAACCGACCGAAGTCTGCGAGGATGGCTTAGGGTCTTCTACGACTCTAAGAAACACCAGTCCTGAAAATTGATGCTCGCACGGGCCAAAACCGATCGAAGGAAAAACGGTGCATCCAAATAAGCAGAATAAAGAAGGGGATCAGGACCCAGAACTTAAAAGGATCGAGAACGCGAGGAGAGCCGTACGTAGGTATGGCAAGGGTGACACGACAAAGCTACGACTCAGAGACTGGAAGCGGTTGAGCTGGGCTCGAAAACTTCTTGCGAAGTCTGAAGCTGAGAGTGAGACGTCAGTTGAGAAAATAAGACCAAAGGAAAGAGTCGATCTGAGTGCCTCTTCCTCTAAGGTGGCTGCAGCCAGTAATCTTAAGGTGATCACCAAAGGGTCGATCACACTGGGACTAGCAGTCGTCGAAAGAGGAACAGACACAACGATTCGACACCCCTTACAATGACCGTAACCAAGAAACACAAGTCGGCAGGAAGCGAAGATACGCCGGATAGTATTCAGGTAGCAGTCATCAATGAAGGGAGCTCTGAGATGAGACTTACAAACGAGCAGTGGGCTCAAGTAGAGGTCAAGCTTCTTGAATGCGTCAATGAAGAAATGAAGAACAGGGATTGTGCCAACTTTCGGGCCGTTGTCGACCAAAAAGGGTTTTAAGGTGCTTGCATGTTGCGGGCAACCTACCCTGAACTGGCTTTGATCCAAGGTAGATAACATGAAGGGGTTACTTGAAGGAGTAACACTAAGTGTTGCTCTCAAAAGTGACCTCCCCACAAGACCAAAAGTGCGAAATAATGTTCCGGGCTCTAGTATGGACACCATCACCCTGTTGATATTACTTCGTGCTCAAAATCCTAACCTACCTAGTGCTGACTGGAAGGTCATGCATATGGAGGAGCCCCCATAAACGGGCCGAGAAGTGGTACTCATGATCAATCACGAGAGAATGGGTATGCTTCCCTCAAGGGATTACAGGCTTAAATTTGGCACAAACGGTAGCCAACACACAAAACAACAAAAAGCCAAAATAAATATGACGAGAGTGCTGTAGATCAATCTGCAGCTCATTAAGTTGGCCTCTGCCACCCTAAACTCCCTTTTGTCAAAAGACAATATCGACATAGCCCTTATTCAGGAGCCATGGGTCAACAGCGGCAATATCTGCGGACTAAGGTCCAGGGATTACAACCTGTACAATAAAAAAGGGCCATCAGAAGGTAATTATCGTACATGTATAGTTGCGAAAAAAATTATAAATCTTTTCCTCCTATCTCCTCATTGTAGCTCGGACATGACGACAGTGAAGTGTGAAAGAAAAGGGGCCCATCCCTGATCTTGGCCTCTGTATATATGCCAAGTGATGAACCGGGGCCGCCTCCAGCAACAGCATTTGATGACCCGGTAGCAGAATCTGGTAATTGCTGTTGGGACCTACTGGCAGGCTGCGACTCCAATGCTCATCATTTGCAATGGGGCAGCACTGACACAAATACAAGAGGTGAGTCGCTTTTTGAATTTTGTTATTATGAACAATATTGTGATACTAAATAGAGGTAATGAACCAACCTTCATTACGAGAAATAGAAGAGAAGTGCTTGACATCACGCTTTCCACGAACTCTGATTGTATCCGAATTAGTAACTGGAAAGTATCAAATAAAGTTACATACTCTGACCATAGAATGATAATATTCCAAATAGAACATGATATAGAAACCCCTAAGCCCTATAGGAACCCTAGAAAAGCAAACTGGGGAGCTTTAATACGTTAATGGCCCCATCCTGGGGCAGTTATGTGGGTCAACCTTTATTGAACTTTTCAGAGATTAGAAAAACGCGTTAGTGAACTTACAACATCTATTCATAACTCATACGATAGCTCTTGCCCCATAACCAAAGGAAAAGGTAAACTCAACCCCATATGGTGGTCAAACGACCTTTCTGTCCTTAGGAAAAACTCAAGGAGGCTTTTCAACAGAGCAAAACACAGTAATACCAATGCTGACAGGGATCTTTTCAAGATCAGCAAAAACGAATATAAGAACCGAACAACCTATGCCAAAAGAGCAGCCTGGTGAAAATTTTGTACAGACATTGAGTCAACAAATTATGCTACTAGGCTCAGGAAAGTCATGTCAAAGGTCTACACTCCCCCGGGCTTCCTAAAAAGACCGGATAAGACCTGGGCAGACTCCTGCTCTGAGACCTTGGAGGCACTTACGAGCACTCACTTCCCAGGGTCTGTAAATGACATACCTCTTGGGGACAGAGGCCATCACATAGGTGTAATCTCTCAAATAGGTAATGAAATAGTAGATAGTAGGAAAGTGGCTTGGGCCATTGACTCTTTCTCAGCATACAAGTCCGCAGGCCCGATGGTATAATTCCAATTATGCTCCAAAGCTCTAAAGACACAATTGTTCCAATCCTTGTGGATATCTTTAGGGGATGTTTAAATACTACCTTTAATCCATCAGGATGGAGAGAGGTCAATGTCATCTTCATTCCAAAAGCTGGCAAGCCCACGCACACTGAACCGAAGGACTTTAGACCAATTAGTTTATCTTGATTCTACTCAAGACATTAGTGATGATGTTCTCTCACAGGCCCAGCGTGCGTATATGAAGGGCAAATCTGTTGAGACAGCTCTTCATGAGGTGGTCAGCACAATTGAAAGATCAATTCATTATAAAGAATTCACTCTAGGAGCCTTCGGCAAGCTCTAGACTCTACGGGTATTGATCCATTGTTGTCAAACTGGATCGATTCTCTGCTTCAAACTAGACTTGTAAATGCGGAATTGGGTGACAGCAAGTTAAAAGTCAGAACATGTAGGGGAACACCACAGGGAGGGATATTGTCACCGCTACTTTGGCTCTTGGTTGTTAATCAGGTTTTGGTCGATCTAAACCAAAGTGGAGTCAAAGTTGTGGCATATGCAGACGACATCGTGATAATGACCTCTGGCAAATTCGTTTCCACACTTCGTGATCTCTTGCAAACCGCCCTTGAAAAGCTCAGTAAATGGGCCAATACCTGTGGACTAAATGTCAAACTGAACTAGTTTTGTTTACGAGAAAACATAACATTCCAACTATTATCCCTCCCACTATAAATGGGACACCGCTCCATATCACGGGCACGGCAAAATACCTTGGACTGATAATTGATCGTAAACTAAACTGGAAAGAAAATGTTAAAGAACGTGAGAAAAAGGTGTCGATAGCATTCTACACTTGCAGTAGAATTTTTGGTAGGAGATGGGGGCCTAGCCCTAAAACCATACACTGGATGTATACAGCCATCATACAGCCAATACTAACATATGCATGTTTGGTCTGGGGGCCAACACTTGACAAAGCCACCAATCTCAAGAACATGACAAAAATACAAAGACTAGCGTGTATAGGTACAACAAGTGCCATGAGAACTACATCAACCGCAGCCCTAGAAACCTTCCTTTCGCTTGCCCCACTTGATCTTTGTACAAAAGAGCTGGCGGCCAATAGCGCTCTCCGTTTAAAAGAATGCAAATATTGGAAAAAGGGCCATTATGGTCATAGGACGATAATTAACTTTACTGATAATAATATTCAAACTGACTACATCTTACCGCATATTGATTTCAACCCAGTTGTACTTGCAGACTTTCCATGTAGAGAACTCTGGAAGGAAAAGCGGGTCACTAACGAAGATCATGTATCGATATTCACTGACGGGTCCAAATCAGACGAAGGGGTAGGGTCTCGCATCTTTTCAGAAAACCCACCCATAAACAAATTGATAAAACTACCGAACTACTCTAGCGTCTTTCAAGCAGGGGTCCTTGCAGTTTGTGAAGCTGCAAAATATCTCTCCACGCTTGAATTGACGGGTAATAACATTGATTTCTTCATAGATAGGCCGCAATCAAAGCCGTATCATCAACTGTTAAAAAATCCAAACTAATTGATTGCTGTCGTAGAGAACTAAAAACACAGTTACCCTTCGTTGGGTCCCAGGACATCGTGACATTTTTGGTAAAAAATGAGCCAAGTCATACCCTGGGTACTTATGCCTCTAGAACAAGAAAAATGTAGAGTTCACCACAGTTTCTTAAAAGCCAAAAAAAAGTCAACACCTGATATCTGTCGGGTTTCAAGGACTCTATGGCCTTTACTCTCTAGGAACAAAACAGACTATTTACTTAAGCTAAGCAGGCCCCAATTATCCCTTTTAGTTGGTACACTCATGGGTCACAACTCCATGAGAACCCACTTGAGCAGAATGGGCATCAGCTCATCTGACCTATGTAGAGAGTGTCAAGACGAGGAGGCGGTGGAGGGCTCATACCACTTCCTTTGCAAATGCTCAATCTTAACTAAAATAAGAAGAGCAACTCTCGGAGAATACTTCTTCGACGAATTCGATAGACTCTCAATTTTGCCACCTGCAAACATCATGAAATTTATCCAGATTTCAGGATGGTTCAGGGAGGCTCCTCGTACCATAACCCCTCCCTGATACCCACTAACCTCTCCTCACCCATCCTTTCTCCTATCCAAGTCAGCTCCCGGGGAGCACAATGGATCCACTGAGATCCGAGTGAGATGTTTCGGCTTGCCGCTTCATCACCCTTCTTACCTAACCTAACGGCGTATACGTACTTAAAATTGATATTGTGTTCGTTTCTAAATATTTTTTTTTTTCGATAACTTACAGTCTACATATGCCTTTATTTAGTAAGGTATGTATCGAGCTAGAGAGGTTTGATGTTAATGAGACTCACTACGAATTGTAGTGTCACCTTAGTAAACAAAATTGTGAAAGTTAAGAGACGAACATTTTTTCTCCGCAAAAATGTATTTCTTTATTTAAGAATAATTTTATTGACAAAAATAACAAAAGAGATGTTTCATGAAATATTTTAAAACTGAGATATTCATTTTGTTTTAACCTCTCTGTGCTTCAAAGACTCCTGTTCTTATTCGAGTTCTCAGACAATTTGTGGCCTTACTGTGGGCTGACTTGTATAACATTGACTTGGTACGTCAAGTACATGTACTTTAAATTCAAAACAACTTTACCTTCTCATCGATTCAATTCCACACTTTGTCCCTACTGAAGTTCTCTATTATAAATCTTTACCTTGAATACAACAACATAATTTTATTTAGAATCATACATTAGGGTACACACAACAACAACTTAACAAACTTGTTGTTGGATCACACAACAATCAAGCATTATTAAGCTATTGTTATATACTATATATTTAAGTTTAGTATACATCTATACATACATAATACAAAAGTACAATCATTCACCTTGCCGCCTGATTTATAAGATCAAGGATAATGTTTGACGGAGTCAAATCGAAATCATTTATATTTCGTAATAGGAAGACATATACGAGCGAATTACCTTAATACGAACCAACATATATATATGTATGTATGTAAATAAATACTTTTTCACTACAGGTAATATGTACGTATTCATAGAAGGAGCAGAACAAAGGTTTGAAACACAAAAGCTCCAGGCTGGATTCTATATAAAATTTCCTTTTGAATTGTCACCATCTTGAAATTTTTTGTATCAACATGACAATGCCATCTTCGTCGTCGTTGTCGTCAATGATAATAACAATATACATACATTATGTACATACTTATTTTATTTTCAGGATGTGTGGCTTTCCATTGCGGTGTCTAAGAGGATAGACATAAACTTGAATGTGGGAAAATTCCATTCTACAATATACAACCATTTGCACAACCAGCGACCTAACTTTATCGAGGCTAAATATTTTCTTCCTTCATGAAGGGAATGTACCTAAACTACTAACAAATTTGCTAGAGACCATATAATTGGAGGCCAAGATAGAGCAAAGAACTCCTCTGTCAGAAACTTTACTATTTCAATTTCATGTATATTTAAAAGCGAATTTAATTTCTTAATTATGAATACGTAGACTCACTCAAGTACCCATGCGGTTGTTGCTCTCATCTTGTACGAGTACTAGAACCTTAAAAAAACAACAGCTGGAATGGGGTAGTAGACGACGGATACTTTGGCAAATTGGTTCAATGGCACTTCCGTACCTTAAAACATTCATCGGAAGCATTTAATATTTAATAAATATTTAGAACTCAACAACAATACTGATGCTGCTGAGAATATTGTTCAATTTGGGAGATTTTTCTCAGAATGAGGAAATATTTCCAAGCTTGCGCAGGATACCATCAAAAAGAGCGGAGACAACTTAGAGCTTTCTTGTGACTCTCATGGCTTTCATCAAACAGATTCAGCATGTTCGTTGAACTTTCAACGGTTTCTTCAAACTTTGTGCCTGAATATCCAAGAATGTATCTTAAGCAACAGCAACTTAATGCACTACTGCAAATGTATCTAGTTTTTTTTTGATTAATTTTACTCAATAAGTTCGAGCAATCTAATAAGTAAAAATGTATGTAAATCTAAGAACATTAAGAAAATATCCTATTTACATATGTACATAAATCAATTGGCTTGGTGCCTATGAATTGAATGTGACCTAATTTATGAACTAAGGCATCATTTTTTTTTATTTAATTTTATTTTGTTTTGTTTTATTATTATTTATTTTTTTTTAATCAAGACAATTGAGCTATTCAACCGAATAAGTAGTACCAAAATGATTTGTTTGTTAATTTCGGTGTCAGTCGATTTGACAACAATTAGATATGTATAGGTATACTCTAATTAATATTAAATTATTATCTATTATTCAACGTAAAATGAACATTACAGTGTTTTTTTTTTATTATTGAATTCTTTGTCTTATTTGTGCAGGTTTCCACTTTTGTTTTGTGATGTGATGTTAAACAAAAAGTTGATGAAATTTATTTTTAGATGAATTTCTGTGATGATGCTGGAAACTTGCAGATGCGAAATAAAGTTTTTTTTTGTTTATAAAATATTTTATTGTTGTTGAAAAATATAAATATGAAAAATCAGCCAGCAAAATTTATAGACCCGTTTATAATTAAAATATTTGGTACATGTATGTATATGGATATGTTTTTATATTTGAAATGGTCAGTATGTGGTTGTGGTTTTAGTGTCAGAAAAGATTTTGTGGTAAATATATTAATATATAAATATTTTTTATTTTTTTTTTGTATATGAATTTGATTTTCTTTTTATGTTAGGTTCGTTAGAAAAGTATATTGTGGCATTTGGAATGAATGACCCTAGTATAAGTTATTTGACACTTGTTGGTATTAATGTTATATTTGTGTATATTCCCTTAGAAACATTTGTGTGTTTCGGGCGAGAACTATTAAAAGCAGAAACATATTTATATAATTTTTTTTCTGTTTTGTTTGTAAACTACTAATTTGGTTTATAAGTATGCATATAGAGAGAGCGATTTGCATATTGTATTGGTTGATTTTGATAAAGCATTCGACAGACAACCACGAGATCTGATATGGGTTGCACTTAGGCAACGAGAAGTTCCGGAAGTCTTCGTGCGGATGGTCATGGACATGTACGAGCAAGTTAAAACAAAGGTAAGATGCCCCACAGGAATCACCGAAGGGTTCCCAATTAGAGTAGGTATGCGTCTTGAGTTCTTTGCTTTTTATTACTGTCCTTGATTTGTTGGTTGAGGATACGGACCCCAAAATGAATCAGTTATTCTTTGCTGACGATGGAGCCATCATAAGTGAAGATCCTGTGTCCTTGCAACGAGCACTTTATGGATGGGTGGATGTTCTGGAGGGAAATGGATACCGCATTAGCGCGAAAAATACAGAATACCTATGCTGTCCATTTTCTGATCAACAGAAGCCTATTCTGGACATCTATTTGAATGGAACAGTGCTTCCCAAGTGCGAAAAGTTTAAATATCTTGGGTCAATGATCAATAGCAAAGGATCTTGTGATGACGACATCAAACATCGTGTAAGCGTAGGGTGGATCAAGTGGCGGGAAAACTCTGCCATCTTCTGTGATAGAAAAATGCCCCCTGAGCTGAAAAGACAGCTCTACACGGCAGTTGTCCGTCCGGCGCTTACACACGTTTCACAGTGTTGGACAATGTACAAGAAGTATGAGAGTTAATTGACGGCAGCTGAAATGAAGATGCTTCGCATGACAGCAGGAGTGACAAAGCGTGATCGAATAAGAAGCAAAAGAATCCGAGGAAGCCTACATATCAAAAATACCATCTTGCACAAAATACAGTATGACCAACTTAGCTCGTACTGTCATGTACAAAGAAGACGCCATGAGAACCCAGTTCAAAAGGCAATAGCACTAGACGTTCTACCACTATCGCGGAAGAAAGGCAGGCGCAAAAACTCCTGGATGAAACAAATGCAACGACACCTGCATTAAGTTGGCCTCAGACATGGAACAATCTAAAACCGGGAGGCCTATCGACGTTTTCTGAGGTTAACCCGATGAACTCTACAAGTGGAACCCTAGGTGAAGCAGATGAGTGGGAGAGTTGTGGTCCCCCTCGAGATCATGACAATCACCGGCCGGTTAAATGAAGAAGAAGATGCATATCCTATTGGATAGGATTTAAGATTTATGAAGAGGGACAGTATTTAATAATAAATAAAATAAATTGTGGTCAAAATGTGAAAGAGTTTTTAGGTGAACTTGCATTCCTCAATAATTTTCATTACGCAGAGTTTTTGGCTATTTCGTATACTATGGGTATAAGAAGCAAAATTTAGAATTTTTTGAAATTGTCATAGGGATAGGACCAAGAATCTCAAGATGGAAACACACGTCACCGAAAAATTGATAAAAGCAAAAACAACAATAAACGTAGCAAGGAAGAAAATCTTTACCAATAGACACATTTCACATAGAATCGGTGTCAGAAGCAACTTTGCTGTATGCAGCTCAAGTATGGGGGGGGGGGGTGTAAATATGAGACCGTTGAGAAACTTTTCCGTTTTTACATCGAACGCATATTTCGACTTCCTCCAAACGCTCCTAACTACATGGTTATGCTCGAAACTGGTATCTCTCCATTGTTTATAAAAACCCTGAAACTATAAAATAGATTATATCATCAATGTACTAAATATGCCTGACAATCGCCTTCCAAAAAGGCAACCCTCAAAGCGATTCGTAACAGTTCTGGATTGTTCAAGGAATGGATGGAGTTAGGACAAGAAGCGCGTATAGAATTAAACGTTAATGATTATAGTAATTGGAAGTCATCACTCTTTCAGATGATTGCAAGCCAAGATATCATCGCCAGAGCCCGACACGCAGAAGAGGTAGGAGAATCGATTTTCAGGCTGGTATATAGCCAGCCAAACGACAACTTAAATAGTTTCAATTATTTTAGAGATGACTGCACTACAGAGGAAATATTTTGCATCTTTAGATTTAAGGGCGATCTGTTAAACCTTAACATCATTCCACATCGAGAAAATTTAGATGTGCTTTGTGAAATGTGTAATATGGCGGAACCTGAAGTCATTTTTCATTTTGTTGGAAGATGCTCGATCCTCAAAGAAATGAGACGAGATGTGTTTGGCGAAGACATACTTTATCTGAGGAACTTACATTGAAATACCTTAATGAAATAGATGTACCCAAAATGTTCAAGTTTTGTAAAATTGCATTATCAAACTGTACCTTAAAAATTTAATAAATCAAGTTTTTTTTATAAATTTGTCAATCGGGCGGCAAAGCCATGCTTATATTACGATTGTTAAGAAATTTGTTAAATAAATTTGTTTGTAAAGTTACAGAATAAATAAAAGCACTATGTATCTATCTATCTATCATAGGGGTAGCAGAATTATAATTATTTATTTATTTAATTCTCAACTTACCAAAACAATTCAAATAATAACAAATATATTATTGTGATGTTGGCAATGGAAAGGATAACTATATTGGAGACTAATCGGGTTTCGAACAGCTTACAATATAAATCAGTTTAAGACGGTTTTCGTAATATAAGGCAGAGTCTAAATGAGTAATCCCATCTTAGGGACTACAAAAAACCTAATAAATCTGCATGCTCGGCTTCTATGCATTGAAGCAGAGCAGAGATGAAATATTAAAAAAAGTAAGCAAATCTAGGAATAATCGCCAATGATGTGAAACATTTTATATTGGCAGCGAGTAAAATTGTTATCGGATAGTATTCTTAATTTATATTTTTTTTGGTAACTTATTTTAGGCTATATGAAATTTGACCCAAAGAAAATATTGCACAAACATAAAATGAAAAATGGCCCCAAAAATTTACATGGAAAGAACAAAAAATAAAAAAAGTTAAAGATTTGTTAATTGGGGTAATTTTTCATAATTTTGGGGCCTTTTTCATTTTTATTTTGGGCTAACATTTCATTATGAAAAACTGCCAAAAATTAATTTAAACAAAAATGAAAAATAATGCCCCAAAATGGCTCCTAACCTTTAGCACCTCATATATGGGATATTCGCAAAAAAAGTATGCCATCTAAAAGGTCAGTAAGTGGCCAAAAAAGCTCAACTAGTTTCAGAAATTGGTCAGCCATAGGTTTTTTTTTAATGAACACACTTATACTGTAACCTTGAAACAATCTTTAAAAATTCATTCATATCCCATAAATGAGGTGCTAAAAATAGTTTTGACCTTGAAATATTTAAAAAAAATTCATTTAAAAAAACATATGGCTGACCAATTACTGAAACTACCTGACCTTTTATCACGAGCTGGTGGCCTTTAGAATGGTATACTTTTTTTGCGAATGTCCCATAAATGAGGTGCCAAAAATAGTTGGTTACCTTGAAAGAATGTAACCCTTGATTAAAAATTTTCTATGGCTGACCAATTTCTGGAACTAGTTGACCTTTTTTGACCACTTACTGACCTTTTAGATAGCATACTTTTCTTCGGAATATCCCATATATGAGGTGCTAAAGGTTAGGAGCCCCCAAAAATGGTGCGATTTTTGTGTACGATTATTTTAATCATATTTAGCAGATTATAACAGAATAGCTCTGGGACCGTGATTAGTTAACTGTACAAAAAAAACGCACGATTTTGCTTTTCATATGAATATTTGGGCTAATTTTTCATATTTTATTTCTGTTTCGGTTGCAAAATATTAAGTTATACAATTTTGCCAGTCTTTAGCAATAACAATTCAAAAATTTTTTTTTAATATTTATTTTTTCAGTATAGTTCTTAGGCTACATGAAATTTGGCCCCAATGAAGAATGGCCCCAAACGTAAAATGCAAAATGGCCCCGAATTTTGATTTTTTTTTTCATAATGAAAAATGGCCCCATTTTCAAAATTGAAAAATGGCCCCAAACACAAAATGAAAAATTGCCCGAAAATAAATATAAGAAGTAACAATAAGAGAAAAATTACAATCGTGCAAAAAATGTTTTGTGTCGGTTTAAGGATTTTAACTCCCTCCCTTAGGTATGCTCAGTCGCCTGGCATGCGCCTTTGTTGTCAGTCGGTCTGCTATCAAAGTTTTTGTTGTAAAAGTATTTTGGTTTAAGAATCAAAGTTTGGGGCCATTTTTCATAATGAAATTTTACCCCAAAATGAAAAACGAAAAAATACCCCAAATCAATGAAAAATGGCCCAATTTACAAATTTTAAACTTTTTTTTGTTTTTGTTGTTTCCATATAAAACTTTGGGGCCATTTTTCATTTAACGTTTGAGCCAATATTTATTGGGGCCAAATTTCATGTAGCCTAGTTTTTAATTATTAAAACCATAACGTAGGTGAGAAAAAAACTTTAACTCAAATAGCTTTCGATATTTTAAATATGCTTGTGTGTATGCTTGTGTTAAAAAGAGTATTTAAAAAAAATCAAGAACAACGATTCGTCGATTAAAACCCATTGTTTGGTTAAAAATCGATAAAACCAACTTTGGCCTCGCTCCTGCTGATTTAATTATACAAAACTGATTAGGATTGCTTTGTAGGAGGATAAGAGTGTGTGGTTTTTTGTTTTAATTAAAAAAAATGTTTATAATCTTTTGAATTGAAAGTTCAACATTTAGGTCGTCATTTCCTCTTTAATTAACTACCTCATTTCATCATCCGACGACTATAATCTTAATTTCAAGCTTCAAAAAAGTTTCTAAATTGACCTTTTACACACTATAATTTTTGTTTATTAAAATCGATTTTATTTGTAAGAAATTGATTTAAGTCTCCACAACCCTTTTCCCGTAAGACTAACAGCTGTAAAACCACTAATTTTTGTTTTTAAAGATGTTTTCACAAATAACTGTGTATAACAAATCATTGAAATTCCTAAATTTTACAACAAAAAAAAAAAAAAAAAAAAAAACTTGGTCATAAACAAAATTAGAAACATATTTTTTTGTTGAATTCAAACGTATGTATAAGGCTGCGTCCACACTTTGTTGATTAGTGTATATCAACAGTTTTGATGAACAATGTTGAGTAAATGCGGACCTATAGCTCAACAGAGTTTTTGTTGACCCGAACGCAACCCGATTCAAATGGATATAAATCAACAATGTTTTGTTGACTGAACAATAACTTTTAAGTCTGGACGTGTTCATCAACACAGCTGTCACTTTTATTGCGGTTGTGGCGTCTGTGTCTGTGTTGTTTGGTGTTTTGATCTCTTTAATTAATTATAAATAGTGCGGAGCAGGGTTGCCGTTCTAGCGACTTTGTCACTAGATCTAGCGACATTTCAATTTCTTCCGCGACAAAAAACCTTTGTAGGTCGCTACATTATTTCTAGCGACTTTTCTAACGACTTTTGAAGGTAAGCATTTGTGAGTTTCGACAGGCAAATACTAATTTTGTATGTAATGGCCCTGGTATACACTACACACAGGCAAACACACATCAAATCATATGCAAAATGTAAGAGCGAGTGAACGCAGTAGTCTGATTTTAGCAATTAATCTGTTTAACTACCTAGACTTACTTAACTACCTAGACTTACTTTTTGCAAGAAAGTACAAAAGTGAGAAATTAAAATGTTAGCTAAAGAAACATGTTTGCAAAAAAAACATAGGAAATTTGTTCTGACATATAAATTAAGCCACCATACACAATTTTTAACTGTTTTTTTTTTTTTTTGCAAGCAGGCATAGATATTTATTTCTCAGTTTGTACTTTTTGCAAAAAGGAGGTAATCTTTACTTTAATATTTTGAACAAAACTAAAAAGTTATTCAAATAAAATTTGTTTAACACTTATTTACCAATTTTTGTCTAGTGACTTCTAGCGACTTTTTTTCTCCCAAATTTCAGCCATCGAGCGACTTTTGGAGGTTGGTCTAGCGACTTCTCATTTCAGCTTGCGGCACCACTGGTGCGGAGGCTTAGCAATATAATTGTGCATGAAATTTTTATCATAGTTGGTACCTTGCAAAAATATGATTGTAAGAGATTGGGCCACTTGATATGTCCGCCCCTTTAGGTGGGCGGGGCAATTTTAATAGGAAAATTACTTAAAATGGAAAAAAAAATATTAAAAAAAACGACAATACCTACAAAATTTTGTTATACCTTTTTTTAAAGCCAATACTTCATATTCTTATATTGTATTTAAATAAAGGTTTTTCAATGGTAAGTTTTCGAAAAAAATATTTTCAAAGTCAAAATTTTGAAAAAAAAAGTTGAAATTTTTTTTTTTATGATTTTTTTTTTTTTCAAAATTTTACGTAATTAATTACTTATTTTATTTCAATTTTTCAATAGTATTATTAATTGGTGATAAAATGGTAGGAACTAGATGGTTGTTAGTTGTCTAGTTTTAGAGAAAATTTAAAATTACCAAAACCACTTTTTTTTATAATTTGTTTGTTTGTTGATCTTTAAGTACTTGCAAACCGTCATCTTTGATCTAAAAACACACTTGATTTTTATTTTAGGATTTTTTTATATTTTCTTTTAATTAAAAATATTTTTTAATTTAAACATTTCAGTTTACCAGGTATTTTCGAAATTTTATTTTATCTTACACTACTAACAAATTCGTATACCTATATAGGTTTACGGTAACTAACGGTACTTTTGGTATACCAAAAGTATCTATGTTATGAAACTCTGGAGCATTCTCCCTCACATATGCAAAGATCCGTGCATAGTAAATGGCTTGTTTTGCATTTACAGCCGCTCTGGCATCCCTTCTTGCAACCATAACGAATTAGCTCCACACATGCCTTAGCTGCTTCAGGGGTTGTAATCCACTCCGGAACATAAAAGCCACTCCAACCCCAACTAGTACCAGGAGGTAGTACAGGACTTGGAATCCGTGCCTGCCCCCAGATATAGCAGCCCTGATATATAGCTCGCTTCACGTGTTGCTTGAGATCTAATGTGGGTGGAATCCTTTGTACTGAGCTTGTTCTTGTAAAAACCTTCTTTCTTGTTTTGATGATGCTAGTGATCGTACTTGTCCGATCATAATAGTAATATTTTGAATCTTTCTATTGCGTGCATCGTTTCCTCAGGTATAATTTTCGGGGTGCAGCTCAAATTCTTTAGGGCTTCCCAAGTTAGGGCTTCCTAAGTTATGGAGTACTTGGAGTTCCATGCCACATCACCTTACCATGTCCAAAAAAACAGGACACAGCTATCTTCACTGATGGCTCAAATGAACGGGCTTACGAGCTGGACAGGCAAGCATCAGCCCTTCATGGCTCACTTGCGGAAAGAGTCAACATTCCACTAGGAGTTATGATATGAAGAACAATATTCTATTAATTATTCTTACTGAATCAAATAGCAGGTAGAAAAGTTTATCAAACTGTATTATTTCTAGAAAGATTTGGCCCACCTATGATAAAGCCCGAACAATCGAACTAATACATAGACCCAGGCAAGACATATCCAGGGTCATTGCAGCCTGTAGCGGACACTGGCCAATAGGCGAGCATGCAGCGAAGCTGGGCTTACCTCACAATACTCACTGTCGGAGCTGTGGGGACCAGCAGGAAAAGGAAACAGTAGTTCATTTCCTCTGCAAATGCCCTACTGTGGCCAAAGATAGAGCACAATCATTCGGAAGAGCATTTTTTGAAAATTCGGAAAAGAAGATCAAAGACTTGATTTCTTTCCTCAATGGGACGGAATGGCTCTAGGTCAAATTTCGGCTACCTTTGCATCACACCTTCTGTCGATTCCCCATGATCGCAAGAAAGCGGACTGGGGTTCTGGCTGGGTTTTATGGCACACAGCGGATTGATGATCATTCGATGAGATCAGTGGATGCTCCAGTGTTAGCCAAAGCCAACAAACTGTTGTGCAAACTTTGGATGTTAGTCTAGTTGAGTGAGTGATCCGCTTTCTGATGATTGTGCTTAAAGCTGCCCAGTCATTCCACAAACAACAAAATCCTTTCAATCCTATTCTACATTCAACCCGAAATGCACGATATCCTGAGGATATGCCCACAAAAATCTCCCATTTCAAATATATCCACAGATTCTAATGGGTTTTGGTATCAAAACGGGGCACTTAAGCGCTAATTGGGCTATGGCCTAGGCTGCCCGCGGCCGCCATTTCTACCTACCTATCAGGGCGTACGCAGGGGGAGGCTTAGGGGGCTTGAGCCCCCAGGCAATATAGTTTACTGTGCTAAGATTTCATATATCTTCGAAGAAAGTTTTTTAATATTTTTTAGTTCAAATTTTACTTTTCTTAATTTTAAACTTTAGCAGTGTTTTTAATTCTAATTTAAAAAAAAAACAACAGACATGGATGTCGTAATCTAGACTTTGTTTAAAATTTCAAACGTTTCTCAGCATTCATAGAAACCCAAACAAAATTCCTTTGCAACCAGTCAAAATTCGCAAAATGATTTCACACATTTATTTTTTTCCTTCATTACATTAAAAAAAAGGCGAAATGAAATAACGAATGCAGTGCACTTATTAACATAATACGTTCGCTTAGTGTCTTCTCTTTTTGTATGCCTTATGCTTTAACCGGTATCTTAACGCTCAGTGAACGTATCAAATATTCGAAAAATATTTTTAAATATCTGTAAACTGCATACTTTTTTGCTGAATGTTATTTCTTATTTCTAATGCTACGGCATTAAGAAAGCTGTAGAGTCAATTGATGACATTTCGAAAAACTGCCTTTAACTTGTATGAGAGGTAGACAATCTTCTCAAACTCTTTTTTTTTAAGTTAATGGGCCGTATTCATAGTCGCTTTAAACTATTATGATTAGTTAAAACTTAAAAGATAACCACTATAGCACTATTTTTGACGTTCAATAATTTAATATACTTCTATTTTGATAAGTACAGAAATCGAATTGGAATAAATTGTTATAATTGATCTTATTTAAACTGTACTTAAGTAAAACATGAGTTTAGCGAAACCACTATGAAAAGGTGCCATTAAATAAAGTCCAATGAAATATAGTCCAAACCCCAATTTTGGACTTTATTGCACTCCTAGGTGTGAAATTAAGTCCAAAGCTATTTTGCAATTAAGCCATATGACTTTATTGCACAATTCTATTTTTGGAAAAAAAAATTAGATTTATGAAAATATGTAGATACCTTTATTAAGTAACAAAATATTTATTTTTATTTGAAACAAAAACTCTTAAGGCCAATTATCATTAATAACGTAGTTTCATAAATTTCGGTCGAAATGTTTTAGTTTAGTACAAAAAACTTTTTTAAACAGACTGACTGATAATCGCCAGACGACTGAGCATACCCTAGGCAGAGCGACAGAGTCGCGTGAGCGGGACAGAGGATCCGAAAAGGGAGTTAAAATCTTTGAGACCGCGAAGCGGTTTTGCTATTTTGTGATACACTGATACCTTTAAAAAAATTTCACCAACATTGAGACTGAGCCCCCCCAATCAAAATCCTGCTTACGCTACTGCTACCTACCTATGTACCTAGATACAATATCCTACAATCAACATACCACATATATAAGTATATATTCAGCCTTATCGGGAATAAAATCTCCCCCGAATTTTTTCCCCCGTATGAGGCTCTCGAATCATAAACAATGTTCGAAAAATGGGAAAAAACTCTAATGAAAAGAGTAGATATCGTAAATCTATTTTCCGGGGGAAAGCTAATGATGTTTCCCTGGAAAAAACCCGCCTCAATTAAGTGGGAGAATCTTAAAAATAGAAGCCTATTACTACGTATTTTTGAAGGTTTTATAATTTTTTACTCACTCTAAGGGTAAGTTTTGGTTTCGGTTCGAAAAACATAGGCATATAAAATCCAACATAACGTTTACTCAGAAGTCCATCGGTATTGGTATTTGTGGTTGTACGTCCACTGTACAAAAAGCTAGAGTTGAGTTTAACCGGAAACGGGTGGGAGGAGAAATTGGTTTTCTTTTAGCCGATCTATATTTCATTTTTGTTTCTATACACTTTTAACACATTTTGGAAATAAAATTTACTTAACACTTTAGGGTTATTGGCCCTCACAATGTAACACAGTTTTTCACAGAGAGAGAGAGAACAAAGATATTACAACAACAAAATAGAAAACAAATTATTTTTTTTAAACTTTTGACTTTATTTATGCGGTTGCATAAGGTACATGAAAATTTAATTTATGATGCAAAATAGGTCTTTAGCACCACAAATAGTTCAAATATTTAATTTGATTTCTGAAAATAATTTACAAACTTTGACAGATAAATAATTTCAGAATATAAATTCTCTCAGAGTATTTCGAAACTGATTCGAAGTAATTTCCGGGGGAGATTCAATCCGGTGGAGATTGACGATAGGAGAATTTGACTCCTAGGAAAAATGAAAATCCGGGGGAGAACAATCCCCCCCGGAATTGCCGATAAGACTGATTATATAAAATGTGACAAAATAAATGAACATCAAATATGAAATTTATATATACATACATATTGTACAAACAAAATTAAAATGCCTTTTTGTCTACTGACTTTTTCTTTCATACAAAAGAACACGAAATAAATCTATTTAAAAAACGGTGTAAAATAAAGGAGATGGTGTAAGGCTCCTGTGGAATCTATTTTATGCTATTGATTGAAATGAACAACCAAAAAAATAAAAATCCAGTGTGTTTTTAGATCAAAGATGACGGTTCGCATGTACTTAAAGATCAACAAAAAAAAAATTAAATATGGTTTTGGTACCTAATTTTAAATTATCTCAAAAACTAGACAATTTACAACCATCTTGTTTCTACCATTTTATGACCAAATAATAATACTATTAAAAAGATAAAATAAACTAAGTAATTAATTACATACAATTTTGAAAAATAAAATTATTAAAAAAAAAATTCAAATTTTTTTTTTAAATTTTGACTCTAAAAATATTTTTTTCGAAAACTTACCATTGAAAAAACTTTATTTAAATACAATATAAGAGAATGAAGTATTAGCTTTAAGAAAAGGTACAACAAAATTGTGTAGGTATTTTCGTTTTTTTTAAATATTTTTTTTTCCAATTTAAGTAATTTTCCTAATAAAATTGCCCCGCCCACCTAAAGGGGCGGACACATCAAGTGGCCCAATCTCTTAAAATCATGTTTTTGCAGGGAACCAACTATGATAAAGTAGTAGCCCGTAGCGTAATGGTTAGTGCGTTCGACTATCACGCTGGAGGTCTGGGATCGCTACCCAGCCTCGTCCACCTAAAAAACTAAAACTACTATTTTGTTTGTAATGATTAAAATGAACTGGTCAGAACGCCAGATGCTGTGGGACCAAACCATGCCTGGTTATAAAAATAAAAACACCAGTCATGATTTAATAATGGAACTGGCGGAAGCAGAACACAAATTAATAAGCCTACAATCCCAGTTTGCTCGGGAGAGGAAAAACGAAAAGGAATCAACATCCACTGGATGTGGAAGGGACGAAGTGAACACGAGCAAATGGTTTTCTTACCAGAGCATGCTGTTCCTGGCGGAGGAAAACAAACACTAATGACACTGCACACATGACATGACAGTATACACAGCAACACGGACACACTAACTTGCAATGTGTGGACAGGATAAAAGGTTGAGCATGTTGACCGATAATGCAAAATAGTCAATGTTGATCGGCATAATGTGGAGGCTGCTTAACAAAGCAATAATTGTATCAATTAAAATAATTCGTCTTTACTTTAACAGTACCAAACCACATTATATAATAGCCTTGAAGCATAATGTCAAGTTTGTTCAGTCGAGTATTTTATTTCTTATATTACAATACTTAAATTATTGATGATGATGACAAAAACAACTACGTATGGTGACCTTTTATTAAAATCGATTCAATTAATAATTTAAATGAAATCAAAAGTAATAATGAAAATAAAGTAACTGCCAGAACTGAGTGATTTTGGAGCTATGTGTAATGTTAAAAATAAATACAAAAATCACACGCTTTGAATGTACAACCATTTTTTGTTAAAAATTCAATAAAATAAAAAAGTGCGTATACGCCCCAGGGTACCACTTTGTTTTATCGTAGTTTTAATAGTTATGCTACGGCATTTTGCTTACAGTTTGATATGTTTTGGAAAAAGATTCAATCAGGTCTTCTTAAACCAAAACGAATCAGAAAAAACTACTAAAAATTGTTCAAAACTGAACCAACAATGATAATGACTCCATGATAATATTATTTTAATTTAATTTTTGTCTCCCAGCTGGAAAAATGCCAAGTTTCTGTATAGTTTCGTCAATGCGCTAGTAAGTTTTCAGTAGGGAAAATCTAGGCGAGGAAAACTTGTCAAGTACATGGCAAGCCCTTGCTGGATTTCAGTACCAACTATTTAGACGAGGGAAACTTTTCAAAAACTCGTGAGGCTCTCCCTAGTAAAAACTTGCTCAACATGTTTCGGTACCCCATCGGGAATGCCTATTATACACCGAAAACAAACATTTTATAAGCACCATGCAATTTCAGTATAATACGACACTTTTGTCTATCCTTTCTTTGTCTTCTTTTTCATATCACACTTTTTTCTTAGCATGTGAGACATCTGTATATTATAAGATTGTTCAGTGAGGAAAAACTCAGAACAGAATAGCACAGATTTGTGAGAAATATCAGACAAGTTAGAACAGAAAACCTTTTTACCTAAAAACAAGTACATACATACAATCCTCTGTTCTATTATGTATGGGTAAAGGGTTCATAATCGGCAAGGCCCTTGTTCTAGACTTTGCTAACCCTTGCAAGCCCCTTGCTAGAATTAATGTAAAATTCTCTAGTGCCTTAATGAAAACTGAATTGTTTTTCTGCGCGGGGTATAAATTAAAATGCCGCAATTATAAAGTTTCACCAAAATTGATTTTTTTAAAGCAAACAAAAACTAGAAAAAAAGATCTGGGCGAGGGCACTAGTGTGAAGTTACCAGTTAGGATATCACATAGCCTCCTGTTTTCATTCCTTTTGAGTTAAAAAATTGGGAGATTGACTCTATTTATTCAACTATCTAAGCCACATTTACTTACTCACTTCTATTTTCAACCTAGGAATTCCAATCCACTTTCATCATCATATATATTATTTCTGTTGTCAAACTCCTTTTTTCTCATTTATAAAATAGGCAAATTCACTAAAATAGGTATCACTGAATAGGAATTTACAAATTTTCATGACATTGCACAAAATCTTAATGTTATACCACACTATTTTCTATAAAATTCGAAAATTTCAAATAATTCAATAAATGAAAAATTTGACATAAAGAATACCTTACTTTTAACCCATTGAATGAGTGAAAGAGAAAAATATGTATTACTTCGTAATCTTAATTTTTTTTTTCACTGCACCTTGAGTGAGTGGGGGAAAAACATTCTTTAGTTACATCATGCATGAATGAAAGAAAAATATTTTTTACGTTTGTAATGTATAATCCTCTTTTTTTGCTTGCACATTGAGTGAGAGGTGGAAAAACATATTTGTTACCTACTTCTGATATTTGTAATTTTTTTTCTCATTATAAAAAGCCGAATGCATTTATTAGGTATCACTTCACTAGATTGCATGAATGAAATAAAAACATATTTATTAATTCTTTAACTTAAAATCTTAGAAGAAGAAATAGAGGAACGGGCATATCGACGAAAAAGTGAGGCTTTTTTCAAAAAAGTGTGAGTTACACACACACAAATGCATTCACATTCAAATGCTGGGGCCCCCAAAAGAATTTTTAGCTGTGTTTTTTGAGAGATGTATTTTTGAGATTTAAGTTTAATAGTAAAAAAGCTTAGTAAACTAAATAAATAAGTGAAATAAATGTAAATATAGTGAATACATGTAATACTTCATTGACAAAAAAAAATATATATTGTATGCGGTGCTGCCTTAAATCCTGTAGAAACATCATGTGGAAAGGGAATATGAGACACAATCATCACGTGCGATACAAAAATTGTGTGTTTTTACACGATTTAACGCATGTTTTTTTAAATAAAGTATTGCAAATATTATGTTAACTTTTATTTCACTTTTTTATTTAGTATTTTCGATTTTTTAACGTTTTGAAATCTCTAAACACTTTCCACTAGCTTGGCAAAATGATAGTGGTGCGTTCTTTTTCTATAAAATGTGAACTATTGTTGTTGTGTTTAAAATGTCATTGTTAAAAGTGTTACACTGTGTAACATTTCATTTAGGAACGATCAATGTTAAAAATATTGTATGTATGGTATGAGGTTGAAAAAAAAATTGAAACACATCGAAAATAATCAAAAGAAATATTTTTATTGCGTCAAATTTTATTAGAAAAAATATAATGATCACTTAAATGCATGTCTATAATTTTGTTCAAACATTCTATTTGAAAATTTAAAGCCTTATCGAATGTGCGAAATTTTCGCACGGGTCTTCTGGTTATTATATATTATTTCTGTTGTCAAACTCCTTTTTTTCATTTATAAAATAGTCAAATCCACTAAAATAGGTATCACTGAATAGGAATTTTATCATTTATAAAATAGTCAAATCCACTAAAATAGGTATCACTGAATAGAAATTTACACATACTCATGACATTGCACAAAAACTTTATGTTATACCACACTATTTTGTATAAAATTTCGGAAATTTCAAATACATAATTCAATAAATGAAAAATTTGACATAAAGAATACCTCACTTTTAACCCATTGAATGAGTGAAAGAGAAAAATATGTATTACTTTTGTAATTTAAAATTCTCTTCTTTTTTCGCTGCACCTTGCATGAATGAAAGAAACATATTTATTACTTTTGTAATGCATAATCCTCTTTTTTCGCTTGCACTTTGGGTGAGTGGTGGAGAAACATATTTGTTACCTACTTCTGTTGTTTGTAATCTTTTTTCTCATTAATCCGAATGCGGTGCTGCGTTAAATCCTGTAAAAACATCATGTGGAATATGAGACACATTCAGCCCGTGAGATGCTGTAAACTCCATATTATATGTGCTTTTATACGATTTAACGCTTTTTTTTTTAAATAAAGTATTGCAAATATTCACTATGTTAACTTTTTTTCACTTTTTTATTTAGTGTTTTCACTATTCTAACGTTTTGAAATCTCTAAACACTTTCCTCTAGCTCGGCAAAATGACAGTGGTGCGTTCTTTTTCTATAAAATGAACCGAATGAGAAAAAAGACTATATGATCATATCAATAATAAAAAGAATTTATCTATTTTGTTCAAACATTCTATTTGAAAATCTAAAGCCTTATTGAATGTGCGAAATTTTCGCACGGGTCTTCTGTTTTATCCTTATTTTCTTTCCAACTGTTGCCGGGAAAGTTTAGTTCTTTCTTTCGATATAATACAAGCACAAAACATACAAACAAAAATACCAAAACAATTAATTTTGTATTCTCTATTACCCTCAAATGTATAATTTTTCATTAAATCTCTATTTGTACGTGTATGCATAAGTAGCCCCTTGAGTAACTTATATCGCCAAGTATAAGAAATCAGATTGCAATCACTTTCATTTATTCTTCGCCTCATTAAACTTCTGTTTTTCAAATAACATACATACCTACCACCGACCGCACCGATATGTGATGCGACAGCAAAATATAAATATAGGTATACTTATATCCAGATGAATGAGTTAAATGTGTGTCTGGTCGCTACTCTCTCCACTGCTGCTAAATTACGTGACTAGAAAATTAAAAAGCTTTTTTTTCCTCAAATAAGCATTCGTCCAAATAATTTAGTTTTTTTTGTTTGCTGCTCATTCGTTGTGCTGATAAAAAAAAACCTCTTCGTCTTATTCTCGTCTCTTATCATTGGAATGAGTGGGTGAATGGATTTGTTGCTCTGCATATGGTCTGATGATGATGGTGAGAGTCTCTCTGTCTACAACAAATTTATATATGAAAATGAGAGCAACAAAACTCAGACACAAATTTTTGCTGACTTTCAGATTCAGCACAACAGTTTTTTCAGTAATCAGTGTCAGTGTTTCAGTCGAGTATAGCTCCCTCTATATGAGTCCCATCAAAACTAACACAAACAACCAAAAGAGGATAAAATCTTATAAATATTTTTTGGTATTGTATTTGTGAGAATATCACAAAAAAAAGAGCGACATTGACAGAGAACCAAAATTGGGGACTGGGCATTGGGGCATTGGGGATACAACACAAGAACAAGGCACAAAGTAAAATTCCTTAGCTGATGCGGGGACGAACCAAACGAAAATCTCTGTGTGTGAATGCGAGAATGCGAATACGCATAGGGAACATCATACGCTCCGGCTCCAACATCTCGCATCGAATTTAAAAACCATCAGTCGGGATTCTGAATCAACAGATAGATAAACAGTTTTATTAAGTTGTTGCTTTTCCGTGGGTGAATCTCTGAATATTAAACTCTCTAGCAAGTGTTCTCTAATACGGACAACGAAAAAAAACAGCAAAACAAAAAAAAAAAATCAAGTTACTAAAAAATAAAAATACGAAACGTAAACAAAAAAAATCCAATTAATTTTTTTTATGGGAATAAATTAATTTTATTTATTAAAAAAAAAAAACGCATCAGAAAGACAGAGAAGTTAAATAATAATAAAATTTTATTTTCCTTACACGATTTTCTACACTGAGTCTCTGCCCGGTTTTGGTGCTCGATGAGTTGTGTGGTGTTATGACTGTGGGTTCCGCCGCGCCACCGATCTCAATCCGACGAATGCGAGAATAGTGATTCTGATGTGTGATTTCGATTTCAATTTCGATTTCAGTATTTTGCTGTTTTAAGTGCCAAAAGTTTAGTGTATTGTGTGCGGTTCGATGGTGCAAGTAGTAGCCGATTAGGGGGACCTCGGTGCTTGTGTTGTTATTGTGATAGCGAATTAATTTTGCGATAAGAATAACAAAAGACACCTTTTTGTTTCTTAACGTGATCGTTTCAGTTTTGTTTTTGTGCTTGTTTTCGAGTAATTGAAGCGACGACCTCTCACACTGATTCAGATTTATATACGAGTATTATTAACGTCCCAGTGAGAGTGCAATTAATGGTGAAACAAAAAACTGTCCTTAGATTGCTCAATTTGAGTTGTCATTCGAACAAGAATCACGTCGTGCGTGTCGTGCAAATTTTGTTTTAATTTGAAAAAAATTTTAATTTCTCCTCCTCCGCCTTGTTGTTGCCCAAAAATATTTTTTTCATTTTGTAATTTGTTTAAAAAATCGCAGTGAAATCTGTCAGCGGTGAGTCGGCCGGGGTGACTGTGCACGCGTTTTGAATAAAAAAAAATCGGTAATTGTGGGTCTTGCTCACGGATGAATAGTGTGTTGTTTTCAATTATATATTATTATTATTACTGTCATCATTATGATATGTAAAATGTAATGTGGTTCTTTGTTATATTTTGTCATTCGAGAGTGTTTGAGCAAGTATAGGTACTTGTAAATATTGCAAGGCAACACGCGCATTGTGGACAGTGTATTGTTGTATTCTGAATTCAACAAGTTGCTATAGGTGACACAGTAGCACCAAGCACTTTTTTATCAGCTTGGAGCAGCGCTGCACATATCCACGCTTAAATTGTTTATTATCATCTCGCTTGAGTGATACCTAGACCTACGCTTCTCAGAAGAAGAGAAGATAGGAGCGTTTAATACAAGCTTCCACCGCTTCGATTGATTGCAGTGTAGCGATAAGTGACTGACTACAGCACCCCCTGCAATTTTGTTGACTGTCGTCGGTCGTCATCACCACTTAGCTAACAGCTTATAACTATTGGGGGCGACGAAGCCTATTTACGGAAAGACGCAATCTCCAGATCTTTTGTTGTGGATCCTATAGGTACCCCTACCCCGGAGCGGAGCATGACTTGGCGCTGCTTAATAAAAGGTGAGAATTAAGTGACAGTTTTTCACAATTTATATACATACCTACTCGTAGGCATGAGGCTTGATTTTGAATTGGAGGTTTATGTTTGGGTTTGCTCTTTTGGTTGTCATTTAATTAACATACGTCGTCGTACTGTATATGCTGATGAGGCCTTTCAGTCGTCGTCGTTTGACAGAGAGAGTGAGCATTTATTTTATTTTTCAAAATGCATTATGTATACATATACTGTACAAAACCTATGTCATTTTTGAGGAATGGTTGGAGTAGGGGGAGTGGGAAGAAAATTGTATGTTGTCGTAGGACATTTTGTATATTTTTAGAATGAATATAATAATGAGTTCAATGTGCCAAGTTATTCAATCGTATATATAGAAATTTTCGTTATAGACAACTTTTCTTATGCGGGTGTAATAATAATGTTTGTTGTTGTTTGAAGTACATTCTTAGATAAGAAGATGAAGACAATTAAATATTAAAATTACTATTTTTGCTCTATTTATTTACTCAATTTCTTTTTGTTTTGAATTTAAAACAATCAGTGATAGTGATACCTATGAAAATCTTATTACCTTGAGTGCATCATTCAATCTTCAATATGCTATTCATTTAAAGTTCTTATGTCACAATCAAAACTCTTACAGACACAATGGTGCTGGTTTCATGTATGTTATCTTTAAATTGCTGCACCATAATCAAACATTGAACTTTATAAGTGTATTGTATCCTGAACATATCTACAGATATTTTTGTTCGTTTTTTCGTACAGACTTATTCAGAAAGTGTTAGATATGTGAACATATGTACATACATACATATGTGCATCGGGCTTGTGGTAGCCAGGTATATAGCATATGGGCTTACCTTCTCAGTTGAAAAATTATTTTGTTCTTATTTTGTTTCTTTGCGTTTCTTTATCAGTTTTTCAGTTTTTGTAGTTTTTTTTTTGTATTTTCGTTTTAATTAAGTGTTTGTTTTTACTAGGTATATGAGTAAAATCGTTGTTTGTGTTAAGATATGTGTATTATTGTTTATATGGTTAGAGGCTAGAGAGTTGTTAATAATGTGCTAATTGTTATTTGTTTATATTTCCTAAGAAAAAATAGAAACTTAATAGAATTAAAGAAAATTCGTATTTTGTAGTGTTTTTTAGGGAATGAACAATTTATCATTTTTTTTTTTTTTCAAAAAATTAAGGACAACCAAATTCGGGTATTAACATAAATGATATTCTTTTGTTGAAAAAATGCCCTTTTCTGGTTGAACTTGCATTGAAACATTCTATTTTCAACTGAATCTTCTTGGTTTAAGCGATAATGCAAATATCACCTTCTTTTCTATATAAAGGGTGATTCATCGTGAGGTTTGATTTATAATTTAAAATAAAACATATAAATTTGAAAGTGAACTTAAAATGTGTATGATCGGTTAAAAAAAAAAATCATGGTATTTACTTTTTGAAAATGATATCATTTTAATGTTGGTCACGTCTACGTCTGCGGTGGTCCATTCGGAACGTCCAATTTTGGGCCACTCGTTCGAGCATTATTCCGTAAGATCTGAGACTTAACATATCCCCAGAGAAAATAGTCCAAAGGTGTGATATGGCACGATCTAGGCGGCAAATTTACCGTAACAAAACGTGAAATTAAGTGCTTACCAAAATGATTTATCAACAAGTCCATTGTTTCAACCATTGTTGAAATCAGAGCTCACCGAGATTATGGGCTTGAATTTCAGGAAGCACATGTTCCGTTTACATGGGTCAATAATAGTTATCATTGACGGTAACTTTCTGATTTGCCTCATTTTTGAAGAAATATGGACCAATGATTCCACCAGCCCACAAACCACATCATACCGTTGTGTCAATGGATTTATTGGTAACTCTTGGTACTCTTTAGTTTGCTCATCAGCCCAAAAACAGCAATTTTGGTTATTAACGTATCCATTGAGTCAGAAATGGGCTTTATCACTGAACAAAATTTCACGATAATCGCACGAAAAAAATTTCTCACATAACGCTGATTTTCGTAATACAGCTGAACAATTTGGAGACGCTGTTGTCTTTCTATTATGACTAGCCAAACGATACTGGACGAAAATGGGAAATCAGTTCGATAGGAGTCACGCGGGATCTGTCAAAAAAATCCTATTGAAAATCAAACCTCACGATGTATCACCCGTTAGTTTGTAAGTTCCTTTTTAATTTGAAGCATATCTGGCTTAGTAAATAAAAATTAAACTCTTCATTTCTACTGTGAAGAACAATTTTTTTCTAACTTCAAATAAAAGTAACGTACATACATATAAATACTCTTTCAAACACTACGAAAATATTAGTTTTAAGTAGAATTAAATATGGGTTGCATATGTATATATGGGTATTGTCCTAAGTCAATCCTGAGGATAATAAAACCAACTTACCACGCGCGCCGCGCCGCAGCAAGGAGAAGCATCAACACGTTGCCAACAATACCTACACAAAATATATTAGCAGAAGCAGGACTACCAAGCATAGAGGATCGAAGAGACACTATAATTGCTAAACTGTTGGCGAAACTATCGTTTTTCAAAAATTCAATAATCGATAACGACTTCAAAAAAGCATTGGACCAAAATCTAAACAAAAAAATCCCATCCGCCATTGCTAGGATTCTTACAAAAGCAGCTGAGTTCGATCTACCAACTAAACAGGAGCACCATGTTACTCCTCGTTTTCCCCCATTGTTCATCAACGCGGAATCTCTAATATTAACTCTAGCTAGTTATAAAAAAACAAATACCAGCAATAGCATCTATACCGCCACCTCTACACAGCCATCTCACTCGAATTAAAATCGGATGGATGAAAATTTATATTTACTGATGGTTCCAAGACAACGGAAAACACATCATTTGCGGTGACACTGGAAAATGGTGACATTATGCATGCATTGGCAACCTGCCTGAATTCGCTCAGTATTCACTGCAGAAGCATTCGCCATACTCCAAGCCACTAAGACTGTATCAAAATACCGTGGGAAACACATTATATGCTCTGATAGCATATCTGTACTTCACGCCATAACAAACCCCAACAACAAAACTGAACTCATAACAAAAATTAGATATCAGCTCACCAAATTACCAAACAATATCAAGTTCATGTGGACACCTGGACATGTAGGAATCCAGGGTAATGAATATGCTGACAATGCAGCTAACTCAGCCAATAATACTCCTATAGCTTCAATATCCACACCAAACTAGACCTGCTAAAACACATTCAAAAAAAGTCAAAATTGATCATAACCGACGACTGGAGCCTATACCACCACCATTACAAGAAACTCAATCCTGATAAACTGAACCCAGTATACCCAACAAACGTTTCAAAACACAAAATCTCTAATTTTGTACGACTTCGACATGGACACACATCAGCCTCTCATCAGCACCTCCTCAACAAAAACCCGCCACCACTTTGTACAAATTGTACCACCAGATTGGACCTAAATCACATTCTAGAACACTGCCCTGTATCGAAACCCATAATCAAAAATCTATTTAAAAATAAATGTATTTATGAAATTCTCTAAAACCCTAGTTCCACAAATATCGCAAAAATATCAGATTTTCTTTTAAAAGCAAACATTTTAACTTAAATTAAAAAAAAAAACTTTATTTTTATTTTCTTATTTCAGTTGCGACGTTTCGGACGTGTTTACGTCCTCCTTCGGGCAATTGATAAAATAAATAAAAATATAAATAGAAGAGTATTTAAGCGACCGCATTGGACTGCGTTTCGGTCCCGATAACAATTACAGTGGACCTCATCAGTTAGAGCTGTAATTGTTACCTTTCTAATTTTTATTTAATTTAATTTACTGTATAAACACACTGCAAATTATATTTGTCAGACCACGGGCATAATATCTATATCTATATCTAGGTGTCTGAATGTAACCATGTTCCCCTAGACAAATATAATTTGCAGTGTGTTTATGCTGTAAATTTTATAAACGTCGGTAGCCATCGACTAAAATGTTGCGTTTCAGAAAGGTAACAATTACAGCTCTAACTGATGAGGTACACTGTAATTGTTATCAGGACCGAAACGCATTGGACTTAAGGTCGCTTAGATACTTTTTTATTGAATTTCATTCAATGCAGTCCACTCAAATAAAAACAAAAACAATATAACTTCTATTGTTTAGGTTTTTTCTTTCTTTATAAAAATATAAATAACAACTTATTTATTATTTTTGAAATTGTTGTGGTGGTTATTTTTATCAAAAATATTCTTTAATTTCTTAAATATTTAAATATCCTTAAAAAGACATTTATCTTTATTCACAATTTCAAGAATATTATAATTTTATTCCATTTTGTTTCTTGAACTGCAAATTTTTCGTTTATAATTTCGTTGCTTAATTTTTGTATGAAAATTTTCGTTTCGCTAGCTGCGTACTATGCTTAAGGAATGAAATAAGTTTTCATTCAAGAAAAAGTTCATAATTCCCTCAGTTCTAACAACACTTGAAAAAAGAAAAATATGGAAATATTTAAATCAACAAATGTTGTACTTTGTAATACTTGAAAAATTTTAAGACCTAATCTTATTTAATCTAATTTAAGATTAACTCTAAAAAATCTTCATGATTTTTTAGCTTAAGTAAATTTATGTCTATAAGAAAAATATGACCAATATTCCTTTTTGAAAACCACAAAAAAAAAACGGTCAAAAACTGACTGAGATAAAAATCATTTAGTATCATAAAAAGTCGAAAAAATTATTCTACTTTTTTATTTAAATATTTTTTCGTTACTCAATAAGGATTAGGCGGTGTCAACCGTTTCATGAGTTTCAACAAAATAATGTTTGTGTTTTTTTACAAATTAAAAACTCAACAAAATGCCTTTTTGCATAGTATTAATGATCGCGACATCTACAAGTCATTTTAAAAAACAACAAAATCAGGTAGTGTTCTTAGGGCCAAAAGTCTTATTTCTATATATCCTAGAGACGTGTTTAAACAAATAAAAAATGGAAATCATGGTCCACCCTTATGTTCAAATATATAAGAGAAATGTCGTCCGTGTGTGCGCGCATAACTCGAGAACGCATAGTCCGATTTCCACGATTTTGGGCTTGACCCAAGGAAGGACATAGGACACTGGAGAAAAATCCTGGAAAATTTCAAGAAAAATTGGAAAACAGGGAACATCCAGTTTTTAATGCATAACTCGAGAACGGTTACTTCGGTTTTTACAATTTAGGGATTGATAAATTCGTATTAGTTCAAGGAAGGGCATAGAAAACTGGAAGAAAATCCCGTTAAATTTCCAGAAAAATTGAAAATCCGGGAACATCCAGTTTTAAGTTTATAACTCGGGAACGGTTACTTTGATTTTGACAATTTAGGGCTTCATAAATTTGTATTTGCCCCAGGGAGGGCCTAAAAGCATCGGCTTTATTGCAATACGTGGAGAAATTGCAATTGAAAACAAACATGCGAGTCGCTTAACGAAATGACCAGTTCGCTGCAGATTTCTCCAGGCAATTTATTGGCGATGGGCAATGGCCTTATTTATTTATTTCTTATTGAATTTCCACCGAATTTTTGCCACTTTACAACAACGCCGAAAGAGCTCATCGCGAATGATTTTCCGAATTTCACTCCAAATTATGTTAACCATGATTGGCTGAGTTCACGAGTGATTTTGGTTGCGAAAAACAAGAATGTCGATCATTTGAATTTCGTCATTCAAAATTAAATTGCCGCCGATGAGTTACATTGGTAGTGTGTTTTTTTATACATTTATTCAAATCCGTGGACTCCGTGATTGAAGAAAACGAAGCCACCAACTATCCCACGGAATTTTTAAATTCATTGCACGTTCCGGACTTTTCACCACACAATTTAAAATTGAAAGTCGGCACACTTATAATATTGCTTCGCAACCTCAATGCACAAAAACTTTGCAACGAAACGCGTTTGATTTTGAAGTGCATCAAATCGGGTTTACCACGATATCTAGAAACAAATAATTCAGAAAGCAATAATCTCGAAAGTAAAAATATCGAAAAAAAAAATAAATGGTTACAATTCGCGCGCGCGAATTGTCTCAACAATTAATATTAATTCTAAATTAAAAAAGTCTCCTTAAGAGAATTAGTACACTGCACATGAACCATCACCCATCCAACTATACAAGTAGGTGACTAAATTTAGTGTTGCTAGGGACGGTCTCTTATAACAACAAAAGTTTTCTCGTCATGTGCTGACCAACTAAAACAGAGCTTACCCAGAACACAAAACAGAGTGGAGTCTCACATAGGAGGCTCAAGGTTTTAGTTGGAAGGCCACATGTTGGACTTTATAAATTAATTGAAGTTTTGGCTAATGAGTCAATTCAGGTTAGATGTGTGGTTCAACAAATTCAAATTGGTCAAGAAACTAAGGTAAAAAGGGTTTAAAAACAGAAAAGCAAATCTTAAAAATACTGAATGAAAAAGAAAAAAAGAGACATGTAAGATACCTTTAGAGTCTTGCATATAACTGCAGTTTATATAAGTTATTTAGTTTTAGAAGGCGGCTAAAGTCATCATTGAGAAATACTGCACCACCTTACCTTTCCATACCAACAAAACGATATATGAAGAACTAGCTACCATTCTTTCGGGGTATTTTCATTAAGTTGCAATAAGAAGAACATGAATGTCGTGATAACAACGTTCCCGCTGTGCCTGTTTTAGAGTTATTTGTTTATTTTCTTATATTTTGACACTGTTCCCTCGTATTGAATAATTATTGTACTTTTTGATATTTTTTTACAACATATCCTATAAAATATTTATTTTTTGTTAAAAACATTTTCATTTGTTGTTCTTTTTTGACCAGAAAAATAAATTGTTTCATAAATTGAACATATTATGCGTTTTATTTTCGTTTAAACTATTGAAAAACGTAAAAAAAAACCTCGAATAAATTTTTTTTCCAGATTTTTTTCTAGATACAGTCTTTCGTGATTTTTGTACGTTCTAGATTTTTGTACATTCGCGATTTTTGCATTCGAAATTTTTTTTTGGGTTTTTTTTCGAGATTTTTGCAATTCGAGATTTTTGCCATTCTAGATAACGTCATGATCCCCATCAAATCAAATCTTATATTCAAGCCACGATTTTGAGGGGAAAATTCAAAGGCGAAGATGTTCTCATTCCACGGATTCCGCTTATTCCGAACGATTTGCCATTCGTATTTAAGCGTCTTCAATTTCCAGTGCGTCTCGCTTTTGCTATGAAAATTGACAAATAATAAGTCGCAAGGACAATCGCTGGATGTTTGTGACATCAATATTGAATTCCCATGTTTTTTACATGATCAATTGTATGTGGCGTGCTCACGTATCGGTAAACCTACCACTTTGTACGTGTACGCACCTGAAAATAAAACAAAAATTTTTTTTTACCATACAGCCCTTCAGTAAAGAAGCGGAAGATTGGCCGACACGCCAATCATTTGGGTTTATTGAAACATAGACATTGTTAATTTAGTTATTTTTATTGTATTTAAGAAAACTTTAGAATAACTAATTTTAATTGACCGAATTACATGAAACATCATTGTGCATCATGCTCGGAATTATTATTTTCTTTACATAAATGAATTAAGGCGGAACGAAGTTCGCCGGCTCAGCTAGTACATAAATAAAAAACAATCTTAAAACAGAATCTCGCGTGACAAAATTTCAGAAATAAACACAAAAAATAACAAATCAAAATTATATTTTATTGCACATGACTAGACATAAATACGAATTTTGAAAAGAAATGATGACAAACATATTATCAAAATACAACTTATGCGTCGCACCATATCAAATCTTGTCGTTTATACATATTTTTGTATGTATGTATGTACGAGTGTGTATACTAGGAAGAACAATTTTAATTTATTCCCACCTTTTTGACTTGCAATAAAGTACTTTAATATGACAAGTTATGGATTCAAAAAAAAAAAATTAACCCTAGATTTTGATCAAACTTAAAATATTACGATGATGATAGGAGTACCATCCACGACAACTTGTGAGTTATGACTTTTATCGAAACTAAATGAAGACGAAACAAAGCCATCTGTCTGTCTGCTTGGCTACAAACTAAATGGTTCTATAAATTTAATTATTTTAATTTTGTTAACATTTCAGAATTAGTAGTAGTCCGTAGCGTAATGGTTAGTGCGTTGGACTGTCACGCTGGAGTAATGGGTTCACTCCCCAGCCTCTTCCACCTGAAAACTAAAAAGTTTTTTTTCAGGGCTACTGGCTCTTGCGAGGAATTGACAAATCCTCCAAGAGAATCACGTGTCATGAATAAGTGCTTCTCGTCTAGACGTTCGGACTCGACATAAAACTGTAGGTCCCTTCCATTCGTGTCGACACGCACACACAGGAATAGTTGCGAGTTGTTTGTCACTAAGCCCTGGTTCTTCACGAGCCGTTGCGCCTCCCATTTTTTTTTTTTTTACATTTTGGAATGCAATGTTGAAGAAAATTTCCATAGTTTTCAAAAACAATATGCTTTACATTTATTTCCTCAACCCTCTTCCACAAATTTGTCAGTAATCGATTTTTGGGTCAAATTTGGGCAGCAAGAGAAACTAGGGGTGGGTGATTCTCCACTAAAAGCTCCTTTTCGTGGCCCGACCAAAAATGGATTAAAAAACTTATATATTTTGAAGTCAATAACAGTGCAAGCCACGTTTCTAACTGGGCCACTTCTAAATTTTAAATATTTGCAGATATATAATAAAAAATTAATTGTTTTTATGGTCCAAATGACATTTCCGTCGCGTGTCTCCTCCTTGTTTCAGCGCGGAAAATGGATTTTTTGTTTGCTTTTAAGTGCATACATTTTAATTTGACTGAGTTCCAGGATTAAAAATATGAAGTTAAATACAAGTTCCCTAAAAATTAAATTTATTTATTTGAAACAATTAACTTACAATCTTTCAAACATGTGTTTCCATGTATTTGCATCGTTTCCGTAAAAAAATGTTAAATGCTTATAAATTCAAATTAACGGCCGTCAGTTTATAGGATTTAGACTAAATGAAGAAACTCATTCATGCTTTCTTTGAAATATATTCAATTAAATGGGTGGGACATCAGTGGCGTGTGTTATTTTAAAGTAAGTGGTTGTATTCGTCACGTGTTTCATCAATTTCGTCATTTCCGTAGGTACATATAATTTTAGTAAGTGATAGTAAAAAAAAAAATATTTTGTAACAGTCTTGTGAGGTTATGTTGCAGTTAGTTATACAAAATTTAAAAAAAAATATACTTTCTATTTTCCTTGTCTAAAAAGCTAAAAAAAACATCGATTTTCGTCATTTCCGTCGCCTTTAGATGTAGAAAAAATCCTTAAAATTTTTGTACATGCGTAAATCTGAGATTTGTGGGAAAGCGAAAACGTAACAAATTATTTATCTTTACTAGTTAAATGTCATTTCCGTACCACACAATCACATCCGTAAATCGATTTAATTTAGATTTTTATAATTTTAAATAAATTCCTGTAATACCGTAAATCTTTTAAATGCATCCTGAACTACACGGCCCTTGTGTCAAGGAACATTTTTAAAGGAAATTTTTTTTACTGGTACATTATCATTTCCGTATCGAAGGCGTCATTTCCGTGTCAAGCCCAAATTCTTAAAAACGCTAAAAATCAAGTGCACGCACTTTAAATCAATAATTATTCCATAATTTATAAAAACACTTGAATGTACATCATTTTTTCTTAAATTTAGGTGGGGGACATTTTGGGTGCTACAAATGAACTTTTAACAGAGAATCACCCGGGTATAGTTTTACTTATAATTAAAGTACTTTATTAAGTTATCTACCTAAAACATTAAATGAATCGTGACCAAATGTTGTGTTTATTAGCTTGAAGTCCAATTTTGTATTAGTCAGTTAAACCTCAGATAGTAAAATGTGTTCCTGTTGATGTAGCATTTATTCCTCTGATAGGTTAACTTATGATTGAAAAATTAATTAATTTTTGTATTCATTCACTTGTGTTTAGTTAACCGGCTCGCTTTAAATTGCTTCTTTAAATTTGGGATTTTTGCTTTATGAAATGTTAATTAGGCTCTAAATTAAGTTTAATAAATCGTCTGTTTATTTACTCTTAATTAGCGTTAACAGTAAGTTGTGTGTTTGAGTATTTTGTTGTAATCTGAAAGTGCAATATACCTAGCAGAAACCGACAAATTTGAAAATGCCTTCTGGTGAAAAAAAAAACAAACTACATATACCTTCTTTTCAGAACATTTTTGGTGCACTGTATAAAAATCCAGTCCCTAAATCGTTTAGGTTTATCGACATATTCCAATCAAAAATCATTCAAAAACTGTTGTTCCACTTTCAAGAACCTCATGTTATAAGGTAATTCTGAGTTCTGATTCGTATTCAGTGTATCAAAAACATTTATAATGGTTTTATATTGTTTTTGCACCAGGAGGTGTAATTTTGTGACCTTTTGTTTTCCACATCGCAATTCATGATAACAAACAAAAATTGGCAAACAAAAAACTGACTATCAACGCTAATTGAGAGTGAATAAAAAGCAACAGTTCGTTAATACTCTAAAGTCTAAAGGAAAAAGATTCCCTTTCAATGTGGGATTTTGTCGATTTAGCTAAAACTGATTTTAAATTAATTTAACAATTAGTTAATGTTGGAAATGTCATTTAAAATCGTTAAAGAAGGGTAGATAAATACAAAGGTAGGTCAGTTTTAATAGTGAATTCAAATTAATGGAAGAAAATAAATTTTAAATGCCAAGCTACTTGTATTTATGTTCATAACATTGAAAGCTGCCAAATTTCATATTATTGAGGCCTTTGCTTCTTAAGCAATAAAGATTATGCAAATTAGACTCGTGCTTAAAAAAATGGTTGAGTTACAAAATGCATCAGATGCGCATTTGATGCAAAGTCATAAGTTCCAAAACTCAAACGTGAAAATGTTTCCAAAGCAGCAAGTTTCTTAACACACCCAATATGTAGTTTATGCGCATTAACTGAGCAAACTGTGCATCAATCATTTTTTGGATGCTTCTATTTGACATTTGTTAAGAAAAAAATTGCGTTAGCAGTAAGCAACATTTTTTTTATTATTATAGTCCAGCATAATTAGATTTTGGCATGGATGTAACATTTATCTTAGATTTGTATCTTAGATTTTGGGGGTATTCGATCAGAAATAATATAAACAAAGAGAATATGAGATTGCTCCCACTCAAAATGGTGTACTATTTGCAGGAAAAATCAAAACGTGCATGAAAGTGCATTATTCACTCCCTGTTTTTTGTTATTTTCCTAACTTTGGAAGTATGCATCTTTGGAAAATAACATGCAAACAAAATTTGTTTGTAATAAAATTCTCCACAAGATAACATTTTTATAAAACTTTCTGGTGTTATATTTTTGTTCCTATACAGCGTTGAAATCACAAAAAACTGTAAAAAAGAGAGTAGTTTTGAAGCGCTGAACAGACAGATAAAAAATGGTCCAATTCTAATATAAATAAGGACTCAAGAAGTACTCTAGGGAATTAATAAATGAAATTTTGAAACCCAAATCAAATCGGTCTGATAGGTTCGGCATGAGAGACAATGTTAATTAAGTGCACCGCGAAATGTTTGCCTCAATGCAGTGGTCAAAGTTAGACATTTAAGCTGGTGCTAATTTTTGTACACATACTTGGAACCCTTCACTATCGTAAAGTATCTTTACAATATTTTTTTTATTTTTTTAGTGACTGTGCCGATTTTACTTACAAATTGTTGGTTACATATTTTTATAAGATTATTAACTTGTTATACGAGTACTACACAAATAGGTTCAAATATTTTGAAATGATAAACTTAAAAAATTGATTTAACGTCCGAAAATTCAACTAAACCTAGGTTTAACTTATACACAGTTTAAAAATGACTATGCATATGCCCTTATATCTTTTCACCTTTAAAAGATTTCAAAATGATTCCAAGAAAATTTCATAAAATTTTAAAGTTTTTTCTCTAATTTTGTTCGTCTAATGCACATAATTTTTGGGTGCAGACCTGCTGTTTTACATTTCCATTTCCTTAATTGTAAAACTATAAACAATTTTATACTAGTTTTCTTGTTGGCATCCAGATAATTAGGAAAATACAAACTAGTATGATTTTTTTTTAATTTTCCACTAGATGAAAAAAATGGGCATCTAAAAGTTGGTGCAATTCTCCTTTTTAAAACATCTTATTATTATCATTATAAGCGAAAGGGATTACGTTTGTGCCAAATTCTACATTTTCTTAAGCAATTATTATATAATAGCCGTGTTTTTTGAGAGAGTGACTAGCAACTCAGCAAAATGTTTACACGCAAAACAATAACAAATAAATTATTATAGAGAATTTTGTTTGTGTTTTCCGTGTAAAACTTTTACTGAGTGGTTAGTCACTCTCCCCAAAAAAACACGGCTAATGTTATAAAAATTCAAAGTTTAGTTTAAAATAAACTACATCCTGTTTTCTTAACAAACTCTCTACAGTAAGTGTTTGTAAGGATAGGGGTCGAATCAGAGGTTCTGAAAATCAGTTTTCCCATTTTTACCTCAAAATATTAATCAAGAAAAATGTTATTTGTGTGCCACAGACAGGTAACCCTTTATATCGTACACCTCTTAATCATTCAAATCAAACCTCAAATACACATTTGTTGCATCTCTATTGGTTACACACTTTGCCTCTCCAACTAATTCTATTAGACAAAATAAATCGATTTTCTTTTAAAGAGGTTAAATGGGGAAAATGGCTGGTATATGAAAAAGGAGATAAGTCGAAGCATCCGGCGCTTCGTGCAAGAACCAGAAAGATTTTGTAATTTGTTAAATGTTGAGAAAATAACAGAAAACTTTCTTTAAAAAAAATCTTGAAAGATATTAAGGGTATTCACGCAACGATGTAAAATACTAGATAAGTTTATCATTTCCGTAAGTTTACAATTTGGTTAATGAAATGTCAATATTTGTATGGGAATGATTTACACAAATTGGTTAAAATTAACCAAGTTTCTCATTTTTTTTTTTAATTTTTTGCTCGGTCGAACGAGCGCTGTAGCTAATCTGAACACTAGTTCAACAACTAATATGTCTGAAAATTTGGATTTTAGTGTTTCTTTTGAATTTTGTATGTGAGATTCGTAGAGAATGGGTTGAAATAAAAGTAAAACCACAAAAGGAAGGGAGAAAATATGAATTTCCTTCGCTGAAACTGGTTAAAAAAGTTAAATCTACATTATGTTTGCGTTTGGAACATATGAAGTTGATGAGGCGGTCGTTGGTTGTGGACGCTAGCAACACGACACAGTTCGATCGACTTGTCAATGAGTGTCAACCCCTTATGTGACTTTTAGAATTAGGCTTGTTAAGAAATATCATATATGTATGAATATGATATCTCATAGAGCTAAAGAAACTCTGACCGTGTTATGTAACTATCGAATCACAATTAGTTGGCGATAAAAGTTGTGAATAAAAACGTAGTTTATACAAGAAAAAGTAATTCGGACCCCTACGTTTACTCAACGATTCGAAAAACTATACTTTTCGTCCTTAATAATCGGAAGCTTTCGAAGCAGATATCATGAACCAATGAAAAGTAGCTTTCTGAACAATCAAAATCAGAATTGAGCCATAATTCTTATCTTCTCTTTTTTCGTTCCTTTCTCAAGAAATATCAATTTCACTTCCGTGAGCTGTACTCTGGGGGCTCCTTTTCGTCAGAACACTGCCGTAAGTTTGCGACTATTATTGTTTCTCCTTAAAACGCAACTTACGCTTAAAACGCGACTATTGTCGTGTTATCTTAAATTTTTTATCGTTCCGCGTTCCGAGACATTCGGCTCCGATTTTGCTTTGGTTCGGAAGAACTTTAAAGTCTGAACACGTCAACTTTTTGACGTTGAATATTTGAGGTTTAACCAATAGCTGATTTAATTACATAGCATTTACCCCAGTTCCGCGTTCCGAGACATTCGGCTCCGATTTTGCTTTGGTTCGGAAGAACTTTAAAGTCTGAACACGTCAACTTTTTGACGTTGAATATTTGAGGTTTAACCAATAGCTGATTTAATTACATAGCATTTACCCAAATGAATGAAAAGGTCATTCATGTAAATTTTTGTGTAAACTTATCATTTTACACAATTTTTTAACTTACGACGTTGCATGAATACCCTTATTGTAATTTTTTCTTTAAAAGAAAACATATGATCCCCTATTATGATACGTGAGTAGATAATGGGTCCCATTAAGAAGCGCAGGTCTTAAGTTCACAAAAGTTAAACAGAAAAATCATCAGAATATCGCCAATATTTTAAGGCAATTGGAACGTCTTTATGTTATCAGATGATTATTGCCATGGAAAGAAAGCGAATTCCCCGTAGCGTAATGGTTAGTGCGTTCGACTGTCACACTGGAGGTCTGGGATCGCTTCCCAGCCTCGTCCACCTAAAAACTAAAAAGTTTTTTTTCAGGGCTACTGCCTCTTGCGAGGAATTGACAAATTCTCCAAGAGTATCACTTGTCACGAATAAGTGCTTCTCGTCTAGCCGTTCGGAATCGGCATAAAATTGTAGGTCCCTTCCATTCCTGTCGAAAGGCACACACAGGAATGGTTGCGAGTTGTTAGTCACTAGGCCCTGGTTCTTCATGAGCCGTTCTGCCACCCGATTTATTTTTAAAGAAAGCGAAAATACTACAATGTTTAAATTCAGCAGTGTATCTAAATCTTAATTAAAGTTAAATAAAGAAACCAGGTGAACTATTTACATTTGGAAAAGGAGTCATGGACAAAAGGTCATCGTGTGGCAAAAAATTTAAATTTATTTTAAATTTATTATAATCCCCTACAACTTGTTTCTTAACCTTAGCCAGATTTGGATCTTACTCGAATCACCCTGTTAGCCTCTACATCTTGTTTATGTACATAATATTTTATTTATTAACTTATCAAATTCTAATTATCGATTATCTCATTTATCTTTTAGTGGTTCTTAGGTTTAGGTATTCCTATTCCAACTCCTATTAATATATTTATAAATAAAGTGAAAATCAACAGCAGACATTATTCAGCTCCTATACGCGAACGCATTCACTCTTATTACTTGATTTAAAAGAGATAAAATGGAATGCTGATATGAGTTGTGTTAATACATATATCGTATATGTATGAGTTTATTTCAAAAAATAAAATAGCGAAATGCTTGTACGATAGGAATCATCAAAAATACTTCTAATACATTCGGTTTTTGATCCATCACGGAGTATGAGTGTTGATATTCTACAGGCAAAGTTTTGGCGTAAGGGATGTGGTTTGTAGCTTTCTCAATTTCCCCTTGGGGGATAAGATAACTATTGAGTTAATTTCCTTTGATTATTTTAGTGAATTTTAATTAATTTAATAATTATAGTGAAGTTTTTATTTAAGTGGTATCTGTAAGGCATATCATACCCCTATCCACATTTTAAATGTTTCGTCGTGTCTTAGACAACAAACAGAGACAGAGGTGAGCGCGAAAGTTGAAGTTCAAGTCGATAAACTTTTGATGAAAGAAGATAACAATAAATGTTTATCACAATGGAGTGATTTAAAATGACTTACAAATATTGTTATACATTATATTCAGTCAATATCAATCAATTAAAAATATATTCAATCGTTATTGGTATTGTAAACTGTTTTGTGCAATCTTCCTTTGTTTTGTTTATTTCAATTTAGTTTGTGTTGTGAGAGCATCCAAAATAATTAATTCTGAGAAGTTTGTGTGTTTCAAGAACTTAGAGGTTTTATTTCTTACTATATTTACGGAAAATTATCTTAAGAATTATATTTATTTGGCCTTTTGTTTCATGGTTGTATTGGAGAAGTTAGGTGGTTGTAATAAGATTGTGGTTCGTTGGAAGATGTGTTTCCTACCACACACCCGTTTAAACAGTTTTTGTTGTAGTTACAAATGTAGTCTCTATGCATTTTGATTCACATAAATGTAAGTCGTGGCAAGAAACGTGTAGGATAGGTAGGGACAACTAAAGGATTGTCAAGGTGGAGGTCAAGGGGAGGGCCAATTTTAACCAGTTTAGGCAGGAGAGATGTAATTTATTAAAAATATAAACATATACTTAAAATTATTATATTATTGCCTAAGAAAGTGAATTAAAAAATTAAAATAAAAAAAAAAAAAATATTTACAGAAAATGGCAACAGCAACAATATTATGCTATTTTTTTCACCATTACACACAAGAGGTTATGACTATCCTTTAACAGCCATATTAATAAAAACAGCGCTTAACTCACCTGTAACTTTCGAGTTTCGTGTAAGCATGGATTATGATAAAATTCGTGAATTAAAATGTATATTTACTTTTCCTATTTAACACTTCGCTAAAACACCTTCCTTGTTGGTTTAGCTAGCTCGCAAGTAGCAGAAATCTTACTCCTAATCCACGAGTTAATGATAACTCGCTGCTAGCTCCCGTTTATTAATAGGGGGTTAAATGTTGACATTTAACACAGTGCGAACATTTATGAAGCAGAAGAAGGATTGAAAAGGAGATAACAATGTACATTTGTCTTGAACTCTTGAATAGAATTGGGTAGGGAATTCCACATTCTTGTAGTACGGTTAAATAAAGAATCTCTGTATTTCACTTACTAACTTTACTTTTGATGACGCTCACAGCCCAGGATGGGCTTCGGCCTCAACTAAAAAGCCCCTCCAGCCAGCTCTGTCCCTAGCTAGCCGCTTCCAGTTGCGAACACCGAGTGCTTTGATGTCGTCATTCACTTGATTGCGCCACCTGTTACGGGTTCTTCCGCTGCGTACCCCATCGGGGTTGGATTCGAAGACTCGTCGGGCAGGTGCGTTGCTGTCCATACGCTCCACGTGCCCCAGCCATCTCAGCCGCTGTATTTTCAGCTTTTTGACCAGGTCAACGTCGCTGTATAGCCCGTATAGCTCGTCATTGAATCTTCTCCTCCATACTCCTTCGATACACACCGGACCGAAAATCACACGAAGAATCTTCCTCTCAAAGCACCCTAGCAGATTTTTATCCGAATCTTTCAGTGTCCATGCTTCTGACCCATAAAGCAGGACCGGGATGATTAGGGTTTTGTATAAAGTCTCCTTGGTTCTCTGAGAGAGAGCCTTACTACTTAAATGCCTTCTTAGACCGAAGAAACAGCGGTTGGCAAGAGTAATTCTTCGCTTGATCTCTGCACTGATGTCATTCTGCGATGTAATAGTGGAGCCCAGGTAGACAAAGTCCTTGACAACTTCGAAGTTATATCTGTCCATCGTGATATTTTGCCCGAGTCGACGATGTTGAGATTCCTCTCTCGATGACAGCATATACTTCGTCTTGTCCTCATTAACCGCCAATCCAATTCTAGCCGCCTCCGATTCAATGCTCGCAAATGCCCCTGCCACAGCTCGCTTCGTTCTGCCGACAATGTCTATGTCATCCGCATATGCAAGCAATTGAATGGACTTTTGATAGATTGTACCGCTGGTGTTGTTGGTGTTGCGTACAATGGCTTCAAGAACGATGTTGAATAAGTTGCATGATAACGCGTCGCCTTGCCTCAATCCTTTCTCAACATCAAAGGAATCGGTGGTGTTCTTACCAATTTTGACGGAGCAGCGAGATTTCTCCATCGTCATCCTGCACAAGCGGACGAGTTTGGCAGGGATGCCGAGACTCGACATGGCTCTGTATAATTCGTCCCTTTTCACGCTATCATACGCGACTTTAAAATCGATAAAAAGGTGGTGTGTATCGATCTGGAATTCCCGGGATTTTTCTAAAATCTGTCGGAGTGTGAACATTTGATCGACGGTTGACTTGCCTGGCCTAAAACCGCACTGATAAGGGCCGATCAGATCGTTGACAAAAGGTTTTAAGCGGTCACACAGGATGGCCGACAAGATTTTATAAGCGACGTTTAGGAGACTTATTCATCTGTAGTTGGTACATTTCAGAACATCTCCCTTTTTATGGATGGGGCACACTATACCGAGGTTCCATTCATCGGGCATACTTTCCTCCGACCAAATTTTGCAGATGAGCTGGTGTATGCTCCTAGCGAATTCATCTCCCGCTGATTTAAATAGTTCGGCTTGTAAGCCATCCGCACCAGCAGCCTTGTACGACTTAAGTTTGGATATCGCCAGCCGAACTTCGGTTAGGTCGGGTGGACGGAACTCTGGGCCATCATCGTCCAAGTTGAATGGAGCGTTCTGCCTATTAGCGGCATCTTGGCTGTCTTCGCCATTAAGCAGTCTTGAGAAGTGTTCTTTCCAGATCCTCAGCACTGACTGTGTGTCTACTACCATATTCCCACTCTCATCTCGGCAGGCTTCCGTTCTAGCCTTGAATCCTTTGGTGGATCGCTTCACCCTCTGATAAAATTTTCGAACATCTCCCCTCAATACCTTTAATAGACTCTACCGCCCGCTTCTCGTGCTCTCTCTCTTTTTCCCCCTGAGAAGTCCGCGTTCTCTTTTAGCAGCTCTTGTTCGAGTCTGCAGCATTGCCTGGTAGGCCTCGTCCTTAGCTGCCTTATTTTACGGTACGACCGAATTTTGGCTCCAGGGTATACTGATGAGCATTCTTGGCGGAGCGGATGTTACGGATAAAATGTTTAAGGGGAGGAACGCAGCTGGCAATTTCACTAGGTTACTGTTTGAAAAAGTAGCGATAAAACAGTGATAGGCAAGAAACATTTCGACAATGTTCTAGTGAAACAAATGTTCCCGAAACTAATCTCTTACCTATCAGCCTTAAAGCTCTATTCTGTATTCTATTCATTAGGTGCAATAGATGCATGCGACCAGATATGGGAGTTATATTTTAGCTTAGGGCGTATATACGCCTCATAAATTGTTGCCAAATCAGAAGGGGATAAATAGTTCTTGCATCGTCTAAGGAAGCTTAAATATTTTGCTGCATTTTTTGCAAGATCTAAAAAGTGATCGTTCCACGAAAGGTGGTCAGTAGCGCACATACCTAGAATCTTAAGCTTTTCTGTTTCCTCAATGCAAGAATCATTCATGTATAATGGCAGCGGATGTTTAATCCCCTTTAACGATTGTAAAAACCTTTGAGTATTGGAAGCATTAAATTCCACTCTATTATTGATACCCCATTTAGCGATACTATTGAGATCGGAGTTCAATGAGATATTTTCCCGTTGTAGTTCCACATTCAAAGAACAGGGAGGTGAATCTGAACATAAGTATAAAAAGCTGATGGTGCTGTCTTCGGCGAAACAGTTAAGCGGATTAGACGTTTCAGACATGAGATCGTTTATAAAGATAATAAACAAAGTCGGAGATAAAACGGAGCCTTGGGATATACCAGCATTTATTTTATGGACTTGTGACTTATAACCAACCAAACGATTTAGATTGAGAGGTCAGAAAGGTAATTGTTAATCCACTGACGAAGTGATTCATCGACACCAAAGCATTTTCGATAAGAGAGCTTGATGTCAAACTCTATCAAATGCTTGTAAATTGTAAAGATGATAAAATTGATTCCACTTTCCGTTAGATACGCCATCAAATTATCTGTTGCTACGAAAGCCGTTTTGACGGCCATTAAGAAGCTTTCGCTCTTCAAGATATACACTTTAAGAAATCTTTTTTCTTGTTTAATTTTTATTTCAAGTTGTTTTAGTAGTAGTATAATTCTGCAATAAGTAGTTTTTAAGAGACTACACCCGGTTGAGCGTTAGAGATTCCGGCCGGGAAGTAAAATTTATTATTAAACATTTCGTTGATCTTTATTTTTTTAACGGATGGGCTTAGGAGCTTGCAAATTTTAGGGGTGGTTTCTGTATGCCCTTATGCATATCGTTTTACCGTTATGCAGAGTTAGCTTAGAGTACCTTCAGATATGTACTTATTACTCTTGGGTGCGTTTATCGATTCATTTGTGCAACGAGCCTAATGGTGGATTTGCATGTATCTTCGTCTGACTTCTGCAAAAAAAAGGGGATGCAAAATTAAAATTAACATTTGTTGGACAGAGAGCGAACACCAAAATTCAGAAGATCTTCGTACATGCAGATTATAGGAAGTGCCATAATGCAGATATGAAGACGAACATGTTCATCTTCTTGAATGTTCTCTCTCACACGCTCAGAGTTTTGGCATATATCTGTCCCGCTCTACTTTTCTTCATATTTGCAGACGAAGAAACATGTAAATCCAGCATAAGTAAGGGCGTTAACGACACATTTTAGTTAAAACCTTGCACTACACCCTGACGGGATGACCTTTGGTACACCTAAAGACTATCCACATGAGAGCAACTAACGACCGACGAATGAATGAACAAATGGCATTTAAAATATTGATAAACATCAAAATCTGATAAATTTCAAAATCTAGATAAAATGGAAGAAATATAATAAAGCATTATTTTTAGATAGGTACTAAAATTTTCATTTTAATTGCTAAAAAAAGAGAATTTTAAGAAAACAATTTGTTCGTCGCGAATAGCCGCAATTCGTTACGACCAATTTATTTTCTCAAATTTCTCATATTTAAGCAAATAAAAATTCAGATTTTATAATTTTAAAATCAGTCTACCATTTTAACTAGATTTTGTGAAATATTAAGGTTTATTATTGTTTTAATTCCCATTTGTTTATTCATTTGTCGTCGTTGGTCGCTCCCTTGTGAATGGTCCTTTATAGTTCATGTCCTAACTTTACTTTTATGAAGTGTTCTCATGTTGGCAACACTGGCACGAACAGCGATAAAAGGTTTAGCAACCTACCAGGTAATAACAATGAAATTCCACATACATGTATATTGCCCTATAAATCGAGAACTAGACATCGTACTATGACACGGAATATTTCGTCTGATTTAAAACACTTAAGGCCATGGAAATATTTTACTTCTTACCCCCTCCCTCACCCAAACGCGCTGGGGGCCCGAAGGAGGCATAGGTCCGAAAATAATAGTAATTATTATGTTTTTATATATCCGAGGTGCATTTAAATCCATGTATTTGTGTTTTGTATAATCGTTTTCAAAGTGAAGGAGAGTTGGATGTGGGAGTATATCAAAGCAATATAATATATTTGTCTTGGAAAAATATCAGCATGACACATGAATTTAGGGTAGTTTTGAATGCCCAATATTAAAGAACTTAAGTAAATTCAATAAAATTACCTTAGCACAAGTAATATAAGTATGTATTTTAATAAAATGACGACAGAATGTTCAGTGAAAAAATATTATCACGTTCCAACAATATGGTAATGGAGACTTGTTTCATTTGTCATTAGGAAGAAGAATAAAAAGAGTCTGTAAAAATATCTGCCTTAAAAGGGTGTTTTTTAAGGAGAAGAGTTAAAACTATTATGTACTAGTAAACCCCTCCCAAAAATGGTACGTTTAGAATTGTTTTGTTGCTCTACGTGCTATATTAAATTCACAATCGATGTTATAATTAATCGGAAAATCGGAACAAATTTAGTAAAATTGTCTGGTTTGTTCATTGCGAACCATAATAGTCTACCAATATTGGTACGAATGTAAGCTCTGTTATCTTGTTTCAAAAACATAATGTAGAAATTAATACTTGTTGAATTGAATTGTATTTATTTAGTACTTGTTGAATGTAAAACTGTGCCAGGCTTTTTTTATATTTTGTAAACAAAATTCCATGAAATATCTTCATTTGCTTTACCAACAACTAAGGCACTATAATTTAAATATATCAAACAAAGCTTGAAATAACGTTTTTTTTTTTTTTTTATTTAAAATAAAAAATATCTTTAGATCTTTATGTAAAAATTTCTCAAAAAGTTCCCATCATACCTTACCATCTCGAACAAAAAATGTTTTCTTTAAAATAACTTTTAAAAAAATCAACAAAAATATTATACGACTATAATAACAACCTGACTCGCTACAAAGATAAAATGTAACACATCTTTGGCGAGAACTTCCTGACCCGATCTCTTTTTTTTATTACACGTCACCTCCCTAGGTACCTGCCTTCCTCACTTAAGAATTCTTAGTTGGTTGGTTGAAAAGAGGTCTTACTCTGCTGCACAGGCCATAATGAGGGGATTTAAATACACATTGAACGATAGAACACATACGCTCCAAGAGTCAAAGCCCGCTCGGCTGTATGACCAAGTCGACTTTACTGTTGTATAACTCGTACGGATTGTTTTTCCATAATGGATCAAAAGTCAACCAACAAATCTTCTTCTTAAGGCCCTCGAGGAAATTTTGTGTATGTTGTATTTTGGAATAAACCGTAACCTCTCAAATATAACAATTATGGAACAGTTAAAAACACCATTATGTTGAGATAACAAAACAAATATTCAATTACTTTATTTAAAAAAAGGAAATGTTAATCCGTTCCTGGGAAGATTCATGCTTCTTCTCTATACAAAAGGTGAACAGGACCGAATGATAAGGTTTTTATACAAGCTTCCCTTGCTCAGTTAAGGGCATTATTTGACGTCCCTTTAACGAGGTCAAAGAATCTGCGATTGACAAAACAGCACTGATTTCATTTTGCAAGGTTAAGTGGAACACAAGCAGACAAAATCCTTCGCTACTTCGAAGTTAAATCTATCTATTTAGTAGTTTGTCCAAAATAATCACGATGTTTAAATTGTGTCCTAGATGAGTTTTAAAAAATGCTCGAATCTCAAGGTCAACTACGAAAATTCGTTAAAAATTTGACTTATTCGAAAAAAATTCCAAATGATGGTTAGGAGTAGAAATTCTATGATTATTTTGTAAACACCTTAATAGATCGCAACGTCGCGGTCGCGTCGTCCGTCGTTAGCTAGGCTCCAGTGATAAAATGAATCCTCTGAAAATTTAAGAAGAGGGGGCTCTGAACCTTAAGCACCTCATAGGTCTATAAAAAAGGTCAATAAATGGTCAAAAAAGGTCAACTAGTTGCATAAACTGGTCAACAATAGGAAATTTTTAATCAAGGGTTAAAGTTTTTTAACCAACTTTTTTGAGACCGCATTTAAGGAATATTCGAAAAAAAACTTTGGTTAGCCAAAGTTTTTTTTTATGAATTTTTAAAATTTTTTTTAAGAGGTTGTATAAGAATTTTATCACCTCATTTATGGGATATACGCAAAAAAAATGTTCAATTTGAAAAACCACCGACTCGTGATAAAAGGTCAGCTAGTTTCAGTAATTGGTCACCCATGGGTTTTTTTAATGAAATTTTAAAGTTAGTTTCAAGGTTACAGTATAACATTCTACGACTTTAAATGGTGTGGGTTTTTTCGAATGTCCCATAAATGAGGTGCTGAGTTTTGACCTTGAAAATTAAAAAAAAAATCTATGGTTGACCAACTACTGAAACTAGCCGAACTTTTACCACGAGTCGGTAGCCTTTCGAATGATATACTTTTTTTTGCAAATATCCCATTAATAAGGTGCCAAAAATAGTTGGTGACCTTGAAAAATGTTAACCTTTGATTAATAATTACCTATGGCTGATCAGTTTCTGAAACTAGTTAACCTTTTTTGACCATTTACTGATCTTTTAGATGGCACACTTTTTTTGCGAATATCCCATACGAGGTGCTAAAGGAGCTACAGAGCCCGAAAGTGGTTTATAATTTCGAATTTTTAATCAAAATAGTTCCACATTCAAACTAACCAAATTTAACAAGGACCTTAAGAGCAAAAACCACATATATGAATACTTTTACTTTCATCCAACTTTAACGTTTCGTTCCAATCTGAATTTATAGTTTAAATAAATTCTTTATTCAAATAGAATGCACTAGTTGGTACTACATACATATGTATTCAAAACATAAAACTTTAAAGTTTGCTTTGTTTTCTAAAATAACAGTTTTGGGAGCATACGCACAAGCACTTAATGTACAATGCAAACTTTCGGTCACGTTCATCGGTCAGTTCTCTGTCTCTGCTAAAATCTCCCTCAATATACTCAGGATTTTAATTTTATAAACAGATTTAAAATTCCAGCATAAATTAATTTAAATATCACAACAAATGGCTGTGAGAGTGTTAACATCCTTAATGAGGCTCATGAATTTTATTATGTGCCTGTTTTGTCAAGTAAAAATCTGTTCCTTGTGTGTTCTACATTAAAACAAAAAAAATACAACAACACAACACAACAGCTTAATTAAAGTTGTTTGTTCAACTTGATCTTTGATATAAATAGGGCTCAATGTAAAATAAAAAAATATTAATTGCCTTTTTAATTTTTACGGTTGAATATGAAAAGCACGTCAACGCTTGTAGCCTTATAGCCTATTGTTTTTCTTGAGTTATTGCTCCATTAAAACTTTAGTAATTGAGAAAAAATATTATGAGTGGAATGCAATATGCAGTTATAATGAAATATGTGTTATTTTCTTTTACCACTAAACGGAACGGAATTCATTTGCACTCAAGGGATACAAGTTTCTAATGAGTTTTTAAATTGGAAAAATATGGTTTATAGTCTATAGTATTTCTGGTAAACCACACATCTTAATAAAGTATCATGATTTAATACAATTAATTAGCTAGAATGTCAGAAAATAATTTTTTATACAATTTTGTAATCACTATTAGTTGTCAGTAAAATAGTTCAAAACATATAAAACATGAGATATATTTCAGAAAATGTCAAATTATTATTATCTCTGAATAAAGTTCATCAAGATGTTGTGGAAATAGCTTTAAACCGACTTTGAACCGCTATTCAGCCGATGTAAGAAAAGGTGTTGTGGAAAAAGCATTAAACCGCTTTTGAAGGCTGATAATGATAAATAATAATTAATTATATCTACTAATTGCTCCCAAGGTCTACGTTCAGTTAAACCTTGGCCTCCTTGTTTTGACTGATATTTTGATTTGTGTAACTATGAAGTAAGTAATGTTTTGGAAAATCATATAAAAAAAACTTTGAAAAAATGCTACCCTCATGAAACTTGGTAAAAATTTTAAAGTATCATGCTTATCAGGAATCGAAAAAGTTTAACAAAATATCTATCGAGGGGCTAGTAGTACGGGAGGCGACCGTATCTCATCGCAGCTTCAGAAAAGAATGATGCCAAATCATAGCTTCAGTCTTAACATTAACAAAACCGCTGGTCGGACAAGGTTTTTCAGGTGGTAACTGGTAGAAAACGCACTTTTTAGGTTGCATTTTTCGCTTAGCATACCTAAGCCATGATGAATTTTTATAAATGGCGTATCAAATGAAAGCTTAGACTGCCTTCTTTAAAAAAACAGTGGTCGGACAGACTTTTGTTGGCTGTTGCGGCGAGTCCGACCACTTTTGTAAAAACAGCTATTTTTGTATCCTTTGTGTTTAACACATGGACAACTATGCAAAACTATTTCATAGAACTTATAAAATATCCTTTACCACTTAAATGCATTTTAAATGCAAAGGTTAAGAAAGTTTGATTTGTATTCTAGGATATTTGTATTCAATTGCTTGGTCTTCATGTAATAAAACTAAAATTCACAGGAATTCGCGTCAAAATAGTACGAACTTGGTAGAAAATAATATTGCGGACATGTCAAAATCATGTCAATTTTGTTTACAGAATTTCATGTTGAAATAACTCTGAATCCCCTTGAATCAATTATATAAGAAGAAATATGAATATAATTTCATTGAAATCGTACCTTGTAAATTAATTAAGACTCTTTCTTACCTGACGTTTTTACTCTGAGTGAAATAGTTTATTAATTAGGAATTATTTAATTATGTTTGTTTTACTCCCGAATTTTTTTAAAATCAAGGGGCTTAGGAATTTAAGTACTAGAATATGTTGTTGATATGAACATTGAACAATTGACGAAGCAAATATTGCAATATTATGAAAGTCTGATTCGATGCTGAAAAATCTATTTTCCTATACAAATAATACGGTCCCTTGGTTTTAAATAGAATCATGACTCAAGGTTCGTGGCATCGTTAATATCTGTAGTCGATTTAACAAAATATTCAGCATGCCATAAGAAGATCCCTGCATCCATAAGAGAATCACTTTTTATTTTATATTTTTTCATACTGTTCCACCGAATTCACTGAGGTGTAAAATGTTTGCTTATAGGTACAATCTTCGCAAGCAGCCGCACACATTTGACCTATTTCTAAATGGAACTGATAATATGTCTACCTACTAACTGAGTTTCTTATCGAATAAAATGCTCACATATTTGTCTAATGAATTGTAATCTTAATACATTAGATATTTATCTACTTATCTACGTTAAATATAATTTTAAAGTAGCGGAATTTAAGTGTATCTTTTTTTAATAACTAGACATTAAGATTTCTTTGGGTTTAGATAAGGCTGTAGTTTTTTTCAAACTCAAGTCAATAGTGGCATAATGATTTCAAAGTCAATACTTAGACTGTTAATCCTATCTCGTATCAAACGCAAGTTGGAAATCAAAGGGATCTGCCTGCAAATTGGCTTAAAACACATTTACATATACATATGTAATTTAGGAACAATTTATTTAGGAAGTAATTTTATTCAATACTGCTAATGCAGTTTTATGTAAAACCCAAGCAAAAGGGGTACAAAAAACTTTGCTCTGCAAACATCAATAATATCAGGTGAAGAATTGAATGACAAAGTTTTAGTTTAGGTATTTTCTGAGAACCAATGAATGTTACATACATCAGTAAAATTTTAATTTGATCGGTCGATGAACTGTGGGCATTGATGTAATTTTGTCTATTTATAAAGTCCAATGAAATTAAGCCGGAAGCATGATCTTATCTACATTGGCAAAAATCGGATTATTATGAATTTGTATGAATTTTCCTGTTTGATAGAAAATTAAATTCTAATATGAGAATTTCTTACTTAAGTCGACAAGACTTTTTCTCGCAGTAAAGGTGCCGTCCACGCACTAAAAGGAAAATGCTTTCAGAAAGCCTTTCGAAAATTCCGTTTTTAAATTTTTCTTGAAAGTGATTTCGGAGAGCAATCAAATTATGAATGAAAAGTGCTTTCTGAAAGCGACTTTTACTTTCAAGAGAGCAAATTTTGTGAAAGTACTTTTCCGGTCGTCACACCATGAAAGCAAAAGCCGTTTCTGAAACTGCTTTCTGAAAAAGTTTCGTATATATAAAATACAATAGGTGCGTCAACTTTTTTTTGCCATTCAAACCAGTTTGCATACAATAAATGCACAATGTTTTCAAAAGAAATAAATAAGACGCATACTGTAAATGCGTTGACGGCTGCGCTGCGTTGACAGACTTTTCTGTCTGCCTCAAGGAACGAACAGAAATTCATCAAATAATAATGTCTGTTCCTTCAATTTCATTTTTTGTTTGTGGACTTGACAGGACTTTGAGCTAGAATGCTCAAAGATATCTATAAAGTAATTGTATAGCCTTATTACGGTTTTGGTTTTTCTTAAACGACTGTAAAATGGCACGCCTCTAGAGGCGACAATAAGTGTTTTAGAATATAAAATGAATATCGTCAAAATTGTCGTTTCTAGAGCTGTCATTTTAGCTGCAATTCAAATCGATTTTGAAAAATTGGTTTTTCATATCGTGCTATTGAAAGGGTGCACTTCCTAGATCACGAATATGCTATTTCTTAGTCGCGAGGACGCGTAGATTAGCAAATCGCATTAAAAGAAAACAAGAGTCAACTTTAAAGGGTCTAGGACGTTTAGGCCGCAAATCAAGTTAAAAGAATTATTCCATATCGTGTGATAAATTCATTGAAAGTTGGCACTTTCTATACTATATCACGAATGTGCCATTTTTAAGTCTCTACGAAGGTTGTTTTTTTTAGCCGAAAATCGCGTCTAAAGAGAAAAATATGTCGACTTTGAAAAAATATTTTTTCATATCGTCCGAAATATCACGGCAATTTATTTGTATGTGTGTATGAATATGCACCATAAAGTATGTATTCAGATGAGAAACACTTTTTCATGACAAGTCATACTAGATACTTGGTGGATTTGTCAATTCCGCGCCAATGGTAGCCCTTAAAAACTTTTTAATTTTACCCTTAATTTTAAAGTTGTTCAATCTTTAAAAGGAGACCATTAACACTTAATCATAAATATTGTATTCATCGCGATTGTTGTTATTTGAAGGCAAAACGGAATGATTCCTTATTTTTTCTCTGCGTTGTAGAGATGTAGATGTAGAGATATTCACAAAAAAACTCTCTGAGTGAAACCAATTGAACATAAAGGTTGACAGTTATTTCTGATCTCTGGGAAAAATCAATAAAATCCATTGGATAGTTCTCGCGTAATTAACCACAAGTCAAAAAACAAATTATGCTTGTTAAAGCAGGCGAGAGTTGGAAACATTTGGCGTTTTTCCTTTTTGGCTCTAAATAAACCTCTGAGCAGAGGCTGAGCGATCAGAGCAGAGCTCTGAGCAGATTATGATCAGAGCTCTCAGACTTATTTATGAAACACATTTGAGCACTGAACTGTCATTTAAAAGGTGTGTTACTAAAATACATTTTTATTTACCTGATTTAGACGGGCGACTGTCCTGGGAATCCATTTTTAATTTTTTGTATATCTTTCGTCTGTCAAATCACTGAAAAAAAGTGAAGTTGGCTTCGCTCAGCGTTTCGCTCGATTTGCTCGGTCATTTTATTCTGAGCTAATCGATTAAGCTCTGAGCTAGCTCAGATGGAAAAAAGAAACGCACTTTTTGAGCTCTGATATGTCTGAGCTAAAAAAAAACATAGAATTTTTGTTTGACAGTTTCGTGATCTGCTCAGAGTTAAAAAAGTAAAACGCCAATTGATACGTAATATTCACTTCCATCATTAGTGTTGGGTGTACAAGAGTGTGCAGTCAAAAATTATGCAGTAGTTGTAACATATCTTGACCCATTAGGCCTCCTAATCTTTGGAAGAAATGCATACCATGCCTGAAGACGTTAGTCAAAATGTCACACTATTGCGACAAGGAATAAGTTAACTTGATGTGGCCCGTCAGCACCGTCTAAGCCAATCCTCTATATCTACAGACGGTTTAGAGAAACTTGCGAGTTGTGTGAAGGCCAGAGGTCTGTATGAGACCTGTATGATGACTAATTCATTGTGATGACTTCTCTCGCTGAAATCGAACACAGGCTGGCGTCGGCTACCAACAATAGCCCAGATAAATACGATAAAAAGTCGTTAGTTAATTGACAGTTAGAAGACGACGCAAGCAGGCAGACTTAAATCCGAAATTTCCTGTCACGGGACCAAAACTACCTGCAAGTCATTCGAGAACGTTAATCACCTGCTCAATTTTCCAATAATAGTTCACAGTGTAAATCGCAATCGAGCTTGTCGGTGACTTGCAGTTAGTTTTAGTCCCAAGGCAGGAAATTAGCTCTTATATAAAGATATTAATATGAATATTTTCCAGGATTTTTTGGAAAACATTAAAATGATGCGTTTATTAAAATAAAACTATGACCTTTATAAGGACCACCCTAATAAATATATCGTGTTTTGAAAATCACATAAGCATGATAACTCTCGAAATACGATTCAATTTTGAAGTATAGTCCCAAAACTAGAGTGTCGGTTGAGATTTGTATTCTAAATTATATTCATTCAATATTTTTGTTTTCAAGATTTTGTAGGTAGGCCAAGGAAGCCAATTACAAACTTCAATGGGAAATTAATATTACTGGCAAATTAAAATGATCAAGTACCTAATTAGTTTTCCAATAAATACAAAACCATAAGAAAAAATATAGTATCGCTAAAATTAGAAAAAAATATCTCGCAGAAATGAAATCCCCCAGTAGAATATCTAAAAATCAAAATGAATAAGTACCCACTCAACCTACTGCGAATTAAACAAAAAATTGCTGCTGCGAGGATTTCATTAGTGTGATTTTTGTTTTTATGTTGAAAATCATCACTTAAACTAAATCCCCAAGAGCTGTGTTATGTGAATGTTCGTTGAATTATGTTACGTCTTTTTATGTCTCATAAAAAGTTATTACAAAGATATGTACATAGGTAAGTTGAAGTGCTTATGTAGTTTTTGTCTGCAAAAGACGTCACTGGACTACATAATGAGCGATTATTTTTGTATTTAAATTCTTTTTAATGCAAACGAAATCATCCTATTCCTCAAGAACGTCCATTAAAAAGTTCTTAATTTTGTAAAGTATTTAACACTATCTAATTTCTAATTCTAAAATAAACAACTTTTTAAATATTTTAAATTTTAAATACCAACACTGTAAGACAATGCGTCAGGTTTATTGGAAAAACTTTTGTAACCGCCTCGTAGAATATACTCTGATAAACAAATTCTACTTTACAGAACAGATTAAGAACAAAAATATTAACTCTCTTAGCAGTATCTTCGTGTACCTACCTTCAAGTCCAAAAAAGTTTAAGGTAGATAATTAAGTTTAACTACCTTGACCGTTTGATGTGCAAAAGAAAGTTTTTAGAAGAAATAATAAAAGTTTTGACTTCATAATCCAGAAAGTAAGAAAATATAATTTATATTTAAAATTACATTAAAATTAGTCCTTTAGGGTATTTGGTAAAATATGCTTTGAAAAATAGATAATAATATCATCCTTATCCCTTATTAGTGTAAACTAGCGCATATTTGACACCGGGGTACATTTGACTTTATGATTTTCGGTGTAAACACATCCTTAAAGAAGAAAAGTTGGGATGGTGAACGAAGCCTCAATTAATATAAAGAAACGTTAGGAACTTTGGCAGTTTTGCTTCAACTCGTCTTCGAGTAACACGTGTTTTTGTGATTTCGGGATTTTTGATGTAATTTTTGACTACAGGTTTGTAAGGGATTTGTAAACAAAATAAAAAAAAATATTTTTTATTGTGAAATAATATTATGATAGCATTGTTCTTAAAATTTTAATATTTTAAAGCCAACATTAATTAAAAAAAAAAACATTAAAAAAGTTATGAAAAACCTTTGGGGCACCTTTGACTTTTGCAAAGGGGGCACATTTGACTGTTGTAGGGGTCCATTTGACATTTGTTAAATGCACCCCACCATGATTTTTTATGCTAATATTTGTGTTTTATTTTGTTTTCATGTTTATTTTAAAGAAATGGTTAGAAACTACAAGAGAAAGACAAATAGGATTGCACTCGATGAAGAAAAGGTGAAGAGGGCTATTGCAGACATACGGAACAAATTTGAAACGCAAACATCAGCTGCTAAAAAATATGTAAATAGAACCAAATTGATAATGCGTATGAAAAAACAGGATCCCGTAAAAGATTGGTCAGATTCGGGTAATGAAAGTAGCCCTGACGAAAGTTTCACTTTTCAATCGAAATATACGCCGCGCCAAACCCTTACGAAGAATACGTGAAAAAATGCTCTTTTCACGCATACGTCTTTCAAGAAATTCTTCAAGAAATTTGTATATGACTTTATTAAGGCTAAAAATATTAGCTACCCACCGACTTGGAAAATTTCAAAAAAAAACAGGAGACGATTGGCTTAACAGATTTTTAAAACGAAATTCTGAAAATATGAGCCTAACCAGACTAAAAGGTTTAACAAAATCAGCCGTTGATAACTTCTTTCAAAACCTTCGACAAATTTATGCACAATATTCATTTGACCCTAAGGACATATACAACTTAGATGAGACGGGAATAACAAGAGTAATGGATTCACCAAAGGTAAAACTATAAATCATTCAACCAATATCTACCAGGTCCTCGCAGCAAAGGGTCAGCGTGCTGTCGCTCAAGCAGTCATAGCCGAGCGTGGCTGTTTGGTGACAATGGTAGGCATTATAAATGCCTGTGGAAATCGTTTGCCACCAGCATATTGTGTTCCCCATAGCATCCGCCTTAACTAACGATTTTCAAATGGTTGGATGATTTTCGAACTCTTCGTCGATCTCTTTAAACATATCCGACACTTCACCAATTGTTCAAAGGAACACCCAATTTTGATTGTTCTTGATAACCATGCATCACACTGCAGTCTTCCAAGCATTGACTTTTGCCGTGAAAATAGAATTATTTTACTATCTTTTCCACCACATATATCACATCGACTTCAGCCATTGGACGTTTCAGTTTTCGGGCCCTTCAAACCTTTCTGTAAGAAAGCATTTAATGATTTTCTAAGCACCAATGATGGAAAACAAATAACAATTTACGATGTCGCAAAACTGGCCAACCTTCTATTTCAAATGGCTTTGTCTGCAAAAAATATATTAAATGGTTTTCAGGCAACTGGAATAAATCCCTACAACTCCCAGATTGTCGGAGATTATGAATTTTTAGTGGACACTTTCCAGGTGGAAAAAACTTAGTCGAATCTGTTCCGGCCACTCAAAGCCTTTAAACAAAGCTACAACTGCCAAATCCCCAATTCCATCTCTAACACCTGCGGCTGTAAGACACACAGCACGACTTAGCACACCAAATAGAACTGCTAGGAGTGGATGTTCGCGAATTCTTACCAGCTCCACGGAAAAGCGTAGAGTACAAGAAAATGAAGATAAGAAAAATGCAAAAACCGCTAAACGAAAGCTTAAACTTTTAGACAAAGGTGAGAAAAAGCCAAAAAATCCTTAAAAAAGCACGCCAACTTGAATTAGACTCGTCGGATGAAAGTTATAAAAGCCTTTCCTATGCCGAATCGGATAAATCTAACGGTTTTATTTCTGACCAAGATAGTTTCGACATGGAAAGAACAGAACTTTTTGAATATAAGCTTACAGATGATGAGAAATTGGAAGTCGGAAATTATGTTCTTGTGAAATTTGGTGAAAATTCTAAGAAGCCATTTAACTATGCGGGGGAAAGTCCACAGTGACTCTACTTACACTGTTAACTATCTAAGAAAGGCAACATTGGTAGGTTGGCCTTTTACTAAACCAGCTGTTGAAGATATTTCTTTGACTTTAAGGAGTGAAATCAAATTCAAACTGCCACAACCCACAAATCCAGCCTCAACTTCTCGCTGTCGTCAAAAATATTTATTTAACGTTGACTTCGGCAAACTCTATATTAAATAAGATATTTATAATTGTTCCTATGTATAATTCTTAAGGACCTTATGGACTGATAGTTTTTAAAATGAAGTTTTATCCCTGTTAATATTTTTTAAAGAAAATGGATTTATTGATTTATATTTCTTTATATTGTTAAAATAAATCGTTAAAACAATGTTTGACTTTTCTTTCAATTCAAACAACAGGCAGAATAGACCCGCTGATACTTTTTATGCATACGATTATGAGTTAAGACTGCAATTGTCAAATGTCCCCCTTGTAAAGTCAAAGGTCCCCCATGCCCGGGGCACTTTTGACAAAATTAATTTTTTTTAAACAAATTTTTAAGAATTGATGCAGTTGTTATAAAGTAAATTGTTTCTGTGAGTCTTATCTAGAATAGTTAATGCATCATATGAAAAAAAAGTATTGGAATTCATATATAATTTTACAGAACTTTAAAAATAAAGTGTCAAATGTGCCCCATTATCCCCTACATCAATCTTAATGGAAGCTGTTCAGTTTTGAACAAGTTTTATAGTAGTGCCGGGATGAGACAAAATGTTGTTTTAAGATTAATGTATATACAAACATCCTAAGCAATTAATTGAATATTGGGAAAAAGTGCACCTAAAAATGCACTGTTTCCAAAGCTATAATAATTGGTAAAATAATGTTAGGAATATTTTTAATAAAATATTCAGCACTTTGATATAGCATATTATAAAGTTGCATTGTCTTGCGGAAGGAAGCTTGGAAAATTCACATATTGAACGCCCAAATGTGCACATGTAATGAGTACAAAGAATACAAAATATTATCTTAGGTATTCACCAATTATTTTGAATTTGGGAAAAGTGGATTTAAAAAGATCCACAAATGCACCATTGCCCACCCAAAAGAAACTGCAAAACGTTAAAATCTTATAATTAAAACTTTCAATACGGTTATTTCACGTACATTTCCAGGAAACCTACAACACGCTTGAAAGTGCGATTTGTCCTTGTGAAGTGCCCACTCTCCCAACTGTGTTTCAGCACAGCTACGTACAGCTACGTTTGGGCGACCTGCATCGTGCCTGATCGGGAAACTATTGATTGCTCAGAACTTGGTCTGGGCCAGTAGCGCAACAATCAGTCACGATGAAGTGCTTGTTTTACCTCCTCGTGGTGGTCCCCGGGCAACTATTTATGTATCCCAATATACATAAATAGGCCAAAATTACAAGTGCGAAAAGGCCTAGCTTTCTATGATAGGTTACGGAGGTAAGCATTCTCCGTAACTGAAATCAACCCGCTACCGAAACCAACACTACGCCTCGGATAATTAATGATAACTCGTTGACGACTTTTGGCTATTGTACCCGGACAAAGATTGGTTTCTGGAATGTGAAGACGCTTCTTGACAACGGAAAAGAAGGTCCTCAGAATGCCAGATTCCTGCAACTAGAGAAGGAATTTATGCGGTATAGGATGGACATCTTAGGGATAAGTGAAGTTAGATGGCTGGGTTCGGGGAAGTTCAAGTCACCAACCCGTAACACTGTACTATTCTATTCCGGAAAAACACCTGGAAGCGCTCGGGAATCTGGCGTTGGATTGCTGCTTTCCAAAACAGCTCTCAAAAGCCTAATTTCCTGGGAGCCTTTAGGTGACAGGATCCTGAAAGCCAGGTTCCGGGCTAGAGTACGTCGCGTCACCATCATACAGTGTTACGCCCCAACTTTGCTCTCTTCTGACGAGGAGAAGGAGGCCTTTTATAACCGGCTGAGTGCTGCTTATGATAGAGCGTTCCACGAGGTGATATAGTTATGGTGATGGGAGACTTAAATGCCAAGGTTGGCAATGACAACACTGGGCTAAGGCATGTCATGGGAAAACATGGTGTTGGTAACCGAAACGACAATGGCGAACGATTTGTCGATTTCTGCAACGCCAACGGCCTTGTTATTGGAGGGACCATGTTCGAGCATAAGACGTGCCACAAAGTCAGTTGGGTGTCGACTGACAGACAAGCAACTTCCAACCAAATTGACCACTTCGCGATCAGCCGGCGTTTTAGAAGCAGTCTCCAGGACGTCCGTAACAGAAGAGGTGCTGACATGGGAATGGCCATAAGGTGGAGGGAACACTTTTCTGCGGTTTTAAACCGCGTTTTCGCAAGTGAAGTGAACCCTATTCCCACTGAGCTACCCGAAGTAACAATTTCCCGAATACGCACCGTACCCCCCAGTAAAGAAGAAATTATCACCGCCATCAAAGCACTGAAGAACAACAAAGCGGTTGGACTTGACGGTATTCCTGCAGAGCTCTTAGGAGCAGCTCCAACGACATCGAGCGAGCTACTGCACCCACTTATTAAGAGAGCTTGGGAAACAGAGAGCTTTCCTGAAGAGTGGAAAAAAGGAATGATTGTCAAGCTCCCAAAGAAAGGAGATCTCACACAGTGCGAAAACTGGAGAGGAATATGCGTTCTGCCTGCAGTAGCCAAGATAATAGCAAGGATAATATTGGACCGAATTAAAGACCACCTCGAAGACACACTCGACGCCGAACAAGCAGGTTTCCGCACTGGATCTTCCTGTGTGGATCACATCAACACCTTGCGGATCATCATCGAACAGTGCGTTGAATATCGATCACCACTTCACCTGCTGTTCATCGATTTTGAAAAGGCGTTCGACAGTGTCAATAGAGAATTTATTTGGCTTGCTTTGCGCAGTAGGGGCATCCCAGATAAATTGATTGCTATTATCAAGGCTACATATGATGGATCCAGGTGTCACGTTTTGCACAAAGGTAGGCTGTCAGAGGAGTTTGAAATCCAAAGTGGAGTTAGGCAAGGCTGTATACTGTCACCAATACTGTTCCTGTTGGTGGTAAGTGACGTACTGCACGCAGCTTTGTCAAATGGAAATGGAGGAATTCAGTGGACTCTGCAATCTCACCTCAAACATCTGGACTACGCGGACGACGTATGCTTACTCTCTCATAGGATCATGGATCTCCATCAAATGACAACAAGGGTGGAGAGAGAAGCAGAAATCGTAGGGCTTAAGATCAACTCGGCAAAAACTAAAAGGATCAGCCTTGGAACTTCGTCATCAATCCAAGTAAATATTTCTGGACAACCGGTAGAGGATTTCCAATATCTTAGGAGTATTGTCTCTACGGGTGGCGGAACTGAACTGGACGTAAACAGCCGAATCAGAAAAGCAAAGGCTGCGTTCGGAATGCTGTCCAAAATATGGAGAAACAACTCTTTTAGCTTAAAGACCAAGCTACGACTGTTCCGCTCCAATGTTGAATCCGTTCTGCTTTACGGCTGCAGCACTTGGAAAGTCACTGAAACTGTCACTAGAAAGCTGCAAACCTTCGTTAATAGATGTCTACGAAACATCTTGAGGATTTTCTGGCCCAACCGTATCTCCAATGCCGAACTTAATGCGAGAACGGGTCAGGAGCCCATAGACTCCATTATACGAAGAAGAAAGTGGCAGTGGATTGGCCATACGCTTCGAAAAGGCGATCGGTGCATTGCATCTCAAGCAATGCAGTGGAACCCGCTCACACAGGAGGGAAGACAAGTGGGCCGGCCTAGAAGTACATGGCGAAGAACGGTCGAACAGGAATCGGCACGACTGGGGAAAAGTTGGAGAGAGCTGAAATACATTTCAAGAAATCGTACACGATGGCGCGTAGGTGTAGTGGAGGCCCTATGTCCCGTAAGGGAAACATCACGGACGTAATAGGTCCGAGGACCTAAGTAAGTAAGTAAGTACAGCTACGTACCTGTGTGCAATTAACAAAACAGATTTCCTCGTCACTAACTAATATTTCGTCAAACAAAAAGTTGAAAAAAAAACATTTTTTACTTTTAAATATTTTTTTTAGTCAGATAAAAACACACTTCATTGACAAAACGAGTAGTTTTATGATCAAAGCTATAAACTCGTTTGTTTTAGGTCTTTATCAAAGGACACGCCGGTAGTGCCCCGCCAAGTTCTGGCACTACACCCTTTTTACAGTATCAAACTCAGGCGATTTTTGACCCCCCTCTCACTTCAGTACCAATAAAGTCAGAAACTTCAAACTCGCAGCATTTGCTAAACTCACCAGGTTTAGAAAACTCACCAAATTTCAATTCCTTACCTTCCTTGAGTGGTTCCCGAGATATAAGACTGCAAAAATAGCGAAAACCGTAACTGACTGACTGACTCACTGACACATCATCAAAATTATGGAGCACTTCCCGACATCGTAGAATCTTGTAATTTTGCACAACGGGCTTGTGGTGTATACAAAGGATTTTTAAGATTTTCCATGCAGGGGGCGTGGTAACCGCCCATTTTCATAGAATTGCTATAAATTACTTGGAGCACTCCTGTTTGTCGTACATTGATGAAATTTAGTACAGCGGTAGGGTTTAAAGTGCAGGCAAAGGAAACACTTGAAAATTTGAGATTTTTCATTTAGGAGGCGTGGTATCCGCCATTTTCATATAATTTATATAAATTATTTGGAGCAATTCTGACTGCCGTGGAATGATGAAATTTGGTACAGCGGTATGGCTTAAAGTGTAGGCAAAGGGAAAATTTTAAAATTTGTGATTTTACATTCAGGGGGCGTGGCATCCGCCCATTTTGATAAGAATTGATATCAATTATGAGGAGCACTTCTGATTGTCGTAGAATGATCAAATTTGGTAGAACCGTAGGGCTAGCAAATACAAAATTTTAAAATTTGAGATTTTACATTCAGAGGGGTGGGATCGGCCCATTTTCTCAGAATTGTTAATTATTATGTGGATCACTTCGGATTGTTGCAGAATAATAAAATTTGATAGACTGGTAAATCTTGTGGTCAATACAAAGGAGAAATTGGAAATTTTTAAATTATCCATTCAGGGGCGTGGCACCCGCCCATATTCTCAGAATTGATATCAACTATGTAGGGAACTTCTCATTGTTGTAGAGTGATGCAATTTGGTAGAGCGATAGGACTTGACAAAAAAGAAAGGGGGAAATTAAAACTTTGAGATTTGACAAACACCCATTTTCACAGAATTTATATTAAATATATTGATAGCACTTCCGATTTGTGCAGGATTATGAAATTTGGTAAAGTAGTTAGTTTTCAGGTGTATACAAAGTAAAAGTTGTAATCATGAACTTTTTCATGGAGGGGCGTTTCATCCACCCACTTCTTATCAATTATTATCATTTCAATTGAGCACTTTCTAACTTACGAAAATTGGTAGAGGGGTAAGGTACTTACAAAAGGCATAAATTAAAAACTTACTGTTCCTTATGAGGCTCTCATTTGGTGATTGTTCCACCCACTTTTCCTGATAAAAAGAATCTTTGCAAAAAGTAGTGAAATCACACCAAAAACGTAATGTTAAAATAGTAGCCAAGTTCTTCTAAGTTTATTAGTGTTAAATATCAAATATTTTAAGTAGAGTAATATGGAAGAACCTCAAAATTATTAGAGAATTCTGTTATTTAATGATTACTGACTTAAATTGAGTTAGTTTACTTGTCAAGTTTTTTTATTACCTAATTACTCAATTTTAAAATGAAAACTTGACTAGTAAACCAACTCAATTTAAGTCAGTTATCATTAAATAACAGATTTCTCTGATAATTTTCAGTATCTTCCATATTACTCTACTTAAAATATTTGACATTTAACACTAATAAACTAAGAACTTGGCGTACTTTTAGATCTCACTTATTTTTACGGCTGACTTGTTACGCAAAGGTGTTTGTATATAGAAGAACTTCCTTTCTTTCAGTTGCGACGTTTCGAACCTATAGCCCACCTATGAATCAAATTATATTTATATAAAGGTCACGAAATAGGAACAATTTAATATATTTTGATAAAACTTGAAACAAATCTAGTTTTAAAGAAAACTAGTTTCTTTTCAAACCTTACAAAATTTGAATAATATGGCTGTAATATACTTTCGTTTAACTATACATATTTACAGCCATATTATTGACTTATTTTAAAACAAGTTTTACGGCAAAACTAGAGGTTTTGAGTTTCAAGTTTTGAAGAAATCGGTATACTTACTTATGTTTTGGCGTCTTAAACTCGAAACTAGTTTTGGATAAAGCTAGAAACCTAAAACACTATAAATAACTGGTTTTAAGAGCTTCAATACTAGTTTTGTCACTGTTTTGTATTAATCAATTGAATTTGAAAATAGCAAATAATATGCTCGTAAGTCAACGAGAATTTATTTTGAAATGTCATAAAATAAATAAAAATTTATTTAATAATTATGTACATATGTAGGTCCGTTCCTTTACTTTAAATTTCCGTTCCCATACTCAAACATTTGGCAGTTTTTGAAAAAAAAGTTAACGCTCGCGGGAGAGCAAATATTTTCCCCCTACCTGTGATTTTCTGTCCATTTCCTCGGTAAAATCACAGCGCAGCCAAATCAAATCCGTAGCCAGACAAATATTTCGGGGGGATATGATTTTTAAACAAATTTTAGTATTTTAATTTTTAAGGCTCTCCCAAACCATTGCGGAACATTCGTTGCGGCGAAAAAACATTCGCATGTCAAAATTATTTCATATGTTTCTCCGCCGCGTTGGTGTGGGCACTCTCATATATCACCATGTAAATAAATTTTGACATGCGAATGTTTTTTCGCCGCAACGAATGTTCCGCATTGGTTTGGGAGAGCCTTTAAGACTCTCCCAAACCAATGCGAAACATTCGTTGCGGCGAAAAAACATTCGTCACTCAAAATTATTTCATATGTTTCTCCGCAGCGTTGGTGTGGGAACTCTCATATATCACCATGTAAATAAATTTTGACATGCGAATGTTTTTTCGCCGCAACGAATGTTCCGCATTGGTTTGGGAGAGCCTTTAATCTTGATTTTTTTTTAAATAGCTGCCTCTTTAAAACCACTGGCGCAAAATTTTGTCGTTTTAAAACGATGTTAAATCATTTTTATCATGAAACTGGTTAACGGTTGTATTTTGATATCTTTAAACGAGTTTAGATTCGTACTATCTCGTAACATTTTACTAAAGTTAAAATCATCAAATGGCTATTTTATCGTTTAAGTATTGTACTTAATCCATATTCCATTTTGACGTTTATAAATGTCAAAATCCGGTTTATTTGTGGTTTTCTTTTTGCACGAGCTGTAGCTTTTTTGGACGTAGTCACCTGAAGCTTATGCAGGAAATTGGTTTCGAATGTTACTAGTTAAAAAGTATTTAAAATTTAGAAAATTTTAGTAAACTGTTAAAGAATAAGAAAAATGTTAAGTAGTATCATACCAAACCCTTAATTAAAGGCTGTTTAAAATGTTGGGTCATTATTTTTAAGGAAGATTAGTACATGCTTACAAAATCAAAATTTTGTATTGTGTTTATTTTTCCGCAGGCTTTTGATGCACTGATTTCAGATATTCCAGCCTGAAAACATATTCTATAATAATCGGTTGTTTTTATATTTGAGATTAACCAAGAAACTCGTAATAGCATGAGAAATTCTTCGAGTGACGCTACTAGATTCTCCAATAATTCAAACACAGGCTTTTTTTATGCCGGGAAAAACCAATTTATTTTTAATCAGGTGCGTTATGCCTGTTTAAAACCAGAAAAGTGAATGCAAACGAAATTGAGAAGGGTTATCCAGCTTAAAGAACTAACAAATTATTTTTTTCTGGAAAAGGAAAGATCGTATTTGAGTAAATGAGTTTTATGGTCACAATTATTTTGTTCCATTTTTTTTAAATATTTTGTGTATTTTCCTCTCGATTTAAGCCATTTTTTTGGAATTAAGTTCTTTGAACCCATGGCACTACCTGAAATTTTTCAGATTTTTAAAATTATGTTCACGGCAACCATCAATTTTATGCAAAAAGCATTTTTTGGAGTATTTAATTTGTAAAAAATACAAATATGTATTGGCTTTTGAATAATAGTTTTTATGTCAAAATCATCTCTTAGTATAGGCAAATTAAGTTTAAAATAGATTTAACGTGGGCAAAATTGCAACAGAAGCTTTTTTAGTTGCATTTTCCTCAGTAAACACTATTGAACAACATATCCAAAATCGGACAAAATCGGTCTATGGGAACACCCAGAAAAACGGGTTTCAAAATGGCGGATTTATTGGTATGTTGTTTTTGCTTGTTATTTTATAACGTTGCCATTTTTTTTTTGAACTATGTTATCACTGGTGGATCCTTGGAGTGACCACGTACGTTTTAAATTCATCCATTATATATTTTTGTTGCTATCTTACCACAAACTAAAAAAAATCATTAAAAACTGAGTAGGTAAGTTGAAAGCACTTAAGAAACAGGTAAGAAATTGTCCAATTCTGTTAAAAAATTGGAATCAAATACTCTAGAGTATTTCAAGACGAAATTCTAAAATCCGACGTCAAAAAAATGACGCCCAGGAGTCAGAAATAAAACGACACCCAGGCGTCAAAAAAAAAAAAATGACGCCCGGGCGTCAACAATAAAATGACGCCCGGGCGTCAGAAATAAAAAGACGCCCGGGCGTCAAAAATAAATTGACGCCCAGGCGTCAAAAAAAATGACGCCCGGGCGTCAAAAATAAAATGACGCCCAGGCATCAAAAATAAATTGACGCCCAGGCGTCAAAAAAAATGACGCCCGGGCGTCAAAAATAAAATGACGCCCGGGAGTCAGAAATAAATTGACGCCCGGGCGTGAAAAAAAAATGACGCCCGGGCGTCAAAAATAAAATGACGCCCGGGCGTCGAAAATAAAATGACGCCCGGGCGTCAGAAATAAATTGACGCCCAGGCGTCAAAAAAAATGACGCCCGGGCGTCAGAAATAAAATGACGCCCGGGCATCAAAAATAAATTGACGCCCAGGCGTCAAAAAAAAATGACGCCCGGGCGTCAAAAATAAAATGACGCCCGGGCGTCCAAAAAAAATGACGCCCGGGCGTCGAAAATAAAATGACGCCCGGGCGTCAAAAATAAATTGACGGCCGGGCGTCAGAAATAAAATGACGCCCGGGCATCAAAAATAAATTGACGCCCAGGCGTCAAAAAAAATGACGCCCGGGCGTCAAAAATAAAATGACGCCTGGTCGTCATTTTATTTCTCACTGACGCCCGGGCGTGAAAAAAAAATGACGCCCGGGCGTCAAAAATAAAATGACGCCCGGGCGTCAGAAATAAATTGACGCCCAGGCGTCAGAAATAAATTGACGCCCAGGCGTCAAAAAAAATGACGCCCGGGCGTCAAAAATAAAATGACGCCCGGGCGTCAGAAATAAATTGACGCCCAGGCGTGAAAAAAAAATGACGCCCGGGCGTCAGAAATAAATTGACGCCCAGGCGTCAGAAATAAATTGACGCCCGGGCGTCAAAAATAAAATGACGCCCGGGCGTCAGAAATAAATTGACGCCCGGGCGTGAAAAAAAAATGACGCCCGGGCGTCAAAAATAAAATGACGCCCGGGCGTCAGAAATAAATTGACGCCCAGGCGTCAAAAAAAAAGACGCCCGGGCGTCATTTTTTTTCACGCCCGGGCGTCAATTTATTTCTGACGCCCGGGCGTCATTTTATTTTTGACGCCCGGGCGTCATTTTTTTGGACGCCCGGGCGTATTTTTTTTTTTTTTGACGCCTGGGCGTCACTTTTTTTGACGCCCGGGCGTCAATTTATTTCTGATGCCTGGGCGTCATTTTATTTCTGACGTCAGAAATAAAATGACGCCCGTGCGTCAGAAATAAATTGACGCCCGGACGTGAAAAAAAATGACGCCCGGGCGTCATTTTTTTGGACGCCCGGGCGTCAATTTATTTCTGATGCCTGGGCGTCATTTTATTTCTGACGTCAGAAATAAAATGATGCCCAGGCGTCAAAAAAAAATTGACGCCCGGGCGTCAAAAATAAAATGACGCCCGTGCGTCAGAAATAAATTGACGCCCGGACGTGAAAAAAAATGACGGCCGGGCGTCAGAAATAAAATGACGCCCGGGCGTCAAAAATAAATTGACGATAAATTTTCACGCCCGGGCGTCAATTTATTTCTGACGCCTGGGCGTCAGTTTTTTTGACGCCCGGGCGTCATTTTTTTTCACGCCCGGGTGTCATTTTTTTTTTGACGCCTGGGCGTCAATTTATTTTTGACGCCCGGGCGTCATTTTATTTCTGACGCCCGGGCGTCAATTTTTTTTTGACGCCAGGGCGTCATTTTTTTTTGACGCCCATTTTTGACGCTCGGGCGTCAATTTTTTTTTGACGGCAGCGGAACTGCGATTCATTATAATTTGTATAAAATTTTATGAAGTTCAGTTGCCGCTTAGTGCAATATAGCTCATACAATTTCGTACAAATTTGCCACGTCGTGAAGTGTAGTTCCGCTGCAGTTGTGTGCGGTCTAACCTTTAAGCTAAATCAGTATTGAAATGTTTGGTGAATTTACGCGATAACTCTGCAATAACTAATAAGCACATGAATTAACACGATGACTCTGGAATCACTAATAATCGAAATCACTGTTAAGCTTAATCAGTATTGACGGCGTCATTTTTTTTCACGCCCGGGCGTCATTTTTTTTGACGCCTGGGCTTCATTTTATTTCTGACGCCCGGGCGTCATTTTATTTTTGACGCCCGGGCGTCAATTTTTTTTTGACGCCTGGGCGTCATTTTATTTCTGACGCCTGGGCGTCATTTTTTTTCACGCCATGTCGTCAATTTATTTCTGACGCCTGGGCGTCAGTTTTTTTGACGCCCGGGCGTCATTTTTTTTCACGCCCGGGCGTCATTTTTTTTCACGCCCGGGCGTCAATTTATTTCTGACGCCTGGGCGTCATTTTATTTTCGACGCCCGGGCGTCATTTTTTTTTCACGCCCAGGCGTCATTTTTTTTCACGCCCGGGCGTCATTTTTTTTCACGCCCGGGCGTCATTTTTTTTGACGCCTGGGCGTCATTTTTTTTCTGACGCCCGGGCGTCATTTTTATTTTTGACGCCCGGGCGTCAATTTTTTTTTTTGACGCCTGGGCGTCATTTTTTTTCACGCCCGGGCGTAATTTTTTTTGACGCCTGGGCGTCAATTTATTTTTGACGCCCGGTTGTCATTTTTTTTTTTGACGCCTGGGCGTCAATTCATTTTTGACGCCCGGGCGTCAATTTATTTCTGACGCCTGGGCGTCAATTCATTTTTGACGCCTGGGCGTCATTTTTTTTCTGACGCCCGGGCGTCATTTTTATTTTTGACGCCCGGGCGTCAATTTTTTTTTTGACGCCTGGGCGTCATTTTTTTTTTACGCCCATTTTTGACGCTCGGGCGTCAGTTTTTTTTTGACGGCAGCGGAACTGCGATTCATTATAATTTGTATAAAATTTTATGAAGTTCAGTTGCCGCTTAGTGCAATATAGCTCATACAATTTCGTACAAATTTGCCACGTCGTGAAGTGTAGTTCCGCTGCAGTTGTGTGCGGTCTAACCTTTAAGCTAAATCAGTATTGAAATGTTTGGTGAATTTACGCGATAACTCTGCAATAACTAATAAGCACATGAATTAAAACGATGACTCTGGAATCACTAATAATCGAAATCACTGTTAAGCTTAATCAGTATTGAAATTTTTGGTGAATTTACGCGATAACTCTAGAATAACTCATAAGCAGAATCGCAGTTAAGCTAAATCAGTAATAAAAAAAACAACTTTCTGTTGAATTTACAGGATGAATCGGAAATAAGTAATAACAACAAGCAAAACCACTGTTAAGTTTCTTGAATTGTCACAATAACCCTTAAATTACTTATAAGTAGAATAACAGTTGGCAATATCAGTTTTTAACAACAATTTTTAGTTTAGTTAACGCAATGTGTCTCAAATCAGTTATAAACAGATAATTCCAAAAAAGCTAAACCATTAACCATTAAAAATTTTCAGAAGTCAGAATTGAGCAATGTTTTAGGAATTTACACAATGCCTCTTCAATCACTTTTAAGCATAATCACAGTTTAGCAATAATATCAGTACCGAAGAAAATGTTTGGACCTTTTATTTTGTTTATTTTTTCACGCGTTTTCGAGAGCTACTCATAGAGGGGACCGAACATAGATGCCAGGTCATTGTCGCCTCGCTTTTGACGTTTCAACGCTCGTGGCACAAGTCCTTGCACACCAGAAACTGTAGATATCAACTGATTTGATTCCAGCTGCGCCGAATTTTCTCTGCCATCATTCGTTTTATCGGTTGCATCCCTGGAGGGAGTTAAAATCCCTTGAACCCGCTAAGCGGAGAGGGCCATCCAAGATACTGTTGTCCAAGAAAACTGTTGACATTGGTGTCTGCCTAGCGAATATACTACCACAATTTTACCCCTACCACAAAATCAATTGTAGACTTATGACCTACTTCCTTTATCATATTAAGATCATTGTAGATTTTTGGTCCACCAGAGTGGATTTAAAGTTCACAACTGATTAAATTAGCCAACAGAAAAGTAATTCTGTGTAAAACAAACGTTCGCTTTCAAGAAATCAAAAAACTTTCACAAATAGTTTCGGAAAGCGTAAAGCGTTTTCTGAAAGTGATTTACATTTTCAGGAACTAGTCACACTGTGAAAGTTTTTTTTCTGAAAGCGTTTTCAAGAAAGCAAATCATTTTCAGAAACACTTTCAGGAAAGTACTTTTCGGGTCGTAACACTATGAAAGTTTTGCTTTCAGAAATCTTTTTGCTTTCTGAATTTTGAATAAGATGAAAATCAATCCATGTTACTTTGACGCGAAAGAAAAGTCTGTCAATGCATGTGCAGTATTATGAGTTGACCATCGCAAAACTTGATGCAGAATTCGACGTCATTTTTTGTTTAAGAAAAAATCGAAGTCCGATGCCAAAGAAAATTCAATAAAATTGTGTATTAAGAATCCTAGATAGGCTGTCCTAGTTAAAGCTGAAAGTGACCGCAGATACTTGAAAGCAACTTGCTTACAAGTTGCGTGCCGCCTATACGTCACAGCATATTCACGTATATGAACTTCACAGTCAATCTATGTAGCTAACTGGCTTGCCAGTACTGGCTCGTTAAGCCTCAGGGTTAGTTCAAAAGCTAACTTTTAAAAATATCAGGTTAGTCTTACCCGATATTATAGAAACTTCTGGAGAATTTCCCGCCGCTTCATTGCGTACAGAAAACAAAATCTACGACTCCAAATTTGTATTGAACGACGGCCAACTAAGTTAATAGTGTACCTACGTGTTTGAGTTTTCACAAGAAACCCACGGTTAATCAAAAAATAAAAATTATATATAACTTCGGTTTTTAATTACATGCAAATTTTTTTTTTAACAGAATATTCTTAAAATTCAGTGAACTCTACCAAAAATAACTTCCAAAGTGAAAACGACGCTCAAAGCGATTCCTACAAATGAGGAATAATTTAAATTTTACCAAGGAAACAAACTCGTAACAACATTTTGCTCGGGTAATTTACCGCATCACCTTAAATTATGCAATGAAAATCTTCTACTCAAGTTCTTCGTTACCTTTACCTATCTATTATTATTATTTCCAGTCGAAATTTTCTGTCTGGTCTTCATCAAGCATCTGAAGCTTTTATAGCGCAAAGTATACTTTCCCCTATGTATCTATGGATATCTAACTAATATTGGTAGGTAGAGTGAATATGCATTAATACCAAATACCAACCAAAGCACAAATATATACGCTCAGATTTCATATGCTCAATTCTGGCAAAATCCAGTCAGGCAATTAACTATAATTTCTTGCAAATTACTGAAGAGCCTCATAGAGCAACTTCTGTTATTTTGCATCCTCCTGGCTCATGCTCATGGTGATATTACTTCAGTGGTTTTTCAAGTATTAATTAGAGATGAAATTCAACAGCTGTATGATCAAATTAGGAAGGATTTTTTGTACGCGATGAGTGTGTACGTGTTCATAGTTACATAAAATATATATGCTCCATTCAACTTGGGGTACTTTTTAAACTTTTTAGATTATTTTATAGAATCTTTAAAAGGGTTATTTTTTTAATTTTATTCTTTTTGTTTACTAAAAATCCTTTTTGGATTAACAATTTAAATGTTTTTCCAGTGGATTTCTTTTGTAAAATCGTTGATATAGTCCTTCATTTGGTCCCATCTATTAAAATGCTTCTTCCGAATTTTGTTCGTATCAATTAATTCTATTAAGGAAGCCAATAAATCAAAATGTAAATGTAGTATATATATACAGACACACAGAGGAGGCCTTTGAAAACACAAACAAAAGCTATTAGGCTTAGCTGCTTTGATATCCTTTGTGCCTAAAAGGTCTAATAGTTTAACCCCATCTTGCAAAAGAAGCTGAACGACGACGACGACAGCGTCCACTCAATTACTAAGGTTTCGTCAAGGACCAACCCATCGTATTTTCTCTCTTTTGATAATCCTTTAATGGTGAACAAAGCAAATATAGGATTATTGTAGCGTATATAATAAGTGAACTTTTTGAATGGTACTCTTTTTGTATTATGATGTATAGAAGTAAGAAAGTGGTTATGAGAGAAAAATGTCTGAGAGATAATAATATAAATAAATAAATAAATAAAAACTTCAAAGGATGGCAATGAATCAGATAAATAACATTTTTAAACTAACTTCAGAATGATGCTGTAACAAATCAACTTAAAAAAGGCAATGAAATCATGAGAATAAATCCAATTACAATATTATGACTGAAATTTTAAATTTTCAGAGAATGCCTTCGAAGGATAAACGTTTTTGTTGCAATTACCAATATAGTATAGTATAGGTATAGTACAGAGGCATAGTAAACAGATGACCTGTCTTCCATGGAGACAAATTCTGCACTCATCCGAGACCGTAAATCGCCTACATTGCTCAACTTTCCAATTGTCATGCATTGTGAAAATCGTACTCGAATTTGTCAATGAGTTGCAGTTAGTTTTTGGTCCCGCGGCGGGACATTTTGGGGTAAGGTCAGCTTCCTTAAGTCGTCTCCTATCTGTCCATTAACTAACGAGTCTTTATCGTATCTGTTTCTGCTATAGTTGGACGTCAATCCTAGTCGAACCACGATTTCGAAGAAACGCCATCACGATGAATCAGTCATAACATCGGGGACCACACAGATCCTGGCCTTAACACTAACCTACAAGTTTGGCTGAACCTTCCGTAGATCTTTGATATACGAGATTGGCTTAGAAGAAGCTGACGGGCCACAGTACATTGGTTTAATCCATGTTGCAGTAGTGTGACAACTTGACTTACATATTTACTTCTACAGGCGTGGTATCCATTTTTTTTAAGATAAGGAGGCAAAATAGTTAAAGATATGTTGCAATTCACTTTTAACAGCACACTCACAACCAAAGACCAACAATGGGCGCATTTATTGCGTATCAATGATTCAATCTCTTGCTTATTTTATCAAGTACAATTTGTTAGTTTTGTTATTATGGCGGATAGCGCAAAGGATATCCAATGGAATTTTATGATTTTACTCTAAATTTAAAGTTTTAAATTCAAGCTTTAAAACAAGCCCATTAACAATTAATTATACATAATGTATCTATCGCGATTGTTGTTTTTAGAAGGCAAACTTGAGTGATTCCATTTTTTTGCTCCCAAGTGTATTTAAAAAAGAATGCACTAACCAGAGAAAACACAAGTTCGTATTAATATCGTTGGAGTCGATTTCGAGAAAAATATTATTTTCCTTAACGATTACTTAACATTTGTGTGTAGGTTTGCGAAACATGATTTTTTCTAGTAGGAATTCTAGGAAGTTTTAAAAAGAAAAACTCACTTTTGTTACAAGTTTTCAATATTGTTTTCAATATACTGAGCTTTCAACAAAAAAAAAAGTTATTTTGTAAAAGTTCAAAAAAAAAAAAATTTCGGTAGCTTTTAGACTTTTTAGAAGTTTCTCCATAAAAAATAAAAAAAAATCTACTAAACCATTTTCGAGATAATAAAAAACCAAAAAAATGGCTCATAAAGAAAAAAAAAACATTTTTAGAAATCAAACATTTAACTAAACAATTTTGTATGTCAGGTACCATTATTTTTAGTCCTTAAAAAAAAAGAACTAGGTATGATGACTTATTATTGTTGAGTGGGTAGATTAATTCGCAATGAAAAAGTTGCTTATGCTAGGTTTCCACTTGTCGTTGAAAAGACGCAAATTGACACACTTTCCAGGACAGGGTGGCTTTTACCAACACAAAATGCAAAGAAAGTAGTAGTAGCGAGCAAGTATAACTCACCCTGTCTTGGAAGCTTTGTCAGTTTGCGTCTTTGAATGACAAGTGGAAACCTAGCATTATGGTGTTTTGAATCACAATATCTCTTGAACCCAATGGGTAAGAGCTTAACGGCGGGATAATGAGATGAAGCACTCGTAATAACCAGCAGGTGCAGACTGCTGCTTGTGTGCCTTCTTATAAAATCAACCCTCTGTGTATAAGCAAAATGAATGAGAGTTACCATTCTATATAAATACATTTTTAATACAGTGCTTCAACTTAAGAAGGAATGGTTTTGTCAATTGGCGTTTTTCTGTTTTCATGTTTACTTTTATCTTTGGCAAATAGCATAAATTCCGGTACCACATTGATTGACTATTTTCTTATATGAGGAAGAGCTATTTGCAAGGATTTGCTATAAGTGAGTTTAAGTGATGTTATTTTCAATTCCCTACCAAATAAATTTGTTTTGATGCTAAGATAAATCAAAAGAAAGATGTTTTACGTGACGTATTTATTTAAAAAGTGCAAAGCAATAAATAGTTGTTTTTAAGTTTCGTTATAACATCATTAAAATTCGAAATTTAAATTAACAGATCGTAACCCTTTGTTGCTATTTGTCATGTTAACTACGGCAGTCCTGTAAGAGCTTTAAGAAAGGGACTTCTTATTGAAATTCATTAAAGTCAGAGTGAGAGGCAAACATCCTATATTGTTGGCCAGAGATAGTTAAAAGTTATGATATCTAAAATTTTAGATCATTTTTTATTTGTTAAATTCCTAAAAATACGAACAACCTCAAATGTCATTCTTCCTCACACAATGAATGGTCTGTTTTTAGTTTATGAGGAGATAAGCTCCTGCTTATTTTCGTTGTGGAAGTAGTTACGTTTTTATAAATTGTGATTAAGATGGTTGTATATAGATCTATGCACCGAAGATTCAGCCTGATTTACCGAGTCAATTCTAAGTTGCTCATCTACTTTGGAGACAAGATCTAATAGGTCATCTTTGCAATATCTTCCATTTTCTTCCAGTATTCGCATGTTGGTTCGACAGTATGTAGCTTGTTCTTCAAGCTTTCTATACCACAGGTTTTTCTTTGCAATAGTTTGCAATGCTCGAATTTTAGGAAGCCTTTCCTTATGCATATTCAGTACTTTTGTGATATACTCAACATGACACTTTAGTGTTTTAATAATTTATATTCTTGGTATGATACTTGTACACTCGGGCGTATGCCTACTTTTTTATTTTGTACTACTTTCCCATAATTTATGCATTTTGGGGTTGTTGGTGTGAATTTTAATTTTATTTCTTATTCGAACTTTGTAATCGTGGAGTTAGTATTTAATCTATTTTTCCGAAAATAAGCAATTTAATTACAGTCGTGGCCACCTAATTAAGAACGATATTTTTATAAACTTATAAAATCCATAACTTTTGTTTGGGAAATCTGTTGAGGTTGAGTAGTGGTTTTAATAATAGCCTATGAACCACGGTACACTTTGAGTAATGCTTAAAAAAGATAAGCATGAGAATATTAGTAGGAAATCAATAAACATTAATTAAACTCTTATTTCGTCTGGCAATATAATTAAGAACGGAAACAAAAGGTTGTCATAACATTAAAAATCTTTGAAATTTCAATATTTTAATTTGAATATATTGTAGTAAAACCTTAATTCTTTATAATTTCAGACAAAATTCCTTGCATATTTTCGCGTAAGGCATGGAATCTTGATAGTGGTCTACTCTATCAGATTTCCTCAATATTTAGAACATTCTGATCAAAACGTTGTTGTTTTTACTTTATCCGTCCCTTGATGTCTCCCCTCAAGTTCTCGAAAGAATTAAGGCCCGAGCTTTGGACGGTCTAATCTAAAAAATGACTTCTTAAATACGCAAACACCTTCTTAGCAATCTGTTGAGGACTTCTTGGATCATTATCGTCCTTAAAAACAAATTTTGTGGGCATAATTTCAAATAAATAAGACTCCATAACATGTTCCTCAATGTCTTTATAAGCTTTCTGGTCAATTCGAGCATTTTTTTCTAACTTATCGACCATACTATGACAAGTCAATGTACCCCAAATTAAATTAAGTTTTATTCTGTACTCTGTACCGTCTTAAGAGTGTACTTTTGATTCAATTTCTTTTTCTGAGGATGTCTTATTTTGTAGGTCAAAAGGAAATTTGATGTAAGAATGGCTTTATTCTTATATGCATTTGAAAAACATAGTTTTGCAAATCACCTTTTTGTGAAATTGTCTTTATAAAGTTTATTTGTTTAACTTCGATTTTATTCAACTATAAAAGCAATATTTCAAAAAATGGAAATGGGTCGTCAAAGCTTAATGAGACCCATTCCCCCGTTATGATCAACAATTGTGGGTGCTCAAAAAGTTGCTGATCTTATGCTGCACCATAGTCATTTTAAATATTGCTCAAATTCCATTGAACATCCCTTAACCAAAAAACCTGCTACATCTATTTTTTCTTCTTTTGCGCTGTCTCACCCAATATCCAGTTTCAACTTTAATCATAATGTTCCCACTCCTCAATCACTTTTACCCTCGCTGCCGTTAGCAACAACTAATAACGCGATATCAGACAGAAGCTATGGTACTTCAAGATACACCAGCTATACCAATACAGTTAACATCTTCATCATCAATTCCTCACACTTCTAAAAACCAGATTCATCAAACAATAACAACAACAACCAATTTTGCTTAGCCTCATACTTCACCGACCCAACCTTCATTCACTGAACCATCATCTGAAAGACCACTAAATCCTACTCCCCAGATAGTAGATAACCTTACATCGCCTATTGAGTGTGGTCTCAAAATAGTAGAAGGACAAAAAACTATTTTTTTATCTAAGCTTCAACCCTCTACGAATGCTCTCGATGTTAAAAATTTTATAAAATCTAAAATTGGTACTCTACGTTTTACGATCTTTGAGAAAATGCTTCATCGTAACTTTTCAAAATACTCTTCGTTCAAGATTAAAGTTTCAGACTCAATATTCTATCTTCTCAATTCACCCTCGTTCTGGCCAAAAGGAATTATAATTCATGAGTTTCAAAAGAGAATGTCACCGTCGTCATTAACAAATTCTTACCATTTTCGTCCATTTCTGACAACGCCATACCTCAACCAGAGCAGCTCCAACAAGTATTAATTTACTACCAAAATGTAAACGGCCTTCGGACAAAGACCAACAAGGTCTATAAGAATATAAACAATATTCCCCACGATGTACTTATTCTCACCGAAACTTGGTTAAACTCATCTTTTGTGGATACAGAAATATTTGATAGCAGCTTTCAAATTTACCGTCGTGATCGTCATAGTGATCCTACCGCAACTGTTGGCGGTGGTCTGTTAATAGCTGTTCGTAACCACCTACTGTGTAGTCTTGTCGATGATTTTTTGGAGGACGATCTAGAAGTTCTATGTGTAAAAATAAAAATCCCGTCTGGTCACATATATGTGGTTGCCTGTTACATCCCACCCTCTTCGAACAATGATACTCATAATAAACTTTTTGACTGCATGGAAACTATTCATGAGATAATTATTGTGACCGATGAAATAATAATATTAGGGGATTTCAATCTTCCTAACCTTAAATGGGTAAAATTTACTAACTGTGATGCCTTTATACCTGTCGACGCTTCGAACAATAATGAATTTCTCGTTATCGACGGAATGAGTTCTCTAAGACTTAATCAATTAAACGGGATCAGTAATCAATTCGGCAAAACTTTGGATCTCGTTTATTTCTCAGATGTCTTCAGCTCCGATTCTGCTGTTCTTTTAAGTGAAACAACACTTGTGGAAGAAGATCGCCACCATCCTGCATTATCTATCTCTCTCAATTTAAATATCTTATGTTCACCTAATATTTGTAAGGATCAGCATGAATTCAATTTCAAAAAATGTAATTTTACTCAATTCTTTGATTTACTTAATGACATTAACTGGGATTCTGTATTTTATAATGTTAATTTTGACGAAATGATTTTACGTTTTTATGACATATTATTTGTATGCTTTTTAGAAACTATTCCCTTACGCAAAACTCGCGTATTTAATAACTGCCCGCCATGGTTTGATCTACATATAAAAACGCTCAAAAATAAAAGAAACAAAGCTTGGGTAAGATTCAGTCTATCTCGAACGGATGAAGCTCTTAACTGTTATCTTATTTTGAGGGATGAATTTGTAAGCTATTCTAATATTTTATATACACGCTTTATTTCTAAAACAGAAAATAAACTTAAATCTAATCCACGCAACTTTTGGAATTATGTTAATTGCAAAAGAAAATCTGACGGTTATCCAGCACATATGAGCTTCAATAATTCAACTAGCTATTCGCCAGTGGTAATAGCCAACATGTTTGCGGCATACTTTCAAAGTGCCTTCGAAACCACATCTACAAATGACCCAAACATAAACTTTACTATTGACAAGTTTCCACATCTTAACTCAATTAACTTTGCAATTTCTGAGGCAACCATTCTCGAATATATCGATAATTTAGATGAGTGTTTTAGACCTGGCCCCGATGGCTTGCCTTCTTTTATATTGAAAAAATGTGCAATATATATGTCATACCCGTTGTTCGTGCTTTTTAACATGTCAATAAGTTGTTCTACATTTCCCGCTCTTTGGAAAAATGTATTTCTTACCGCCGTTCACAAAAAAGGACACAAAAATTTAGTAACAAACTACAGGCCTATTGCTAAGCTTTTTGTCATTCCTAAATTGTTCGAATCCATTATCTGTGATGTCTTCTCCTTTCATTGTACCTCTGTTATATGTGAAAACCAACATGGTTTTGTGAAAAAGAAATCGACGGTCACAAATTTGTTACAATTTACGACTTTCTGCTTAGATGCATTTGAAAAACACAATCAAGTAGATTGTGTTTTTACAGACTTTAGCAAAGCTTTCGACAAATTATACCATCAAATACTACTTAACAAACAAAACACCATTGGGCTAAACGATCGCTTTATTTTATGGATTTCTTCATATCTCAAAGATAGACTATATAGTGTTGCTTTCAAAAATGAATGTTATAAATGGTTTAGAGTAAACTCAGGTGTGCCACAAGGAAGTCACCTTGGTCCATTGTTATTTGTCTTATTTATTAATGATCTTCCTTCTGTTTTATGTAACTCAATGTCTTTAATTTATGCCGACGACGTGAAAATATTTCGTAAAATCGACTCAGTAATTGATTGTGAACTTCTACAAGAAGATCTCCATAAATTTAGGGAATGGTGCAATACTAATTGTCTGTCTTTAAATATTGACAAGTGTAAGATCATGCATTTTACACGCAAACACAACGTCCTTACACATAATTATCTGCTGAATACGTCACATTTGTGTAGTCAATCAAGTTTTACTGACCTCGGAATTGTACTAGATTCCAAACTCTCATTCACAGATCATTACAATTATATTATAAAAAAAGCCAATAAGACGCTTGGTTTCATTAAAAGGTTTGCTCGTGATTTTCGTGATCCTTATGTCCTTAAAATTCTGTATGTGTCATTTGTGAGATCAATTTTAGAATACGGTTGCATCGTATGGGCCCCATACTACGCGGTTCATATCAATAGAATTGAGTGTGTTCAAAGGAGATTTATGAGATTTTGTTTACGTCTTCTTCCCTGGTCTGATAGGGTTGTCTTGCCACCTTACACTAACAGACTCTTACTAATAAATCTTCCATCCCTCTTTATTCATCGAGAGTACTTACAATTCTGTTTTATTTAAGGGATTATTAATGGAACAGTTGCAGCTTCATCGGTTCTTTATCGGCTGAATTTTAGTGTTAGTCTTACTAGCTTAAGAAGGCAAATGCCTCTTTCTAACATTTTTAGTAGATCTAACTACGGCGCTAATAGTCCTCTTAATCTCTTGATAAATGTGTTCAATAAAAACTATATTCTAATTAATTCAATTAATGATAATGTAAAATCTCACAGATTTAAGAACTCATTTTTTTCATCCAATATCACTAGGTCTAATTTATTCAATCCCCATTAAATTTAAACTCATCATTAAAAAAAGATTTTTTTTTTTTGACATTTTCATACAAATTTTATTGATTTCAAATTATTAACAGAAAATATAAATTTCATGGAGAGTGAATAATTAGGGCTTAATTTTTAAAGTAGATTTAAGTTTTTTGTGTACATACATATTATGTTATAATTTAAGATTGTTCCGTTAGCATTTAACGTTTAAATAAATATGAACATGCTCCAGAAATTTTAAATCATCAAGCTATGAACCGATATAAATAATTTTTTTCGCTGTTTCAGGCTCAAATTACAATTTTTTTCATTTTCAAACGGAAATATCGCGAAAACATTATCCGATGCAAAAAAAAAAAATGCAAAAATACTGACCTTGTAGAACAAGTACACAAAATAAACAAGAATATTTATCAGTAGGGCAACATAAATATTTGAAAAGTATTATAATTCAGAAAATATATACAATTCAAAGTATAAATATGTATGACTATATTTCCGAAAAAGATAACATCATCAACGTTCTTACGTCAAAATATTTGTGTTGTCTCTGTTGTGGCTGTTAAATCATTTTACTACACGGATGAACATCATCAAAAATACAATAATGATATTATTTAAAAATATTTATTTTTCCTTTTCTATACAAAATATACATCAACAGCTATACTCCATGCAATTTCTCTTTCAACATTCAAAGTAAATATTTTAATTCTAGGTTATAAATATCACCCTCCCACTCCAAGCGAAACGAAACAAAAAAAAATAAATTAAATTTATAAACTTGGCCTGTTTAATTGAATATAAATACAAATATTTTATTGCCTTATCTACGCACAGACACAATCTGGCAAAAATACATATTTTATAATCGCACATTGCCTTCATCTTATTTTTTATTAATAAATTTGTTCAAATTGCCGTCAGGTAAAACAACCGATGCAATTTCCTCAGACAAAAGTCTCATAAAAAAGTCTTTATTTAGGTTTTTGTTTTTTGAATGTTTACACATTTTTTAACTTCATTTTCTAATAAAATTAAAAGTAAAGGAAAAAACAATAAAGTATCTACGAATTTCGGGTTCAATACGCAAAAACAATTATTGCGTTTTGTTCTGACTGATGAGAATGGATGAATTTGTTTATTTACATTTTCGAAACAATTAATAGGAACATAAACGGTGCTTGCTGATTTTTGAATTAAAGCAAAAGAAGTGTTCTTAAATTCACTTTCTTGTTTAGTATTTATTTTTACTTTTTATTCTCAGTCTGAATTCATCTAAAACAAAACAACAACAAAATTTGTTGTCCGAATGCACGCAATCGCCAATGAAATATTTGGCCACCTTCCAGCCGCAACAGTGTAGCTCGCAAGCTATTGGCTTGTTTTTCTAGTTCAAGAGCGATCATTTGAATTACTAAAGATGAATGCCAAAAAAGTAAAGACATCAAATTGAATGGGAGCTTAATGTTTGTGCATTCTTGTCACATTCGATTTACCTCATGGCTATGATGTGGTTTACATTTACAAGTTGTTCTTGTGTTCAATGATAATTTTTGTTAATTTTTCGTTTTACTTTTTGTAGTTCGGGTTTTGCTTTTGATGTTAATTTGCAAAAACCTAAATATCGTGACGCAAAACTGAAAACGCCAGCATGTATATTGTAAACGATCGGCCTAATGGCCTTTTGTGTTGAATCGCTTACGAGATTGATTTGGTCGGATTTTCTGAATCAAATTGGAAAATATGACAGACCAAGGCGGCGATGTTCAATATAAAAGCAGACTTACATTAAAAAAAAAAAAAAATAAAAGGATGTTGAGTGCCAAAAATGTGTCATTGGAAAAACTATACGTGTGGACGATTGATTATCGTCACACGTCACACGTTTTTCGGTCGGAAGGTAGGAACTCTTCGGATTCATGGGTAGGACCTTACTTTAAGGGTACAACACGCATGAAAGCGATTGTTGTTATTTTCAAGAAATTGATTATTTTTGTTATTGCACAAGATTCGTGACTAGACAGCGTTAAGAAAAAGGAATATGTGTGTTTGTATGTAGATATACAACGGGCTTTATTTATTGTTATTCAGGTCTGCTCGATATAGCACATAAAATTGTTGAAAACTTCACAGACAGTTGAACAGTTGATGTTGATACGGGTTTCAAGCACTCGCTTTGCTTGATATTCTGATTATAAAACATACCGACATCCATACAAATGATTCTCTCTTCCGGAGATTGCAGTGATTGGCACAATTGAATCAAGCCTTGTCAAATCTCAATTCAGTTGCTTTTAAACAAACATAAGGCAGATATGTAATTAAATGTTGATATAAACGGATGTGAAACATTCTATATTTAATCCTATCTCTGGTTCCCGCCACTCTACCATGATGATGGAATCACATCGCATCGCATCGTCAATCGTCAACAATTAACAGTCACAAAAATTGTGATTTGTGTTAATATAATAAAAACGAGTGGACAAGGACATAAATGAGGTTTTACGCCTCAAACGTTTATTTTTTGGGATATTATTGATTTTTAAAATAAATCCTTATATTGATTACTTCTTTCTAAAGTCTAAAGTGTGTGATGTTTTTTAATACTCTGTCCATTCTTTATTTTGAAGTTAATTTTATTTGTCCTTAAGGGCAAGTATTGGTTTCTTTTCAAACAAAAAATCGACGTTTTAATCAAAACTAACACCACGATGATGGAGTCACATAAAAAAAGGACTTTTAGGCAAGGAGTGCGTCAATCCACACAGATTGCGTCATGATAAACATCAAGCTAGAATGAAAGGATTTACTTCAAATACGTTGACCTTGATTTGAACGCGATTCCCTAGAAGAAGAATTGAAATGTTTGTTTTGGCTCATCTAGAAGGTGTAGCTGTCATAAAACGATTGCGGTTTTATCAATTTTTCTCAAAAACAGCTCTTAGGATTTTTGATTTTCTATAGAACCGTTTAAATAACACTGTATACTAGGTTCTTGGTAAAAAATAAATCTAATAACAGGAATAGAGTTTTGATGTTTTTTGAGCCTTTAATTTGCATATTCCCCAATATCTTTTCAATAGCTTGAATGATATTATTTATATTTATGTTTAATAAAGAAGAATGGGAATGAAAAAAGTGTCAAATGAAAAGTCAGCTGGAAAGTAATATCTTTCACTTGGTCCTTTCGTTGCAGTTCAAAAATAATCGAATGAGTTATCCTCATTTCAAAATGTCTCCTAAATCAGTACGTAACAGGTTAAGATAGCCCGCGGTTATTATACTAAGCACATGGTGTCGTAAAGAATGGATAATTCTGGAATTATTCTAATACTACTACTAATACAAACTGCTAAAATTTAAATCCCAATTGAATAGGCATAGGGCGTTTTATCTTTTTTAGTTCAAAATGGAACTCTGAACAGGGTCCGAGCATGATCTGAACATACTCTGAACCGAACGTGTTCTAAGCGCTCTGAATGAAATACATTTGAGCATTACGATGAAACTTCCTTCTTATTGACATTTTTTTATTTACTGCTGTCATGGTGCTTTCTCCAGTATAAAAACGAGTACAAAATTATTGAAATGGATAAATTATAACAATAATCATAAAGTAATGATGAGGATTGCTACATTGATGTTGCTATCCTATCAGGAAAATGGTTCGGGTGGCAATGGGACAGTATGGATATAGTGTTTGACTGCTAACCTCGACGTGTGGGTTTGAGCCCCAGTCTAGGTTGCATTCTTTTCTATATTCCCCAGCTTAAATCTGGATGCCACCCGTGGAATTTCATGAGATAATTAACATCTAATTCTCAATCCACTGTGCCAACAAAAATCTTTCCTTTCTTTCTACTTCTTCTAACTAGTGCCGTGCATTGCATTTAAAAGACCTGAGGTCTTACAGGCATATAGTTAAAATAATTATTATTATTTTTATTATTATAAATGGTCATAGGTTTTATACATACCCTGAAATGATTAATTCATGAAATTATCTATTTAAATAGTTATTTATTTAATATTTACCTCCTGCACGAGAACGACCACCAGTCTCATCCACCTCATCTGCCATTTTCCATTAATTTGTGTTTTTTTTTTTCTATTTTTTTCCTGCTTGTCATTGACATTGGCTATGTTCTGCTTTTTACCCTAAATACTCATTCGATTTAAAAAAAAAGTCCCGTCATTTTACTTGCGTTGTTTAGAAACTAAAAACAGCCTTTTTCGTATTGCAGAAGTATAAACGCACCATGCAAATCTAGTTAAAGCTTCATTCAAATATGCGTTTCGAGATGACAAACAACAAAGCCACGTGGTACACATTAAGGCGATACGGAAAAGCCCAAATTCAAGAATTTCGGTGAAGTGGACTAAGACTTAGGGCTATTCATAGGAAATTTTTGAGATCGGGTCGTTTTTCCGTAATTTCATAAAAGATCCAGAATATTATGGAACGAAAATAAGACCCGGGGACCGTAGATGCTGACACGTCGCGATAAGAGCTGAATAATCAATGTTGCATCTAACTCGGTGTATTCTTTGCGGGAAATTCGTGACGAATTGGGGTTAGGCGTTTGTGTTTCGACGGTTTTTCGTACTTTAAAAAGTAGTGGAATGATTTTTCGGGCAAAATGGCGCCAGCTGCAAATCTGACAACAGCCCACAAACAATAAATATTGGAATTTCCCCGTCAAAACATGGATTGCAATTCGAAAACCGTAAGAAACATTTTATTGGGTATTTAACGCTTTAACTCTTCTAATTTTAAAATTTATTAGAACCATAATCTAATCCACTTTTCTTACAAAGATTATTTTTAGTGACAACTAGAAGTTTAGCCTTGATGGGTCAGATGGTTTTAACGGTTACGGGCACAAAAATGCATTAGATATTGTGGCATTAATACATTTTTTAAATTAGAAGAGTTAAAAAAAGCGTTAATCAATGTGTGGAGAAGGGGACTACACGTTTCTAAAATCGTGTCGTGTGACACTCGTCAGGTCAAAACACACGCGTCGGACGCGTCTCATGTGCACCTAGCCTAAATCTGGTGTTTGAAAAACATTTTCAATCTGAGTGTAATTTAAATTTCTGTTTGTGGGAAACGATCAAATATACAGCGCGGTAATTAAAGTTGAAGTGTACGTTTTGCATTCCCAATGATTAAATGTCAGTTAAAGAAAAAGCATAAAACCAGTTTTTGTACATTTAAAAGCGCCAATAAATTTTTAGGCCCAGTTTTTCAATACAAGACTGTCCAAGCTCGAGCTGTAGAGTTAAATTCGATTTAACGTTTTGTCTTTGGTAAGTTTACTCCAGTTTTACTTTAATCTCTTCACTGAAAAACTGAACCTTAGTGTTTTAAAACGGTGTAAAAAAATCGCCAAAAACATTTTTGAATCGCTTACGGCTGACCCTCATAGATGACCTTATAGAACGAATTTTAAAACATCAATGGACACCACACAAATTGTGTATTTAAGGAAGATATTGTGGTGAATATGCCCATTTATGCAAACAGGTACATCTTTTATTCTTCTATAACAGAATAAATTAATACTGAGTTGCACGCCATCTTTGAACAAAAGAATAACTAATGTTATCCAATGGTGTCAATGGTTGCTGTCCGGGCTAATCTCATCGTTATCAAAAACCCTAAACAACTCTCATTGTTATCCATTACCTAAAGCACTCTCACCGCTATCCTATACCTAAACCACTCTTATCGTTATTCAATGCCTTAACCACTGCTATAATTATAATTGGTCGAAAGCTTTTGAGATACTTGTGGAGACTTGTGGGGGAGAAGCACATCCTAGCACATTCCAGAACCCTAGAAGTTTCTAGTAGCTTTTTCTGGTATATAAATACCCGACCACTTGTCCGAGAGCAGCAGTTTTATTTTAAAAGCGAATGGATAAACGTCTGTGTAAAAATAGTGAAATAAGAGTTACAGACTTGAGCTTGTTTATAATAAAAGTATTAGAAGTAAGGTATTTGAAGTAAAATAAAGGTGTTTTATTTTCGTAAATTAATTGCTGTTCAGTTTGAATAAAAGAAATAAGTAATTAGTAAGAGAGAAGTTATGTTGTTGTTTAATTTTACAAAAAAATATAAATTTAATTAAAAACTAGTCGCTACTTCTTCTATACTACAATTTTTAACAAATCTAGAAATTTTTGAGGTAAGCCTTGCAGCATGCTGTATAAACATGCATAAAGGAAATAATTCAAAACCTAATTCAACATAAATGGATATTTTTGGTTGTTGTAAAATTAAAACTATGTTTGAGTTATTTTTTCAGTTGTAGATATTGTGGGTTGTCGGAATGTTGAGAGCAAAATTTCTTTCAAAAAGGAATTAGTATTACAAAATAATATCATTCTTTTCCATTCACCCTATACAAATGCCGTTGGCAAAGCTAATTTCTCTAATTTATGAAATTGACAGGATAAAATTTAATCTTTCACTTTGATTTTACCTTGAACATAAAATTATTTAAACGGACAAGAATCAAGCACAGTAATGTGCAAGAAAAAGTGACCAAACCTTTTTTTATTTAGCCTTTAATAGTAGCCCGTAGCGTAATGGTTAGTGCGTTCGACTGTCACGCTGGAGGTCTGGGTTCTCTTCCCAGCCTCGTCCACCTAAAAACAAAAGTTTTTTTTCAGGGCTACTGCCTCTTGCGAGGAATTGACAAATCCTCCGAGAGTATGACTTGTCACGAATAAGTGCTTCTCGTCTAGCCGCTCGGATTCGGCATACATTTGTAGGTCCCTTTCATTCCTGTCGACAGGTGCACACAGGAATGGTTGCGAGTTGTTAGTCACTAGGCTCTGGTTCTTCACGAGCCGTTGTGCCACCCAATTTAATTTAATTTTATAATGAACTCATCGTAGCACTTAATTCTTAATATAATTATTATAAGTGGTTGTATTTTGGGTGAAAGGTCATACAAATCACAAATATAATAATTATAATTTATATATACTTATCATATTATTATCATTATAATTTACGGAATAACTGATGTTTGAATTGAATAATAATTTATTACTATTCCACTTGAGATGTGACTCATTACCACGCCAAGTATAAACACCTTCCATCTTTTATATGAACATTTTTTCGTTTCAAGGCTAACACTATTCAAAAGTGATCAATAATCCTACAAATATTTAAAATATAAATTCGCACTTAACGTAAAAATCCTATATAATCAGATAATGTACAAATGGTTTGATAAGTTTTTTTTACTCAACACTGTCCAACAAAAAAAAAATAAGTAAAAAAGTGTATGTCCAACATATTTTTAATACAAACTCACACACACATACTCACACTCACACAAAACTTCTTGTTTCTTTGAGAAGAAAGAAAATTAATTTTCTCTGCTATTTCGTTAATACCGTACGATTTTCTTTGCGAGTAATGGCTAGGTACCACGTTTGATAAAATTAAGTAAAGCATTTTGTGTTACCCCCAAGCAATCTTTAGGGGTCAGGCAATAATGCAGGTTGTATATATCTATATAAATCTTAATTCGCATTGGCAACCGTGGCAGATAGGGTGGAATGCAGAACACAACGTTTTCACTGTGGCTTTTCACAGCTGGGGGTGGGTATGGCGTTGGCGATGGCGCGCGGTGCGGTATTTGTTCTTAGCAAAACGATGGCATTAAGCTTTAAAAAGAAATTATACTTGTTCGCCTTCGCAGGATTTCTTTGATCTGTTAAATAGGTTTTTGCACAGAAAATTAAGTGTATAGCTATGTACTTGATTAATGGATATTTTTTGAAGAATGAATGATATATCTCAGACATTCTCTGAATTTAATCTAGGTATGTTTTTTGAGAAATTTGTTTACGCAATTTTGTTCTGTTTTTTTTTTTTGTTGAAAATTAATTTTCTTTGTTGATTTTTAGTAAATGGTTAATAATTTTTTTGTTGATTTTAAATTATTTCGACACTTTTTATTTTGATTGCCTCAGCTTGGTCATATTTTATTTACCTTCATCTAAATATTTGTATGGATGAAGAGCTGGGCAGTTTATACGTAGAGTAGTATTCGTGTAGTAGTTGCAAGGTTTTACTTTGACTGCAGCTGCAGCAACAGTATGTATGTTGGTGTAGCTGCATGAAAGTAAACTTTCTATCGAAACAAAATGTGTCAAACCGAATTCAATGGGGCATATATTCATAGTCGCAGATAGACCCAGGTTTAACTAAACTACAGTTTAAGACAATTTTGGCTCAATGAATACAGACCGATTTTAATTACAAATTGTTGGTTTTATATTTTTATAAGATAATTAACTTGGTATACTACACAAAACGCTTAAAATATTTTGAAATTATAAACTTAAAAAAATAGAATTAACGTCCGAAAATTCAACCAAAGCTATGTTTAACTTAGACCCAGGTCTAAAATGACTATGAATACGCCCCAATTTGTTCATACGTACATAATATATCGTCGTCTAAATGAGTTAGGGTGAGCATGTTAACAGTTGCTTCGATCTGTCTTTCTTCACAGGTTCTACTTAAATGGAGGTGATTCATCAAATTTAAGTTATTAGCGATTTTAATCAAAATAACAGCTCAAATAATGAATTCTTTAATTAAAATTTGTAGTCATAGCGCTTACACATTTGATGTTTTACCAGAATTGGTTCAAAATGATTACATATATATTTGTACAAACTGACTGTTAATTCCTGTTAAAATAAATTTGCAATAGGCTTCATTGAATTCAATCGATAGTTTTTGAAAAAAATAATTTCCAAACTCAAAACTTTGAAAAAGATATTTGCTCCAAGGATCCTATTTCTACTAAATAAATAGCAGAATATTCTATTTCAAAGTTCTGAGGTTAGAAATTAATTTTCCAGAAACTATCGATTGAAATAATTTTATTTAAAAAGAAAATTCAAGAATTTGGTTCTGGGCTTAAGATAAGCTATAGGAGAATATTGTGGGTGTTACCGTTGTTTTTCAATAGTGTTGTTTCTATCTTAAGTCATTTTTTATATGATTGCCCCTATCATCTTAACGGGGGTATAAAGACCCCCTTTCCAATGGGTTAGGTTGGTTAGGTTGAAGTGGCTGCCAGCAAAGAACTGACACACTTGGACCATAAGTTGGTCCGTTGTGATACCACGTGAATCTAGAGACATTTTCTCCCCAGTTGGAGCTTCTAATGCAGCGTGCGAGACTACTTATGTCTATATTTATCAGATCACTAGGATCATGGAAGAAGAAGTCTCCGAGATGGAGCCTACGTCATTGGGATAGGGCAGGACATGTGCAGAGACGATGAGGAACAGATTCTTCCTCCTCTTCGTCCATAGAGCTTCTGCAAAAGTCGTTTGCGAAAACTCCAAGCTGCTTTGCGTGCTTGCCTTTAAGACAGTGCCCGGTTATGACACCAATTACGAAGCTGATATGCAATCTGTTCAAAGATATCAAACACTTAGAGCGCCTCACATCAAGCGTAGGCCAGATCTGTGTTATCCACAGGCAAGTGGTTAAGTTGTTCCACCTAAGGCATGTTCTCCTTAAAGCATCTTGCTTCAGCAAAAATTTGCATGTATCTATATAGGCATACCGATATTTACCTTAAAATAGGTAGTCTTGTTCCACCTTTGGCGACTTCATCAGCTTTACAATTACCCGGAATGTCCCTATGGCCCAGCACCCAACAAAGGAGAATATTGAACTGTTGTGCCATCTCTATAAGAGATGATCGACAGTTAAGGGCTGTTATAGAGTTTGTAGAGACACAGTCGAGAGATTTTATGGCAGCTTGGCTGTCTAAGAAGATGCGGATTTCAGAAGTCGATATCACGTTTTCCTTGAGCCAAGATAAAACTTCCTTTATCGCCAAAAGTTCTGCCTAGAACACGTTACAATGCTCTGGAAGACGAAAAGAGAGACTTAAATTTAGTCTTTCTGAGCACACGCCTCCACCAACCCCATCATCGGTTTTTGAGCCGTCCGTATAGAAATGAACCGATTCGTCTTCCAAAAATGTCACGTCCTCCCATGTGGATCTGGAAAGTATGGCAACTTGAAAATTTTTATCGAGACGGAACTGTGGGATGGTGTAGTCAATTATACGTGGAAGTGATCTGTATGAGTTCAGTATAGCTGAGTGGCCTATTTCATTATTGGTTCACTGTGAAGAGGCTTTAAGACGGATTGCCGTACTTGCTGCCGTTTGCTTACTAAATATATCGAGGGGTGTCAGATGAAGAAGAGTGTCCAGTGCCACGGAGGGAGTAGAACGAAGTGCTCCACTTATACACATGCAGGCTGATCTTTGGACTTTACTAAGTTTATCGTGGTGAACCCCTTTATATAGAGATGTCCACCATACTGCCACTTCGTATGTTAAAATCGGTCTTATTACCGAGATGTTTAGCTGGTGAGTAATACGGGGTTGGAGTCCCCATTTACTTCCAATGGCTTTTTTGCAAGAGAAGAGTGCTACTGTGGCCTTCTTGACTCTTTCTTCTATATCAGGTTTCCAACTTAACTTCTTATATAATATAAGACCCAGATATTTAGCTTTGTCGGAGAATGTTAGTGGAATTCCTTTAATGGTGGGAGGATCTATGTGTGGAATTTTATATTTCCTGGAGAAGACAAGAAGAAGACAAGTTCAGTTTTGTCGGGGTTGACACCCAGTCCACACCGTTCTGCCCAGCTTATTAGCTTGTTTAGGGCATTCTGTAAGAGATCATTTAAGACAGTAGGATGCTTACCTGATACGGCGATAGCAACATCGTCCGCATAGGCAATCACTCTGTAGCTCTCCGCTTCCAGGCTTGTCAACAGTTACTTTACTACCAAGTTCCAGAGAAGGGGAGATAGAACACCGCCTTGCGGCGTACCACTACTGACCGATCTTTTTGCAGAGAAGTCGCCCAGTTTCGAGTTGATAATCCTGCTTGTCAGCATTTGATTGATCAGTTCAATAAGCGAACTGTCTACCTTCAGACATGACAGTGCAGATGCGATTGCAGTTGTGTCGACATTATTAAAAGCGCCTTCTATATCTAGAAAAGCAACCATTGTATTCTTTATGGTGGAGGGAATATTTGGTGGTGCGTACCAAAGTATTTTGTACGAGACAAGAGTCTCGTATCAGTACTAGCACGTAAATGGATATCAATCAGTCGTTCAAAAGTTTTTAGAAGGAATGATGATAGACTAATAGGTCTGAGATCTTTCGGATTAACATGGGAGCATTTACCTGCTTTGGGTATAAAAACAACTTTAACTTCTCTCCATGAACTAGGAATATGAGCCAAGTTCAAGCAGCCATTGAAGATTATTTCTAAAATAGGCAGCATTTTACATGAGCTCATTTGAAGTTCAGCTGGTATTATGCCGTCTGGCCCTGGAGACTTGTAAGGTTTGAAGCTGTTGATAGCCCATTGCAATTTGTCCCTAGTTATCAAACCTTGTGGAAAAATTAAGTTATTTTAGATCTAATGTGATCAGTACTGTTTACAGTTTGGGAGCTACCTGGGAAATGAGTATCTAAAAGCAGGTTGAGTGATTCTTCGCAAGTATTGGTCCACGAACCGTCAGCGTTTTTCAAACAGCTGGGCATTACTGGACTAGTTGAGAGGATTTTCCTAAGTCTTGATGCTTCGGAGGTTTCTTCTACTCTACCACAGAAGACCCTCCAAGAAACGCGTTTATATTTCCTTAATTCTTTTTTCTATGATTTTAGGGCCTCTTTATAGGATTCCCAGTCAGAAACTGCTCTTACGTTTTTTCAATATGATTGTCCTAATATTTTGTCTCAACCTACAAGCTCCAGTGTGTTGATGCATTTATGGCAACCATTCTTTATTTTCCATTATATTGTTTAATAATACTACTTGTTATATTTTTTTTGTATCGATAAATTTTGAAATGCTGTATTTTGGAAACAATTAGGTCTACAGATATGGTTTTAGGCTCAAATTGGAGCAAAAAAGGTTACTTTGAAATCGTAGAACAACGTTCTTATTTAAAATCACTTCTTTAAGCCTAAAATTACCAATAACTGAAAAAAGCGCAAAAAATTCACTTTTTTTTTTGACCATGAAGCGGTCGTTCCTCGAGGTCGAAAACTTAGATTATTTACTAGGGCAATATCCTGAACAACTCAGAACAACTATGCGTTCCATACAGACGACAAGGTTACTGGACTATTTTAAATAATGTTCAACTTCTAAGTGGGCTTTAAATATTTCAACGTAACCACGTTTGAAACGTCATCTGATTGAAATATTTAGAAACATAAAACTAAAAGTAGACAGTCAAGCTACCACTACCCGCCTTCAGAAAAATTTTAAAAAAAATGCCTACCAATAATTGTCGTAAATTTGTAGTTAAAAAAAAATTTTGTTCCACTTTTATTTTCTAAGAAATAATGAAAAAAACACTTAATCCTCTAAAATCGTAATTTAAATATATCTAGCACTACCATACCAAAACTTTTTTCCTCTAGGATTTTTTTCATATGACATTTACCTTAACAATTGTCATGTGATGTCTTTGAAAAAAGTTTGGGTATTTAAGTGCGATTTTAACAATAAAAAGGTTATTTTTTTTTTTTTTTAGAGATAAAAGGGCACGAAAAATTATAATAGTGCTTAAATTATTTAAAGACATCACACGTCAAAGTCTTAAGAAATAAAGTTTTTTGTATGGTAGTGCTAGATTTATTGAAATCTATTTTATCTTTTTATACTACATAGTCATATGACACTTTGACGATTATGAAGGTGAAAATGACGTAAGTTTGTGAATTTTTTGCACGAGCTGTGACTTTTTTGGGCGTGTTTAGTTAGAGTTTGTGCAGGGAATACTGGCATTTAAAATTTTGAAAATTTTAGTAAACTGTTTTAATATTAACAAATGTTTAAGTATTATCAGACAAAAACCTTATAGGCCGTTTAAAATATTGCGCCATTCTCTTTATTTTAAGTCATTGTTTAAGAAAATCGCCGCTCCCACCTTTACGGGTAAGCATGTAAGGAAAATAGTTTAAACCTGAACGATTTTTTTTTTATTGTAGGTATCAGCTCAACCTTCACGCTCCATCTTTTTATCTTATCTTTTCTGAATTACCCTGTGTATTGAAAAATACCTCACACGAGTTATAAATCAATGTCAAAGGACTTTTTTTATACTTTTAAGAGATAACAAAAACTAATAGATAGACAGTAATTCATACCTAGAATGTCAATAAACGTTTTTTTTTTGTTGTACAAAGAAATGAAAATGAAACGACAATTTCACAACAAATATCCAGGAATCATTCAATTTAAAATCTTTCATCTAAAACTCTTTACAAATTACCATGTTTTTTGTGACTACAAATATTTAGTGCAATATTCTATGGTCGTTTGTGTTTTGTTGTTTAATTAAAAATGTCAGACATGCAGGTCACAGTTGATGCACAGGTAGAGGTACAGTGCGGTTGCTCTCTCATTTTATGATTTAGACATCCATTTTTATTAAAATGTGCGTTTTGTTCATATTCCTCAGATATATTTACACTTAACAACCATTAAAATCACTATCTGGGTGGTAATATTTATCGGAAAAGATACCAAGTTGCTTAAATGTCTTCGTAAATCATTCTAGAAATAATGAAAACAAGAGTGTTAATATCAAGCGCATTTCGGTCACAATTCACCAAGGTATAACCAACTAATTCGAAGTGTAAGTATCTATATGTTAGGTCGAATAGTCAAAACATGGCCAAGAGAAAATAATAGCAGGAGGAAAATAGTTTTCGTACACATATATGTATCTATGAATACATGTATGCATGTTTTGTCGTGTTGTAAAAGCTGGGAAAAAGTAACCTTCTGTATGTGTCATTCAGGAAAATGAAAGATGCAGGACACGCAATTTCTTTCTATGAACAAAGAGTTAATTTGCCTGTTGAAAAGACATAATATAATAAGCAAGTAGTTCAAAATCAAGTTCAAACGAATACTGGCACCAACACTATAATTTCCTTAACAAAAGAAAAACAATACTTCTGTTGTCAGTTCTCTAGAAAAAGTCAGTTTTCTTTCAGAAGCTTGCTGTCATTTTGTCGTTAATAGACATTGGGTACGTTCAGATGACTAAGGCGACTTGCAAGTAACTCAACTTTCAAGTCTGTGATTGGCTTTCAAAAAATTGACTTCAAATGAAGAGAAATTTTACTGGAAAGTGATTGGAAATTTAGTCAAAAAATAACTGCCTTAATCATAAACCAAGTGTGTTTTTGTCAAAATTGTCATTTGTGAAATTAAAAATCAGTTTAAATTTTTATAAATTGTTTGTGCGGTCGAGATAGTTAAATTTAAAATGAAATTTTCCGTACATTACGACGGAATGTTATATCCATGTCGACGGTTCTCTTTTTCTAAGCGAACTTGAGGTAAACTATTCAAGAAAAGTTATAAGTTTGACTTAAAGACATGCGGAACAAAAGTTAGTTATTTTGAGGTCTATTATCGTTCAATGGACATAGTTTACTAAATATTAGGTCCTTTAAGTCTTTCTTAACGAACCCATTTTTAAATATCAATACCTGAGAACTAAAGATATCAAGATATTGAACTGTTTCCATCCCAATATTTTGTCAAACAAAGTTTCATTTGCAAACAAACATTTTAAATCTAACCGTATGTTGATTTTCTAAGGGACTTGTCTTTTTGTAATGTTAATTAATCAAAATTAAAACATTAACTCTTAAAAAGTCATCACAATTTATTATTTTAAATACATCACTTACTAAGATCCTTGCCCCTCCGAGGTGCACAGGGCGGCAGCTTCCGCTATACGCCATCTCGTTCTGTTTCTGGAAATGTACCTTAGCTCTCCACAACTTTCACCGAGCTTTTGTGATTCCTTATCGACTGTTCTGCGCCAAGATTTTCTTTGACCCCTAGGTTTTCTGCCATCTTGGATGAGAGGATCCCACTCCATTGCATCTCTTGCAATGAGTCTTCACCACGACGTAGGGTTTGACCAATCCACTGCTACTTCCTTTTTTGACAGACTTTGGCCCGTTCTTCGGAGGAGTTCTTGGTTGGAGATGGTGTTCGGTCAAAAAATCCTAAGGATCTTTCGAAGGTTTTCAAAAGTTTGTAGCTTCTTTGTGATAGAGGCGGCCACTCTCCATGTACTACACCCATTTAGTAGTACGGACTCTACATTCGAGCGGAATACACGCTTACTCGACTAGAGCTGCCTGAAGGACATCCCCTATAGGTAGGTAGGTAGAAATGGCGGCCACGGGCAGTCTAGCCCATAGCCCAATTAGCGCTGAAGTGCACCGTTTTGATACCATAACTCGTTTGAACCTGTGGATGGAATTGAAGAGAGAAAATATGGGCATATCCTCAGGATATCGTCCCTTTTTATTTAGTTTATAATAGGATTTTGTTGTAGCTTTTAGCACAATCATTAGAAAGTGGATCACTCACTCAACCAGATCAGCACCCGCACCCGCACCATCCACAGTAAGCCCACTAGGCAGTTCGTTGGCTGGTACTGGAGCGTCCACAGATCTGATTGGATGATCATCCGGCCGCTGTGCACCACAAACCCCCACCAGAACCCTAGTCCACTATCTTGTGATCATAGGGAATCGACAGAAGTAGCCGAAATTTGTCCTAGGGCCATTTCATCGCGTTGAGAAAAGAAATCAAGTCTTTGATCTTCATTTCAGAAAGTTCGTTAATGTCGTCAAAGAATGCTCTTCCGAGTGACTGTTTTCTAGCTTTGGCCAGAGCAGGGCATTTGCAGAGGAAATGAACTACTGTTTCCTTTTCCTGCTGGTCCTCACAGCTCCGACAGTGAGTATTGTGAGGTATGCCCAGCTTCGCTGCATGCTCTCCTATTGGCCAGTGTCCGCTACAGGTTGCAACTACCCTGGCTATGTCTTGCCTGGGTCTGCGTATTAGATCAATTGTTTGGTTCTTGTCATAGGTGGGCCAAATCTTCCTAGATATAATACAGTTTGATAAACTGCTCCACCTACGGTTTGTTTTAGTAAGATAAATTGAGAGAATGTTGCCCTTCATAACTCCAAGCGGAATGTTGACTCTTTCCGCAAGTGAGCCATGAAGGGCTGAACCTTGCCTGGCCAGTTCGTTAGCCCGTTCATTGCCCTCAATGCCCCTGTGAGCCGGGACCCAGATAAGAGTGACATTGAGGTCAGTGTTCAGACCCGCAAGCTCATTCCGGCATTGCTGGACTAGTTTGGAAGATGCTGTAGCTGAATGTAGATTTGACAGCCGCTTGACTGTCTGTAATAATAGTTGCATTAAGGTTTTGGTTTGGATCTGCTTTTAGTAACTTGCAAGCTTCCCTGATTGCCAGCAATTCAGCTTGAAAGACGCTAGCAAGGTCAGGTAGCCAAAAGGACCTAGATACATTTAGAGACTTAGAGAAGATTCCTGCACCAACGCCACACTCCATCTTTGAGTCATCAGTAAAGATAGTTGTGTCGAAATCTTTCGTCACGACGTTATCATTCCAATCCTTCCTGGATGGAAATTTAACTTTGAAATCCTTACTGATACTCATTGTAGGGGTGCAGTAGTCAGTGGGAGTCGAAAACATTTCCACATCCTCTATAACCACCAAGAATAGCAGTGGAGATAGCAACATCCTTGACGAACTCCGCTATGGATTTCGAAGTCCTCTGGTACCTTTCCGTTGTGTAAGACTTGACATGATGCACCCTCGCAGGTAGCTTTTTATAATGGCGATAATCTTCTCGGGTACTCCTCTCCTGCGTAAAGCTGACCAAATGAAATCTTGATTCAAACTATCGAAAGCCTTTTCGACATCGATGAAGAGCAAATGAAGAGGGGAGTGGAACTCCACGCACTGTTCTACTATGATCCTCAAGGTGTTGATGTGATCAATGCAGGATGAGTCTACATGAAATCCCGCTTGCTCTTTGTCGAGACAAGAATCCAGATGCTGTTTAATTCGTTCCAAGATTATTTTCGCCATTATCTTTACCACCGCGGAGAGGACACAGATCCCTGTGCAGTTTCCGCAATCCATAAGGTATCCCTTTTTTGGTATTTTGACGATCATCCCTTTTTTTCATTCAACGGGAAACTTTCGTTCTACCTATTTTCTTTGAAAAATTATAATAACTCTTGTCGTTCATAAATAAGATATTTTTTTTATTTAAAAAAAAATTCTCTCGTCAAACAAACTTTTCTTTGAAAAGACTAAATAGTTATTTACAACTTTTTAATTAAGTTACGTTGTGGTTTACATAGCCCATCCAGAAATAAAATAATTTGTCCCAAAGAGCCTTTCTCAAAAGTTAGAAAAAAACGTTTACCTTTGTAGAGTTTTTTTCATGAATTTCACTATCTGACTAGAAAAAAATTTTCTAGGAAAAAAAAACTTTAGATATACAATTTACATACATATGCGATGCATTCATGCTATATAGGATACTCATATGCAAATATGTTTAATAAACTGTGAAAAGCGGTTTAAATAAATTTACATTGCTTTGTTCAGCAAAATAAATTTGCTTTCTGATATAAAAAAAAACACCTTTTCTATACTCTAGAGAGTTTGTCTTTTTTGATGACATTTTTCTTTCATGTGTGCAAAGTTTTAATCTCGGAAACGAAGTGAGAGCTATGCATGCAACATAATTTAAAACTGTATTAAACAAAAAAACATGTTAGGAAAGTTCACTTGTTCCTCCTTTTGTATCATCATTTGCATATACATTTATGTATTTGGAAAACATATTAATTGTTACTTCTTTTACTTGCAAAATACTACGCAAGCTTTTAAATGTTTTGCAACGCAACTTTTAAGCTGTAATATATTTGTTGATATAATTATTCCGAATTTGAGTTTATAATATTTGTTCAAAAATTGCTGCGGACTCTTATTAGGGTGGGTCAAAGTTTATAGGATGTTGTTGCGACAACGACAAATTAGTTGCGTGTGGCTCAAAAATAATGGCTTAAGAAATTGGGTTCAAAACTTGAAGGTTGAATTATCAACATGTTTTTGTTTTTCGATAGAAAAAAGTGTGAACAACTTTGGAAGGGCATAGTTTCCCAACCGTTGAATATGGAAATATTGGTTCTGAACCAAATCCTTACGAAAATACAACGAAAAACTTCATTTATTCAACGATTTTATAATTATAATTCAGCTGATGTTGGACTTCGTTCATAGAATGATTAGTCATTCATTCCTTGATAAAGCTGTTCATCAAAGAACGAATTTTCGTTGAATCAATGAAAAAATTTCATAAGTCATAGTAAAAATCAATCAACTACATTTTTCGTTGAGTCAATGAATTTATTTCATCAAATAACTTAAAAAATGCATTAGTTGATTTATAATTTATTCGTTAATTCAACGAATTTATTCATTATTATACTTGTGTTGTATTATTTTTGTTCATTTTATATAGTTCATACTTGATTCTTGTTAAAAAATCTATCAAAGATCGAAACAAAATTTGTATTATTGTACCTATGAAATTTTTCGTTGAGGCATCGTAAAGTAACAACATATTTTAATGAATGTTTTTCGTTGTATTATGAAATCGAATGGACTTCCATTGAGACGTATCTTAAAAATATTTTAAAAAATATGTTAATATTTTACTGGGCTAATGAATTTTGCGTAGAGTCAACGAAATCTCAGCCAAAGTGAAGAATTTCATAACTTTACGAAGAATATTATTTTCAACGTTGCCATATTAATATCATTAGAATAACCGTTTCGAACTCAAGAAAACATCAATACTTTGTATAAAATGCAGGGTGATTCGCACAATATACGTTAAGAAGTCAGGACGTGTAGCTTTAATGCAGACAAGTAAGTCGTGTATGGGGTCTACGTTTATCATCGTTTAGCCAAAAGGGAATATTAAAAAAAGACAAAATATGGAAAGAAAATTAATAAAACAAAATAAAGGCAAAGGCTCAAAATATTTTGCTATAGTTTTTTGAAGTCTAAACTTTTATTGAAACTTGAAACTTAAATTATTTTAAGGAGTAGTGAAGGTGATAAGCATACGGTATGATAAAAAACATAGCGTGCAAGTTGGCTCTTATTTTTTACTTTTCAAAGTATTAAAAATAAAAACAAGACATAACTAAGCTGATGATGTATCCTTTTTATTTTGGAGAGGTTTATTTATATTTTAATATTTTGAAAAATAAAAATCCTAGAACCCCACGGTTTTTAATGTTGATATAGCAATTGATAAGAGCATTTTAATTTTTTAAAACAAAAATAGGCTTTAGAAGTTTTGTTTTAAGTGATTTTCTTATTAGAACATTTCCCCTCTCATCTAAACGGAAGGGAATATGCCACACCCCCCCCCATCATATACGATTTTTGTATTGTATCGAGCAATCGAGCCAATCTACATGGTCTATCTTGTTGTCACACCCTATGGGCATCACCCTGTATAAATGTACGTAGGACTATGTGGCTATGTGGCTAACTTGCTGTTGATGATAGGGAACATGACACAAATGGTTTCGCAATTTTATCCGTCTATCCACGCAGTCAAATCTTATTTGGCTGAATGGATCTTACAATTTTTCAATGTTTAACTGACCAAAAATAACAGTATACTTACCTGCCGCACAGTTTATTTTATTTTTTCTTTATTTTTTTTTTTTTTTTTTCAATTTAATATCTAAAAATTATTTTTTTTTTTTTTAATTTAAATTAACAATGCAATTTTTTTTTTTGAGAACTCAATTTTTTTAACATTTCTAAGAACATTTGAAAAAACCTGTTCGTTAAACCAAAAATAACAGAAACTATACAATACAATTGTTAAGAAACCATCAAGAAAAATCTTCGTTTCCTCGAAAATGGCTCCAAGAATTTTGATATAAAAAACGGGTGTTCTTTTATTAAAGTAGTCTGCTCTTAATTTAACAACAATTGCTGCGAGATGTAAGTCACTAGGTCCTGGTTTTTCATGAGTTGTAGCGCCGCCGCCCAATTATTTATTAATTTTCTTACTTTTAAATACAAAAAAAAAAAAAAAAACATTTTATTTTGGGGTCTTATTTTCTATGTACTTGTGATGGAAATATATTTCATATTTTCGTTTTCTTCATTATTGAATTAACTTGTTTTTATATAGAAATTGCTTAAAGTTGTTAATAATATTAACTTTGGAGAAAATTTGAGTATCATATTTAGAACTGTCCTCTTAAATGTATGTAATTTTTTATTTTTGTTTTATTTTTCACTAAAAAAAAGTTATCATCAAATAAGTTGAAATAGCCTCTATAAAAGGCCTTTAAAACGTATGGACTGTTACCAACTCTGTGAAAATGTTGGATTTTCAAAATTTTAACAACAATCAATTGACTATTTTAAAATCTCGCTACATCAGTATTAATTTTTATTATTTACCACTAGGTAGTGGCGATTAAATAAACGTGCCATGCCGTTCTCCACAAATTGATTCGCGTGTCTCGTGTCGAAATACATTTTAATTGAAGCAAAAATGGTTTCAAATCCAAATCCAGTTTATAATTTTATTTTTTGACAGAAAAAAACAAACACGTGCCGGTCTCGCACCAAAAACCATGTTTCGATCACTGTGTCACGCGATGTTCGGAAAACTCGCATCAGGTCATGTCGTGTCGCTCTATCAATATGCGTTGTTCTATTAATTTATATTGTTTACAAAAACTCGTCCTGTGCTGTGTCGCGTCACTCTCGTCTCAATATGCGCCTTTGCCTTACAGAAAAGTTATCATGAAAAAATACAAAAATCGCTACTTTTACAAACAGTGTTCCATTGAAGTAGCTAGTTGCATTCCTAACCTTACACAATTTAACCGCAATATTGGCGCTTCTAGGAATGCTCATTAGTTTACCCTAGAGCCCAATTTCAGGCGAACTGTAAAGTACAGGGATTCTTTTTTTTACCGCACAACACGAGTGTGGAACGTTATACCTAACTATATTTTTCCCTCATTATGATATTCAGAAATGTGCATCGGTATCTCCTTTAAAACCCTATCCTATTTTCCTTACGCTCGCACTGTGTTTTACATGTTAATGGTAATAATTAACAACCCCTTGAGTGCGCGTCATATACAAAAAAAAACATTCAAAGATGAAAAGTCAGTCATCAATATTTAAAATTAATGATTTTTCATCCGGAATTATCTATTTGTATTTTCGGAATATTTGCATGAGTAACAGGAATATTTATGACTTTGTTTCGGTCGTCCTTTTTAATTTTTTTTTCAGTATAATTTTCTTGTCACGTTAAATAAAAAAAAACTAAAAAATGCCGCATTGAGATTTAAAGATGATCCATCTCCAAATTTTTAAATTTCAACAATTTTTACGGAACTGAGATTTTTTTTGGTTTTCTCATGATAACTTTCTTTCAACGGTGAACAAAAAATATAAATTATGAAGTACTGAGATTTTATAATAACCAGTTGATTGTTGTTTCAGTTTTTAAAGTCAAACAATTTTTACGGATTTAGAAACTGTCCAAATTTTGTTAAAGAGATTTTTTTTACATTTTTGTCATGAAAATTTTTTCGTACCGTTAAATTAAAAAGAAATGACGTACCGAGATTTTGGCACGTCAAATCGATGGCCTTTCAAATTTTTAAAATCAAACAAAATTTACGGCAAAATTGTCTGCAAAGTTCAGGGTCTCATAATATTGCATATAAAAATTTACTAAAAATGATTTTTCATTAAAATTAAAAACAATTTTTTTTTTAAATTCGATTTTACCCGTGTACCGATAGTTATTTTTAAATTAAAAATATGAAGGTGAAGAAGGTGGAATTTGCAAATTATGTTCTATTTAAGAAATACTATCATTTTCTCATATAAAAATTTAGAAACATTGAAATCTTATTTTTTTTTTTTTTTTGTTTCAACCCCGAAAACCCGATTTGTATACTCACACTGAATTCCAAATACGTACAAGCAAACCATGCCTATCTAGAATGATAAACTGATAATGTAACATTTCAATGGACCATAAGGTAATTGATTAAGTTAAGTTAAGCTACCTTCGACAGTAAACGTTGCTTGTTGTTTGTACGTTGTTTTTATCTTTTGAAGAGTCAAGAATGTATGGTGTTCCTGAAATGGAAATCCAAGGTATAACATATTTCATCATTTCTTTGAAACAAAACTAACTTTATAATTCCTGATAATTATGTCCATCATTTCTCTTTTTTCTCGTAATGGGGCAAATTAATTTCACTTAGAGTTCCGTCAGAATTGTTGTGGTGCCCAGGAAGTATAGCCACCGACGGTGGATTTTCAAAGAAGTTTACCTTGAGTCATTGACTTTATTTTCCAAGAAATTCAAAACTTTATGAAAGTTAATTTTTTGTGTGTTCGAACTCATCATTCCAACTTGATATTTTACACCGATATCTACTTAAAATTGGATATAACTTTATTCTTCGCAAAATTAACTGATTGTTTTTCAAAATTGATTGCTTATTCCAACATAATGATGAACGAAACGTTCGTCGCGTCGTCGATACAGCAAACTCCAACAGCATCAAACTTCTCCATTATATACATGAGGATTGAGGAAAGAATCGATTCTTTTTGCACAGAATAAGAAATTTAACGGGACCAAATCAATTTCACAAAATAAAGGAAATATATTAGTATTTGAGAAAGATATACCCTCCATAACAAAATCTCATAGTTTAGTGATCTGCTCAGGTTCGCATTATATGCGTAAAGGAAGAAAATACACTACTTTATGTGGTGCTAAGCAGTTGGGTTAACCATATCCCACACAATGATAACGTCGGTGCATACCAAGTTCTAAAAATAATAGCTCGTTAGAAAGTTTTATTGGGTTCAATTAAATTTGATATCCGAATAAGTTTTGTGATGATGTTTTCATTATGATATTAAATAATAATAAATTCCAAAGTGTGTGTACGAGTACGTCTTTCGAATATGTGATTAAGAAATATGGAGAATCCCCCCGAAAAGATACTTTATAACTTTATGAATTTTTAGTTACTATCAGAGAGATAGTGTTAGAAATAAATCTGAAGTCCAAAAGTTTTAACAGAAAACAATTATATACAGTGTGTCACGAAATTAAGTGTCAATACTTCAGGCAATAACTTTTTGACATGTACTTCTAAGACAAAAAAAAAAAAACTTTTGGAAGTGGGAACCTTGTTCCGTCGTCGTCATTCAGGCAAGAGGGATAATTTTCTAAAACATATTGGCGCAAAATTTTAAACATTGCTCGTTTAAGGAATAAAACCGGCTCTAGTTAACTTAGTCGTTTACTTGTGAACCCTTGTCTAACTATTTCTTAATCTTAAACACGTTAAACAACTCTTCTAACTAAAGTGGACTCCACAACGTAACGTAAGCAAATTAAGGTTGAACAGGCACACATTTGACAGATAATGAGAAGAGACAGCTATAGAACAACAAAAAATGTTCAAATTAAAGAAACAACTTCAGACAAATAATTTTGATATAACTAGGTGCGTGCCGTGAATATAGATTATGATTGTTTTTTTATCAAAATGTTTAGAAGCAGTCTACTCGCATTATCCCTGATTCTAAAAAAAACTCAAGCGCATGGACAATATTGAAATATCTTTGTACATATGTGGTACCTATGTACATTATTCCGGATGAAAAATCATTAATTTTAAATATTGATGACTGACTTTTCATCTTTGAATGATTTTTTCTATTGTATTTGACGCGCACTCAAGGGGTTGTTAATTATTACCCTTAACATGTAAAACACAGTGCGAGCGTAAGGAAAATAGGATAGGGTTTAAAAGGAGATACCGATGCACATTGGTTTTGAATTTCTGAATATCATAATGAGGGAAAAATATATATAGGTATAACGTTCCACACTCGTGTTGTGCGGTAAAAAACAGAATCCCTGTACTTTACAGTTCGCCTGAAATTGGGCTCTAGGGTAAACTGATGAGCATTCCTAGAATCGCGAATATTGCGGTTAAATTGTGTAAGGTTAGGAATGCAACTAGCTATTTCAATGGAACACTGTTTGTAAAAGTAGAGATTTTTGTATTTTTTCATGATAACTTTTCTGTAAGGCAAAGGCGCATATTGAGACGAGAGTGACGCGACACAGCACAGGACGAGTTTTTGTAAACAATATAAATTAATAGAACAACGCATATTGATAGAGCGACACGACATGAGCTGATGCGAGTTTTCCGAACATCGCGTGACACAGTGATCGAAACACAGTTTTTGGTGTGAGACCGGCACGTGTTTGTTTGCGCATGGACAATATTGAGATATCTTTGTACATATGTGGTACCTATGTACATGTATGTTGGTTGATGTGTCTTGTGTGGTTGATGTTTGTGCTTATGTTTCGCAGAAAAAGTAAAAAAAAATTCAATGCCGCCGAGCTCTTTCAATACATGAATACTTTTCGTTGAAGGTTTTGAATAAACAACAACCACTTGTGTTGGCTACCACCGAGTATTATATAGGCTGGAATTATTGCAATTTCATGGCTGCCACACCAATCATCAGATTCCTTTAGTGATGCCTAGTCTATAGTTCCAATTATAATTTATAAATTATTTTGCCGTCAACTGGATTTGAACCTAGACCAATCTACGTCAGAGGCCGCCCATGATCGTGCCCATCCAAACGAAGGCTTTTTCTAATTTTACAATTGCATTTCGACAACTAGCATTTTTACAAGCCACACACAAGTTAGATGTTATTCATTCGGGTTCTTTCTTTTTCTCCTCTCCGTTCTCACCACAACAATTCGCTGCATATGTATAAGGAGGGAAATTGTATGAAAGATTTGACACTGGTCAAGAATTAAGTTTCATTCAAAGGTGTTTTCTCGTGATAACAATTGCAGTTAGGCTGCATAGCTTTCGCTCCGTCATATTTACATTGAAGGTTTTGAATGAACAACAACCACTTTTTCCCTCCTTACACATATCCAGCGAATTGTTGCGGTGATAACGGAGAGGAGAAAAAGAAAGAACCCGAATGAATAACATCTAACTTGTGTGTGGCTTTTTAAAAATGCTAGTTGTCCAAATGCAACTGTAAATTAGAAAACCCTACATTTGGATGGGCACGATCAGGTGACCTCGGTGGTGCAATGCGTAGTGCAGCGGCCTCTGAGGTAGCTTGGTCTAGGTTCAAATCCAGTTGAGGGCAAAATAATTTATAAATTAAAATTAGAACTATAGACTAAGCACCACTAAAGGAATCTAATGATTGGTGTGGCAGCCATGAAATTGCAATAATTTCAGCCTATATAATACTCGGTGGTAGTCAACACAAGTGGTTGTTGTTCATTCAAAACCTTTAATGTAAATATGACGGAGCGAAAGCTATGCAGGCTAACTGCAAGTGTTATCACGAGAAAACACCTTCGGATTAATACTTTTCATTTTTAACAAAGCTGTAAATATTCAGAAAATAAAATAAAATTCCGAAATCATTTTACCAACCTACGCCTTTTTGTTGTTTTAAACTTATTTTCAAGGGGTAAAAGTATATTCTAAGACGTTAAACAAGCGATTTGCTGCTTTTAAAGTTAGAAGAGTGGTTTAACGTTAAACTATACTTTGGTTTAAAATTACCAAAGAGTTGACTCTCGCTTTAAAACGAGTCTTTAGAGCCGAATCCCATTTTAAAAGTGTTTTATAGCCGGTTTTAATTCTTTAAAATTTTGCGCCATTGAATTAAAACATATATTTTATCAATTCTTAGGCAAACACTGAAATATACGTTTTTCAAACATAAAATTTTGAAAAACAAAAATGAAAAAAAGTGTTAAACGAATTGTTACTAAACAAAAATCAATTTTATTTTGTCTTCGCTTCTAAACAAATTTAAACACTTTAAACATTTTCAATATAAATTCCAATTTTTCACCAAAAAATCCAAATCAATATATTTCATCCTCTCCCAAAATTACAGCCTTCTAAGCGAACCCCTTAAAATTATAAAAATCATTTATCTGAAAAAAATGCAAATGTCCATATTCAATGCTTTGATGGCTGCATACAAGCATAATTATTGGTTTCTACACATATGTGGGACAAATCCTTTCCAACGTTATATAATTCATGTAATTCCGTTATGTTGGGTAGATTTATTAACTTTTAACACATACACAATTTGGCAAAGGACTTTAGAAACAGTATTTCTAATGTTAAAATACAGGTAATTGCTTTTTAAAATCCTACTGGATTTTTTCGGCCGATTGGCAAATTTTTTTGTACATTTTTCCTTCGATAATAGATCAGCGCAAGTTCGAAGCAATTTAAGTAGACCCCGAAAATCTGATGTTATTGAATGTGTAAAATATCAGAACAAAACTTGAAGATTGATATGTTCTCAGAAAAACCTACAGAATAATATTTCAGATGTCGCCAGATGTAGCGGGGGTACTATTCGAGTCCCTCCTTTTGTACGAAATCAAATAAAAGTATAAAATTAGAAATAGCACATAATATTGTACAAAATAAAATTCCTATTCTAATGAAACTTGGCAATTTTGTTTGACTATAAGAATTGAAAATAAAACGAATGCATACGATAACGATACGAATATAAAGAGGGAAGGATGTTTTTTGGGTCCGGAAGGATCCCTTGGAGGTAATTAAGTTAACAAAATAATTTTCGAACAATCTAGACATGGTACTACATGATTTTAAGGTATTTTTTTTTCTAGATCCAATAAAATCAAAACAAATTTGAAACGCTACTTTTTATTATCCCGTGAATAATAAATACAAATATTGACGGTAACCCCGGAAAATGTATGTACAAGGATTTTTCTTTATATTTCCAGCCTGAATGAAAACACTTACAAATTTAATTGTAAATGAATTTATTGTTTTTGCATGCCTTTAAAGCGATTCTCGAAACAAATTTTCCACTCCGCATCTCTAAAAGATGATTTTTGAAGGCATCGACAGTAGGGTGGAGCGATCTTATATGGGGAAAAAATTAAATGGGAATATCAAAAACATACCCCCGCAAAAGTTGTCTTGGGTTCTTTTTATAATTTAAAGATTTTGTTTTAGTTTAAAAAATGACCGCTAGGGGTCGCGCATTGCAGTTAAAAACTAAAAAACGAAGTGAAGAGAATATGAAAAACATACCCCCCCCCCCCAAAAAAAAAGTTTCTTTGGGTTATTTTATGAATTTTAAGATGTTTCTATACTTTTAAAAACGACCGCTAAGGGTCGCGCATTACATTTGAAAACTGGAAAAAACTTAGCTTGAACAAAAATCATCCAAAAAGCTGCGTGGAGTCCTTTTAGCGCGATTTAATATTTTTTGTAATTTTTAATCTGAACGCCAGGTGTCGCAACTGAAGGTTTTCTATTAGTTTAGCATACGTATTTAATTGTTGAGATCAAAAGGTTTATCAGCCTTTATATGGCTTAAAGACTATTAAAACAAGTCTGAGAATTATTAAACTTAATTATTATTGAATTGTTAGAATATTTTTTTTTATTTCTTCATTTAAAAGTTCTTCTCAAAAGTAGCTGCTTAATAATTTTATAACTAGGCGCGTTCACGAAACAGAGATATCGGAGATTTTGCTCCGTCAAAAGCTAAGCAAGCGAATCCAAAAATTGTTTTCTTCAGTATTTTGACAGCCAAACTGATATTTTTCACTGAGGAATCCTGTTCAGGCAAGTGATCTACTTTTCCTGAAAGCTCCTAAAAAATTTGAGCGAAGGTCTTCCTGAATAAGTTCCATGATTAATAGATGTTCGGCGAATCGTCGTTTTCAATCTAATGTCGATCTTTTTGCTTTAGATATTTTTCAGATTCAAAAAAGAAATTTTGAAGTTGAAAGCTTCGAGCAACTAAGTCACCTACTAGTATTGATTAAGGTACTTGAAGTCAGGTTCTAATGAAATTTGGCTTAAATCTTTGCACTCGTAAAGATAGAGCCCCAAAATATTCCGGTCTGAGACCTGAGACAATTGCGTCCTTGATTTTGATTTCTACCTACTTCTTATATAACTTCTATCAGCAATATTTGACTGATCTATACCATCGATATCATCAAGATGGCTGTAACAATTGTAGAAGTTGCCTTTGAGATATTATGAAACTTTTTGCCACCTTCTACACTTTAATAAGAGGTTCATGATCAAAACTACAAGAAGAGTGACAAAAGAATCGTCCAATTTCCTATTTGCAATTTTTGTTTAGATCTTTTGATCAAGGAGCGCTCTTTTTCAATTTTATTTCTTTGGAAGGAACAAAAACAGAACCTTAAATTAAAGCACTTCAGCTTTAATGTGTCGGGTATTCTTCTGATGATTGGAGTTTTAAGAATCGCAGTCCTTTTTTTGTTGAGTCTTAAATAGTTTTCTCGAAAATAAACTTAAAAACTTTTGGGACTGAAAAATATCGTATCTGTGTATGTTTTTTTTTTTTTAAACTATATTCGACCGGTAATTTGGTCGAAATATCTACTTAAGTCGGTAACACATACATATACATAATTTTTCACCTCCATTTATTTGACAAATTTTGTTGATGGAGTATCCATTTTGATTTAAATTATGGAAACAAAAATCTCAGGAGATGTAAGAAGTTGGGTAGTTACAAATCGAGTTAGAATGTTTTTATATCACTTGCACACAATAATACTTAATTAAACTACGCTTTTTTTTCAAAACAAAGAGCTATTCGTATACCCTTTGGTACATAAATATATAAATGAAGGAAACGCAATTAGCAACTTTTGCGGGGGGTATGTTTTTGAATTTCTAAGAAAAAAATTATAAAAATCGTTGTAAAGGCAATTTATTTTTTAAATTGAGAAACAAGAAGTCGTTAGGTGCCAAATCACGACTATGCGGTGGATGACCGGTCAATTCAATGTTTTGAGTTCTCATTGAGTTGTTTCACCCAACTTGCGAAGGCTCGCAGCTTGCCACATGTCCAGTTATGCCAAAGAAACAGTCGACCATTTTTTTCGAAGTGCTTCTAGCACGAACAACTTTTGTTGTATTTAGTTCGTCTTGAAACACATAAGCATAGACCCATGATTCATCAACTGTGACGATATTGTACACGGTTTTCGAGTTACCATTGTTGAATTTTTTGAACATTTCCTACCACCACCGACACGAGCCGTTTTTGATAAATTGTTTGGGATCCAACTTGAACGTATCTTTTTGATAGACATACATATACTATACGGGGTGTCCGGTAATTTGTGGGCCATGCTTTGGGATGTGATTCTTGGTCATATTCTTAGGAAAAAATTTGTCTACAGTAAAGTCTGATACCATTAGTACTGACAGAGAAATTGACCTTAACATGGGTCAGGGTACACTAAAGTTAGCCATTTTTAAATCGTCAAAAAGTGATGTCAAAGATGAAAATCAGACTTTACTGTGGAATAATTTTTGTTCTTAGAATATGACCAAGAATCACATCCCAAAGTATGGAAAACGAATTACCGGTCACCGCCCTGTATATATACATAAGTGTACATGCACTTTCTTATTAATGCTGGTCACCATGACAATCTTCCATTACTACTTTCTGAACAGCAATTATCGTTCCTTTGGCAACAACTGAATTTGGACGACCTTCTCGAACTCCGTCGGTGAGCTATAGGATAGGGTTTCATCGCCAAATGTAATACGAAGAAAGTTATTCACCCCCATTACGATTTTCGGTTTACTAAAACGACAGTAAAATGTTACTTCGACATTCTCTCCAATATCCAACCATATCACCATTATGACAAAATTCGTTTTAAATTAACATCAAATGCCGCCGCCAGGGGCGTGTCGTTTAACTGTCGTTTTGGAGAAACGACAACCTTAATAAGGGGAATTGTCAAAAATGTCTTTAGTGGCTATGTCAGATTTCACCTGGAATACTTGATGGTCCCAAAGCTGGAAATATAAAATGCAACATTTTAATATTGCTTCTTCTTCTTTTTGGTTTTCATGAGCTACTATTAGTAGCAACACTTTAACTTCGCCTGGAGAAGAGGGCGGCAACCAGTTCCTTCCATTTCTCTCTCTGTTCCTAGCACGATAACTCAGCTGGGACCACGACTCCAAATTCTGGGACTGAGCTTATCCTTCATTACTGATGATCTCGATGTTTCTTTCGCCCTTCCAACCCGCTTTACATCTTCAGGATTCCATTCACAGCCCGGATTTCACATTAGATTCAAAGAGTTTAAAGGTTTAAACTTAGTATGAAGCGATATTTTTTTCGAGTTCCACACTTTAATATTCCTATTGTAGTCCAGTGTCCAGTCATTTGGGCGAAAAAAAGGGGTATACATAAATACAGAAATATGAAAAACATAACTTGAATAAGTACAAAAAAGTTCCTTACAACATTTAATAGGTCAATAGTCTACGAGATTTCGAGATGAGGAAAGTTTGTAGTTTGGGTGCATTAAGTACGGGTATTTTCGACATTTTACGTTTTTGAAATGTCGATATCTTCTTAACGGTGAGTTGTAAGAAAATAATATCATAATGTTTTTTCTTCGGAATCGCACAATCTACAAGTTTTACATTAAATACTTTTCGGTAGCATTTACCGTTTCGGAGTTATATACCAAAAACTGATATTTTCGACATTTAACCTTGAATGGCGGCGTTAGCGGCAAAGAAGCTAGGGACAAAGTGAAAATTCGGTAAGAGAACCCCAAAATCTATAAAAATGAAAAGTTTTCAAAACTTTTTGACCTTAAATTGGGCCCTCTCTTAAGCCCTCCAAAATCCCGACATTGACTTTTTAAATAAGGGGGAGCCAAACAGCTTTCGGAAAGCGATACACTTTGTTAGTGTAATGACCCGAAAAGTACTTTCTTGAAATCGTTTTCTGAATGTGATTTGCACTCTTGAAATTGCTTTCCCAATCACCTTTCAATCGATGTTTCGGAAGATATGGAAAACCAATTTTTCAAAATCGACCTCTTTAAATAAAATTTTCGGCTAAACTAACAGCCATATTATTGAGTTTTTCAAAACTAGTTTTATGGAGATTTCAAATTGCAAGTTTTATACATATTGGTATTATTTATAAAAGTTTTGGTATCCCAGTTTCAATATTTTGAGTTTAAAATACCAAAACTTTAGTTAATAATACCGATTGGTCCAAATATTGGGACTTGAAACTTCTATTGAACTAGTTTTGCCGTAAAACTAGTTTTGAATTAAGTCAATAATATGGCTGTAAGCAACGTAGAGACTTAAAAATATCTTATTCGTGATCTAGGACGTGCCACATTTCAATCGATTTATCGTACGATACGGAAAACAAACTTTTATCTTTGTACTTGATTTGCGGCCAAACTAAACGTCATAGACCCTTGAAAGTTGTCACTTTTTTTTTCTCTAAACGCGCTTTTATGTTGTGACGACCCTATAAATGCTTTTAGAAAATTTGCTTCCCTGAAAGTAAAAAGTCGTTTTCAGAAAGCACTTTCCTTTTATATTGTGACTGCTCTCTGAAAGCACTTTTAGGAAAATTTAAAAATCGGAATTTTCGAAAAGCTTTCTGAAAGCAATTTCCTTTCGTAGTGTATGATGGCACCTTAAACATTTATGAAAACAAAATGTTATCATTAGCAAGTACAAACCAAATAGTACTGTAAGGTCTAGTTCTCAAACTATTTTTTTTTAGAGCAAGCTTGTCCATCTATTTTATTCTTATCTCTTGAACATCAGTTTTCGATCCTCCTTCTATTGTACCATAACTACAATTTAAAAGGAACATTCTTATTTAATATTCAATTAACGAAAGTGCATATATTATATATTCATATATATTACTTTGTCCTATAGAATTCTGATAAAAAGGACTTAACCGAGCATATGCGAAATGGTTCATTCTCATTGTTATATGTGTTATGTGTGCATTTTTAATTAACTTTCTCGATTATTTTTTGTTGTAGGTCTTCAATATAAGAATTTATGTAGTCGTGCAAAAAACAAACTTGTATACATAGGTTTATGTAATCCCTATTAGCTTGTTCATCCTTTCTATCCATTTCCATAAATAAATGTATGTATACGTAAAGATACATTTGTAGATTAAAAACGATGATCCTCTTATGAAATCATTCCATCTATATTCATTGATTCATTCTTACCCTCTTATTCTTTTTTCCAGAATCTTCATGCGTCCTTCAATGAATTGTTTATTGGAAGTTACCGTTGCTGAAGTATCTCCAACCAAGCAGCACACATCCTTTTCATCAATGTGAACAATAATAACCATTGCAAGGAATCTCAATCTGAATGAACAAAAATAAATGATAATCCAATTTTTGAAATTTTGCACACGAAAAAATACTGTACTTGAAATGAAAAGCCAAACAAGAAAAAATGCTCTTCACATCCCTCTGCAAAAAAATTACAATTGGTTTAAAAGGTTTCACTTATAAGAGTAGTTGGATAATATTCTTACGGCACAATTTAAAGAGCCAAAATATCTAAATATAAATAGACGCAAAACATTTTTTTTATTTTAATGTTCGCATCACAACAAACAAAAGGCTAGGACCAAAACGGCACACTGATGCCGTAAAACTGTGAAGAGAAGAAAACGAGTGAGATTTTATAAAATGGAATATCATTACCGTTATGAAAATTAGATGCAAAGTGTGACAAAGGACACCCCAGCCGCAAGGAAACTCCGACGCATCCTTCCTAAAATATATACGAGTAGAGGAGCGTCTTTGCCGCATTGTAAATTCAAATCTGTGCCATCATGGGTTGTGCGCCGAGTTTTTTGTCAGACCAAAAGGATGGCAATATCTTGTTTTGCATTAACTTCCGTCGGACACGAAGGAGATGTAGTCTCCCAAATGGCAATGACGGTCTTCACAATGATGATATAATTAATACGAATTTATGCAACCAGTCGCTGTTGAATCCGATGCAAATAAAAAATGAGTCTGATTATGATAAGGTAGGTTAAATGCATACGTTCTTATTTTTAAATGATTTGGGCTCGCACAAATTCTATATATTTCTACTTTAAAAATACGACTAAATAAGACAATGGGGTAAAAATACAAGGAACAAAATGGTGAAATCGTGCCTCATGCATGAGTATGGAAGCAAACTTGACACTCCCACCACATTTTTGTAGTTGCAAAAACGTACTCTCTGAATTTCAGTTTTCCAAAGTTCTGTAAAAAAAAAAAATTATATTCCAAAATTCCAAAACAATAAAATTAAAATTGCACGACTTGATCGAATACAAAGAAAGTGCATAGTAATGGTTCCATTTTAGTTCTAAGTTTGTTGACAAAAATACAGTGTTATAACCGCACTGCGTTACTTTCGTAATCACTCACAACTAATTATTAATATGCAATACAAATTTAATTTGAAATAAATTCATAAGCCCGTTTATGAAAAATCCTCTTTTTTTAAATCAAAAAAAAAAAAAATTCGCGCAGAATTTTAAGTAACCTAATAATATTATAAAGGTTTAAGTAAAATACTACTAAAAGTTTTTCTAGTTTTTAGAAAGTTTAAGTAAACCCTTTGCCTAAATTTTAAATACTTTTTAACTAGCAACATATTAAGCCAATAGCCTTCATAAACTTCAGCGGAACACAACCAAAAAAGTGACAGCTTGAGCATAACCTGCACACGCATACCTCATTTTGACATTTAAAAAGTCGCATATGGATTAATAGACCAAGAGCCGACAGCAAATTTTGCGAGTGGATGGATAACCAAAATATGAGTATAAGGGTTTTTAGGTGCATACATCGTGGTATCGAAAACAAAAGTCTGGCAGATTTTGTTCAACATTTAGTGATGTTGGGGTTTTCAAAATAGCGATTTTACAATTTTGTTTAATTTAAGAGAAACCAAAAATTAAAGACTGACTTTTACGATTAAAATTGTTACTTACAGTAGACAAAGGAGATGACCCATTTTTATCTGAAGCCTGGGCCACGTGCGTACATAGATGAAAGACCCTTCAAGCAAGCGAGTCCGTTTTGGATCCGAAACCAGTTCATAAACGGACCCAAAACCGACTCCTAAACGATTCCAAATCGGATAAAATTATTATGGAAATTAGAATCAGCACGGAGCCATTATGTGAATGTATTGTGAGAGAGAGAGAGTATTCCAATTCACCATACTCCGAGAAAACGGAGCCTAAATAGAATCCAAAACGGACCAACAAAAATGAATGAATCGATGCATACCCAAATGTATTGTATTTAAAAGAAACTTCCCCATCTAGTCAAGTTTCTACATTGCATACAGAAAAAAAAACAAACAGAATTTTGTTCATTTCAAGACTTTATTTTTATTTATCAATTATAAAAGGTACATTATATATTTCCACAACTAAACATAAACATATAATAAACAGTAAACTTGTATTTTTGATTGAAAATTTCTTAAAGTTTTCACAAGAAAAAAAGATAAAAAAGCAATGGTCTTCGCCACGCTACCTACAAAACTGAACTAAAAAAAATAGGCACGACTGGATCGCATAAAACTTGCTCTCGTAGCTAACGACTTTCACGTGGCTTGAAATTGACAATATACATATTTATTGGTTCCATAGATCATTAAAAAAAAAAAAGTTTTAAAAACAATTTAAAATATAAATGAGATACGAATTATTATAAATTAGTAATTTTAATAGCTAAAACAGATAGAACTCAAAAACAAGTAAGCCATCTGGTTTGTTTAATAAATATAAATTTATGAAAAAAAAATTCAAAAATCGTTAGTGCGGTTTTTTTTAAATTAATTTTTTTATACATAAAAAATCTTGAACATTTTTTAAAATAAAATTTGGTATGCCAACTTTTAGTTTTTAATAAAATACAATTTTTCATAAAATTAAAAAAAAATCACTAGCTCGTTTTCAAGATATTGAATTTAGAAAAAAAAATTCAATATTTTTTTAAAAATTCAAAAATTATTTTTTTGAAAATATTTATATGCAAAATTGTAAGCGACCTTTTGTATACAAATTTTGGTTGAAATCGGTCTAGTAGTTAACTAGAGATTTGACAACCAAAAAATCGGTTGTATAACAAGTACCGTTAATAACCGTTATAAAAAAATTATTTTCGGCTAAAATATTTATTTTAGTAATTTAAGTACCCTGTAATTTTGTTTTGAAAATCGTTAGAGCCGTTTTTGAAATAAATCAATTTTTGTATATTGGTTGTATGACAGGTACCGTTATTTTTTGAGCTAAAAAAAAAATTCAATTCCCCCTCTAGGGAATCACATAAGAACCTTACCTCCAAAGTTTGAAGAAAATCGCTTTAGCCGTTTAGGCTGCAGGTCGAGGTGCATACAGACAGACAGACAGAATTGCAAGACCCACTTTTTTCGCGTTCTCTGTAATCTAATGTTAGGGAAAATTATTATCTCAAATTTTTTTTTTTTGCACGAATCCTAAACTTTCCCTATACTACGTATATCGCAAGTAAAAAGTGGTGGAAATTAAAACAAAATGACTGTACTCTCTCCATTTCTCCGTGCATAAAAAAATTCTCTCGATTTTTGTTCTTCTTTTTACATGCGTACACAGAAAATTTGTTAATGTGTGCGAGACACTCAGTTTTTTTTGGATGCCCAAGTGATTCCAAAATGAACCGGGTCCCTGATTTTGCTTGAAGGGGAAGTACCAAATGAAAGCTGGTATTAAGTTCTATACGAATGATACAAATTTTTAAAATCGGTGTTGGAGATTTCAAGATATTTGAGCTAGAATTTGGCAATTCAAAAGTCATTGAAGTAATTTGTTTTCGAAACAAATGTTCATAGCTTCTGAAGTATAGTAGCTAGAAAAATGATTTAAGTAACAAATTAGAGATCGCAAAAAAATACCTTTCAAATGATATGAATATCTCTTTCCTAAATTCAGCATGTTTTGATATATACAGTTAAGACTTTTTTTGAAATAATTTCGTTGCAGGTGCTTTCTACGGCTGATATCTTGAAAAAATCAGTGATGACATGTACTTTTTTTATACCACTAGAATCTTTAATTGATTAGCTTTTGTTTGGTGTACATTTAAATTATCTTACCTCTAATAAATGTCATCTTATAAACAAAAGCACATTTAAAAAAATAATGATACAATAAAATACTTTTTATATCACGTAACTTAGGCTTATTTAATATATAAAAGTAACGATTTATGTTTTTTCTTAAAGCAAATAACTATGATGTTATGGACATAAATTAAAAAAAAAAAACAAAACAAAAAAAAACGTTTCTATCTCACGATTCGTCATTGAAATTATCTATAATGATATTATCTAAATGTGATGCTGGTATGTTTATATGTATATTGCTGAAAACTAAAGCATTTTGTGGGCTCTGGTTGCAGAGAAATTTTGATTCAAAGTTAATCTTTCTTGTTTCAACCCAAAAACTAAAAATCTTAATATGGCCATAACTTCCAAAATAAGGCTCGTAAGAGGTTGCGGTTAACGTTGTTGAACAGATAACGGTCTGGTCTTTGCATTGCCGTTCAAAACTCAACTTTTTTTTTTCCAATCGATTTTCGAAATAAAGCATGGACTACCCCCTTATCACTAAAAATTAATTTTTTTTACGAAAGTCTCTGGAACCCATTGAAACGTACATATATAGAAAGGTTTTGTCAAATGCAACCAGCACATCCAAAGCAAACCCTTTTATAATGTCTAGTTTTCGAGATATTTGCATTCAAAGTTATTTTTTTGTGTTATGAAGGCTTGTATGACTTTGGATGCCTACAGTTCCGCAAATAAGGCTATGACGTCATTTTCACTTGCAAAACGCTTAATTAGTTTTTCAAGAGCTATCCATAGCTGAAAACTAGAACATTCTAGGAGGTCTGGTTGCGGAGATGTCTTAATTCAAAGTAAATCCATTAAAATCGATTTTTTTGAGTTTTGAAAGTTTGCATGACTTTGGATGTCTACAGTTCCACAAATAAGGCTCGGAAGGCCTTGCGGTTTATTAACCGCTTAATCAGTTTTTGGAGAGCTATTCATTGCTGAAAACCAGAGCATTTTGTGAGCTCTGGTTGCAGAGAAATTTTGATTCAAAGTTAATCTTTCTTGTTTCAACCCAAAAACTAAAAATCTTAATATGGCCATAACTTCCAAAATAAGGCTCGTAAGAGGTTGCGGTTAACGTTGTTGAACAGATAACGGTCTGGTCTTTGCATTGCCGTTTAAAACTCAACTTTTTTTTCCAATCGATTTTCGAAAAAAAGCATGGACTACCCCCTTATCACTAAAAATTTATTTTTTTACGAAAGTCTCTGGAACCCATTGAAACGTACATATATAGAAAGGTTTTGTCAAATGCAACCAGCACATCCAAAGCAAACCCTTTTATAATGTCTAGTTTTCGAGATATTTGCATTCAAAGTTATTTTTTTGAGTTATGAAGGCTTGTATGACTTTGGATGCCTACAGTTCCGCAAATAAGGCTATGACGTCATTTTCGCTTGCAAAACGCTTAATTAGTTTTTTAAGAGCTATCCATAGCTGAAAACTAGAACATTCTAGGAGGTCTGGTTGCGGAGATATCTTAATTCAAAGTAAATCCATTAAAATCGATTTTTTTGAGTTTTTAAAGTTTGCATGACTTTGGATGTCTACAGTTCCACAAATAAGGCTCGGAAGGCCTTGCGGTTTATTAACCGCTTAATCAGTTTTTGGAGAGCTATTCATTGCTGAAAACTAGAGCATTTTGTGGGCTCTGGTTGCAGAGAAATTTTGATTCAAAGTCAATCTTTCTTGTTTCAACCCAAAAACTAAAAATCTTAATATGGCCATAACTTCCAAAATAAGGCTCGTAAGAGGTTGCGGTTAACGTTGTTGAACAGATAACGGTCTGGTCTTTGCATTGCCGTTCAAAACTCAACTTTTTTTTTCCAATCGATTTTCGAAATAAAGCATGGACTACCCCCTTATCACTAAAAATTAATTTTTTTACGAAAGTCTCTGGAACCCATTGAAACGTACATATATAGAAAGGTTTTGTCAAATGCAACCAGCACATCCAAAGCAAACCCTTTTATAATGTCTAGTTTTCGAGATATTTGCATTCAAAGTTATTTTTTTGTGTTATGAAGGCTTGCATGACTTTGGATGCCTACAGTTCCGCAAATAAGGCTATGACGTCATTTTCGCTTGCAAAACGCTTAATTAGTTTTTCAAGAGCTATCCATAGCTGAAAACTAGAACATTCTAGGAGGTCTGGTTGCGGAGATATCTTAATTCAAAGTAAATCCATTAAAATCGATTTTTTTGAGTTTTTAAAGTTTGCATGACTTTGGATGTCTACAGTTCCACAAATAAGGCTCGGAAGGCTTGCAGTTTATTAACCGCTTAATCAGTTTTTGGAGAGCTATTCATTGCTGAAAACTAGAGCATTTTGTGGGCTCTGGTTGCAGAGAAATTTTGATTCAAAGTTAATCTTTCTTGTTTTAACCCAAAAACTAAAAATCTTAATATGGCCATAACTTCCAAAATAAGGCTCGTAAGAGGTTGCGGTTAACGTTGTTGAACAGATAACGGTCTGGTCTTTGCATTGCCGTTCAAAACTCAACTTTTTTTTCCAATCGATTTTCGAAATTTTCACTAAAAATTTATTTTTTTACGAAAGTCTCTGGAACCCATTGAAACGTACATATATAGATAGGTTTTGTCAAATGCAACCAGCACATCCAAAGCAAACCCTTTTATAATGTCTAGTTTTCGAGATATTTGCATTCAAAGTTATTTTTTTGAGTTATGAAGGCTTGTATGACTTTGGATGCCTACAGTTCCGCAAATAAGGCTATGACGTCATTTTCGCTTGCAAAACGCTTAATTAGTTTTTCAAGAGCTATCCATAGCTGAAAACTAGAACATTCTAGGAGGTCTGGTTGCGGAGATGTCTTAATTCAAAGTAAATCCATTAAAATCGATTTTTTTGAGTTTTGAAAGTTTGCATGACTTTGGATGTCTACAGTTCCACAAATAAGGCTAGGAAGGCATTGCGGTTTATTAACCGCTTAATCAGTTTTTGGAGAGCTATTCATTGCTGAAAACCAGAGCATTTTGTGAGCTCTGGTTGCAGAGAAATTTTGATTCAAAGTTAATCTTTCTTGTTTCAACCCAAAAACTAAAAATCTTAATATGGCCATAACTTCCAAAATAAGGCTCGTAAGAGGTTGCGGTTAACGTTGTTGAACAGATAACGGTCTGGTCTTTGCATTGCCGTTTAAAACTCAACTTTTTTTTCCAATCGATTTTCGAAAAAAAGCATGGACTACCCCCTTATCACTAAAAATTTATTTTTTTACGAAAGTCTCTGGAACCCATTGAAACGTACATATATAGAAAGGTTTTGTCAAATGCAACCAGCACATCCAAAGCAAACCCTTTTATAATGTCTAGTTTTCGAGATATTTGCATTCAAAGTTATTTTTTTGAGTTATGAAGGCTTGTATGACTTTGGATGCCTACAGTTCCGCAAATAAGGCTATGACGTCATTTTCGCTTGCAAAACGCTTAATTAGTTTTTCAAGAGCTATCCATAGCTGAAAACTAGAACATTCTAGGAGGTCTGGTTGCGGAGATGTCTTAATTCAAAGTAAATCCATTAAAATCGATTTTTTTGAGTTTTGAAAGTTTGCATGACTTTGGATGTCTACAGTTCCACAAATAAGGCTCGGAAGGCATTGCGGTTTATTAACCGCTTAATCAGTTTTTGGAGAGCTATTCATTGCTGAAAACCAGAGCATTTTGTGAGCTCTGGTTGCAGAGAAATTTTGATTCAAAGTTAATCTTTCTTGTTTCAACCCAAAAACTAAAAATCTTAATATGGCCATAACTTCCAAAATAAGGCTCGTAAGAGGTTGCGGTTAACGTTGTTGAACAGATAACGGTCTGGTCTTTGCATTGCCGTTTAAAACTCAACTTTTTTTTCCAATCGATTTTCGAAAAAAAGCATGGACTACCCCCTTATCACTAAAAATTTATTTTTTTACGAAAGTCTCTGGAACCCATTGAAACGTACATATATAGAAAGGTTTTGTCAAATGCAACCAGCACATCCAAAGCAAACCCTTTAATAATGTCTAGTTTTCGAGATATTTGCATTCAAAGTTATTTTTTTGAGTTATGAAGGCTTGTATGACTTTGGATGCCTACAGTTCCGCAAATAAGGCTATGACGTCATTTTCGCTTGCAAAACGCTTAATTAGTTTTTCAAGAGCTATCCATAGCTGAAAACTAGAACATTCTAGGAGGTCTGGTTGCGGAGATATCTTAATTCAAAGTAAATCCATTAAAATCGATTTTTTTGAGTTTTTAAAGTTTGCATGACTTTGGATGTCTACAGTTCCACAAATAAGGCTCGGAAGGCCTTGCGGTTTATTAACCGCTTAATCAGTTTTTGGAGAGCTATTCATTGCTGAAAACTAGAGCATTTTGTGGGCTCTGGTTGCAGAGAAATTTTGATTCAAAGTTAATCTTTCTTGTTTCAACCCAAAAACTAAAAATCTTAATATGGCCATAACTTCCAAAATAAGGCTCGTAAGAGGTTGCGGTTAACGTTGTTGAACAGATAACGGTCTGGTCTTTGCATTGCCGTTCAAAACTCAACTTTTTTTTTCCAATCGATTTTCGAAATAAAGCATGGACTACCCCCTTATCACTAAAAATTAATTTTTTTACGAAAGTCTCTGGAACCCATTGAAACGTACATATATAGAAAGGTTTTGTCAAATGCAACCAGCACATCCAAAGCAAACCCTTTTATAATGTCTAGTTTTCGAGATATTTGCATTCAAAGTTATTTTTTTGTGGTATGAAGGCTTGCATGACTTTGGATGCCTACAGTTCCGCAAATAAGGCTATGACGTCATTTTCGCTTGCAAAACGCTTAATTAGTTTTTCAAGAGCTATCCATAGCTGAAAACTAGAACATTCTAGGAGGTCTGGTTGCGGAGATATCTTAATTCAAAGTAAATCCATTAAAATCGATTTTTTTGAGTTTTTAAAGTTTGCATGACTTTGGATGTCTACAGTTCCACAAATAAGGCTCGGAAGGCTTGCAGTTTATTAACCGCTTAATCAGTTTTTGGAGAGCTATTCATTGCTGAAAACTAGAGCATTTTGTGGGCTCTGGTTGCAGAGAAATTTTGATTCAAAGTTAATCTTTCTTGTTTCAACCCAAAAACTAAAAATCTTAATATGGCCATAACTTCCAAAATAAGGCTCGTAAGAGGTTGCGGTTAACGTTGTTGAACAGATAACGGTCTGGTCTTTGCATTGCCGTTCAAAACTCAACTTTTTTTTCCAATCGATTTTCGAAATTTTCACTAAAAATTTATTTTTTTACGAAAGTCTCTGGAACCCATTGAAACGTACATATATAGATAGGTTTTGTCAAATGCAACCAGCACATCCAAAGCAAACCCTTTTATAATGTCTAGTTTTCGAGATATTTGCATTCAAAGTTATTTTTTTGAGTTATGAAGGCTTGTATGACTTTGGATGCCTACAGTTCCGCAAATAAGGATATGACGTCATTTTCGCTTGCAAAACGCTTAATTAGTTTTTCAAGAGCTATCCATAGCTGAAAACTAGAACATTCTAGGAGGTCTGGTTGCGGAGATATCTTAATTCAAAGTAAATCCATTAAAATCGATTTTTTTGAGTTTTGAAAGTTTGCATGACTTTGGATGTCTACAGTTCCACAAATAAGGCTCGGAAGGCCTTGCGGTTTATTAACCGCTTAATCAGTTTTTGAAGAGCTATTCATTGCTGAAAACTAGAGCATTTTGTGGGCTCTGGTTGCAGAGAAATTTTGATTCAAAGTTAATCTTTCTTGTTTCAACCCAAAAACTAAAAATCTTAATATGGCCATAACTTCCAAAATAAGGCTCGTAAGAGGTTGCGGTTAAGGTTGTTGAACAGATAACGGTCTGGTCTTTGCATTGCCGTTTAAAACTCAACTTTTTTTTTTCCAATCGATTTTCGAAAAAAAGCATGGACTACCCCCTTATCACTAAAAATTAATTTTTTTACGAAAGTCTCTGGAACCCATTGAAACGTACATATATAGAAAGGTTTTGTCAAATGCAACCAGCACATCCAAAGCAAACCCTTTTATAATGTCTAGTTTTCGAGATATTTGCATTCAAAGTTATTTTTTTGTGTTATGAAGGCTTGTATGACTTTGGATGCCTACAGTTCCGCAAATAAGGCTATGACGTCATTTTCGCTTGCAAAACGCTTAATTAGTTTTTCAAGAGCTATCCATAGCTGAAAACTAGAACATTCTAGGAGGTCTGGTTGCGGAGATATCTTAATTCAAAGTAAATCCATTAAAATCGATTTTTTTGAGTTTTTAAAGTTTGCATGACTTTGGATGTCTACAGTTCCACAAATAAGGCTCGGAAGGCCTTGCGGTTTATTAACCGCTTAATCAGTTTTTGGAGAGCTATTCATTGCTGAAAACTAGAGCATTTTGTGGGCTCTGGTTGCAGAGAAATTTTGATTCAAAGTTAATCTTTCTGGTTTCAACCCAAAAACTAAAAATCTTAATATGGCCATAACTTCCAAAATAAGGCTCGTAAGAGGTTGCGGTTAACGTTGTTGAACAGATAACGGTCTGGTCTTTGCATTGCCGTTTAAAACTCAACTTTTTTTTTTCCAATCGATTTTCAAAAAAAAGCATGGACTACCCCCTTATCACTAAAAATTAATTTTTTTACGAAAGTCTCTGGAACCCATTGAAACGTACATATATAGAAAGGTTTTGTCAAATGCAACCAGCACATCCAAAGCAAACCCTTTTATAATGTCTAGTTTTCGAGATATTTGCATTCAAAGTTATTTTTTTGAGTTATGAAGGCTTGTATGACTTTGGATGCCTACAGTTCCGCAAATAAGGCTATGACGTCATTTTCGCTTGCAAAACGCTTAATTAGTTTTTCAAGAGCTATCCATAGCTGAAAACTAGAACATTCTAGGAGGTCTGGTTGCGGAGATATCTTAATTCAAAGTAAATCCATTAAAATCGATTTTTTTGAGTTTTGAAAGTTTGCATGACTTTGGATGTCTACAGTTCCACAAATAAGGCTCGGAAGGCCTTGCGGTTTATTAACCGCTTAATCAGTTTTTGGAGAGCTATTCATTGCTGAAAACTAGAGCATTTTGTGGGCTCTGGTTGCAGAGAAATTTTGATTCAAAGTTAATCTTTCTGGTTTCAACGCAAAAACTAAAAATCTTAATATGGCCATAACTTCCAAAATAAGGCTCGTAAGAGGTTGCGGTTAACGTTGTTGAACAGATAACGGTCTGGTCTTTGCATTGCCGTTCAAAACTCAACTTTTTTTTCCAATCGATTTTCAAAATTTTCACTAAAAATTTATTTTTTTACGAAAGTCTCTGGAACCCATTGAAACGTACATATATAGATAGGTTTTGTCAAATGCAACCAGCACATCCAAAGCAAACCCTTTTATAATGTCTAGTTTTCGAGATATTTGCATTCAAAGTTATTTTTTTGAGTTATGAAGGCTTGTATGACTTTGGATGCCTACAGTTCCGCAAATAAGGATATGACGTCATTTTCGCTTGCAAAACGCTTAATTAGTTTTTCAAGAGCTATCCATAGCTGAAAACTAGAACATTCTAGGAGGTCTGGTTGCGGAGATATCTTAATTCAAAGTAAATCCATTAAAATCGATTTTTTTGAGTTTTGAAAGTTTGCATGACTTTGGATGTCTACAGTTCCACAAATAAGGCTCGGAAGGCCTTGCGGTTTATTAACCGCTTAATCAGTTTTTGGAGAGCTATTCATTGCTGAAAACTAGAGCATTTTGTGGGCTCTGGTTGCAGAGAAATTTTGATTCAAAGTTAATCTTTCTTGTTTCAACCCAAAAACTAAAAATCTTAATATGGCCATAACTTCCAAAATAAGGCTCGTAAGAGGTTGCGGTTAAGGTTGTTGAACAGATAACGGTCTGGTCTTTGCATTGCCGTTTAAAACTCAACTTTTTTTTTTCCAATCGATTTTCGAAAAAAAGCATGGACTACCCCCTTATCACTAAAAATTAATTTTTTTACGAAAGTCTCTGGAACCCATTGAAACGTACATATATAGAAAGGTTTTGTCAAATGCAACCAGCACATCCAAAGCAAACCCTTTTATAATGTCTAGTTTTCGAGATATTTGCATTCAAAGTTATTTTTTTGTGTTATGAAGGCTTGTATGACTTTGGATGCCTACAGTTCCGCAAATAAGGCTATGACGTCATTTTCGCTTGCAAAACGCTTAATTAGTTTTTCAAGAGCTATCCATAGCTGAAAACTAGAACATTCTAGGAGGTCTGGTTGCGGAGATATCTTAATTCAAAGTAAATCCATTAAAATCGATTTTTTTGAGTTTTTAAAGTTTGCATGACTTTGGATGTCTACAGTTCCACAAATAAGGCTCGGAAGGCCTTGCGGTTTATTAACCGCTTAATCAATTTTTGGAGAGCTATTCATTGCTGAAAACTAGAGCATTTTGTGGGCTCTGGTTGCAGAGAAATTTTGATTCAAAGTTAATCTTTCTGGTTTCAACCCAAAAACTAAAAATCTTAATATGGCCATAACTTCCAAAATAAGGCTCGTAAGAGGTTGCGGTTAACGTTGTTGAACAGATAACGGTCTGGTCTTTGCATTGCCGTTTAAAACTCAACTTTTTTTTTTCCAATCGATTTTCAAAAAAAAGCATGGACTACCCCCTTATCACTAAAAATTAATTTTTTTACGAAAGTCTCTGGAACCCATTGAAACGTACATATATAGAAAGGTTTTGTCAAATGCAACCAGCACATCCAAAGCAAACCCTTTTATAATGTCTAGTTTTCGAGATATTTGCATTCAAAGTTATTTTTTTGAGTTATGAAGGCTTGTATGACTTTGGATGCCTACAGTTCCGCAAATAAGGCTATGACGTCATTTTCGCTTGCAAAACGCTTAATTAGTTTTTCAAGAGCTATCCATAGCTGAAAACTAGAACATTCTAGGAGGTCTGGTTGCGGAGATATCTTAATTCAAAGTAAATCCATTAAAATCGATTTTTTTGAGTTTTTAAAGTTTGCATGACTTTGGATGTCTACAGTTCCACAAATAAGGCTCGGAAGGCCTTGCGGTTTATTAACCGCTTAATCAGTTTTTGGAGAGCTATTCATTGCTGAAAACTAGAGCATTTTGTGGGCTCTGGTTGCAGAGAAATTTTGATTCAAAGTTAATCTTTCTTGTTTCAACCCAAAAACTAAAAATCTTAATATGGCCATAACTTCCAAAATAAGGCTCGTAAGAGGTTGCGGTTAACGTTGTTGAACAGATAACGGTCTGGTCTTTGCATTGCCGTTTAAAACTCAACTTTTTTTTTTCCAATCGATTTTCGAAAAAAAGCATGGACTACCCCCTTATCACTAAAAATTAATTTTTTTACGAAAGTCTCTGGAACCCATTGAAACGTACATATATAGAAAGGTTTTGTCAAATGCAACCAGCACATCCAAAGCAAACCCTTTTATAATGTCTAGTTTTCGAGATATTTGCATTCAAAGTTATTTTTTTGAGTTATGATGGCTTGTATGACTTTGGATGCCTACAGTTCCGCAAATAAGGCTATGACGTCATTTTCGCTTGCAAAACGTTTAATAAGTTTTTCAAGAGCTATCCATAGCTGAAAACTAGAACATTCTAGGAGGTCTGGTTGCGGAGATATCTTAATTCAAAGTAAATCCATTAAAATCGATTTTTTTGAGTTTTGAAAGTTTGCATGACTTTGGATGTCTACAGTTCCACAAATAAGGCTCGGAAGGCCTTGCGGTTTATTAACCGCTTAATCAGTTTTTGGAGAGCTATTCATTGCTGAAAACTAGAGCATTTTGTGGGCTCTGGTTGCAGAGAAATTTTGATTCAAAGTAAATCTTTCTTGTTTCAACCCAAAAACTAAAAATCTTAATATGGCCATAACTTCCAAAATAAGGCTCGTAAGAGGTTGCGGTTAACGTTGTTGAACAGATAACGGTCTGGTCTTTGCATTGCCGTTCAAAACTCAACTTTTTTTTTCTAATCGATTTTCGAAATTTTCACTAAAAATTTATTTTTTTACGAAAGTCTCTGGAACCCATTGAAACGTACATATATAGATAGGTTTTGTCAAATGCAACCAGCACATCCAAAGCAAACCCTTTTATAATGTCTAGTTTTCGAGATATTTGCATTCAAAGTTATTTTTTTGTGTTATGAAGGCTTGTATGACTTTGGATGCCTACAGTTCCGCAAATAAGGCTATGACGTCATTTTCGCTTGCAAAACGCTTAATTAGTTTTTCAAGAGCTATCCATAGCTGAAAACTAGAACATTCTAGGAGGTCTGGTTGCGGAGATATCTTAATTCAAAGTAAATCCATTAAAATCGATTTTTTTGAGTTTTGAAAGTTTGCATGACTTTGGATGTCTACAGTTCCACAAATAAGGCTCGGAAGGCCTTGCGGTTTATTAACAGCTTAATCAGTTTTTGGAGAGCTATTCATTGCTGAAAACTAGAGCATTTTGTGGGCTCTGGTTGCAGAGAAATTTTGATTCAAAGTTAATCTTTCTTGTTTCAACCCAAAAACTAAAAATCTTAATATGGCCATAACTTCCAAAATAAGGCTCGTAAGAGGTTGCGGTTAACGTTGTTGAACAGATAACGGTCTGGTCTTTGCATTGCCGTTTAAAACTCAACTTTTTTTTCCAATCGATTTTCGAAAAAAAGCATGGACTACCCCCTTATCACTAAAAATTAATTTTTTTACGAAAGTCTCTGGAACCCATTGAAACGTACATATATAGAAAGGTTTTGTCAAATGCAACCAGCACATCCAAAGCAAACCCTTTTATAATGTCTAGTTTTCGAGATATTTGCATTCAAAGTTATTTTTTTGAGTTATGAAGGCTTGTATGACTTTGGATGCCTACAGTTCCGCAAATAAGGCTATGACGTCATTTTCGCTTGCAAAACGTTTAATAAGTTTTTCAAGAGCTATCCATAGCTGAAAACTAGAACATTCTAGGAGGTCTGGTTGAGGAGATATCTTAATTCAAAGTAAATCCATTAAAATCGATTTTTTTTGAGTTTTGAAAGTTTGCATGACTTTGGATGTCTACAGTTCCACAAATAAGGCTCGGAAGGCCTTGCGGTTTATTAACCGCTTAATCAATTTTTGGAGAGCTATTCATTGCTGAAAACTAGAGCATTTTGTGGGCTCTGGTTGCAGAGAAATTTTGATTCAAAGTTAATCTTTCTTGTTTCAACCCAAAAACTAAAAATCTTAATATGGCCATAACTTCCAAAATAAGGCTCGTAAGGGGTTGCGGTTAACGTTGTTAAACAGATAACGGTCTGGTCTTTGCATTGCCGTTTAAAACTCAACTTTTTTTTTTCCAATCGATTTTCGAAAAAAAGCATGGACTACCCCCTTATCACTAAAAATTAATTTTTTTACGAAAGTCTCTGGAACCCATTGAAACGTACATATATAGAAAGGTTTTGTCAAATGCAACCAGCACATCCAAAGCAAACCCTTTTATAATGTCTAGTTTTCGAGATATTTGCATTCAAAGTTATTTTTTTGAGTTATGAAGGCTTGTATGACTTTGGATGCCTACAGTTCCGCAAATAAGGCTATGACGTCATTTTCGCTTGCAAAACGCTTAATTAGTTTTTCAAGAGCTATCCATAGCTGAAAACTAGAACATTCTAGGAGGTCTGGTTGCGGAGATATCTTAATTCAAAGTAAATCCATTAAAATCGATTTTTTTGAGTTTTGAAAGTTTGCATGACTTTGGATGTCTACAGTTCCACAAATAAGGCTCGGAAGGCCTTGCGGTTTATTAACCGCTTAATCAGTTTTTGGAGAGCTATTCATTGCTGAAAACTAGAGCATTTTGTGGGCTCTGGTTGCAGAGAAATTTTGATTCAAAGTTAATCTTTCTTGTTTCAACCCAAAAACTAAAAATCTTAATATGGCCATAACTTCCAAAATAAGGCTCGTAAGAGGTTGCGGTTAAGGTTGTTGAACAGATAACGGTCTGGTCTTTGCATTGCCGTTTAAAACTCAACTTTTTTTTTCCAATCGATTTTCGAAAAAAAGCATGGACTACCCCCTTATCACTAAAAATTAATTTTTTTACGAAAGTCTCTGGAACCCATTGAAACGTACATATATAGAAAGGTTTTGTCAAATGCAACCAGCACATCCAAAGCAAACCCTTTTATAATGTCTAGTTTTCGAGATATTTGCATTCAAAGTTATTTTTTTGAGTTATGAAGGCTTGTATGACTTTGGATGCCTACAGTTCCGCAAATAAGGCTATGACGTCATTTTCGCTTGCAAAACGCTTAATTAGTTTTTCAAGAGCTATCCATAGCTGAAAACTAGAACATTCTAGGAGGTCTGGTTGCGGAGATATCTTAATTCAAAGTAAATCCATTAAAATCGATTTTTTTGAGTTTTGAAAGTTTGCATGACTTTGGATGTCTACAGTTCCACAAATAAGGCTCGGAAGGCCTTGCGGTTTATTAACCGCTTAATCAGTTTTTGGAGAGCTATTCATTGCTGAAAACTAGAGCATTTTGTGGGCTCTGGTTGCAGAGAAATTTTGATTCAAAGTTAATCTTTCTTGTTTCAACCCAAAAACTAAAAATCTTAATATGGCCATAACTTCCAAAATAAGGCTCGTAAGAGGTTGCGGTTAACGTTGTTGAACAGATAACGGTCTGGTCTTTGCATTGCCGTTTAAAACTCAACTTTTTTTTTCCAATCGATTTTCGAAAAAAAGCATGGACTACCCCCTTATCACTAAAAATTAATTTTTTTACGAAAGTCTCTGGAACCCATTGAAACGTACATATATAGAAAGGTTTTGTCAAATGCAACCAGCACATCCAAAGCAAACCCTTTTATAATGTCTAGTTTTCGAGATATTTGCATTCAAAGTTATTTTTTTGAGTTATGAAGGCTTGTATGACTTTGGATGCCTACAGTTCCGCAAATAAGGCTATGACGTCATTTTCGCTTGCAAAACGTTTAATAAGTTTTTCAAGAGCTATCCATAGCTGAAAACTAGAACATTCTAGGAGGTCTGGTTGAGGAGATATCTTAATTCAAAGTAAATCCATTAAAATCGATTTTTTTTGAGTTTTGAAAGTTTGCATGACTTTGGATGTCTACAGTTCCACAAATAAGGCTCGGAAGGCCTTGCGGTTTATTAACCGCTTAATCAATTTTTGGAGAGCTATTCATTGCTGAAAACTAGAGCATTTTGTGGGCTCTGGTTGCAGAGAAATTTTGATTCAAAGTTAATCTTTCTTGTTTCAACCCAAAAACTAAAAATCTTAATATGGCCATAACTTCCAAAATAAGGCTCGTAAGGGGTTGCGGTTAACGTTGTTAAACAGATAACGGTCTGGTCTTTGCATTGCCGTTTAAAACTCAACTTTTTTTTTTCCAATCGATTTTCGAAAAAAAGCATGGACTACCCCCTTATCACTAAAAATTAATTTTTTTACGAAAGTCTCTGGAACCCATTGAAACGTACATATATAGAAAGGTTTTGTCAAATGCAACCAGCACATCCAAAGCAAACCCTTTTATAATGTCTAGTTTTCGAGATATTTGCATTCAAAGTTATTTTTTTGAGTTATGAAGGCTTGTATGACTTTGGATGCCTACAGTTCCGCAAATAAGGCTATGACGTCATTTTCGCTTGCAAAACGCTTAATTAGTTTTTCAAGAGCTATCCATAGCTGAAAACTAGAACATTCTAGGAGGTCTGGTTGCGGAGATATCTTAATTCAAAGTAAATCCATTAAAATCGATTTTTTTGAGTTTTGAAAGTTTGCATGACTTTGGATGTCTACAGTTCCACAAATAAGGCTCGGAAGGCCTTGCGGTTTATTAACCGCTTAATCAGTTTTTGGAGAGCTATTCATTGCTGAAAACTAGAGCATTTTGTGGGCTCTGGTTGCAGAGAAATTTTGATTCAAAGTTAATCTTTCTTGTTTCAACCCAAAAACTAAAAATCTTAATATGGCCATAACTTCCAAAATAAGGCTCGTAAGAGGTTGCGGTTAAGGTTGTTGAACAGATAACGGTCTGGTCTTTGCATTGCCGTTTAAAACTCAACTTTTTTTTTCCAATCGATTTTCGAAAAAAAGCATGGACTACCCCCTTATCACTAAAAATTAATTTTTTTACGAAAGTCTCTGGAACCCATTGAAACGTACATATATAGAAAGGTTTTGTCAAATGCAACCAGCACATCCAAAGCAAACCCTTTTATAATGTCTAGTTTTCGAGATATTTGCATTCAAAGTTATTTTTTTGAGTTATGAAGGCTTGTATGACTTTGGATGCCTACAGTTCCGCAAATAAGGCTATGACGTCATTTTCGCTTGCAAAACGCTTAATTAGTTTTTCAAGAGCTATCCATAGCTGAAAACTAGAACATTCTAGGAGGTCTGGTTGCGGAGATATCTTAATTCAAAGTAAATCCATTAAAATCGATTTTTTTGAGTTTTGAAAGTTTGCATGACTTTGGATGTCTACAGTTCCACAAATAAGGCTCGGAAGGCCTTGCGGTTTATTAACCGCTTAATCAGTTTTTGGAGAGCTATTCATTGCTGAAAACTAGAGCATTTTGTGGGCTCTGGTTGCAGAGAAATTTTGATTCAAAGTTAATCTTTCTTGTTTCAACCCAAAAACTAAAAATCTTAATATGGCCATAACTTCCAAAATAAGGCTCGTAAGAGGTTGCGGTTAACGTTGTTGAACAGATAACGGTCTGGTCTTTGCATTGCCGTTTAAAACTCAACTTTTTTTTTCCAATCGATTTTCGAAAAAAAGCATGGACTACCCCCTTATCACTAAAAATTAATTTTTTTACGAAAGTCTCTGGAACCCATTGAAACGTACATATATAGAAAGGTTTTGTCAAATGCAACCAGCATATCCAAAGCAAACCCTTTTATAATGTCTAGTTTTCGAGATATTTGCATTCAAAGTTATTTTTTTGAGTTATGAAGGCTTGTATGACTTTGGATGCCTACAGTTCCGCAAATAAGGCTATGACGTCATTTTCGCTTGCAAAACGTTTAATAAGTTTTTCAAGAGCTATCCATAGCTGAAAACTAGAACATTCTAGGAGGTCTGGTTGAGGAGATATCTTAATTCAAAGTAAATCCATTAAAATCGATTTTTTTTGAGTTTTGAAAGTTTGCATGACTTTGGATGTCTACAGTTCCACAAATAAGGCTCGGAAGGCCTTGCGGTTTATTAACCGCTTAATCAATTTTTGGAGAGCTATTCATTGCTGAAAACTAGAGCATTTTGTGGGCTCTGGTTGCAGAGAAATTTTGATTCAAAGTTAATCTTTCTTGTTTCAACCCAAAAACTAAAAATCTTAATATGGCCATAACTTCCAAAATAAGGCTCGTAAGGGGTTGCGGTTAACGTTGTTAAACAGATAACGGTCTGGTCTTTGCATTGCCGTTTAAAACTCAACTTTTTTTTTTCCAATCGATTTTCGAAAAAAAGCATGGACTACCCCCTTATCACTAAAAATTAATTTTTTTACGAAAGTCTCTGGAACCCATTGAAACGTACATATATAGAAAGGTTTTGTCAAATGCAACCAGCACATCCAAAGCAAACCCTTTTATAATGTCTAGTTTTCGAGATATTTGCATTCAAAGTTATTTTTTTGAGTTATGAAGGCTTGTATGACTTTGGATGCCTACAGTTCCGCAAATAAGGCTATGACGTCATTTTCGCTTGCAAAACGCTTAATTAGTTTTTCAAGAGCTATCCATAGCTGAAAACTAGAACATTCTAGGAGGTCTGGTTGCGGAGATATCTTAATTCAAAGTAAATCCATTAAAATCGATTTTTTTGAGTTTTGAAAGTTTGCATGACTTTGGATGTCTACAGTTCCACAAGTAAGGCTCGGAAGGCCTTGCGGTTTATTAACCGCTTAATCAGTTTTTGGAGAGCTATTCATTGCTGAAAACTAGAGCATTTTGTGGGCTCTGGTTGCAGAGAAATTTTGATTCAAAGTTAATCTTTCTTGTTTCAACCCAAAAACTAAAAATCTTAATATGGCCATAACTTCCAAAATAAGGCTCGTAAGAGGTTGCGGTTAAGGTTGTTGAACAGATAACGGTCTGGTCTTTGCATTGCCGTTTAAAACTCAACTTTTTTTTTCCAATCGATTTTCGAAAAAAAGCATGGACTACCCCCTTATCACTAAAAATTAATTTTTTTACGAAAGTCTCTGGAACCCATTGAAACGTACATATATAGAAAGGTTTTGTCAAATGCAACCAGCACATCCAAAGCAAACCCTTTTATAATGTCTAGTTTTCGAGATATTTGCATTCAAAGTTATTTTTTTGTGTTATGAAGGCTTGTATGACTTTGGATGCCTACAGTTCCGCAAATAAGGCTATGACGTCATTTTCGCTTGCAAAACGCTTAATTACTTTTTCAAGAGATATCCATAGCTGAAAACTAGAACATTCTAGGAGGTCTGGTTGCGGAGATATCTTAATTCAAAGTAAATCCATTAAAATCGATTTTTTTGAGTTTTTAAAGTTTGCATGACTTTGGATGTCTACAGTTCCACAAATAAGGCTCGGAAGGCCTTGCGGTTTATTAACCGCTTAATCAGTTTTTGGAGAGCTATTCATTGCTGAAAACTAGAGCATTTTGTGGGCTCTGGTTGCAGAGAAATTTTGATTCAAAGTTAATCTTTCTTGTTTCAACCCAAAAACTAAAAATCTTAATATGGCCATAACTTCCAAAATAAGGCTCGTAAGAGGTTGCGGTTAACGTTGTTGAACAGATAACGGTCTGGTCTTTGCATTGCCGTTTAAAACTCAATGTTTTTTTTCCAATCGATTTTCGAAAAAAAGCATGGACTACCCCCTTATCACTAAAAATTTATTTTTTTACGAAAGTCTCTGGAACCCATTGAAACGTACATATATAGAAAGGTTTTGTCAAATCCAACCAGCACATCCAAAGCAAACCCTTTTATAATGTCTAGTTTTCGAGATATTTGCATTCAAAGTTATTTTTTTGAGTTATGAAGGCTTGTATGACTTTGGATGCCTACAGTTCCGCAAATAAGGCTATGACGTCATTTTTGCTTGCAAAACGCTTAATTTGTTTTTCAAGAGCTATCCATAGCTGAAAACTAGAACATTCTAGGAGGTCTGGTTGCGGAGATATCTTAATTCAAAGTAAATCCATTAAAATCGATTTTTTTGAGTTTTGAAAGTTTGCATGACTTTGGATGTCTACAGTTCCACAAATAAGGCTCGGAAGGCCTTGCGGTTTATTAACCGCTTAATCAATTTTTGGAGAGCTATTCATTGCTGAAAACCAGAGCATTTTGTGAGCTCTGGTTGCAGAGAAATTTTGATTCAAAGTTAATCTTTCTTGTTTCAACCCAAAAACTAAAAATCTTAATATGGCCATAACTTCCAAAATAAGTTTCGTAAGAGGTTGCGGTTAACGTTGTTGAACAGATAACGGTCTGGTCTTTGCATTGCCGTTCAAAACTCAACTTTTTTTTTTCCAATCGATTTTCGAAAAAAAGCATGGACTACCCCCTTATCACTAAAAATTAATTTTTTTACGAAAGTCTCTGGAACCCATTGAAACGTACATATATAGAAAGGTTTTGTCAAATGCAACCAGCACATCCAAAGCAAACTCTTTTATAATGTCTAGTTTTCGAGATATTTGCATTCAAAGTTATTTTTTTGAGTTATGAAGGCTTGTATGACTTTGGATGCCTACAGTTCCGCAAATAAGGCTATGACGTCATTTTCGCTTGCAAAACGCTTAATTAGTTTTTCAAGAGCTATCCATAGCTGAAAACTAGAACATTCTAGGAGGTCTGGTTGCGGAGACATCTTAATTCAAAGTAAATCCATTAAAATCGATTTTTTTGAGTTTTGAAAGTTTGCATGACTTTGGATGTCTACAGTTCCACAAATAAGGCTCGGAAGGCCTTGCGGTTTATTAACCGCTTAATCAGTTTTTGGAGAGCTATTCATTGCTGAAAACTAGAGCATTTTGTGGGCTCTGGTTGCAGAGAAATTTTGATTCAAAGTTAATCTTTCTTGTTTCAACCCAAAAACTAAAAATCTTAATATGGCCATAACTTCCAAAATAAGGCTCGTAAGAGGTTGCGGTTAAGGTTGTTGAACAGATAACGGTCTGGTCTTTGCATTGCCGTTTAAAACTCAACTTTTTTTTCCAATCGATTTTCGAAAAAAAGCATGGACTACCCCCTTATCACTAAAAATTAATTCTTTTACGAAAGTCTCTGGAACCCATTGAAACGTACATATATAGAAAGGTTTTGTCAAATGCAACCAGCACATCCAAAGCAAACCCTTTTATAATGTCTAGTTTTCGAGATATTTGCATTCAAAGTTATTTTTTTGTGTTATGAAGGCTTGTATGACTTTGGATGCCTACAGTTCCGCAAATAAGGCTATGACGTCATTTTCGCTTGCAAAACGCTTAAGTAGTTTTTCAAGAGCTATCCATAGCTGAAAACTAGAACATTCTAGGAGGTCTGGTTGCGGAGATATCTTAATTCAAAGTAAATCCATTAAAATCGATTTTTTTGAGTTTTGAAAGTTTGCATGACTTTGGATGTCTACAGTTCCACAAATAAGGCTCGGAAGGCCTTGCGGTTTATTAACCGCTTAATCAGTTGTTGGAGAGCTATTCATTGCTGAAAACCAGAGCATTTTGTGAGCTCTGGTTGCAGAGAAATTTTGATTCAAAGTTAATCTTTCTTGTTTCAACCCAAAAACTAAAAATCTTAATATGGCCATAACTTCCAAAATAAGGCTCGTAAGAGGTTGCGGTTAACGTTGTTGAACAGATAACGGTCTGGTCTTTGCATTGCCGTTTAAAACTCAATGTTTTTTTTTCCAATCGATTTTCGAAAAAAAGCATGGACTACCCCCTTATCACTAAAAATTTATTTTTTTACGAAAGTCTCTGGAACCCATTGAAACGTACATATATAGAAAGGTTTTGTCAAATCCAACCAGCACATCCAAAGCAAACCCTTTTATAATGTCTAGTTTTCGAGATATTTGCATTCAAAGTTATTTTTTTGAGTTATGAAGGCTTGTATGACTTTGGATGCCTACAGTTCCGCAAATAAGGCTATGACGTCATTTTTGCTTGCAAAACGCTTAATTTGTTTTTCAAGAGCTATCCATAGCTGAAAACTAGAACATTCTAGGAGGTCTGGTTGCGGAGATATCTTAATTCAAAGTAAATCCATTAAAATCGATTTTTTTGAGTTTTGAAAGTTTGCATGACTTTGGATGTCTACAGTTCCACAAATAAGGCTCGGAAGGCCTTGCGGTTTATTAACCGCTTAATCAATTTTTGGAGAGCTATTCATTGCTGAAAACCAGAGCATTTTGTGAGCTCTGGTTGCAGAGAAATTTTGATTCAAAGTTAATCTTTCTTGTTTCAACCCAAAAACTAAAAATCTTAATATGGCCATAACTTCCAAAATAAGTTTCGTAAGAGGTTGCGGTTAACGTTGTTGAACAGATAACGGTCTGGTCTTTGCATTGCCGTTCAAAACTCAACTTTTTTTTTTCCAATCGATTTTCGAAAAAAAGCATGGACTACCCCCTTATCACTAAAAATTAATTTTTTTACGAAAGTCTCTGGAACCCATTGAAACGTACATATATAGAAAGGTTTTGTCAAATCCAACCAGCACATCCAAAGCAAACCCTTTTATAATGTCTAGTTTTCGAGATATTTGCATTCAAAGTTATTTTTTTGAGTTATGAAGGCTTGTATGACTTTGGATGCCTACAGTTCCGCAAATAAGGCTATGACGTCATTTTTGCTTGCAAAACGCTTAATTTGTTTTTCAAGAGCTATCCATAGCTGAAAACTAGAACATTCTAGGAGGTCTGGTTGCGGAGATATCTTAATTCAAAGTAAATCCATTAAAATCGATTTTTTTGAGTTTTGAAAGTTTGCATGACTTTGGATGTCTACAGTTCCACAAATAAGGCTCGGAAGGCCTTGCGGTTTATTAACCGCTTAATCAATTTTTGGAGAGCTATTCATTGCTGAAAACCAGAGCATTTTGTGAGCTCTGGTTGCAGAGAAATTTTGATTCAAAGTTAATCTTTCTTGTTTCAACCCAAAAACTAAAAATCTTAATATGGCCATAACTTCCAAAATAAGTTTCGTAAGAGGTTGCGGTTAACGTTGTTGAACAGATAACGGTCTGGTCTTTGCATTGCCGTTCAAAACTCAACTTTTTTTTTTCCAATCGATTTTCGAAAAAAAGCATGGACTACCCCCTTATCACTAAAAATTAATTTTTTTACGAAAGTCTCTGGAACCCATTGAAACGTACATATATAGAAAGGTTTTGTCAAATGCAACCAGCACATCCAAAGCAAACCCTTTTATAATGTCTAGTTTTCGAGATATTTGCATTCAAAGTTATTTTTTTGAGTTATGAAGGCTTGTATGACTTTGGATGCCTACAGTTCCGCAAATAAGGCTATGACGTCATTTTCGCTTGCAAAACGCTTTATTAGTTTTTCAAGAGCTATCCATAGCTGAAAACTAGAACATTCTAGGAGGTCTGGTTGCGGAGATATCTTAATTCAAAGTAAATCCATTAAAATCGATTTTTTTGAGTTTTTAAAGTTTGCATGACTTTGGATGTCTACAGTTCCACAAATAAGGCTCGGAAGGCCTTGCGGTTTATTAACCGCTTAATCAATTTTTGGAGAGCTATTCATTGCTGAAAACCAGAGCATTTTGTGAGCTCTGGTTGCAGAGAAATTTTGATTCAAAGTTAATCTTTCTTGTTTCAACCCAAAAACTAAAAATCTTAATATGGCCATAACTTCCAAAATAAGTTTCGTAAGAGGTTGCGGTTAACGTTGTTGAACAGATAACGGTCTGGTCTTTGCATTGCCGTTCAAAACTCAACTTTTTTTTTTCCAATCGATTTTCGAAAAAAAGCATGGACTACCCCCTTATCACTAAAAATTAATTTTTTTACGAAAGTCTCTGGAACCCATTGAAACGTACATATATAGAAAGGTTTTGTCAAATGCAACCAGCACATCCAAAGCAAACCCTTTTATAATGTCTAGTTTTCGAGATATTTGCATTCAAAGTTATTTTTTTGAGTTATGAAGGCTTGTATGACTTTGGATGCCTACAGTTCCGCAAATAAGGCTATGACGTCATTTTCGCTTGCAAAACGCTTAATTACTTTTTCAAGAGCTATCCATAGCTGAAAACTAGAACATTCTAGGAGGTCTGGTTGCGGAGATATCTTAATTCAAAGTAAATCCATTAAAATCGATTTTTTTGAGTTTTTAAAGTTTGCATGACTTTGGATGTCTACAGTTCCACAAATAAGGCTCGGAAGGCCTTGCGGTTTATTAACCGCTTAATCAATTTTTGGAGAGCTATTCATTGCTGAAAACCAGAGCATTTTGTGAGCTCTGGTTGCAGAGAAATTTTGATTCAAAGTTAATCTTTCTTGTTTCAACCCAAAAACTAAAAATCTTAATATGGCCATAACTTCCAAAATAAGTTTCGTAAGAGGTTGCGGTTAACGTTGTTGAACAGATAACGGTCTGGTCTTTGCATTGCCGTTCAAAACTCAACTTTTTTTTTTCCAATCGATTTTCGAAAAAAAGCATGGACTACCCCCTTATCACTAAAAATTAATTTTTTTACGAAAGTCTCTGGAACCCATTGAAACGTACATATATAGAAAGGTTTTGTCAAATGCAACCAGCACATCCAAAGCAAACCCTTTTATAATGTCTAGTTTTCGAGATATTTGCATTCAAAGTTATTTTTTTGAGTTATGAAGGCTTGTATGACTTTGGATGCCTACAGTTCCGCAAATAAGGCTATGACGTCATTTTCGCTTGCAAAACGCTTAATTACTTTTTCAAGAGCTATCCATAGCTGAAAACTAGAACATTCTAGGAGGTCTGGTTGCGGAGATATCTTAATTCAAAGTAAATCCATTAAAATCGATTTTTTTGAGTTTTTAAAGTTTGCATGACTTTGGATGTCTACAGTTCCACAAATAAGGCTCGGAAGGCCTTGCGGTTTATTAACCGCTTAATCAATTTTTGGAGAGCTATTCATTGCTGAAAACTTAAGCATTTTGTGAGCTCTGGTTGCAGAGAAATTTTGATTCAAAGTTAATCTTTCTTGTTTCAACCCAAAAACTAAAAATCTTAATATGGCCATAACTTCCAAAATAAGTTTCGTAAGAGGTTGCGGTTAACGTTGTTGAACAGATAACGGTCTGGTCTTTGCATTGCCGTTCAAAACTCAACTTTTTTTTTCCAATGGATTTTCGAAAAAAAGCATGGACTACCCCCTTATCACTAAAAATTAATTTTTTTACGAAAGTCTCTGGAACCCATTGAAACGTACATATATAGAAAGGTTTTGTCAAATCCAACCAGCACATCCAAAGCAAACCCTTTTATAATGTCTAGTTTTCGAGATATTTGCATTCAAAGTTATTTTTTTGAGTTATGAAGGCTTGTATGACTTTGGATGCCTACAGTTCCGCAAATAAGGCTATGACGTCATTTTCGCTTGCAGAACGCTGAATTTGTTTTTCAAGAGCTATCCATAGCTGAAAACTAGAACATTCTAGGAGGTCTGGTTGCGGAGATATCTTAATTCAAAGTAAATCCATTAAAATCGATTTTTTTGAGTTTTGAAAGTTTGCATGACTTTGGATGTCTACAGTTCCACAAATAAGGCTCGGAAGGCCTTGCGGTTTATTAACCGCTTAATCAATTTTTGGAGAGCTATTCATTGCTGAAAACTTAAGCATTTTGTGAGCTCTGGTTGCAGAGAAATTTTGATTCAAAGTTAATCTTTCTTGTTTCAACCCAAAAACTAAAAATCTTAATATGGCCATAACTTCCAAAATAACTTCCAATCGATTTTCGAAAAAAAGCATGCACTACCCCCTTATCACTAAAAATTAATTTTTTTACGAAAGTCTCTGAAACCCATTGAAACGTACATATATAGAAAGGTTTTGTCAAATGCAACCAGCACATCCAAAGCAAACCCTTTTATAATGTCTAGTTTTCGAGATATTTGCATTCAAAGTTATTTTTTTGAGTTATGAAGGCTTGTATGACTTTGGATGCCTACAGTTCCGCAAATAAGGCTATGACGTCATTTTCGCTTGCAAAACGCTTAAGTAGTTTTTCAAGAGCTATCCATAGCTGAAAACTAGAACATTCTAGGAGGTCTGGTTGCGGAGATATCTTAATTCAAAGTAAATCCATTAAAATCGATTTTTTTTGAGTTTTTAAAGTTTGCATGACTTTGGATGTCTACAGTTCCACAAATAAGGCTCGGAAGGCCTTGCGGTTTATTAACCGCTTAATCAATTTTTGGAGAGCTATTCATTGCTGAAAACTTAAGCATTTTGTGAGCTCTGGTTGCAGAGAAATTTTGATTCAAAGTTAATCTTTCTTGTTTCAACCCAAAAACTAAAAATCTTAATATGGCCATAACTTCCAAAATAAGTTTCGTAAGAGGTTGCGGTTAACGTTGTTGAACAGATAACGGTCTGGTCTTTGCATTGCCGTTCAAAACTCAACTTTTTTTTTTCCAATCGATTTTCGAAAAAAAGCATGGACTACCCCCTTATCACTAAAAATTAATTTTTTTACGAAAGTCTCTGGAACCCATTGAAACGTACATATATAGAAAGGTTTTGTCAAATGCAACCAGCACATCCAAAGCAAACCCTTTTATAATGTCTAGTTTTCGAGATATTTGCATTCAAAGTTATTTTTTTGAGTTATGAAGGCTTGTATGACTTTGGATGCCTACAGTTCCGCAAATAAGGCTATGACGTCATTTTCGCTTGCAAAACGCTTAATTACTTTTTCAAGAGCTATCCATAGCTGAAAACTAGAACATTCTAGGAGGTCTGGTTGCGGAGATATCTTAATTCAAAGTAAATCCATTAAAATCGATTTTTTTGAGTTTTTAAAGTTTGCATGACTTTGGATGTCTACAGTTCCACAAATAAGGCTCGGAAGGCCTTGCGGTTTATTAACCGCTTAATCAATTTTTGGAGAGCTATTCATTGCTGAAAACCAGAGCATTTTGTGAGCTCTGGTTGCAGAGAAATTTTGATTCAAAGTTAATCTTTCTTGTTTCAACCCAAAAACTAAAAATCTTAATATGGCCATAACTTCCAAAATAAGTTTCGTAAGAGGTTGCGGTTAACGTTGTTGAACAGATAACGGTCTGGTCTTTGCATTGCCGTTCAAAACTCAACTTTTTTTTTTCCAATCGATTTTCGAAAAAAAGCATGGACTACCCCCTTATCACTAAAAATTAATTTTTTTACGAAAGTCTCTGGAACCCATTGAAACGTACATATATAGAAAGGTTTTGTCAAATGCAACCAGCACATCCAAAGCAAACCCTTTTATAATGTCTAGTTTTCGAGATATTTGCATTCAAAGTTATTTTTTTGAGTTATGAAGGCTTGTATGACTTTGGATGCCTACAGTTCCGCAAATAAGGCTATGACGTCATTTTCGCTTGCAAAACGCTTAATTACTTTTTCAAGAGCTATCCATAGCTGAAAACTAGAACATTCTAGGAGGTCTGGTTGCGGAGATATCTTAATTCAAAGTAAATCCATTAAAATCGATTTTTTTGAGTTTTTAAAGTTTGCATGACTTTGGATGTCTACAGTTCCACAAATAAGGCTCGGAAGGCCTTGCGGTTTATTAACCGCTTAATCAATTTTTGGAGAGCTATTCATTGCTGAAAACCAGAGCATTTTGTGAGCTCTGGTTGCAGAGAAATTTTGATTCAAAGTTAATCTTTCTTGTTTCAACCCAAAAACTAAAAATCTTAATATGGCCATAACTTCCAAAATAAGTTTCGTAAGAGGTTGCGGTTAACGTTGTTGAACAGATAACGGTCTGGTCTTTGCATTGCCGTTCAAAACTCAACTTTTTTTTTTCCAATCGATTTTCGAAAAAAAGCATGGACTACCCCCTTATCACTAAAAATTAATTTTTTTACGAAAGTCTCTGGAACCCATTGAAACGTACATATATAGAAAGGTTTTGTCAAATGCAACCAGCACATCCAAAGCAAACCCTTTTATAATGTCTAGTTTTCGAGATATTTGCATTCAAAGTTATTTTTTTGAGTTATGAAGGCTTGTATGACTTTGGATGCCTACAGTTCCGCAAATAAGGCTATGACGTCATTTTCGCTTGCAAAACGCTTAATTAGTTTTTCAAGAGCTATCCATAGCTGAAAACTAGAACATTCTAGGAGGTCTGGTTGCGGAGATATCTTAATTCAAAGTAAATCCATTAAAATCGATTTTTTTGAGTTTTGAAAGTTTGCATGACTTTGGATGTCTACAGTTCCACAAGTAAGGCTCGGAAGGCCTTGCGGTTTATTAACCGCTTAATCAGTTTTTGGAGAGCTATTCATTGCTGAAAACTAGAGCATTTTGTGGGCTCTGGTTGCAGAGAAATTTTGATTCAAAGTTAATCTTTCTTGTTTCAACCCAAAAACTAAAAATCTTAATATGGCCATAACTTCCAAAATAAGGCTCGTAAGAGGTTGCGGTTAACGTTGTTGAACAGATAACGGTCTGGTCTGCATTGCCGTACAAAAACTCAACTTTTTTTTTCCAATCGATTTTCGAAATTTTCACTAAAAATTTATTTTTTTACGAAAGTCTCTGGAACCCATTGAAACGTACATATATAGATAGGTTTTGTCAAATGCAACCAGCACATCCAAAGCAAACCCTTTTATAATGTCTAGTTTTCGAGATATTTGCATTCAAAGTTATTTTTTTGAGTTATGAAGGCTTGTATGACTTTGGATGCCTACAGTTCCGCAAATAAGGCTATGACGTCATTTTCGCTTGCAAAACGCTTAATTAGTTTTTCAAGAGCTATCCATAGCTGAAAACTAGAACATTCTAGGAGGTCTGGTTGCGGAGATATCTTAATTCAAAGTAAATCCATTAAAATCGATTTTTTTGAGTTTTTAAAGTTTGCATGACTTTGGATGTCTACAGTTCCACAAATAAGGCTCGGAAGGCCTTGCGGTTTATTAACCGCTTAATCAGTTTTTGGAGAGCTATTCATTGCTGAAAACTAGAGCATTTTGTGGGCTCTGGTTGCAGAGAAATTTTGATTCAAAGTTAATCTTTCTTGTTTCAACCCAAAAACTAAAAATCTTAATATGGCCATAACTTCCAAAATAAGGCTCGTAAGAGGTTGCGGTTAAGGTTGTTGAACAGATAACGGTCTGGTCTTTGCATTGCCGTTTAAAACTCAACTTTTTTTTTTCCAATCGATTTTCGAAAAAAAGCATGGACTACCCCCTTATCACTAAAAATTAATTTTTTTACGAAAGTCTCTGGAACCCATTGAAACGTACATATATAGAAAGGTTTTGTCAAATGCAACCAGCACATCCAAAGCAAACCCTTTTATAATGTCTAGTTTTCGAGATATTTGCATTCAAAGTTATTTTTTTGTGTTATGAAGGCTTGTATGACTTTGGATGCCTACAGTTCCGCAAATAAGGCTATGACGTCATTTTCGCTTGCAAAACGCTTAAGTAGTTTTTCAAGAGCTATCCATAGCTGAAAACTAGAACATTCTAGGAGGTCTGGTTGCGGAGATATCTTAATTCAAAGTAAATCCATTAAAATCGATTTTTTTGAGTTTTTAAAGTTTGCATGACTTTGGATGTCTACAGTTCCACAAATAAGGCTCGGAAGGCCTTGCGGTTTATTAACCGCTTAATCAATTTTTGGAGAGCTATTCATTGCTGAAAACTTAAGCATTTTGTGAGCTCTGGTTGCAGAGAAATTTTGATTCAAAGTTAATCTTTCTTGTTTCAACCCAAAAACTAAAAATCTTAATATGGCCATAACTTCCAAAATAAGTTTCGTAAGAGGTTGCGGTTAACGTTGTTGAACAGATAACGGTCTGGTCTTTGCATTGCCGTTCAAAACTCAACTTTTTTTTTCCAATCGATTTTCGAAAAAAAGCATGGACTACCCCCTTATCACTAAAAATTAATTTTTTTACGAAAGTCTCTGGAACCCATTGAAACGTACATATATAGAAAGGTTTTGTCAAATCCAACCAGCACATCCAAAGCAAACCCTTTTATAATGTCTAGTTTTCGAGATATTTGCATTCAAAGTTATTTTTTTGAGTTATGAAGGCTTGTATGACTTTGGATGCCTACAGTTCCGCAAATAAGGCTATGACGTCATTTTCGCTTGCAGAACGCTGAATTTGTTTTTCAAGAGCTATCCATAGCTGAAAACTAGAACATTCTAGGAGGTCTGGTTGCGGAGATATCTTAATTCAAAGTAAATCCATTAAAATCGATTTTTTTGAGTTTTGAAAGTTTGCATGACTTTGGATGTCTACAGTTCCACAAATAAGGCTCGGAAGGCCTTGCGGTTTATTAACCGCTTAATCAATTTTTGGAGAGCTATTCATTGCTGAAAACTTAAGCATTTTGTGAGCTCTGGTTGCAGAGAAATTTTGATTCAAAGTTAATCTTTCTTGTTTCAACCCAAAAACTAAAAATCTTAATATGGCCATAACTTCCAAAATAACTTCCAATCGATTTTCGAAAAAAAGCATGCACTACCCCCTTATCACTAAAAATTAATTTTTTTACGAAAGTCTCTGAAACCCATTGAAACGTACATATATAGAAAGGTTTTGTCAAATGCAACCAGCACATCCAAAGCAAACCCTTTTATAATGTCTATGAAGGCTTGTATGACTTTGGATGCCTACAGTTCCGCAAATAAGGCTATGACGTCATTTTCGCTTGCAAAACGCTTAAGAAGTTTTTCAAGAGCTATCCATAGCTGAAAACTAGAACATTCTAGGAGGTCTGGTTGCGGAGATATCTTAATTCAAAGTAAATCCATTAAAATCGATTTTTTTGAGTTTTTAAAGTTTGCATGACTTTGGATGTCTACAGTTCCACAAATAAGGCTCGGAAGGCCTTGCGGTTTATTAACCGCTTAATCAATTTTTGGAGAGCTATTCATTGCTGAAAACTTAAGCATTTTGTGAGCTCTGGTTGCAGAGAAATTTTGATTCAAAGTTAATCTTTCTTGTTTCAACCCAAAAACTAAAAATCTTAATATGGCCATAACTTCCAAAATAAGTTTCGTAAGAGGTTGCGGTTAACGTTGTTGAACAGATAACGGTCTGGTCTTTGCATTGCCGTTCAAAACTCAACTTTTTTTTTCCAATCGATTTTCGAAAAAAAGCATGGACTACCCCCTTATCACTAAAAATTTATTTTTTTACGAAAGTCTCTGGAACCCATTGAAACGTACATATATAGATAGGTTTTGTCAAATGCAACCAGCACATCCAAAGCAAACCCTTTTATAATGTCTAGTTTTCGAGATATTTGCATTCAAAGTTATTTTTTTGAGTTATGAAGGCTTGTATGACTTTGGATGCCTACAGTTCCGCAAATAAGGCTATGACGTCATTTTCGCTTGCAAAACGCTTAATTAGTTTTTCAAGAGCTATCCATAGCTGAAAACTAGAACATTCTAGGAGGTCTGGTTGCGGAGATATCTTAATTCAAAGTAAATCCATTAAAATCGATTTTTTTGAGTTTTGAAAGTTTGCATGACTTTGGATGTCTACAGTTCCACAAATAAGGCTCGGAAGGCCTTGCGGTTTATTAACCGCTTAATCAGTTTTTGGAGAGCTATTCATTGCTGAAAACTAGAGCATTTTGTGGGCTCTGGTTGCAGAGAAATTTTGATTCAAAGTTAATCTTTCTTGTTTCAACCCAAAAACTAAAAATCTTAATATGGCCATAACTTCCAAAATAAGGCTCGTAAGAGGTTGCGGTTAACGTTGTTGAACAGATAACGGTCTGGTCTTTGCATTGCCGTTTAAAACTCAACTTTTTTTTTTCCAATCGATTTTCGAAAAAAAGCATGGAATTTTTTTACGAAAGTCTCTGGAACCCATTGAAACGTACATATATAGAAAGGTTTTGTCAAATGCAACCAGCACATCCAAAGCAAACCCTTTTATAATGTCTAGTTTTCGAGATATTTGCATTCAAAGTTATTTTTTTGAGTTATGAAGGCTTGTATGACTTTGGATGCCTACAGTTCCGCAAATAAGGCTATGACGTCATTTTCGCCTGCAAAACGCTGAATTTGTTTTTCAAGAGCTATCCATAGCTGAAAACTAGAACATTCTAGGAGGTCTGGTTGCGGAGATATCTTAATTCAAAGTAAATCCATTAAAATCGATTTTTTTGAGTTTTGAAAGTTTGCATGACTTTGGATGTCTACAGTTCCACAAATAAGGCTCGGAAGGCCTTGCGGTTTATTAACCGCTTAATCAATTTTTGGAGAGCTATTCATTGCTGAAAACTTAAGCATTTTGTGAGCTCTGGTTGCAGAGAAATTTTGATTCAAAGTTAATCTTTCTTGTTTCAACCCAAAAACTAAAAATCTTAATATGGCCATAACTTCCAAAATAAGGCTCGTAAGAGGTTGCGGTTAACGTTGTTGAACAGATAACGGTCTGGTCTTTGCATTGCCGTTTAAAACTCAACTTTTTTTTTCCAATCGATTTTCGAAAAAAAGCATGCACTACCCCCTTATCACTAAAAATTAATTTTTTTACGAAAGTCTCTGGAACCCATTGAAACGTACATATATAGAAAGGTTTTGTCAAATGCAACCAGCATATCCAAAGCAAACCCTTTTATAATGTCTAGTTTTCGAGATATTTGCATTCAAAGTTATTTTTTTGAGTTATGAAGGCTTGTATGACTTTGGATGCCTACAGTTCCGCAAATAAGGCTATGACGTCATTTTCGCTTGCAAAACGCTTAATTACTTTTTCAAGAGCTATCCATAGCTGAAAACTAGAACATTCTAGGAGGTCTGGTTGCGGAGATATCTTAATTCAAAGTAAATCCATTAAAATCGATTTTTTTGAGTTTTGAAAGTTTGCATGACTTTGGATGTCTACAGTTCCACAAATAAGGCTCGGAAGGCCTTGCGGTTTATTAACCGCTTAATCAGTTTTTGGAGAGCTATTCATTGCTGAAAACCAGAGCATTTTGTGAGCTCTGGTTGCAGAGAAATTTTGATTCAAAGTTAATCTTTCTTGTTTCAACCCAAAAACTAAAAATCTTAATATGGCCATAACTTCCAAAATAAGGCTCGTAAGAGGTTGCGGTTAACGTTGTTGAACAGATAACGGTCTGGTCTTTGCATTACCGTTCAAAACTCAACATTTTTTTTTCCAATCGATTTTCGAAAAAAAGCATCACTAAAATTTATCACTAAACATTAATTTTTTTACGAAAGCCTCTGGAACCCATTGAAACGTACATATATAGAAAGGTTTTGTCAAATGCAACCAGCATATCCAAAGCAAACCCTTTTATAATGTCTAGTTTTAGAGATATTTGCATTCAAAGTTATTTTTTTGAGTTATGAAGGCTTGTATGACTTTGGATGCCTACAGTTCCGCAAATAAGGCTATGACGTCATTTTCGCTTGCAAAACGCTTAATTAGTTTTTCAAGAGCTATCCATAGCTGAAAACTAGAACATTCTAGGAGGTCTGGTTGCGGAGGTATCTTAATTCAAAGTAAATCTATTAAAATCGATTTTTTTGAGTTTTGAAAGTTTGCATGACTTTGGATGTCTACAGTTCCACAAATAAGGCTCGGAAGGCCTTGCGGTTTATTAACCGCTTAATCAGTTTTTGGAGAGCTATTCACTGCTGAAAACCAGAGCATTTTGTGAGCTCTGGTTGCAGAGAAATTTTGATTCAAAGTTAATCTTTCTTGTTTCAACCCAAAAACTAAAAATCTTAATATGGCCATAACTTCCAAAATAAGGCTCGTAAGAGGTTGCGGTTAAGGTTGTTGAACAGATAACGGTCTGGTCTTTGCATTGCCGTTCAAAACTCAACTTTTTTTTTTCCAATCGATTTTCGAAAAAAAGCATGGACTACCCCCTTATCACTAAAAATTAATTTTTTTACGAAAGTCTCTGGAACCCATTGAAACGTACATATATAGAAAGGTTTTGTCAAATGCAACCAGCACATCCAAAGCAAACCCTTTTATAATGTCTAGTTTTCGAGATATTTGCATTCAAAGTTATTTTTTTGAGTTATGAAGGCTTGTATGACTTTGGATGCCTACAGTTCCGCAAATAAGGCTATGACGTCATTTTCGCTTGCAAAACGCTTAATTAGTTTTTCAAGAGCTATCCATAGCTGAAAACTAGAACATTCTAGGAGGTCTGGTTGCGGAGATATCTTAATTCAAAGTAAATCCATTAAAATCGATTTTTTTGAGTTTTGAAAGTTTGCATGACTTTGGATGTCTACAGTTCCACAAATAAGGCTCGGAAGGCCTTGCGGTTTATTAACCGCTTAATCAATTTTTGGAGAGCTATTCATTGCTGAAAACCAGAGCATTTTGTGAGCTCTGGTTGCAGAGAAATTTTGATTCAAAGTTAATCTTTCTTGTTTCAACCCAAAAACTAAAAATCTTAATATGGCCATAACTTCCAAAATAAGTTTCGTAAGAGGTTGCGGTTAACGTTGTTGAACAGATAACGGTCTGGTCTTTGCATTGCCGTTCAAAACTCAACTTTTTTTTTCCAATCGATTTTCGAAAAAAAGCATGGACTACCCCCTTATCACTAAAAATTTATTTTTTTACGAAAGTCTCTGGAACCCATTGAAACGTACATATATAGAAAGGTTTTGTCAAATGCAACCAGCACATCCAAAGCAAACCCTTTTATAATGTCTAGTTTTCGAGATATTTGCATTCAAAGTTATTTTTTTGAGTTATGAAGGCTTGTATGACTTTGGATGCCTACAGTTCCGCAAATAAGGCTATGACGTCATTTTCGCTTGCAAAACGCTTAATTAGTTTTTCAAGAGCTATCCATAGCTGAAAACTAGAACATTCTAGGAGGTCTGGTTGCGGAGATATCTTAATTCAAAGTAAATGCATTAAAATCGATTTTTTTGAGTTTTTAAAGTTTGCATGACTTTGGATGTCTACAGTTCCACAAATAAGGCTCGGAAGGCCTTGCGGTTTATTAACCGCTTAATCAATTTTTGGAGAGCTATTCATTGCTGAAAACTAGAGCATTTTGTGGGCTCTGGTTGCAGAGAAATTTTGATTCAAAGTTAATCTTTCTTGTTTCAACCCAAAAACTAAAAATCTTAATATGGCCATAACTTCCAAAATAAGGCTCGTAAGAGGTTGCGGTTAACGTTGTTGAATAGACAACGGTCTGGTCTTTGCATTACCGTTCAAAACTCAACATTTTTTTTTTCCAATCGATTTTCGAAAAAAAGCATCACTAAAATTTATCACTAAACATTAATTTTTTTACGAAAGCCTCTGGAACCCATTGAAACGTACATATATAGAAAGGTTTTGTCAAATGCAACCAGCATATCCAAAGCAAACCCTTTTATAATGTCTAGTTTTAGAGATATTTGCATTCAAAGTTATATTTTTGAGTTATGAAGGCTTGTATGACTTTGGATGCCTACAGTTCCGCAAATAAGGCTATGACGTCATTTTCGCTTGCAAAACGCTTAATTAGTTTTTCAAGAGCTATCCATAGCTGAAAACTAGAACATTCTAGGAGGTCTGGTTGCGGAGATATCTTAATTCAAAGTAAATCCATTAAAATCGATTTTTTTGAGTTTTTAAAGTTTGCATGACCTTGGATGTCTACAGTTCCACAAATAAGGCTCGGAAGGCCTTGCGGTTTATTAACCGCTTAATCAGTTTTTAGAGAGCTATTCATTGCTGAAAACTAGAGCATTTTGTGGGCTCTGGTTGAAGAGAAATTTTGATTCAAAGTTAATCTTTCTTGTTTCAACCCAAAAACTAAAAATCTTAATATGGCCATAACTTCCAAAATAAGTTTCGTAAGAGGTTGCGGTTAACGTTGTTGAACAGATAACGGTCTGGTCTTTGCATTGCCGTTCAAAACTCAACTTTTTTTTTCCAATCGATTTTCGAAAAAAAGCATGGACTACCCCCTTATCACTAAAAATTTATTTTTTTACGAAAGTCTCTGGAACCCATTGAAACGTACATATATAGAAAGGTTTTGTCAAATGCAACCAGCACATCCAAAGCAAACCCTTTTATAATGTCTAGTTTTCGAGATATTTGCATTCAAAGTTATTTTTTTGAGTTATGAAGGCTTGTATGACTTTGGATGCCTACAGTTCCGCAAATAAGGCTATGACGTCATTTTCGCTTGCAAAACGCTTAATTAGTTTTTCAAGAGCTATCCATAGCTGAAAACTAGAACATTCTAGGAGGTCTGGTTGCGGAGATATCTTAATTCAAAGTAAATGCATTAAAATCGATTTTTTTGAGTTTTTAAAGTTTGCATGACTTTGGATGTCTACAGTTCCACAAATAAGGCTCGGAAGGCCTTGCGGTTTATTAACCGCTTAATCAATTTTTGGAGAGCTATTCATTGCTGAAAACTAGAGCATTTTGTGGGCTCTGGTTGCAGAGAAATTTTGATTCAAAGTTAATCTTTCTTGTTTCAACCCAAAAACTAAAAATCTTAATATGGCCATAACTTCCAAAATAAGGCTCGTAAGAGGTTGCGGTTAACGTTGTTGAATAGACAACGGTCTGGTCTTTGCATTACCGTTCAAAACTCAACATTTTTTTTTCCAATCGATTTTCGAAAAAAAGCATCACTAAAATTTATCACTAAACATTAATTTTTTTACGAAAGCCTCTGGAACCCATTGAAACGTACATATATAGAAAGGTTTTGTCAAATGCAACCAGCATATCCAAAGCAAACCCTTTTATAATGTCTAGTTTTAGAGATATTTGCATTCAAAGTTATATTTTTGAGTTATGAAGGCTTGTATGACTTTGGATGCCTACAGTTCCGCAAATAAGGCTATGACGTCATTTTCGCTTGCAAAACGCTTAATTAGTTTTTCAAGAGCTATCCATAGCTGAAAACTAGAACATTCTAGGAGGTCTGGTTGCGGAGATATCTTAATTCAAAGTAAATCCATTAAAATCGATTTTTTTGAGTTTTTAAAGTTTGCATGACCTTGGATGTCTACAGTTCCACAAATAAGGCTCGGAAGGCCTTGCGGTTTATTAACCGCTTAATCAGTTTTTAGAGAGCTATTCATTGCTGAAAACTAGAGCATTTTGTGGGCTCTGGTTGAAGAGAAATTTTGATTCAAAGTTAATCTTTCTTGTTTCAACCCAAAAACTAAAAATCTTAATATGGCCATAACTTCCAAAATAAGGCTCGTAAGAGGTTGCGGTTAACGTTGTTGAACAGATAACGGTCTGGTCTTTGCATTGCCGTTTAAAACTCAACTTTTTTTTTTTCCAATCGATTTTCGAAAAAAAGCATGGACTACCCCCTTATCACTAAAAATTAATTTTTTTACGAAAGTCTCTAGAACCCATTGAAACGTACATATATAGAAAGGTTTTGTCAAATGCAACCAGCACATCCAAAGCAAACCCTTTTATAATGTCTAGTTTTCGAGATATTTGCATTCAAAGTTATTTTTTTGAGTTATGAAGGCTTGTATGACTTTGGATGCCTACAGTTCCGCAAATAAGGCTATGACGTCATTTTCGCTTGCAAAACGCTTAATTAGTTTTTCAAGAGCTATCCATAACTGAAAACTAGAACATTCTAGGAGGTCTGGTTGCGGAGATATCTTAATTCAAAGTAAATCCATTAAAATCGATTTTTTTGAGTTTTGAAAGTTTGCATGACTTTGGATGTCTACAGTTCCACAAATAAGGCTCGGAAGGCCTTGCGGTTTATTAACCGTTTAATCAGTTTTTGGAGAGCTATTCATTGCTGAAAACTAGAGCATTTTGTGGGCTCTGGTTGCAGAGAAATTTTGATTCAAAGTTAATCTTTCTTGTTTCAACCCAAAAACTAAAAATCTTAATATGGCCATAACTTCCAAAATAAGGCTCGTAAGAGGTTGCGGTTAACGTTGTTGAACAGATAACGGTCTGGTCTTTGCATTGCCGTTTAAAACTCAACTTTTGTTTTCCAATCGATTTTCGAAAAAAAGCATGCACTACCCCCTTATCACTAAAAATTAATTTTTTTACGAAAGTCTCTGGAACCCATTGAAACGTACATATATAGAAAGGTTTTGTCAAATGCAACCAGCATATCCAAAGCAAACCCTTTTATAATGTCTAGTTTTAGAGATATTTGCATTCAAAGTTATATTTTTGAGTTATGAAGGCTTGTATGACTTTGGATGCCTACAGTTCCGCAAATAAGGCTATGACGTCATTTTCGCTTGCAAAACGCTTAATTAGTTTTTCAAGAGCTATCCATAGCTGAAAACTAGAACATTCTAGGAGGTCTGGTTGCGGAGATATCTTAATTCAAAGTAAATCCATTAAAATCGATTTTTTTGAGTTTTTAAAGTTTGCATGACCTTGGATGTCTACAGTTCCACAAATAAGGCTCGGAAGGCCTTGCGGTTTATTAACCGCTTAATCAGTTTTTAGAGAGCTATTCATTGCTGAAAACTAGAGCATTTTGTGGGCTCTGGTTGAAGAGAAATTTTGATTCAAAGTTAATCTTTCTTGTTTCAACCCAAAAACTAAAAATCTTAATATGGCCATAACTTCCAAAATAAGGCTCGTAAGAGGTTGCGGTTAACGTTGTTGAACAGATAACGGTCTGGTTTTTGCATTGCCGTTTAAAACTCAACTTTTTTTTTTCCAATCGATTTTCGAAAAAAAGCATGGACTACCCCCTTATCACTAAAAATTAATTTTTTTACGAAAGTCTCTAGAACCCATTGAAACGTACATATATAGAAAGGTTTTGTCAAATGCAACCAGCACATCCAAAGCAAACCCTTTTATAATGTCTAGTTTTCGAGATATTTGCATTCAAAGTTATTTTTTTGAGTTATGAAGGCTTGTATGACTTTGGATGCCTACAGTTCCGCAAATAAGGCTATGACGTCATTTTCGCTTGCAAAACGCTTAATTAGTTTTTCAAGAGCTATCCATAGCTGAAAACTAGAACATTCTAGGAGGTCTGGTTGCGGAGATATCTTAATTCAAAGTAAATCCATTAAAATCGATTTTTTTGAGTTTTGAAAGTTTGCATGACTTTGGATGTCTACAGTTCCACAAATAAGGCTCGGAAGGCCTTGCGGTTTATTAACCGTTTAATCAGTTTTTGGAGAGCTATTCATTGCTGAAAACTAGAGCATTTTGTGGGCTCTGGTTGCAGAGAAATTTTGATTCAAAGTTAATCTTTCTTGTTTCAACCCAAAAACTAAAAATCTTAATATGGCCATAACTTCCAAAATAAGGCTCGTAAGAGGTTGCGGTTAACGTTGTTGAACAGATAACGGTCTGGTCTTTGCATTGCCGTTTAAAACTCAACTTTTTTTTTCCAATCGATTTTCGAAAAAAAGCATGCACTACCCCCTTATCACTAAAAATTAATTTTTTTACGAAAGTCTCTGGAACCCATTGAAACGTACATATATAGAAAGGTTTTGTCAAATGCAACCAGCACATCCAAAGCAAACCCTTTTATAATGTCTAGTTTTCGAGATATTTGCATTCAAAGTTATTTTTTTGAGTTATGAAGGCTTGTATGACTTTGGATGCCTACAGTTCCGCAAATAAGGCTATGACGTCATTTTCGCTTGCAAAACGCTTAATTAGTTTTTCAAGAGCTATCCATAGCTGAAAACTAGAACATTCTAGGAGGTCTGGTTGCGGAGATATCTTAATTCAAAGTAAATCCATTAAAATCGATTTTTTTGAGTTTTGAAAGTTTGCATGACTTTGGATGTCTACAGTTCCACAAATAAGGCTCGGAAGGCCTTGCGGTTTATTAACCGTTTAATCAGTTTTTGGAGAGCTATTCATTGCTGAAAACTAGAGCATTTTGTGGGCTCTGGTTGCAGAGAAATTTTGATTCAAAGTTAATCTTTCTTGTTTCAACCCAAAAACTAAAAATCTTAATATGGCCATAACTTCCAAAATAAGGCTCGTAAGAGGTTGCGGTTAACGTTGTTGAACAGATAACGGTCTGGTCTTTGCATTGCCGTTTAAAACTCAACTTTTTTTTTCCAATCGATTTTCGAAAAAAAGCATGCACTACCCCCTTATCACTAAAAATTAATTTTTTTACGAAAGTCTCTGGAACCCATTGAAACGTACATATATAGAAAGGTTTTGTCAAATGCAACCAGCACATCCAAAGCAAACCCTTTTATAATGTCTAGTTTTCGAGATATTTGCATTCAAAGTTATTTTTTTGAGTTATGAAGGCTTGTATGACTTTGGATGCCTACAGTTCCGCAAATAAGGCTATGACGTCATTTTCGCTTGCAAAACGCTTAATTAGTTTTTCAAGAGCTATCCATAGCTGAAAACTAGAACATTCTAGGAGGTCTGGTTGCGGAGATATCTTAATTCAAAGTAAATCCATTAAAATCGATTTTTTTGAGTTTTGAAAGTTTGCATGACTTTGGATGCCTACAGTTCCACAAATAAGGCTCGGAAGGCCTTGCGGTTTATTAACCGTTTAATCAGTTTTTGGAGAGCTATTCATTGCTGAAAACTAGAGCATTTTGTGGGCTCTGGTTGCAGAGAAATTTTGATTCAAAGTTAATCTTTCTTGTTTCAACCCAAAAACTAAAAATCTTAATATGGCCATAACTTCCAAAATAAGGCTCGTAAGAGGTTGCGGTTAACGTTGTTGAACAGATAACGGTCTGGTCTTTGCATTGCCGTTTAAAACTCAACTTTTTTTTTCCAATCGATTTTCGAAAAAAAGCATGCACTACCCCCTTATCACTAAAAATTAATTTTTTTACGAAAGTCTCTGGAACCCATTGAAACGTACATATATAGAAAGGTTTTGTCAAATGCAACCAGCACATCCAAAGCAAACCCTTTTATAATGTCTAGTTTTCGAGATATTTGCATTCAAAGTTATTTTTTTGAGTTATGAAGGCTTGTATGACTTTGGATGCCTACAGTTCCGCAAATAAGGCTATGACGTCATTTTCGCTTGCAAAACGCTTAATTAGTTTTTCAAGAGCTATCCATAGCTGAAAACTAGAACATTCTAGGAGGTCTGGTTGCGGAGATATCTTAATTCAAAGTAAATCCATTAAAATCGATTTTTTTGAGTTTTGAAAGTTTGCATGACTTTGGATGCCTACAGTTCCACAAATAAGGCTCGGAAGGCCTTGCGGTTTATTAACCGTTTAATCAGTTTTTGGAGAGCTATTCATTGCTGAAAACTAGAGCATTTTGTGGGCTCTGGTTGCAGAGAAATTTTGATTCAAAGTTAATCTTTCTTGTTTCAACCCAAAAACTAAAAATCTTAATATGGCCATAACTTCCAAAATAAGGCTCGTAAGAGGTTGCGGTTAACGTTGTTGAACAGATAACGGTCTGGTCTTTGCATTGCCGTTTAAAACTCAACTTTTTTTTTCCAATCGATTTTCGAAAAAAAGCATGCACTACCCCCTTATCACTAAAAATTAATTTTTTTACGAAAGTCTCTGGAACCCATTGAAACGTACATATATAGAAAGGTTTTGTCAAATGCAACCAGCACATCCAAAGCAAACCCTTTTATAATGTCTAGTTTTCGAGATATTTGCATTCAAAGTTATTTTTTTGAGTTATGAAGGCTTGTATGACTTTGGATGCCTACAGTTCCGCAAATAAGGCTATGACGTCATTTTCGCTTGCAAAACGCTTAATTAGTTTTTCAAGAGCTATCCATAGCTGAAAACTAGAACATTCTAGGAGGTCTGGTTGCGGAGGTATCTTAATTCAAAGTAAATCTATTAAAATCGATTTTTTTGAGTTTTGAAAGTTTGCATGACTTTGGATGTCTACAGTTCCACAAATAAGGCTCGGAAGGCCTTGCGGTTTATTAACCGCTTAATCAGTTTTTGGAGAGCTATTCATTGCTGAAAACCAGAGCATTTTGTGAGCTCTGGTTGCAGAGAAATTTTGATTCAAAGTTAATCTTTCTTGTTTCAACCCAAAAACTAAAAATCTTAATATGGCCATAACTTCCAAAATAAGGCTCGTAAGAGGTTGCGGTTAAGGTTGTTGAACAGATAACGGTCTGGTCTTTGCATTGCCGTTCAAAACTCAACTTTTTTTTTTCCAATCGATTTTCGAAAAAAAGCATGGACTACCCCCTTATCACTAAAAATTAATTTTTTTACGAAAGTCTCTGGAACCCATTGAAACGTACATATATAGAAAGGTTTTGTCAAATGCAACCAGCACATCCAAAGCAAACCCTTTTATAATGTCTAGTTTTCGAGATATTTGCATTCAAAGTTATTTTTTTGAGTTATGAAGGCTTGTATGACTTTGGATGCCTACAGTTCCGCAAATAAGGCTATGACGTCATTTTCGCTTGCAAAACGCTTAATTAGTTTTTCAAGAGCTATCCATAGCTGAAAACTAGAACATTCTAGGAGGTCTGGTTGCGGAGATATCTTAATTCAAAGTAAATCCATTAAAATCGATTTTTTTGAGTTTTGAAAGTTTGCATGACTTTGGATGCCTACAGTTCCACAAATAAGGCTCGGAAGGCCTTGCGGTTTATTAACCGTTTAATCAGTTTTTGGAGAGCTATTCATTGCTGAAAACTAGAGCATTTTGTGGGCTCTGGTTGCAGAGAAATTTTGATTCAAAGTTAATCTTTCTTGTTTCAACCCAAAAACTAAAAATCTTAATATGGCCATAACTTCCAAAATAAGGCTCGTAAGAGGTTGCGGTTAACGTTGTTGAACAGATAACGGTCTGGTCTTTGCATTGCCGTTTAAAACTCAACTTTTTTTTCCAATCGATTTTCGAAAAAAAGCATGCACTACCCCCTTATCACTAAAAATTAATTTTTTTACGAAAGTCTCTGGAACCCATTGAAACGTACATATATAGAAAGATTTTGTCAAATGCAACCAGCACATCCAAAGCAAACCCTTTTATAATGTCTAGTTTTCGAGATATTTGCATTCAAAGTTATTTTTTTGAGTTATGAAGGCTTGTATGACTTTGGATGCCTACAGTTCCGCAAATAAGGCTATGACGTCATTTTCGCTTGCAAAACGCTTAATTAGTTTTTCAAGAGCTATCCATAGCTGAAAACTAGAACATTCTAGGAGGTCTGGTTGCGGAGATATCTTAATTCAAAGTAAATCCATTAAAATCGATTTTTTTGAGTTTTGAAAGTTTGCATGACTTTGGATGTCTACAGTTCCACAAATAAGGCTCGGAAGGCCTTGCGGTTTATTAACCGTTTAATCAGTTTTTGGAGAGCTATTCATTGCTGAAAACTAGAGCATTTTGTAGGCTCTGGTTGCAGAGAAATTTTGATTCAAAGTTAATCTTTCTTGTTTCAACCCAAAAACTAAAAATCTTAATATGGCCATAACTTCCAAAATAAGGCTCGTAAGAGGTTGCGGTTAACGTTGTTGAACAGATAACGGTCTGGTCTTTGCATTGCCGTTTAAAACTCAACTTTTTTTTTCCAATCGATTTTCGAAAAAAAGCATGCACTACCCCCTTATCACTAAAAATTAATTTTTTTACGAAAGTCTCTGGAACCCATTGAAACGTACATATATAGAAAGGTTTTGTCAAATGCAACCAGCACATCCAAAGCAAACCCTTTTATAATGTCTAGTTTTCGAGATATTTGCATTCAAAGTTATTTTTTTGAGTTATGAAGGCTTGTATGACTTTGGATGCCTACAGTTCCGCAAATAAGGCTATGACGTCATTTTCGCTTGCAAAACGCTTAATTAGTTTTTCAAGAGCTATCCATAGCTGAAAACTAGAACATTCTAGGAGGTCTGGTTGCGGAGGTATCTTAATTCAAAGTAAATCTATTAAAATCGATTTTTTTGAGTTTTGAAAGTTTGCATGACTTTGGATGTCTACAGTTCCACAAATAAGGCTCGGAAGGCCTTGCGGTTTATTAACCGCTTAATCAGTTTTTGGAGAGCTATTCATTGCTGAAAACCAGAGCATTTTGTGAGCTCTGGTTGCAGAGAAATTTTGATTCAAAGTTAATCTTTCTTGTTTCAACCCAAAAACTAAAAATCTTAATATGGCCATAACTTCCAAAATAAGGCTCGTAAGAGGTTGCGGTTAAGGTTGTTGAACAGATAACGGTCTGGTCTTTGCATTGCCGTTCAAAACTCAACTTTTTTTTTCCAATCGATTTTCGAAAAAAAGCATGGACTACCCCCTTATCACTAAAAATTAATTTTTTTACGAAAGTCTCTGGAACCCATTGAAACGTACATATATAGAAAGGTTTTATCAAATGCAACCAGCACATCCAAAGCAAACCCTTTTATAATGTCTAGTTTTCGAGATATTTGCATTCAAAGTTATTTTTTTGAGTTATGAAGGCTTGTATGACTTTGGATGCCTACAGTTCCGCAAATAAGGCTATGACGTCATTTTCGCTTGCAAAACGCTTAATTAGTTTTTCAAGAGCTATCCATAGCTGAAAACTAGAACATTCTAGGAGGTCTGGTTGCGGAGATATCTTAATTCAAAGTAAATCCATTAAAATCGATTTTTTTGAGTTTTGAAAGTTTGCATGACTTTGGATGTCTACAGTTCCACAAATAAGGCTCGGAAGGCCTTGCGGTTTATTAACCGCTTAATCAGTTGTTGGAGAGCTATTCATTGCTGAAAACCAGAGCATTTTGTGAGCTCTGGTTGCAGAGAAATTTTGATTCAAAGTTAATCTTTCTTGTTTCAACCCAAAAACTAAAAATCTTAATATGGCCATAACTTCCAAAATAAGGCTCGTAAGAGGTTGCGGTTAACGTTGTTGAACAGATAACGGTCTGGTCTTTGCATTGCCGTTTAAAACTCAACTTTTTTTGTTCCAATCGATTTTCGAAAAAAAGCATGGACTTTGCATTGCCGTTTAAAACTCAACTTTTTTTTTTCCAATCGATTTTCGAAAAAAAGCATGGAATACCCCCTTATCACTAAAAATTAATTTTTTTACGAAAGTCTCTGGAACCCATTGAAACGTACATATATAGAAATATTTTGTCAAATGCAACCAGCACATCCAAAGCAAACCCTTTTATAATGTCTAGTTTAGTATTAGTAGTATTTAGTATTTAGTATTTGTATTTAGTATTTAGTATTTGCATTCAAAGTTATTTTTTTGAGTTATGAAGGCTTGTATGACTTTGGATGCCTACAGTTCCGCAAATAAGGCTATGACGTCATTTTCGCTTGCAAAACGCTTAATTAGTTTTTCAAGAGCTATCCATAACTGAAAACTAGAACATTCTAGGAGGTCTGGTTGCGGAGATATCTTAATTCAAAGTAAATCCATTAAAATCGATTTTTTTGAGTTTTGAAAGTTTGCATGACTTTGGATGCCTACAGTTCCACAAATAAGGCTCGGAAGGCCTTGCGGTTTATTAACCGTTTAATCAGTTTTTGGAGAGCTATTCATTGCTGAAAACTAGAGCATTTTGTGGGCTCTGGTTGCAGAGAAATTTTGATTCAAAGTTAATCTTTCTTGTTTCAACCCAAAAACTAAAAATCTTAATATGGCCATAACTTCCAAAATAAGGCTCGTAAGAGGTTGCGGTTAACGTTGTTGAACAGATAACGGTCTGGTCTTTGCATTGCCGTTTAAAACTCAACTTTTTTTTTCCAATCGATTTTCGAAAAAAAGCATGCACTACCCCCTTATCACTAAAAATTAATTTTTTTACGAAAGTCTCTGGAACCCATTGAAACGTACATATATAGAAAGGTTTTGTCAAATGCAACCAGCACATCCAAAGCAAACCCTTTTATAATGTCTAGTTTTCGAGATATTTGCATTCAAAGTTATTTTTTTGAGTTATGAAGGCTTGTATGACTTTGGATGCCTACAGTTCCGCAAATAAGGCTATGACGTCATTTTCGCTTGCAAAACGCTTAATTAGTTTTTCAAGAGCTATCCATAGCTGAAAACTAGAACATTCTAGGAGGTCTGGTTGCGGAGGTATCTTAATTCAAAGTAAATCTATTAAAATCGATTTTTTTGAGTTTTGAAAGTTTGCATGACTTTGGATGTCTACAGTTCCACAAATAAGGCTCGGAAGGCCTTGCGGTTTATTAACCGCTTAATCAGTTTTTGGAGAGCTATTCATTGCTGAAAACCAGAGCATTTTGTGAGCTCTGGTTGCAGAGAAATTTTGATTCAAAGTTAATCTTTCTTGTTTCAACCCAAAAACTAAAAATCTTAATATGGCCATAACTTCCAAAATAAGGCTCGTAAGAGGTTGCGGTTAAGGTTGTTGAACAGATAACGGTCTGGTCTTTGCATTGCCGTTCAAAACTCAACTTTTTTTTTTCCAATCGATTTTCGAAAAAAAGCATGGACTACCCCCTTATCACTAAAAATTAATTTTTTTACGAAAGTCTCTGGAACCCATTGAAACGTACATATATAGAAAGGTTTTGTCAAATGCAACCAGCACATCCAAAGCAAACCCTTTTATAATGTCTAGTTTTCGAGATATTTGCATTCAAAGTTATTTTTTTGAGTTATGAAGGCTTGTATGACTTTGGATGCCTACAGTTCCGCAAATAAGGCTATGACGTCATTTTCGCTTGCAAAACGCTTAATTAGTTTTTCAAGAGCTATCCATAGCTGAAAACTAGAACATTCTAGGAGGTCTGGTTGCGGAGATATCTTAATTCAAAGTAAATCCATTAAAATCGATTTTTTTGAGTTTTGAAAGTTTGCATGACTTTGGATGCCTACAGTTCCACAAATAAGGCTCGGAAGGCCTTGCGGTTTATTAACCGTTTAATCAGTTTTTGGAGAGCTATTCATTGCTGAAAACTAGAGCATTTTGTGGGCTCTGGTTGCAGAGAAATTTTGATTCAAAGTTAATCTTTCTTGTTTCAACCCAAAAACTAAAAATCTTAATATGGCCATAACTTCCAAAATAAGGCTCGTAAGAGGTTGCGGTTAACGTTGTTGAACAGATAACGGTCTGGTCTTTGCATTGCCGTTTAAAACTCAACTTTTTTTTCCAATCGATTTTCGAAAAAAAGCATGCACTACCCCCTTATCACTAAAAATTAATTTTTTTACGAAAGTCTCTGGAACCCATTGAAACGTACATATATAGAAAGATTTTGTCAAATGCAACCAGCACATCCAAAGCAAACCCTTTTATAATGTCTAGTTTTCGAGATATTTGCATTCAAAGTTATTTTTTTGAGTTATGAAGGCTTGTATGACTTTGGATGCCTACAGTTCCGCAAATAAGGCTATGACGTCATTTTCGCTTGCAAAACGCTTAATTAGTTTTTCAAGAGCTATCCATAGCTGAAAACTAGAACATTCTAGGAGGTCTGGTTGCGGAGATATCTTAATTCAAAGTAAATCCATTAAAATCGATTTTTTTGAGTTTTGAAAGTTTGCATGACTTTGGATGTCTACAGTTCCACAAATAAGGCTCGGAAGGCCTTGCGGTTTATTAACCGTTTAATCAGTTTTTGGAGAGCTATTCATTGCTGAAAACTAGAGCATTTTGTAGGCTCTGGTTGCAGAGAAATTTTGATTCAAAGTTAATCTTTCTTGTTTCAACCCAAAAACTAAAAATCTTAATATGGCCATAACTTCCAAAATAAGGCTCGTAAGAGGTTGCGGTTAACGTTGTTGAACAGATAACGGTCTGGTCTTTGCATTGCCGTTTAAAACTCAACTTTTTTTTTCCAATCGATTTTCGAAAAAAAGCATGCACTACCCCCTTATCACTAAAAATTAATTTTTTTACGAAAGTCTCTGGAACCCATTGAAACGTACATATATAGAAAGGTTTTGTCAAATGCAACCAGCACATCCAAAGCAAACCCTTTTATAATGTCTAGTTTTCGAGATATTTGCATTCAAAGTTATTTTTTTGAGTTATGAAGGCTTGTATGACTTTGGATGCCTACAGTTCCGCAAATAAGGCTAAGACGTCATTTTCGCTTGCAAAACGCTTAATTAGTTTTTCAAGAGCTATCCATAGCTGAAAACTAGAACATTCTAGGAGGTCTGGTTGCGGAGGTATCTTAATTCAAAGTAAATCTATTAAAATCGATTTTTTTGAGTTTTGAAAGTTTGCATGACTTTGGATGTCTACAGTTCCACAAATAAGGCTCGGAAGGCCTTGCGGTTTATTAACCGCTTAATCAGTTTTTGGAGAGCTATTCATTGCTGAAAACCAGAGCATTTTGTGAGCTCTGGTTGCAGAGAAATTTTGATTCAAAGTTAATCTTTCTTGTTTCAACCCAAAAACTAAAAATCTTAATATGGCCATAACTTCCAAAATAAGGCTCGTAAGAGGTTGCGGTTAAGGTTGTTGAACAGATAACGGTCTGGTCTTTGCATTGCCGTTCAAAACTCAACTTTTTTTTTTCCAATCGATTTTCGAAAAAAAGCATGGACTACCCCCTTATCACTAAAAATTAATTTTTTTACGAAAGTCTCTGGAACCCATTGAAACGTACATATATAGAAAGGTTTTGTCAAATGCAACCAGCACATCCAAAGCAAACCCTTTTATAATGTCTAGTTTTCGAGATATTTGCATTCAAAGTTATTTTTTTGAGTTATGAAGGCTTGTATGACTTTGGATGCCTACAGTTCCGCAAATAAGGCTATGACGTCATTTTCGCTTGCAAAACGCTTAATTAGTTTTTCAAGAGCTATCCATAGCTGAAAACTAGAACATTCTAGGAGGTCTGGTTGCGGAGATATCTTAATTCAAAGTAAATCCATTAAAATCGATTTTTTTGAGTTTTGAAACTTTGCATGACTTTGGATGCCTACAGTTCCACAAATAAGGCTCGGAAGGCCTTGCGGTTTATTAACCGTTTAATCAGTTTTTGGAGAGCTATTCATTGCTGAAAACTAGAGCATTTTGTGGGCTCTGGTTGCAGAGAAATTTTGATTCAAAGTTAATCTTTCTTGTTTCAACCCAAAAACTAAAAATCTTAATATGGCCATAACTTCCAAAATAAGGCTCGTAAGAGGTTGCGGTTAACGTTGTTGAACAGATAACGGTCTGGTCTTTGCATTGCCGTTTAAAACTCAACTTTTTTTTTCCAATCGATTTTCGAAAAAAAGCATGCACTACCCCCTTATCACTAAAAATTAATTTTTTTACGAAAGTCTCTGGAACCCATTGAAACGTACATATATAGAAAGGTTTTGTCAAATGCAACCAGCACATCCAAAGCAAACCCTTTTATAATGTCTAGTTTTCGAGATATTTGCATTCAAAGTTATTTTTTTGAGTTATGAAGGCTTGTATGACTTTGGATGCCTACAGTTCCGCAAATAAGGCTATGACGTCATTTTCGCTTGCAAAACGCTTAATTAGTTTTTCAAGAGCTATCCATAGCTGAAAACTAGAACATTCTAGGAGGTCTGGTTGCGGAGGTATCTTAATTCAAAGTAAATCTATTAAAATCGATTTTTTTGAGTTTTGAAAGTTTGCATGACTTTGGATGTCTACAGTTCCACAAATAAGGCTCGGAAGGCCTTGCGGTTTATTAACCGCTTAATCAGTTTTTGGAGAGCTATTCATTGCTGAAAACCAGAGCATTTTGTGAGCTCTGGTTGCAGAGAAATTTTGATTCAAAGTTAATCTTTCTTGTTTCAACCCAAAAACTAAAAATCTTAATATGGCCATAACTTCCAAAATAAGGCTCGTAAGAGGTTGCGGTTAAGGTTGTTGAACAGATAACGGTCTGGTCTTTGCATTGCCGTTCAAAACTCAACTTTTTTTTTTCCAATCGATTTTCGAAAAAAAGCATGGACTACCCCCTTATCACTAAAAATTAATTTTTTTACGAAAGTCTCTGGAACCCATTGAAACGTACATATATAGAAAGGTTTTGTCAAATGCAACCAGCACATCCAAAGCAAACCCTTTTATAATGTCTAGTTTTCGAGATATTTGCATTCAAAGTTATTTTTTTGAGTTATGAAGGCTTGTATGACTTTGGATGCCTACAGTTCCGCAAATAAGGCTATGACGTCATTTTCGCTTGCAAAACGCTTAATTAGTTTTTCAAGAGCTATCCATAGCTGAAAACTAGAACATTCTAGGAGGTCTGGTTGCGGAGATATCTTAATTCAAAGTAAATCCATTAAAATCGATTTTTTTGAGTTTTGAAAGTTTGCATGACTTTGGATGCCTACAGTTCCACAAATAAGGCTCGGAAGGCCTTGCGGTTTATTAACCGTTTAATCAGTTTTTGGAGAGCTATTCATTGCTGAAAACTAGAGCATTTTGTGGGCTCTGGTTGCAGAGAAATTTTGATTCAAAGTTAATCTTTCTTGTTTCAACCCAAAAACTAAAAATCTTAATATGGCCATAACTTCCAAAATAAGGCTCGTAAGAGGTTGCGGTTAACGTTGTTGAACAGATAACGGTCTGGTCTTTGCATTGCCGTTTAAAACTCAACTTTTTTTTCCAATCGATTTTCGAAAAAAAGCATGCACTACCCCCTTATCACTAAAAATTAATTTTTTTACGAAAGTCTCTGGAACCCATTGAAACGTACATATATAGAAAGATTTTGTCAAATGCAACCAGCACATCCAAAGCAAACCCTTTTATAATGTCTAGTTTTCGAGATATTTGCATTCAAAGTTATTTTTTTGAGTTATGAAGGCTTGTATGACTTTGGATGCCTACAGTTCCGCAAATAAGGCTATGACGTCATTTTCGCTTGCAAAACGCTTAATTAGTTTTTCAAGAGCTATCCATAGCTGAAAACTAGAACATTCTAGGAGGTCTGGTTGCGGAGATATCTTAATTCAAAGTAAATCCATTAAAATCGATTTTTTTGAGTTTTGAAAGTTTGCATGACTTTGGATGTCTACAGTTCCACAAATAAGGCTCGGAAGGCCTTGCGGTTTATTAACCGTTTAATCAGTTTTTGGAGAGCTATTCATTGCTGAAAACTAGAGCATTTTGTAGGCTCTGGTTGCAGAGAAATTTTGATTCAAAGTTAATCTTTCTTGTTTCAACCCAAAAACTAAAAATCTTAATATGGCCATAACTTCCAAAATAAGGCTCGTAAGAGGTTGCGGTTAACGTTGTTGAACAGATAACGGTCTGGTCTTTGCATTGCCGTTTAAAACTCAACTTTTTTTTTCCTATCGATTTTCGAAAAAAAGCATGCACTACCCCCTTATCACTAAAAATTAATTTTTTTACGAAAGTCTCTGGAACCCATTGAAACGTACATATATAGAAAGGTTTTGTCAAATGCAACCAGCACATCCAAAGCAAACCCTTTTATAATGTCTAGTTTTCGAGATATTTGCATTCAAAGTTATTTTTTTGAGTTATGAAGGCTTGTATGACTTTGGATGCCTACAGTTCCGCAAATAAGGCTATGACGTCATTTTCGCTTGCAAAACGCTTAATTAGTTTTTCAAGAGCTATCCATAGCTGAAAACTAGAACATTCTAGGAGGTCTGGTTGCGGAGGTATCTTAATTCAAAGTAAATCTATTAAAATCGATTTTTTTGAGTTTTGAAAGTTTGCATGACTTTGGATGTCTACAGTTCCACAAATAAGGCTCGGAAGGCCTTGCGGTTTATTAACCGCTTAATCAGTTTTTGGAGAGCTATTCATTGCTGAAAACCAGAGCATTTTGTGAGCTCTGGTTGCAGAGAAATTTTGATTCAAAGTTAATCTTTCTTGTTTCAACCCAAAAACTAAAAATCTTAATATGGCCATAACTTCCAAAATAAGGCTCGTAAGAGGTTGCGGTTAAGGTTGTTGAATAGATAACGGTCTGGTCTTTGCATTGCCGTTCAAAACTCAACTTTTTTTTTCCAATCGATTTTCGAAAAAAAGCATGCACTACCCCCTTATCACTAAAAATTAATTTTTTTACGAAAGTCTCTGGAACCCATTGAAACGTACATATATAGAAAGGTTTTATCAAATGCAACCAGCACATCCAAAGCAAACCCTTTTATAATGTCTAGTTTTCGAGATATTTGCATTCAAAGTTATTTTTTTGAGTTATGAAGGCTTGTATGACTTTGGATGCCTACAGTTCCGCAAATAAGGCTATGACGTCATTTTCGCTTGCAAAACGCTTAATTAGTTTTTCAAGAGCTATCCATAGCTGAAAACTAGAACATTCTAGGAGGTCTGGTTGCGGAGATATCTTAATTCAAAGTAAATCCATTAAAATCGATTTTTTTGAGTTTTGAAAGTTTGCATGACTTTGGATGTCTACAGTTCCACAAATAAGGCTCGGAAGGCCTTGCGGTTTATTAACCGCTTAATCAGTTGTTGGAGAGCTATTCATTGCTGAAAACCAGAGCATTTTGTGAGCTCTGGTTGCAGAGAAATTTTGATTCAAAGTTAATCTTTCTTGTTTCAACCCAAAAACTAAAAATCTTAATATGGCCATAACTTCCAAAATAAGGCTCGTAAGAGGTTGCGGTTAACGTTGTTGAACAGATAACGGTCTGGTCTTTGCATTGCCGTTTAAAACTCAACTTTTTTTGTTCCAATCGATTTTCGAAAAAAAGCATGGACTTTGCATTGCCGTTTAAAACTCAACTTTTTTTTTTCCAATCGATTTTCGAAAAAAAGCATGGAATACCCCCTTATCACTAAAAATTAATTTTTTTACGAAAGTCTCTGGAACCCATTGAAACGTACATATATAGAAATATTTTGTCAAATGCAACCAGCACATCCAAAGCAAACCCTTTTATAATGTCTAGTTTAGTATTAGTAGTATTTAGTATTTAGTATTTGTATTTAGTATTTAGTATTTGCATTCAAAGTTATTTTTTTGAGTTATGAAGGCTTGTATGACTTTGGATGCCTACAGTTCCGCAAATAAGGCTATGACGTCATTTTCGCTTGCAAAACGCTTAATTAGTTTTTCAAGAGCTATCCATAACTGAAAACTAGAACATTCTAGGAGGTCTGGTTGCGGAGATATCTTAATTCAAAGTAAATCCATTAAAATCGATTTTTTTGAGTTTTGAAAGTTTGCATGACTTTGGATGCCTACAGTTCCACAAATAAGGCTCGGAAGGCCTTGCGGTTTATTAACCGTTTAATCAGTTTTTGGAGAGCTATTCATTGCTGAAAACTAGAGCATTTTGTGGGCTCTGGTTGCAGAGAAATTTTGATTCAAAGTTAATCTTTCTTGTTTCAACCCAAAAACTAAAAATCTTAATATGGCCATAACTTCCAAAATAAGGCTCGTAAGAGGTTGCGGTTAACGTTGTTGAACAGATAACGGTCTGGTCTTTGCATTGCCGTTTAAAACTCAACTTTTTTTTTCCAATCGATTTTCGAAAAAAAGCATGCACTACCCCCTTATCACTAAAAATTAATTTTTTTACGAAAGTCTCTGGAACCCATTGAAACGTACATATATAGAAAGGTTTTGTCAAATGCAACCAGCACATCCAAAGCAAACCCTTTTATAATGTCTAGTTTTCGAGATATTTGCATTCAAAGTTATTTTTTTGAGTTATGAAGGCTTGTATGACTTTGGATGCCTACAGTTCCGCAAATAAGGCTATGACGTCATTTTCGCTTGCAAAACGCTTAATTAGTTTTTCAAGAGCTATCCATAGCTGAAAACTAGAACATTCTAGGAGGTCTGGTTGCGGAGGTATCTTAATTCAAAGTAAATCTATTAAAATCGATTTTTTTGAGTTTTGAAAGTTTGCATGACTTTGGATGTCTACAGTTCCACAAATAAGGCTCGGAAGGCCTTGCGGTTTATTAACCGCTTAATCAGTTTTTGGAGAGCTATTCATTGCTGAAAACCAGAGCATTTTGTGAGCTCTGGTTGCAGAGAAATTTTGATTCAAAGTTAATCTTTCTTGTTTCAACCCAAAAACTAAAAATCTTAATATGGCCATAACTTCCAAAATAAGGCTCGTAAGAGGTTGCGGTTAAGGTTGTTGAACAGATAACGGTCTGGTCTTTGCATTGCCGTTCAAAACTCAACTTTTTTTTTTCCAATCGATTTTCGAAAAAAAGCATGGACTACCCCCTTATCACTAAAAATTAATTTTTTTACGAAAGTCTCTGGAACCCATTGAAACGTACATATATAGAAAGGTTTTGTCAAATGCAACCAGCACATCCAAAGCAAACCCTTTTATAATGTCTAGTTTTCGAGATATTTGCATTCAAAGTTATTTTTTTGAGTTATGAAGGCTTGTATGACTTTGGATGCCTACAGTTCCGCAAATAAGGCTATGACGTCATTTTCGCTTGCAAAACGCTTAATTAGTTTTTCAAGAGCTATCCATAGCTGAAAACTAGAACATTCTAGGAGGTCTGGTTGCGGAGATATCTTAATTCAAAGTAAATCCATTAAAATCGATTTTTTTGAGTTTTGAAAGTTTGCATGACTTTGGATGCCTACAGTTCCACAAATAAGGCTCGGAAGGCCTTGCGGTTTATTAACCGTTTAATCAGTTTTTGGAGAGCTATTCATTGCTGAAAACTAGAGCATTTTGTGGGCTCTGGTTGCAGAGAAATTTTGATTCAAAGTTAATCTTTCTTGTTTCAACCCAAAAACTAAAAATCTTAATATGGCCATAACTTCCAAAATAAGGCTCGTAAGAGGTTGCGGTTAACGTTGTTGAACAGATAACGGTCTGGTCTTTGCATTGCCGTTTAAAACTCAACTTTTTTTTCCAATCGATTTTCGAAAAAAAGCATGCACTACCCCCTTATCACTAAAAATTAATTTTTTTACGAAAGTCTCTGGAACCCATTGAAACGTACATATATAGAAAGGTTTTGTCAAATGCAACCAGCACATCCAAAGCAAACCCTTTTATAATGTCTAGTTTTCGAGATATTTGCATTCAAAGTTATTTTTTTGAGTTATGAAGGCTTGTATGACTTTGGATGCCTACAGTTCCGCAAATAAGGCTATGACGTCATTTTCGCTTGCAAAACGCTTAATTAGTTTTTCAAGAGCTATCCATAGCTGAAAACTAGAACATTCTAGGAGGTCTGGTTGCGGAGGTATCTTAATTCAAAGTAAATCTATTAAAATCGATTTTTTTGAGTTTTGAAAGTTTGCATGACTTTGGATGTCTACAGTTCCACAAATAAGGCTCGGAAGGCCTTGCGGTTTATTAACCGCTTAATCAGTTTTTGGAGAGCTATTCATTGCTGAAAACCAGAGCATTTTGTGAGCTCTGGTTGCAGAGAAATTTTGATTCAAAGTTAATCTTTCTTGTTTCAACCCAAAAACTAAAAATCTTAATATGGCCATAACTTCCAAAATAAGGCTCGTAAGAGGTTGCGGTTAATGTTGTTGAACAGATAACGGTCTGGTCTTTGCATTGCCGTTCAAAACTCAACTTTTTTTTTCCAATCGATTTTCGAAAAAAAGCATGGACTACCCCCTTATCACTAAAAATTAATTTTTTTACGAAAGTCTCTGGAACCCATTGAAACGTACATATATAGAAAGGTTTTATCAAATGCAACCAGCACATCCAAAGCAAACCCTTTTATAATGTCTAGTTTTCGAGATATTTGCATTCAAAGTTATTTTTTTGAGTTATGAAGGCTTGTATGACTTTGGATGCCTACAGTTCCGCAAATAAGGCTATGACGTCATTTTCGCTTGCAAAACGCTTAATTAGTTTTTCAAGAGCTATCCATAGCTGAAAACTAGAACATTCTAGGAGGTCTGGTTGCGGAGATATCTTAATTCAAAGTAAATCCATTAAAATCGATTTTTTTGAGTTTTGAAAGTTTGCATGACTTTGGATGTCTACAGTTCCACAAATAAGGCTCGGAAGGCCTTGCGGTTTATTAACCGCTTAATCAGTTGTTGGAGAGCTATTCATTGCTGAAAACCAGAGCATTTTGTGAGCTCTGGTTGCAGAGAAATTTTGATTCAAAGTTAATCTTTCTTGTTTCAACCCAAAAACTAAAAATCTTAATATGGCCATAACTTCCAAAATAAGGCTCGTAAGAGGTTGCGGTTAACGTTGTTGAACAGATAACGGTCTGGTCTTTGCATTGCCGTTTAAAACTCAACTTTTTTTGTTCCAATCGATTTTCGAAAAAAAGCATGGACTTTGCATTGCCGTTTAAAACTCAACTTTTTTTTTTCCAATCGATTTTCGAAAAAAAGCATGGAATACCCCCTTATCACTAAAAATTAATTTTTTTACGAAAGTCTCTGGAACCCATTGAAACGTACATATATAGAAATATTTTGTCAAATGCAACCAGCACATCCAAAGCAAACCCTTTTATAATGTCTAGTTTAGTATTAGTAGTATTTAGTATTTAGTATTTGTATTTAGTATTTAGTATTTGCATTCAAAGTTATTTTTTTGAGTTATGAAGGCTTGTATGACTTTGGATGCCTACAGTTCCGCAAATAAGGCTATGACGTCATTTTCGCTTGCAAAACGCTTAATTAGTTTTTCAAGAGCTATCCATAGCTGAAAACTAGAACATTCTAGGAGGTCTGGTTGCGGAGATATCTTAATTCAAAGTAAATCCATTAAAATCGATTTTTTTTGAGTTTTGAAAGTTTGCATGACTTTGGATGTCTACAGTTCCACAAATAAGGTTTGGAAGGCCTTGCGGTTTATTAACCGCTTAATCAGTTTTTGGAGAGCTATTCATTGCTGAAAACTAGAGCATTTTGTGGGCTCTGGTTGCAGAGAAATTTTGATTCAAAGTTAATCTTTCTTGTTTCAACCCAAAAACTAAAAATCTTAATATGGCCATAACTTCCAAAATAAGGCTCGTAAGAGGTTGCGGTTAACGTTGTTGAACAGATAACGGTCTGGTCTTTGCATTGCCGTTTAAAACTCAACATTTTTTTTCCAATCGATTTTCGAAAAAAAGCATGCACTACCCCCTTATCACTAAAAATTAATTTTTTTACGAAAGTCTCTGGAACCCATTGAAACGTACATATATAGAAAGGTTTTGTCAAATGCAACCAGCACATCCAAAGCAAACCCTTTTATAATGTCTAGTTTTCGAGATATTTGCATTCAAAGTTATTTTTTTGAGTTATGAAGGCTTGTATGAATTTGGATGCCTACAGTTCCGCAAATAAGGCTATGACGTCATTTTCGCTTGCAAAAAGCTGAATTAGTTTTTCAAGAGCTATCCATAGCTGAAAACTAGAACATTCTAGGAGGTCTGGTTGCGGAGATATCTTAATTCAAAGTAAATCCATTAAAATCGATTTTTTTGAGTTTTGAAAGTTTGCATGACTTTGGATGTCTACAGTTCCACAAATAAGCCTCGGAAGGCCTTGCGGTTTATTAACCGTTTAATCAGTTTTTGGAGAGCTATTCATTGCTGAAAACTAGAGCATTTTGTAGGCTCTGGTTGCAGAGAAATTTTGATTCAAAGTTAATCTTTCTTGTTTCAACCCAAAAACTAAAAATCTTAATATGGCCATAACTTCCAAAATAAGGCTCGTAAGAGGTTGCGGTTAACGTTGTTGAACAGATAACGGTCTGGTCTTTGCATTGCCGTTTAAAACTCAACTTTTTTTTCCAATCGATTTTCGAAAAAAAGCATGCACTACCCCCTTATCACTAAAAATTAATTTTTTTACGAAAGTCTCTGGAACCCATTGAAACGTACATATATAGAAAGGTTTTGTCAAATGCAACCAGCACATCCAAAGCAAACCCTTTTATAATGTCTAGTTTTCGAGATATTTGCATTCAAAGTTATTTTTTTGAGTTATGAAGGCTTGTATGACTTTGGATGCCTACAGTTCCGCAAATAAGGCTATGACGTCATTTTTGCTTGCAAAACGTTTAATAAGTTTTTCAAGAGCTATCCATAGCTGAAAACTAGAACATTCTAGGAGGTCTGGTTGCGGAGATATCTTAATTCAAAGTAAATCTATTAAAATCGATTTTTTTGAGTTTTGAAAGTTTGCATGACTTTGGATGTCTACAGTTCCACAAATAAGGCTCGGAAGGCCTTGCGGTTTATTAACCGCTTAATCAGTTTTTGGAGAGCTATTCATTGCTGAAAACCAGAGCATTTTGTGAGCTCTGGTTGCAGAGAAATTTTGATTCAAAGTTAATCTTTCTTGTTTCAACCCAAAAACTAAAAATCTTAATATGGCCATAACTTCCAAAATAAGTTTCGTAAGAGGTTGCGGTTAACGTTGTTGAACAGATAACGGTCCGGTCTTTGCATTGCCGTTCAAAACTCAACTTTTTTTTTCCAATCGATTTTCGAAAAAAAGCATGGACTACCCCCTTATCACTAAAAATTTATTTTTTTACGAAAGTCTCTGGAACCCATTGAAACGTACATATATAGAAAGGTTTTGTCAAATGCAACCAGCACATCCAAAGCAAACCCTTTTATAATGTCTAGTTTTCGAGATATTTGCATTCAAAGTTATTTTTTTGAGTTATGAAGGCTTGTATGAATTTGGATGCCTACAGTTCCGCAAATAAGGCTATGACGTCATTTTCGCTTGCAAAAAGCTTAATTAGTTTTTCAAGAGCTATCCATAGCTGAAAACTAGAACATTCTAGGAGGTCTGGTTGCGGAGATATCTTAATTCAAAGTAAATCCATTAAAATCGATTTTTTTGAGTTTTGAAAGTTTGCATGACTTTGGATGTCTACAGTTCCACAAATAAGGCTCGGAAGGCCTTGCGGTTTATTAACCGTTTAATCAGTTTTTGGAGAGCTATTCATTGCTGAAAACTAGAGCATTTTGTAGGCTCTGGTTGCAGAGAAATTTTGATTCAAAGTTAATCTTTCTTGTTTCAACCCAAAAACTAAAAATCTTAATATGGCCATAACTTCCAAAATAAGGCTCGTAAGAGGTTGCGGTTAACGTTGTTGAACAGATAACGGTCTGGTCTTTGCATTGCCGTTTAAAACTCAACATTTTTTTTCCAATCGATTTTCGAAAAAAAGCATGCACTACCCCCTTATCACTAAAAATTAATTTTTTTACGAAAGTCTCTGGAACCCATTGAAACGTACATATATAGAAAGGTTTTGTCAAATGCAACCAGCACATCCAAAGCAAACCCTTTTATAATGTCTAGTTTTCGAGATATTTGCATTCAAAGTTATTTTTTTGAGTTATGAAGGCTTGTATGACTTTGGATGCCTACAGTTCCGCAAATAAGGCTATGACGTCATTTTCGCTTGCAAAACGTTTAATTAGTTTTTCAAGAGCTATCCATAGCTGAAAACTAGAACATTCTAGGAGGTCTGGTTGCGGAGATATCTTAATTCAAAGTAAATCTATTAAAATCGATTTTTTTGAGTTTTGAAAGTTTGCATGACTTTGGATGTCTACAGTTCCACAAATAAGGCTCGGAAGGCCTTGCGGTTTATTAACCGCTTAATCAGTTTTTGGAGAGCTATTCATTGCTGAAAACCAGAGCATTTTGTGAGCTCTGGTTGCAGAGAAATTTTGATTCAAAGTTAATCTTTCTTGTTTCAACCCAAAAACTAAAAATCTTAATATGGCCATAACTTCCAAAATAAGTTTCGTAAGAGGTTGCGGTTAACGCATTCAAAGTTATTTTTTTGAGTTATGAAGGCTTGTATGACTTTGGATGCCTACAGTTCCGCAAATAAGGCTATGACGTCATTTTCGCTTGCAAAACGTTTAATTAGTTTTTCAAGAGCTATCCATAGCTGAAAACTAGAACATTCTAGGAGGTCTGGTTGCGGAGATATCTTAATTCAAAGTAAATCTATTAAAATCGTTTTTTTTTGAGTTTTGAAAGTTTGCATGACTTTGGATGTCTACAGTTCCACAAATAAGGCTCGGAAGGCCTTGCGGTTTATTAACCGCTTAATCAGTTTTTGGAGAGCTATTCATTGCTGAAAACCAGAGCATTTTGTGAGCTCTGGTTGCAGAGAAATTTTGATTCAAAGTTAATCTTTCTTGTTTCAACCCAAAAACTAAAAATCTTAATATGGCCATAACTTCCAAAATAAGTTTCGTAAGAGGTTGCGGTTAACGTTGTTGAACAGATAACGGTCCGGTCTTTGCATTGCCGTTCAAAACTCAACTTTTTTTTTCCAATCGATTTTCGAAAAAAAGCATGGACTACCCCCTTATCACTAAAAATTTATTTTTTTACGAAAGTCTCTGGAACCCATTGAAACGTACATATATAGAAAGGTTTTGTCAAATGCAACCAGCACATCCAAAGCAAACCCTTTTATAATGTCTAGTTTTCGAGATATTTGCATTCAAAGTTATTTTTTTGAGTTATGAAGGCTTGTATGACTTTGGATGCCTACAGTTCCGCAAATAAGGCTATGACGTCATTTTTGCTTGCAAAACGTTTAATAAGTTTTTCAAGAGCTATCCATAGCTGAAAACTAGAACATTCTAGGAGGTCTGGTTGCGGAGATATCTTAATTCAAAGTAAATCTATTAAAATCGATTTTTTTGAGTTTTGAAAGTTTGCATGACTTTGGATGTCTACAGTTCCACAAATAAGGCTCGGAAGGCCTTGCGGTTTATTAACCGCTTAATCAGTTTTTGGAGAGCTATTCATTGCTGAAAACCAGAGCATTTTGTGAGCTCTGGTTGCAGAGAAATTTTGATTCAAAGTTAATCTTTCTTGTTTCAACCCAAAAACTAAAAATCTTAATATGGCCATAACTTCCAAAATAAGTTTCGTAAGAGGTTGCGGTTAACGTTGTTGAACAGATAACGGTCCGGTCTTTGCATTGCCGTTCAAAACTCAACTTTTTTTTTCCAATCGATTTTCGAAAAAAAGCATGGACTACCCCCTTATCACTAAAAATTTATTTTTTTACGAAAGTCTCTGGAATCCATTGAAACGTACATATATAGAAAGGTTTTGTCAAATGCAACCAGCACATCCAAAGCAAACCCTTTTATAATGTCTAGTTTTCGAGATATTTGCATTCAAAGTTATTTTTTTGAGTTATGAAGGCTTGTATGAATTTGGATGCCTACAGTTCCGCAAATAAGGCTATGACGTCATTTTCGCTTGCAAAAAGCTTAATTAGTTTTTCAAGAGCTATCCATAGCTGAAAACTAGAACATTCTAGGAGGTCTGGTTGCGGAGATATCTTAATTCAAAGTAAATCCATTAAAATCGATTTTTTTGAGTTTTGAAAGTTTGCATGACTTTGGATGTCTACAGTTCCACAAATAAGGCTCGGAAGGCCTTGCGGTTTATTAACCGTTTAATCAGTTTTTGGAGAGCTATTCATTGCTGAAAACTAGAGCATTTTGTAGGCTCTGGTTGCAGAGAAATTTTGATTCAAAGTTAATCTTTCTTGTTTCAACCCAAAAACTAAAAATCTTAATATGGCCATAACTTCCAAAATAAGGCTCGTAAGAGGTTGCGGTTAACGTTGTTGAACAGATAACGGTCTGGTCTTTGCATTGCCGTTTAAAACTCAACTTTTTTTTCCAATCGATTTTCGAAAAAAAGCATGCACTACCCCCTTATCACTAAAAATTAATTTTTTTACGAAAGTCTCTGGAACCCATTGAAACGTACATATATAGAAAGGTTTTGTCAAATGCAACCAGCACATCCAAAGCAAACCCTTTTATAATGTCTAGTTTTCGAGATATTTGCATTCAAAGTTATTTTTTTGAGTAATGAAGGCTTGTATGAATTTGGATGCCTACAGTTCCGCAAATAAGGCTATGACGTCATTTTCGCTTGCAAAAAGCTTAATTAGTTTTTCAAGAGCTATCCATAGCTGAAAACTAGAACATTCTAGGAGGTCTGGTTGCGGAGATATCTTAATTCAAAGTAAATCCATTAAAATCGATTTTTTTGAGTTTTGAAAGTTTGCATGACTTTGGATGTCTACAGTTCCACAAATAAGGCTCGGAAGGCCTTGCGGTTTATTAACCGTTTAATCAGTTTTTGGAGAGCTATTCATTGCTGAAAACTAGAGCATTTTGTAGGCTCTGGTTGCAGAGAAATTTTGATTCAAAGTTAATCTTTCTTGTTTCAACCCAAAAACTAAAAATCTTAATATGGCCATAACTTCCAAAATAAGTTTCGTAAGAGGTTGCGGTTAACGTTGTTGAACAGATAACGGTCCGGTCTTTGCATTGCCGTTCAAAACTCAACTTTTTTTTTCCAATCGATTTTCGAAAAAAAGCATGGACTACCCCCTTATCACTAAAAATTTATTTTTTTACGAAAGTCTCTGGAACCCATTGAAACGTACATATATAGAAAGGTTTCGTCAAATGCAACCAGCACATCCAAAGCAAACCCTTTTATAATGTCTAGTTTTCGAGATATTTGCATTCAAAGTTATTTTTTTGAGTTATGAAGGCTTGTATGACTTTGGATGCCTACAGTTCCGCAAATAAGGCTATGACGTCATTTTCGCTTGCAAAACGCTTAATTAGTTTTTCAAGAGCTATCCATAGCTGAAAACTAGAACATTCTAGGAAGTCTGGTTGCGGAGATATCTTAATTCAAAGTAAATCCATTAAAATCGATTTTTTTGAGTTTTGGAAGTTTGCATGACTTTGGATGTCTACAGTTCCACAAATAAGGCTCGGAAGGCCTTGCGGTTTATTAACCGCTTAATCAGTTTTTGGAGAGCTATTCATTGCTGAAAACTAGAGCATTTTGTGGGCTCTGGTTGCAGAGAAATTTTGATTCAAAGTTAATCTTGCCTACAGTTCCGCAAATAAGGCTATGACGTCATTTTCGCTTGCAAAACGCTTAATAAGTTTTTCAAGAGCTATCCATAGCTGAAAACTAGAACATTCTAGGAGGTCTGGTTGCGGAGATATCTTAATTCAAAGTAAATCCATTAAAATCGATTTTTTTGAGTTTTGGAAGTTTGCATGACTTTGGATGTCTACAGTTCCACAAATAAGGCTCGGAAGGCCTTGCGGTTTATTAACCGCTTAATCAATTTTTGGAGAGCTATTAATTGCTGAAAACTAGAGCATTTTGTGGGCCTGGTTGCAGAGAAATTTTGATTCAAAGTTAATCTTTCTTGTTTCAACCCAAAAACTAAAAATCTTAATATGGCCATAACTTCCAAAATAAGGCTCGTAAGAGGTTGCGGTTAACGTTGTTGAACAGATAACGGTCTGGTCTTTGCATTGCCGTTTAAAACTCAACTTTTTTTTTCCAATCGATTTTCGAAAAAAAGCATGGAATACCCCCTTATCACTAAAAATTAATTTTTTTACGAAAGTCTCTGGAACCCATTGAAACGTACATATATAGAAATATTTTGTCAAATGCAACCAGCACATCCAAAGCAAACCCTTTTATAATGTCTAGGTTAGTATTAGTAGTATTTAGTATTTAGTATTTGTATTTAGTATTTAGTATTTGCATTCAAAGTTATTTTTTTGAGTTATGAAGGCTTGTATGACTTTGGATGCCTACAGTTCCGCAAATAAGGCTATGACGTCATTTTCGCTTGCAAAACGCTTAATTAGTTTTTCAAGAGCTATCCATAGCTGAAAACTAGAACATTCTAGGAGGTCTGGTTGCGGAGATATCTTAATTCAAAGTAAATCCATTAAAATCGATTTTTTTGAGTTTTTAAAGTTTGCATGACTTTGGATGTCTACAGTTCCACAAATAAGGCTCGGAAGGCCTTACGGTTTATTAACCGCTTAATCAGTTTTTGGAGAGCTATTCATTGCTGAAAACTAGAGCATTTTGTGGGCTCTGGTTGCAGAGAAATTTTGATTCAAAGTTAATCTTTCTTGTTTCAACCCAAAAACTAAAAATCTTAATATGGCCATAACTTCCAAAATAGAGCTCGTAAGAGGTTGCGGTTAAGGTTGTTGAACAGATAACGGTCTGGTCTTTGCATTGCCGTTCAAAACTCAACTTTTTTTTTTCCAATCGATTTTCGAAAAAAAGCATGGACTACCCCCTTATCACTAAAAATTAATTTTTTTACGAAAGTCTCTGGAACCCATTGAAACGTACATATATAGAAAGGTTTTGTCAAATGCAACCAGCATATCCAAAGCAAACCCTTTTATAATGTCTAGTTTTCGAGATATTTGCATTCAAAGTTATTTTTTTGAGTTATGAAGGCTTGTATGACTTTGGATGCCTACAGTTCCGCAAATAAGGCTATGACGTCATTTTCGCTTGCAAAACGCTTAATTAGTTTTTCAAGAGCTATCCATAGCTGAAAACTAGAACATTCTAGGAGGTCTGGTTGCGGAGATATCTTAATTCAAAGTAAATCCATTAAAATCGATTTTTTGAGTTTTTAAAGTTTGCATGACTTTGGATGTCTACAGTTCCACAAATAAGGCTCGGAAGGCCTTACGGTTTATTAGTCGCTTAATCAGTTTTTGGAGAGCTATTCATTGCTGAAAACTAGAGCATTTTGTGGGCTCTGGTTGCAGAGAAATTTTGATTCAAAGTTAATCTTTCTTGTTTCAACCCAAAAACTAAAAATCTTAATATGGCCATAACTTCCAAAATAAGGCTCGTAAGAGGTTGCGGTTAACGTTGTTGAACAGATAACGGTCTGGTATTTGCATTGCCGTTTAAAACTCAACTTTTTTTTCCAATCGATTTTCGAAAAAAAGCATGCACTACCCCCTTATCACTAAAAATTAATTTTTTTACGAAAGTCTCTGGAACCCATTGAAACGTACATATATAGAAAGGTTTTGTCAAATGCAACCAGCACATCCAAAGCAAACCCTTTTATAATGTCTAGTTTTCGAGATATTTGCATTCAAAGTTATTTTTTTGAGTTATGAAGGCTTGTATGAATTTGGATGCCTACAGTTCCGCAAATAAGGCTATGACGTCATTTTCGCTTGCAAAAAGCTAAATTAGTTTTTCAAGAGCTATCCATAGCTGAAAACTAGAACATTCTAGGAGGTCTGGTTGCGGAGATATCTTAATTCAAAGTAAATCCATTAAAATCGATTTTTTTGAGTTTTGAAAGTTTGCATGACTTTGGATGTCTACAGTTCCACAAATAAGGCTCGGAAGGCCTTGCGGTTTATTAACCGCTTAATCAGTTTTTGGAGAGCTATTCATTGCTGAAAACTAGAGCATTTTGTGGGCTCTGGTTGCAGAGAAATTTTGATTCAAAGTTAATCTTTCTTGTTTCAACCCAAAAACTAAAAATCTTAATATGGCCATAACTTCCAAAATAAGGCTCGTAAGAGGTTGCGGTTAACGTTGTTGAACAGATAACGGTCTGGTATTTGCATTGCCGTTTAAAACTCAACTTTTTTTCCAATCGATTTTCGAAAAAAAGCATGCACTACCCCCTTATCACTAAAAATTAATTTTTTTACGAAAGTCTCTGGAACCCATTGAAACGTACATATATAGAAAGGTTTTGTCAAATGCAACCAGCACATCCAAAGCAAACCCTTTTATAATGTCTAGTTTTCGAGATATTTGCATTCAAAGTTATTTTTTTGAGTTATGAAGGCTTGTATGAATTTGGATGCCTACAGTTCCGCAAATAAGGCTATGACGTCATTTTCGCTTGCAAAAAGCTTAATTAGTTTTTCAAGAGCTATCCATAGCTGAAAACTAGAACATTCTAGGAGGTCTGGTTGCGGAGATATCTTAATTCAAAGTAAATCTATTAAAATCGATTTTTTTGAGTTTTGAAAGTTTGCATGACTTTGGATGTCTACAGTTCCACAAATAAGGCTCGGAAGGCCTTGCGGTTTATTAACCGCTTAATCAGTTTTTGGAGAGCTATTCATTGCTGAAAACCAGAGCATTTTGTGAGCTCTGGTTGCAGAGAAATTTTGATTCAAAGTTAATCTTTCTTGTTTCAACCCAAAAACTAAAAATCTTAATATGGCCATAACTTCCAAAATAAGTTTCGTAAGAGGTTGCGGTTAACGTTGTTGAACAGATAACGGTCCGGTCTTTGCATTGCCGTTCAAAACTCAACTTTTTTTTCCAATCGATTTTCGAAAAAAAGCATGGACTACCCCCTTATCACTAAAAATTTATTTTTTTACGAAAGTCTCTGGAACCCATTGAAACGTACATATATAGAAAGGTTTTGTCAAATGCAACCAGCACATCCAAAGCAAACCCTTTTATAATGTCTAGTTTTCGAGATATTTGCATTCAAAGTTATTTTTTTGAGTTATGAAGGCTTGTATGACTTTGGATGCCTACAGTTCCACAAATAAGGCCATGACGTCATTTTTGCTTGCAAAACGTTTAATTAGTTTTTCAAGAGCTATCCATAGCTGAAAACTAGAACATTCTAGGAGGTCTGGTTGCGGAGATATCTTAATTCAAAGTAAATCTATTAAAATCGATTTTTTTGAGTTTTGAAAGTTTGCATGACTTTGGATGTCTACAGTTCCACAAATAAGGCTCGGAAGGCCTTGCGGTTTATTAACCGCTTAATCAGTTTTTGGAGAGCTATTCATTGCTGAAAACCAGAGCATTTTGTGAGCTCTGGTTGCAGAGAAATTTTGATTCAAAGTTAATCTTTCTTGTTTCAACCCAAAAACTAAAAATCTTAATATGGCCATAACTTCCAAAATAAGGCTCGTAAGAGGTTGCGGTTAACGTTGTTGAACAGATAACGGTCCGGTCTTTGAATTGCCGTTCAAAACTCAACTTTTTTTTCCAATCGATTTTCGAAAAAAAGCATGGACTACCCCCTTATCACTAAAAATTTATTTTTTTACGAAAGTCTCTGGAACCCATTGAAACGTACATATATAGAAAGGTTTTGTCAAATGCAACCAGCACATCCAAAGCAAACCCTTTTATAATGTCTAGTTTTCGAGATATTTGCATTCAAAGTTATTTTTTTGAGTTATGAAGGCTTGTATGACTTTGGATGCCTACAGTTCCGCAAATAAGGCTATGACGTCATTTTCGCTTGCAAAACGCTTAATTAGTTTTTCAAGAGCTATCCATAGCTGAAAACTAGAACATTCTAGGAGGTCTGGTTGCGGAGATATCTTAATTCAAAGTAAATCCATTAAAATCGATTTTTTTGAGTTTTGGAAGTTTGCATGACTTTGGATGTCTACAGTTCCACAAATAAGGCTCGGAAGGCCTTGCGGTTTATTAACCGCTTAATCAGTTTTTGGAGAGCTATTCATTGCTGAAAACTAGAGCATTTTGTGGGCTCTGGTTGCAGAGAAATTTTGATTCAAAGTTAATCTTGCCTACAGTTCCGCAAATAAGGCTATGACGTCATTTTCGCTTGCAAAACGCTTAATTAGTTTTTCAAGAGCTATCCATAGCTGAAAACTAGAACATTCTAGGAGGTCTGGTTGCGGAGATATCTTAATTCAAAGTAAATCCATTAAAATCGATTTTTTTGAGTTTTGGAAGTTTGCATGACTTTGGATGTCTACAGTTCCACAAATAAGGCTCGGAAGGCCTTGCGGTTTATTAACCGCTTAATCAATTTTTGGAGAGCTATTAATTGCTGAAAACTAGAGCATTTTGTGGGCCTGGTTGCAGAGAAATTTTGATTCAAAGTTAATCTTTCTTGTTTCAACCCAAAAACTAAAAATCTTAATATGGCCATAACTTCCAAAATAAGGCTCGTAAGAGGTTGCGGTTAACGTTGTTGAACAGATAACGGTCTGGTCTTTGCATTGCCGTTTAAAACTCAACTTTTTTTTCCAATCGATTTTCGAAAAAAAGCATGCACTACCCCCTTATCACTAAAAATTAATTTTTTTACGAAAGTCTCTGGAACCCATTGAAACGTACATATATAGAAAGGTTTTGTCAAATGCAACCAGCACATCCAAAGCAAACCCTTTTATAATGTCTAGTTTTCGAGATATTTGCATTCAAAGTTATTTTTTTGAGTTATGAAGGCTTGTATGACTTTGGATGCCTACAGTTCCGCAAATAAGGCCATGACGTCATTTTTGCTTGCAAAACGTTTAATTAGTTTTTCAAGAGCTATCCATAGCTGAAAACTAGAACATTCTAGGAGGTCTGGTTGCGGAGATATCTTAATTCAAAGTAAATCTATTAAAATCGATTTTTTTGAGTTTTGAAAGTTTGCATGACTTTGGATGTCTACAGTTCCACAAATAAGGCTCGGAAGGCCTTGCGGTTTATTAACCGCTTAATCAGTTTTTGGAGAGCTATTCATTGCTGAAAACCAGAGCATTTTGTGAGCTCTGGTTGCAGAGAAATTTTGATTCAAAGTTAATCTTTCTTGTTTCAACCCAAAAACTAAAAATCTTAATATGGCCATAACTTCCAAAATAAGTTTCGTAAGAGGTTGCGGTTAACGTTGTTGAACAGATAACGGTCCGGTCTTTGCATTGCCGTTCAAAACTCAACTTTTTTTTCCAATCGATTTTCGAAAAAAAGCATGCACTACCCCCTTATCACTAAAAATTTATTTTTTTACGAAAGTCTCTGGAACCCATTGAAACGTACATATATAGAAAGGTTTTGTCAAATGCAACCAGCACATCCAAAGCAAACCCTTTTATAATGTCTAGTTTTCGAGATATTTGCATTCAAAGTTATTTTTTTGAGTTATGAAGGCTTGTATGACTTTGGATGCCTACAGTTCCGCAAATAAGGCTATGACGTCATTTTCGCTTGCAAAACGCTTAATTAGTTTTTCAAGAGCTATCCATAGCTGAAAACTAGAACATTCTAGGAGGTCTGGTTGCGGAGATATCTTAATTCAAAGTAAATCCATTAAAATCGATTTTTTTGAGTTTTGGAAGTTTGCATGACTTTGGATGTCTACAGTTCCACAAATAAGGCTCGGAAGGCCTTGCGGTTTATTAACCGCTTAATCAGTTTTTGCAAAGCTATTCATTGCTGAAAACTAGAGCATTTTGTGGGCTCTGGTTGCAGAGAAATTTTGATTCAAAGTTAATCTTTCTTGTTTCAACCCAAAAACTAAAAATCTTAATATGGCCATAACTTCCAAAATAAGGCTCGTAAGAGGTTGCGGTTAACGTTGTTGAACAGATAACGGTCTGGTCTTTGCATTGCCGTTTAAAACTCAACTTTTTTTTCCAATCGATTTTCGAAAAAAAGCATGCACTACCCCCTTATCACTAAAAATTAATTTTTTTACGAAAGTCTCTGGAACCCATTGAAACGTACATATATAGAAAGGTTTTGTCAAATGCAACCAGCACATCCAAAGCAAACCCTTTTATAATGTCTAGTTTTCGAGATATTTGCATTCAAAGTTATTTTTTTGAGTTATGAAGGCTTGTATGTCTTTGGATGCCTACAGTTCCGCAAATAAGGCTATGACGTCATTTTCGCTTGCAAAACGCTTAATTAGTTTTTCAAGAGCTATCCATAGCTGAAAACTAGAATATTCTAGGAGGTCTGGTTGCGGAGATATCTTAATTCAAAGTAAATCCATTAAAATCGATTTTTTTGAGTTTTTAAAGTTTGCATGACTTTGGATGTCTACAGTTCCACAAATAAGGCTCGGAAGGCCTTACGGTTTATTAACCGCTTAATCAGTTTTTAGAGAGCTATTCATTGCTGAAAACTAGAGCATTTTGTGGGCTCTGGTTGCAGAGAAATTTTGATTCAAAGTTAATCTTTCTTGTTTCAACCCAAAAACTAAAAATCTTAATATGGCCATAACTTCCAAAATAAGTTTCGTAAGAGGTTGCGGTTAACGTTGTTGAACAGATAACGGTCTGGTCTTTGCATTGCCGTTCAAAACTCAACTTTTTTCCAATCGATTTTCGAAAAAAAGCATGGACTACCCCCTTATCACTAAAAATTTATTTTTTCACGAAAGTCTCTGGAACCCATTGAAACGTACATATATAGAAAGGTTTTGTCAAATGCAACCAGCACATCCAAAGCAAACCCTTTTATAATGTCTAGTTTTCGAGATATTTGCATTCAAAGTTATTTTTTTGAGTTATGAAGGCTTGTATGAATTTGGATGCCTACAGTTCCGCAAATAAGGCTATGACGTCATTTTCGCTTGCAAAAAGCTGAATTAGTTTTTCAAGAGCTATCCATAGCTGAAAACTAGAACATTCTAGGAGGTCTGGTTGCGGAGATATCTTAATTCAAAGTAAATCCATTAAAATCGATTTTTTTGAGTTTTGAAAGTTTGCATGACTTTGGATGTCTACAGTTCCACAAATAAGGCTCGGAAGGCCTTGCGGTTTATTAACCGCTTAATCAGTTTTTGGAGAGCTATTCATTGCTGAAAACTAGAGCATTTTGTGGGCTCTGGTTGCAGAGAAATTTTGATTCAAAGTTAATCTTTCTTGTTTCAACCCAAAAACTAAAAATCTTAATATGGCCATAACTTCCAAAATAAGTTTCGTAAGAGGTTGCGGTTAACGTTGTTGAACAGATAACGGTCTGGTCTTTGCATTGCCGTTTAAAACTCAACTTTTTTTTCCAATCGATTTTCGAAAAAAAGCATGCACTACCCCGTTATCACTAAAAATTAATTTTTTTACGAAAGTCTCTGGAACCCATTGAAACGTACATATATAGAAAGGTTTTGTCAAATGCAACCAGCACATCCAAAGCAAACCCTTTTATAATGTCTAGTTTTCGAGATATTTGCATTCAAAGTTATTTTTTTGAGTTATGAAGGCTTGTATGAATTTGGATGCCTACAGTTCCGCAAATAAGGCTATGACGTCATTTTCGCTTGCAAAAAGCTAAATTAGTTTTTCAAGAGCTATCCATAGCTGAAAACTAGAACATTCTAGGAGGTCTGGTTGCGGAGATATCTTAATTCAAAGTAAATCCATTAAAATCGATTTTTTTGAGTTTTGAAAGTTTGCATGACTTTGGATGTCTACAGTTCCACAAATAAGGCTCGGAAGGCCTTGCGGTTTATTAACCGCTTAATCAGTTTTTGGAGAGCTATTCATTGCTGAAAACTAGAGCATTTTGTGGGCTCTGGTTGCAGAGAAATTTTGATTCAAAGTTAATCTTTCTTGTTTCAACCCAAAAACTAAAAATCTTAATATGGCCATAACTTCCAAAATAAGGCTCGTAAGAGGTTGCGGTTAACGTTGTTGAACAGATAACGGTCTGGTCTTTGCATTGCCGTTTAAAACTCAACTTTTTTTTCCAATCGATTTTCGAAAAAAAGCATGCACTACCCCCTTATCACTAAAAATTAATTTTTTTACGAAAGTCTCTGGAACCCATTGAAACGTACATATATAGAAAGGTTTTGTCAAATGCAACCAGCACATCCAAAGCAAACCCTTTTATAATGTCTAGTTTTCGAGATATTTGCATTCAAAGTTATTTTTTTGAGTTATGAAGGCTTGTATGACTTTGGATGCCTACAGTTCCGCAAATAAGGCTATGACGTCATTTTCGCTTGCAAAACGCTTAATAAGTTTTTCAAGAGCTATCCATAGCTGAAAACTAGAACATTCTAGGAGGTCTGGTTGCGGAGATATCTTAATTCAAAGTAAATCTATTATAATCGATTTTTTTGAGTTTTGAAAGTTTGCATGACTTTGGATGTCTACAGTTCCACAAATAAGGCTCGGAAGGCCTTGCGGTTTATTAACCGCTTAATCAGTTTTTGGAGAGCTATTCATTGCTGAAAACCAGAGCATTTTGTGAGCTCTGGTTGCAGAGAAATTTTGATTCAAAGTTAATCTTTCTTGTTTCAACCCAAAAACTAAAAATCTTAATATGGCCATAACTTCCAAAATAAGGCTCGTAAGAGGTTGCGGTTAACGTTGTTGAACAGATAACGGTCTGGTCTTTGCATTGCCGTTTAAAACTCAACTTTTTTTTTTCCAATCGATTTTCGAAAAAAAGCATGGACTACCCCCTTATCACTAAAAATTAATTTTTTTACGAAAGTCTCTGGAACCCATTGAAACGTACATATATAGAAATATTTTGTCAAATGCAACCAGCACATCCAAAGCAAACCCTTTTATAATGTCTAGTTTTCGAGATATTTGCATTCAAAGTTATTTTTTTGAGTTATGAAGGCTTGTATGACTTTGGATGCCTACAGTTCCGCAAATAAGGCTATGACGTCATTTTCGCTTGCAAAACGCTTAATTAGTTTTTCAAGAGCTATCCATAGCTGAAAACTAGAACATTCTAGGAGGTCTGGTTGCGGAGATATCTTAATTCAAAGTAAATCCATTAAAATCGATTTTTTTGAGTTTTGAAAGTTTGCATGACTTTGGATGTCTACAGTTCCACAAATAAGGCTCGGAAGGGCTTGCGGTTTATTAACCGCTTAATCAGTTTTTGGAGAGCTATTCATTGCTGAAAACCAGAGCATTTTGTGGGCTCTGGTTGCAGAGAAATTTTGATTCAAAGTTAATCTTTCTTGTTTCAACCCAAAAACTAAAAATCTTAATATGGCCATAACTTCCAAAATAAGGCTCGTAAGAGGTTGCGGTTAACGTTGTTGAACAGATAACGGTCTGGTCTTTGCATTGCCGTTTAAAACTCAACTTTTTTTTTTCCAATCGATTTTCGAAAAAAGCATGGACTACCCCCTTATCACTAAAAATTAATTTTTTTACGAAAGTCTCTGGAACCCATTGAAACGTACATATATAGAAAGGTTTTGTCAAATGCAACCAGCACATCCAAAGCAAACCCTTTTATAATGTCTAGTTTTCGAGATATTTGCATTCAAAGTTATTTTTTTGAGTTATGAAGGCTTGTATGACTTTGGATGCCTACAGTTCCGCAAATAAGGCTATGACGTCATTTTCGCTTGCAAAACGCTTAATTAGTTTTTCAAGAGCTCTGGTTGCGGAGATATCTTAATTCAAAGTAAATCCATTAAAATCGATTTTTTTGAGTTTTTAAAGTTTGCATGACTTTGGATGTCTACAGTTCCACAAATAAGGCTCGGAAGGCCTTGCGGTTTATTAACCGCTTAATCAGTTTTTGGAGAGCTATAGTATGTATGTTCATGATACCGATCGAATCCCAAGTAATTGTTATGCATCTTGACTTGTTAGCTTGAGCTCTTGTAAGTTGAAACTTCCCCTCCAAAACATATTCAGGTATGTGAGCTTTGTATCCGTAAGATTCTAAACTGACAATGGCATCTCTGAAACCTCTATCCAAAACGAATACATCATCTTGTCGAAAAAAACGCCGTACTGTACCATTTTCATCTCTAAAAAGACCTTTCATTATGCTGGCATCAGAGTAAGTCGCTCCAAACGGTCCCATAACATCCAGAATATATGCTAAAATAAATAAAATAAAGAAGGTCACTGTGGCGTATGAGTTACTTTTTTTATTCTGATTTATTTTTCTTTTTTTTTTCTTGGTGTATTTAAAAGCCACATCAATGCAAAAAATACAGTTTTTTTTGACGTTTACGTCCAAACGTGTAAAGATTAAAAAAGATAAAATCCAGATCTTGATCAAATTGGACATTACGATGATTGAAATGACCCACAAAATTCAGCTTGTTCAGCAACAGACCAATCATCTGAATTGATTTTCTTAAACTAAAGATAACGTTTTTTTGTATTAATTTGAAAACAATCTGCCACACACATGGTTTTATTATTTGAGGAAAATCTTATTTTTCTGAAACATAATCCCATAAATATTTTTAAGAAAAAAAAAAAGACATTAAAAAAAAAAACGTTATTATAGTGCTAGCTCCAATAGAACCATTTTTAGAATTTAAATTCCCACCAAATCTTTTGGTCTAATTTTAATCACATTTTTTTTAATTGAAAATCCAATGCTTCAAAAACGACAGTCATTTTTTTTTTATAATTTGGCACCATACATTTTTTTTAATACTATATACCAAGCTGATTTTAAACAAAAATTGTTATTAAAACCATAAAAAAAGGTGGTAGGTAGGTTGTATATATACAACAGTAAAAAAAAGCTAAAGAAATTCTTTTTTTTTTTTTTTTTTCAAAAACGGCTTAAAAAAAATCGAACTCGAGGTTATAATATTCCCTAACATAACGATGATAGAGAACGCGCAAAAAGTATGTTCTGCAATTCTGTCTGTCTGTCCTCGCCTCTACAGCCTAAACGGCTGGAGAGATTTTCCTCAAACTTGGTATATAATGATTTTTGCCTTATATGCCCAGACGTTTTTTAAAGTTTTTTTTAGGACCAAAAATAACGGTACCTGACATACAATTTTTTTTCCGACAAAAAGGAAAACGACTTTTTTTCTCAAAACCAGGCCCGAGGATTTTGTTAAAAAAAAATTAAATAAGGAAATGCTACTTTTTAATAATTTTTTTTATTTTCATAAATTAAATATTTTGGGTACCTCCAGTAGAACCATTTTTTTGGTTTTTGATTTTCTCGAAAACCGTTTAGTTGAAATTTTTCATTTTTCTCATGGTAAAACTTCTAAGAAGTATAAATATTATTGTGAACCAAAACAAGAAAAACATTTTTTTTTTGTTGGAAAATTTAAAACGAAAACGTCTTGGTCAATATTTTTAAAACTAGGTGTTATATAATTTTTTATTATTTTTTAGAATACTTGGAAAAATCCTGTTTCTAAATTCAATAATAACGGTACCTTCCATATAAATTTTGAAAAATCGTTAAGAAAAAACTTACTTTCTCGAAAACGGCTCCAAGAATTTTGATAAAAAGATGTGCATTTGCTATTTCAGGTATGGTCAATATTTTGATGAAGACAAATTTTATTAATAACGGTTAATAACGGTGCCTGTCATAGAACCCATATTTTTGTTTCCAAATTTTTCGTTGACGGCTGCACCGATTTCAACAAAAATCTTTATACTAGAACTCCTTCAATTCAACTAATTTAGCATATACAAATATTCAAAAAAATAATTGTTGGATTTTTAAAAAAATTTTGAATTTTTTTTTTTTTTGAAAATTCAGTATCTTGAAAACGGAACGGTTTTATTTTGTGTAAAATTGTATTTTATTAAATAATAACATCCTTATTCATACAAAAAAATAAATTATTTAAGCGCCCGTGTTTAGGAAAACTACACCATGGAATAAGAATTTTCTGGGATCAAACTAAAGGTAATTGCTTATTGCTCCATTTAAGTCATGAATATTCTTATTCCATGGTGAAGTTTTCCTAAACACGGGAGCCAAAGTAACAATTTTTTCTTTATGAATAAGGGTGTAAATGTTGGCATACCAGGTTTTATTTTTTAAAATGAGCGAAATATTTTTTATATAAGAAAAATAATTCTTAAGAAAAGCGCTCAAACGATTTTTGATTTTTTTTCATAAATTCATATTTATCAAACAAATCAAATGGCATTCTTTATTTTGAGCTCTAAGTTTTTAAGCCATTAAAAAAACAAATTTATAGTCATTTATAGTAATAATTTATTTAATTTTTTTTTTTGGTTATGATATCATAATATTTTGGAACCAATACATATATTACTTGTACACCATCAATTCCTAAGCTACGTTAAAGTTGTTAGCTACGAGAGCAAGTTCGTGCGATCCAGTCGTGCCCAATTTTTCTATTGTTTTTTAAATTTATGATCTTATCACCACATTGGCGGAGATAAAGATTTTTAAGATTTAATTTACTATTTTGGCTAAGAAAACGAGGTCAGAGCATCAATTCAATTAAAATTCATATCTTATCTGAAAACAAATCGAAGTTTAAGTTTTAACACATTTATTTAACACAATTATCATCCATTTAAATAAAATAAAAGCTTACATTAGTATAATTATAATAAGGTTTTTTTATTGAAAGAAAAATATTGTGGTGAATATGCCCATTTGTGTGAACAACGAGACATTACTTCAACTTTGCGTACCATCTTTGAAATAAATAAATAATTAAATCCATCACGGTTGGTGTCCAGGCTCGTATGTTTTTCGTCAGGCTGGAATAATTGAACGAAACCTTTTTGGAAAAGCACCATCTAGCAGACCCTAGAAAATTCTAGAACCCTTTATTTCGGATATAAATACTGGGCCACCAGTCCGAAAGGGGCATTTTGATTTTGAAAGTGAACGAATTAATGTCAGTGTGAATAAAGAGTTTCATGCTCTGCTTGGTTATAGTAAAATTATTAGAAATAAAAGTATTTGAAATAAAAGCGTTTTATTTTGTGAAGTAATTGGTGTTTCAGTTTGAATAAAGGAAATAAGTGTTATTTGCGAACCCTTTGTAAAATATGACAATATTAATTAGTGCATTTTGCATCGCAGCTTTTTTTTTTTTTTTTTTTTTATGAACGCGAACCATTGTCTTCAACAAATAGTGAATGTAAAACTTAGGCACCATTTTTGTTAATTTAACCAAAAAGGGGTTACTCCTACTGTCTGTCGAAGGTGCCCAAGGTTGCACTGTCGGAAGAGTCCCGAATTGTACTTTTTAAATTATCACTTTTTAGTAATTTGTAACGCAATAGCAATTGTTTTGTATTGCATACTTTAACATACTTTTGTTAAAGATAAATTTAAAAATAAAAACACAATACCACTCAAAGCAGGTTTTCCTTTTCATTTTAGCACGGATAAAAATCTGTCAGCTAACATAATTGACGTGGGTTTGGCATTAGAAAAACCTACTATCAACATTTTTTCAAAATTTTTAAAGGTCCTTGCGCAAAAAATTTTAAAGGTCCTTTCGAAAATGGCCACACTTGTCGGAGGTGCCCCGCTGTCGGAGGGTGCCACATCTAACCTAAATTTCGTTTAAGGTGTCAACACAAATACAGAAGTCGTTTAATCAATTTATGTTTATCTAATTATGTGTTTCTTATCGGCTATAGAGCTGCTAGCGATGTTGTATTTGTAATTCATGTAAAATCGTAAATTACTATGGATGGCTTTTTCAATAAAACACGCCTAATATGTACTTAAAACTTAGGGCTTGGCCACGCAGTGAGCGGCAAGCGCCAGAGCGACAGATCGAACAAATCCTGAGCGACACAAATAAATTAAAACATATGAGGTTGTATGGTTGCGACCACGTAGCCATTGAGCGACAAGCGACATTTCTAAGCGACAGAGCGTCGTCGTTTTGTTTTCAAATCTTTTCTATTTTTTATTGAATCCTGAGCGACAAATTACTATTATGCTTGTAGCCATTTGCAATGCTTGTAGGAGCTTGGAGGTCTACTCCTTCTCTCTTTTTGATATTTTTTATCAGTTGGAATGATTGGGACCCTTTATTTGATTATATTCAATAAATGAAGAAAAGGACTTTGGAATGCCAGTACCCCATTTGTGGTATTAAAAAAAAAACAAGTATACCATCAAACGGCCCATGGCTTCAACAACTTTCTTTCGCTAAATAATAACTGAAACTGAGTTACCTATCATAACTGACTTTTCAGAGTGTATAATTTTTTTTTCTCCACAAAAGAAGCAAGAAAACACATATTTCCAAGAAATTCATTTTTGTTTTTAAAATCAAATACACTGTATTGTTACCAAATGTCAGATGGCGGCCATTTTTGATATAAAATTCCAAATGCACATTCAATATACATTTCCTTGCCGTTGATGAACACCAAATTTCTTTTTTCGAGGCGACTTTCTGACAAATCTCTACGACGAACGTTCCTTGAGAACGAAATTTTCAAAACTATTCGCTCGAGAGTTGTCTCCAACAAATGGTGAGTTGTCGCTTGGATTTGCCAGTCTGTCGCTCAGTCGCTCTGCCGCTCAGTCGCTCTGCCGCTCAGTTGCTATGCCGCTCACTGCATGGCCAAACCAAGCCCTAAGAGCCCAGGGCTGCCAGACATACATACATACGTTATTTTATAAAGGCTTGGATTTTTTGTGTGAACAGATACTATGGTAGCTAGGAAAAAATACTAAGAATCTTCAATCTGGCACAATTAGGAGGTAGCGATTGTTAAAGTTGCATACAAATGTTACATAACGTTTGTATCAATGACTGTTTTAAGTGGTAGTTGTTATGTTTTCTGGTAGTTGCTATTTGAAAATTGGTAGCTCTAAATCATGTTTCTGGTAGTTGTTATTAAACACTTCGCCCTTTCTTCGATATCAAAACATAAAGAACTTCTACGAATGTCTATTTTCAATCACCCAGTGTAAGATAGAATATTTGCATTCATATTATTAGGATTATGTAAGTACAGAAAACGTTTTCAACTATTAGCTGATCTCAAAATTTTAAACGGACATAACCTATTTCCCGCACAGAATAAGCGCACTTGGTTGTGTTGCCTCAACGACTTCACATGCAATTTCAAACAGCAACCTATATTTTTGACCACCGTATTTATGATTTTTCAACAATTGTTTTTTCTATTACTCAAGTGCGACAGAAAATTGGTAAGCAAGCAAATCAAAAAATTTCGGCATCAGCATTTTGACATCAAAAGCGAGGAATTTGTAGAAAAAGTTCAAATATTAATTACAAAAATTTGCATGGCATCAGTCTTATCTACAACATAATGATTTTTGTGAGCATAAACTCAAAACTCATAGTAGGGGTATTCATGCGAACGCGTAAAACCCAGTTAAACCTGAGAAATGAACTGTCAAAATTTGTATGGGAAAAATATTCTGCAAAACAGATTTTATCTCACGAATTTGATGCGCAAAGTGCAGAAATAATCCTGATACACTGGGATAATTTGATTATTTCCCACGTTTACGCAAGTATTTTTAATGGGGTGTTCATGTTAAGATGTTGTTATCGCCGTATCAGGTAAACATCCTACTGTCTAAAAGGATCTCTTACAGAATGCCTTAAACAAGCTTATGAACTGGGCAGAACGTTGTGGACTGCGTGTCAACCCCGACAAAACTGAACTTGTCTTCTTCTTGTCTTCTTCAGGAAATATAAAATTCCACACATAGATCCGCCCACCATTAAAAGAATTCCACTAACATTCTCCGACAAAGCTAAATATCTGGGTCTTATTTTATATAAGAAGTTAAGTTGGGAACCTAATATAGAAGAAGAGACAAGAAGGCCACAGTAGCACTCTTCTCTTGCAAAAAAGCCATTGGAAGTAAATGGGGACTCCAACCCCGTATTACTCACTAGCTATACATCTCGGTTATAAGACCGATTTTAACATACGGGGTGGACAGCTCTAGATAAAGGGGTTAACCACGATAAACTTAGTAAAGTCCAAAGATCAGCCTGCAAGTGTATAAGTGGAGCACTTCGTTCTACTCCCTCCACGGCACTGGACACTCTTCTTCATCTGAAACCCCTCGATATATTTAGTAAACAAACAGCAGCAAGTACGGCAATCCGTCTTAAAGCCTCTTCACAGTGGACAAATAATGAATCAGCTATACTAAACTCATACAGATCACTTCCACGTATAATTGACTACACCATCCCACAATTCCGTTTCGATAAAAATTTTCAAGTTGTCATACCTACCAGATCCACATGGGAGGACGTGACATTTTTGGAAGACGAATCGATTCATTTCTATACGGACGGCTCAAAAACCGATGATGGGGTTGATGGAGGCGTGTACTCAGAAAGACTAAATTTAAGTCTCTCATTTCGTCTTCCAGACCATTGTAGCGTGTTCCAGGCAGAACTTTTGGCGATAAAGGAAGTTTTATCTTGGCTCAAGGAAAACGTGATATCGACTTCTGATATCCGCATCTTCCCAGATAGCCAAGCTGACATAAAATCTCTCGACTGTGTCTCTACAAATTCTATAACAGCCCTAAACTGTCGATCATCTCTTATAGAGATGGCACAGCAGTTCAATACTCTCCTTTATTGGGTGCCGGCCCACAGGGACATTCCGGGTAATTGTAAAGCTGGTGAACTCGCCAAAGGTGGAACAAGACTACCTATTTTAAGGTAAATATCGGTATACCTATATAGATACATGCAAATTTTTGATGAAGCAAGATGCTTTAAGGAGAACAAACCTTAGGTGGAACAACTTAACCACTTGCCTGGCGATAACACAGATCTGGCCTAAGCTAGATGTGAGGCGCTCTAAGTGTTTGATATCTTTGAACAGATTGCATATCAGCTCCGTAATTGGTGTCCTAACTGGGCACTGTCTTATAGGCAAGCACGCAAAGCGGCTTGGAGTTTTCGCAAATGACTTTTTCAGAAACTGTATGGACTCTGCTCATGCCCTGCCCTATCTCAAAGGCGTAGACTTCATCTCGGAGACTTCATCTTCAATGATCCTAGTGACCTGTAAATATAGACATAAGTAGTCTCGCACGCTTCATTAGAAGCTCCAACTGGTTTTAACGAATGGGGAGAAAATCTCCCTAGATTCACGTGGTATCACAACGGACCAACTTATGGCCTAAGTGTGACAGTTCTTTGCTGGCAGCCACTTCAACCTAACCTAACCTATAAGATCTTGCGGAAAGTTAAATTTGTCTGCAAAGTCGGAAATTATATCGTTGCATGAATACCCTTATTGAATCGCTTTTCCAAAAGATAATTATTTTTGAATTCATATTTGGCGCATTTTATTGCACAGTATTTCAGATAGCGCGGTAAAATTATACCCTCGGTAAAAAAAAAATCAAAATTAAGAAAGTGTCGATACAACATCCAACCGATAAACGGGCTACGTCTGAAAAAACTGTTTAAATCGAAACGATTTATTTTTTGGTGGTTCTGATTTTTTCTTAAAACAGCCCCTGGTATGTATGTTTGGCGGCCCTGATGGGTCTGGGGATTCAGGTCTAAAGCTATCAATTGTTAAAAGGATCAGCCAAATACATCACCATAACCTAAAACTTCTGTAATTTTCAAGCATTTTTGCTTAATGTCTTGTGTCTTGCAACGTGCTACCCAACTATTCCCTTGATACAAGTATCATATTTTGTCATCGTATAGCAAGCATAAATAGAGGTCTGAGACATTTGAGTTTACTTAAGATTGTACATGTGTGGAATTCTTAAATTCAATTTAACCTTGAAGTGATGCAAACCTTTAATAAACCTACTTAAATGTTTCTTCCAATTCATAATCAGTTTATATCATCTTTCAAGGAAACTAGATTAGATACTTCAGGATCGTATATAAAACGCTCGCAGAAACTTCTTCTTCTTCCACTTCTTCAAATCCCATCCAATAAACCTTATCTAAAATTAATCCCAGTTAAGGACGACCCCACCACACACATGACCGAACTGTGGTCGACCACAGTATATAAAGAGAAAGACAGAAAAAAAAATAAAAAACAATTCACTTTGCCAACCTCACTCTGTCCGTTTATATCAACGATAAATTAATAAAGTCTTCCAATTACTACTACAGACTGCCTCTCAGTCGGCTGCTGACCATCCTAAAAATTTCAACGCCCTTTATTATACAAGTAGGTATAGAGTGCTTCAATACTCAGTCTCAGCCAGAGTCAGCCCACCATCACCACCACCGTCAGCAGCAAGCATGTAGTGTTGTCCGTACTGTCTCCTGTCCGCAAAGTATTGATTCATGATGTTGATATTTCCTTCTGGAATCACGATTGAAACCCTCATGAAGGAGTGGATCATTATTATTATTATTAGTCTGGAGTGAAGGTGCAGACGGCCGGCGGCGCGGTGGCGGGGTATATATATGTAGGTACGGGCTTATGGTAAACATTGAGGACAATATAAACTAACTCAATTTGGAAAGGCACTTGAATGAACCATATTCTCTGGTAAACTTTGAATTGAAAGGCTCCTGACTCCTGAAATTGTTTGTTCAAATAACAATAATAAGCTGTAATGAGAAGCAAAATACATATGTATGAGTATGTCCTTGCCCATGTAAATAGTTTGAAAGTAATTCATCCAAAAAAAATTCATTGCAAATATAAACGTCAATTTTCCAAAAAGTAAGGCCCAAATAAATATCAAGTAAATTTCTTCAATTGTGATGAGGTTCAATATAATTAAATATTTTATGTAGTATGTAGGTATCTGTATTTATAGCGTGGGAAGTAGAAATTTAAAAATAAACATGTATGTGATGTAATTTTGTACCTATCTACAATAAATTATAAATTAATGCAAAACTCACTTAGTAGAGGTAGAATTATTAGATAATTATTTTAATTGGACTTGTTGAACTGTTGATTCAAGTATAGGCTTTCAGGCTCATAAATTATAAAAAAATAATTAATTATTATTTATACAGTTGTCGTTTTCAATATTTCTTTGGGCTACTTTTACTTTTTTATTGGCAATGATATTACACCTCAACTATATAGACCAACATTTAAACGTCAAAACGAACGAAATGACAACCTTATCATATTCTTTACTTACACCAGTATTTATAAAGAAAAAATAGTGACTTCAGTACATGTGTTTAGGAAAACTACACCATGGAATACGAATATTCCGGACTCAAGTGGAGGCAGTAAGCAATTGCCTTTAGTTTAAGTCCGGAAAATTCTTATTCCATGGTGTAGACTGTAGAGGTTTCCTAAACACGGGAGCTGAAATAACTTTTTTTTTCTTTATAAATACGGGGGTTAATGTATGGAACTTTATCATAAGTCATAACTGTTTGATTTTTTTAAATCCAAAACTTGCCCTATAGTTATGCTAGGTTTCCACTTGTCATTGAAAAGACGCAAATTGACAAACTTTCCAGGACAGGGTGGCTTTTACTAACACAAAAAGCAAAGAAAGTATTAGTAGCGTGCAAGTATAAGCCACCCTGTCCTAGAATGTTTGTCAATTTACGTCTTTTCAATTACAAGTGGAAACCTAGCACCTATAGTACCTATAGATATCGCAAGTAAAAATTTAAACTGATCTAAATGCTTCATACTTACTAAAAGTCTATACTACTTACTTACTTACTTTTGATGGCGCTCATAGCCCAGGATGGGCTTCGGCCTCAACTAACAAGCCCCTCCAACCAGGTCTGTCCCTAGCTAGCCGCTTCCAGTTGCGCACACCAAGTGCTTTGATGTCGTCAGCCACTTGTTTGCGACACCTGTTACGGGTTCTTCCTCTGCTGCGTACCCCATCGGGGTTGGATTCGAAGACTCGTCGGGCAGGTGCGTTGCTGTCCATACGCTCCACGTGCTCCAGCCATCTCAGCCGCTGTTTTTCAGCTTTTTGACCAGGTCAACGTCGCTGTATAGCCCGTAAGCTCGTCGTTGAATCTTCTCCTCCATACTCCTTCATTACACACCGGTCCGAAAATCACACGAAGAATCTTCCTCTCAAGGCACCCTAGCAGATTTTTATCCGAATCTTTCAGTTTCCATGCTTCTGACCCATAAAGCAGGACCGGGATGATTAGGGTTTTGTATAAAGTCTCCTTGGTTCTCTGAGAGACGGCCTTACTACTTAAATGCCTTCTTAGACCGAAGAAACAGCGGTTGGCAAGAGTAATTCTTCGCTTGATCTCTGCACTGATGTCATTCTGCGATGTAATAGTGGCCCAGGTAGACAAAGTCCTTGACAACTTCTATACTAAGTTAAGTCTATACTAAGTTAAGTTAATATTTTAATGAAATTTCAAAGTTCAATTACTTTTTTAAATTTGTGTGTTGGCCTGAAAGTGAAAGAGTTCAACTTACCATAAACGATTCATCTTGGTAGATTAACTTGTTCAAATGATTCAACAAGTAAAGAGAATTTTTGTCTATTGACTGTTACAGTTTTATTGTGTTACAAAAATAATTTCCACTTGTTTTACAAACATAGCTGAACAAGTAATTGTTGAATAGTTGACTTGTTGTTCTGTGTTATAGGCCCCCCCCCCCAACTAACTATTTAACCTGTTTAAGTGTATATACAATCTATTTTCTAGTTTGTATAGCAACTAATGACTGACATTATAAGGCCTAGTAAAGCAGTGTACTATTTAAAGAAAAAAACCGTTGCTATAAATTTTATTATTATTGCTGTTTTTATTTTTCCTTCCATTTTACCATTTCGTTAGGGAGTTAGCACCGCTTTTCTATTTATTCTGAAATGTAAAGAAATTTATTTTATTTCAAATTCAACTTTTACTCACATCGAGAACTCAGCTCCTCTCGACATGTAGTCCACCACGCAACACAACATGCCAATAAATTGGCAATATACCATACGCGTGTAAAAATTTTAATGAGTTGATACCTCAAGTCCAAAAAAATCAAACTAAATTTTCATTAAACATTGGTACCCACAACAGGGTTTTAGAAGATTAAATTTAAAGCATCAATCATTAAATTCTCCATAAGTAAAGTAAATATTTTAAATTTACATTTTTCAAATGCGTTGTGCATAAACGTGGTCCCGGGAATGGCCCGGGACCACCATCTGATGGTTGCTACCTTAAGATTGCGTACAGCTGCAGTTCGGAGATCCCAAGGAAACACTCGAATGCCCAAGTTTAATACAGATAGACTGACGCAGTGCGCCAACAACTAGGGGACCACCTTTCACAAGGATTGAACGCAATCAGCAGCACGGAAACCACATCCATCGAAAATCATTGGTGTGCTGTGAAAAATGTGTTCATATCCGGTGCTGAAAGTATAGTCGGCCGGGCGGAAGGGAGAAATAGTGCTTGGCTTTCCGACGAAACTTGGGCAAGGATCGAAGAAAGGAAACACCTTAAAGCTCGCATCGCAGCTACCCCAGCAGCAGGGAGAAACGAGCTTGAGTCTACGTACCGCATGAAGATGAGGGAAGTTCACCGTAGTGTGCGACGTGATATGCGTAACTACATCAACGCATTGGCTACAGAAGCAGAAGAAGCCGCTAGTAGGTGTGACAGTAGGACCGTCTACAGAATTGCCAAAGACCTCACTGGTGTCCAGAGCTCTAAACAACACCTGGTTAAAGACACAAACGGATCCCTGCTAATTTCGGATGAGGACCAGCTCATAAGGTGGAAGGAACACTTTTATGCGGTTTTAAACCTCGTTTTCGCCAGTGAAGTGAACCCTATTCCCACTGAGCTACCCGAAGTAACAATTTCCCCAATACGCACCATCCCCCCCAGTAAAGAAGAAATTATGACCGCCATCAAAGCACTGAAGAACAACAAAGCGGTTGGACTTGACGGTATTCTTGCAGAGCTCTTAGGAGCAGCCCCAACAACATCGAGCGAGTTACTGCACCCACTTGTTAAGAGAGCTTGGGAAACAGAGAGCTTTCCTGAAGAGTGGAAAAAAGGAATGATTGTCAAGCTCCCAAAGAAAGGAGATCTCACACAGTGCGAAAACTGGAGAGGAATATGCGTTCTGCCTGCAGTAGCCAAGATAATAGCAAGGATAGTATTGGACCGAATTAAAGACCACCTCGAAGACACACTCGACGCCGAACAAGCAGGTTTCCGCACTGGATCTTCCTGTGTGGATCACATCAACACCTTGCGGATCATCATCGAACAGTGCGTTGAATATCGATCACCACTTCACCTGCTGTTCATCGATTTTGAAAAGGCGTTCGACAGTGTCAATAGAGAATTTATTTGGCTTGCTTTGCGCAGTAGGGGCATCCCAGATAAATTGATTGCTATTACCAATTCTACATATGATGGATCCAAGTGTCACGTTTTGCACAATGGTAGGCTGTCAGAGGAGTTTGAAATCCAAAGTGGAGTTAGACAAGGCTGTATACTGTCACCAATACTGTTCCTGTTGGTGATAAGTGACGTACTGCACGCAGCTTTGTCAAATGGAATTGAAGGAATTCAGTGGACTCTGCACCTCTCACCTCAAACATCTGGACTACGCGGACGACGTGTGCATACTCTCTCATAGGATCATGGATCTCCATCAAATGACAACAAGGGTGGAGAGAGAAGCAGAAATCGTAGGGCTTAAGATCAACTCGGCAAAAACTAAAAGGATCAGCCTTGGAACTTCCTCATCAATCCAAGTAAATATTTCTAGATAACCGGTAGAGATGGTAGAGTATTTCCAATATCTTGGGAGTATTGTCTGTACGTGTGGCGGAACTGAACTGGACGTAAACAGTCGAATCAAAAAAGCAAAGGCTGCGTTCGGAATGCTGTCCAAAATATAGAGAAACAACTCTTTTAGCTTAAAGACCAAGCTACGACTGTTTCGCTCCAATGTTGAATCCGTTCTGCTTTACGGCTGCAGCACTTGGAAAGTCACTGACACTGTCACTAGAAAGCTGCAAACCTTCGTTAATAGATGTCTACGAAACATCTTGAGGATTTTCTGGCCCAACCGTATCTCTAATACCGAACTTCATGCGAGAACGGGTCAGGAGCCCATTGACTCCATTATACGGAGAAGAAAGTGGCAGTGCATTGGCCATACGCTTCGAAAAGGCGACCGGTGCATTGCATCTCAAGCAATGCAGTGGAACCCGCTGACACAGAAGGGAAGACAAGTGGGCCGGCCTAGAAGTACATGGCGAAGAACGGTCGAACAGGAATTGGCACGACTGGGGAAAAGTTGGAGAGAGCTGAAATATATTTCAAGAAATCGTACACGATGGCGCGTAGGTGTAGTGGAGGCCCTATGTCCCGTAAGGGAAACATCACGGACGTAATAGGTCCGAGGACCTAAGTAAGTAGTAAGTAGTATAAGCTTTTTTATCGTACGCAAGTAGATATGTGAAGTTGTATAATTAAGTTGCTTAATTCTATCAAAGTCTCACCTAAGGGGACAATTAGGTATTTAATATTTCATTTTCCGATATACCTTCGTTTGTTTTCTAATTAACAAATTGCAAAAGATATAATTAAGGAAGGCAATAATGTAAAAAAAAAAAACAAATTACCTCTTTTTTCTTAAAAGCTTTCATTTTTGATTTCTGTGAGAAAGCTATTAACAAAATGCAAAAGCTATACATTTAAAATGGATGGCAGTATCTGTCACAAATATAAATTCTCAATTTGCATAAGTTAGCTGTTAACAAAATGCAAAAGCTATAATTTCGTTACGGAAGCCAATTTAGATGTCACAACCAAAGCAAAATTCCAGCGCTTTATTAAACAAATTTTTGATTTCCCTAAGTTTGCTTTCAACAAAAGCAAAAGCTATAATTTGCCCTTACGTAAGTCAATAACTTTTACAAGAAAAGCAAATCCCACTCATACAAAATGACTGATCATCATCATCAGTCTTATTAAACACCTATTTCAAAAATGCATCTCATTTTTTTTGAGTTTTAATTTTGGTGAAGTGGTCAATGGAAACGCAGGATAATAGTTTTCTCTAAAAAACGAGTAAAATATGCGAACAACTTTTTTTTACTTGTTGGAGTTTTAAATACTTTAAAAAAAATTCTTGCAAGACTTCACTTTTGAGAAACTCAAACGAAGATATTTTCATGCACAAAATGGCAGAAGCATTTCTTATAATTTTTATTCGTTTAATGCTTAAAAAATTTAGGTAGGCATATGTTCAAACATTTATAATATATGCTTTTAGCCCAGGAAACAAAAACATGGCTCCATACAAGTTTCTAAATTTATGGTAATAACTTTGATACTTATATATATTGTACCTAATACTATCATACAACTTTTCAGAAATATCCTTGACTGTAGCTGTTGAGTAAAAAAAATAACGGGATTTTAGTGTGATTTTTTTTAATTTTTGGGAATTCTTTATTTCATTAAAATGGCTATATCTTTGGATATAATTGGTTAAGAAACAAGATTGGTAAGTCAAATGATTGATAATTGTTTTTTCTTAAATAATAAAATATAATACGAAATTTGTATCCCTAAAAATTTTTTTAAAAATATACTAAAAGTCAAATTTTTGGAAAAAAGTCGTAATGGAGGTTGGTTTAGTATTGTTTAATCGTAATTTTATAACTAAAAAAAAAAAAACAAAATTGTCCAGTTTAAAGCATTCAATTTTGCAGAAAACATCATTTTTAGAATTACATACAAAATTTGTTTAACTGTGTTTGAGAAGATTTTAATCGCACCATTTTTTTACAAAATTCCTATAGAGACATGCCTCCATACAAAATTCTAAATTTCGGTAATAAGTTTGATACTTACTTATATTGTACCTTATACTATTATATGACTTTTCAGACATATACCCACCTGTGGGTGTTGAAGAGAAAATAGTAACGGTATTTAATTGTGATTTTTTTTTTAATTTTGGGGAATTCTTCGATTAATTAAAATGGCTATATATCTTTGGGTATTATTGATGTAGGAATAAGTTTGATACATGAAATGTTTAAAAATTGTTAGTTATTGAATTATAAAATATAAAACAATATAAATTCATGCGTAAAACTTTTTAAAAACACACAAAATTTCAATTTTTTGTAAAAAAAAAAAGTAAACATCCAGGTTAATTTGGTTTTAACGTAGATTAATAAAAAAAACCTACACCCTTTTAAGGAAGCGTGGACTGTACAATATTCCACGAAAGACACCACTTGACGAAGTGCGATACCGTGATTACAACAGGGTGATTGCTAATCTGCAGTTACAATCTAAATTTGATTTAGCTTGTCGTCCTCCAACTAAAGCTGCTGCAGATCAGCATTCATATCGCGTATATCATCAAGTTCAAGCTTGGCTGAGAAATGCTTTGGAAACAATCGATTGGGGGTGGAAATCCGTCAGAAGCGGATTAATTCCTGTTACAAAAGATCCGCCACCAGCTGCAGAACATCCACTTAAATTAATATCTTGTAAATGTTGGACATAATGTACATCAAGATGCGAATATAGGCGATCAGGAATGCTATGTTCAGTGATGTGTGGAACCTGCCAGGGAACATCCTGCAATAATACCATTGGCGTAGAAGACCATCTGACCGAAGTAGATTCCAATGAGTTTTAATTCAAATTTTTGTAATACTAATATCTTTATATATAAACTATAATGTTAATCATAAAACTAATATAACCAAATAAAATATTGATACAAATCTATGTATAACTGAAATATGTTCTTTTTCATTGTTTTCTACGATTTTTTTTTATTTCAGTAATATCCGCAGAACCTGCAAAATATCATACAAGACGCAAAATAAATTATTAACAAAATAAAATATTTTTTTTAGTGTTATTCAGTACCGTTAGCTATTCAATTCCGATAGTAAATATTGTAAGAAAACGAACATTTTCTTTTTTGCAACTTTCAAAGACAATTTTTTCAACTTTACGGTTCTTTATAAAAATAAGTATTACATTTTCTTAAACTGAGTAAAATTAGTCATCATTTGAGATATTTTGAATCTTTGTGGAATGTACCGTTATATTTTTTTTGTTTGAAGAAAAATAATTTTTTTTTTTCATGGTTGTCTCTTGAATAAATTTAAAATATTTTGAGAACGGTAAATATTTTATCCATAACCACATACTTTAAACAATGCTAAACTAACTAATTAGATAAGAACTGTACAAAAATTGCAAAATGTTTACTTCTTCAACGTTTAATAAAATTTTTACCAAGTTTATGACACCTTAAAAAAAAAAATTCTTTTAACTTATGTTAAATATAATTTTGCGTAGTTTGATGTATTTTTCAAGTTTTTTTGATGCGCCTTTATATTTTTTTTTTTTTTTTTTTTTTGTAAAAACTGCAAAAATTCAGTTTACATTTTCACATTTTCAACGTTTACTAAATATTTTTAATTTTTTTAAAGTCGTAATATTTTAATTTTTTTTTCGTATTTGTCTTTAAATAATTATTTTTTTTTTTTACAGAAGGGTACATAACACAAGCTTGTAAGATATATCAAACGACGCAAAATTAATTGGTTAACAAAACTGTATTTTTAGTTTTTATTTATATTTATTAAAAATTGCATTTTAACGGGAAAAACCCCAACAAAAGTTTAAAAAATTTCAATGTTTCAACTTTGAATAAAATGTTTACTAATTTTTGGATTTTAGACATAAAAGAAAAAAATCTACCATGATAAAAAATTTAATTATGTATTTTTTGAGATATTTAAGAAGTTTGTGGAATGAACCGTTATATATTCGTTTTTTTTCTTTGTCATCACCATTTTTTTTTTTCAAACGCTGATTACGCGGATTGCTCAACAGCTAGAAGCCAGGATAATTCCTCAAATACTCCTTTTAAATAGCTCTACAACCCATCAAAATCCTAAACCTATTACCAAAATTTAGGATTTTTGCACAAAATTCCTGGGCTATTTATAAATTTATGAAAATTGCGTTCTTCAAAGCAATATAACAACATTGACTAAAATCAAACTATTTAAACATCTATCCGATATTTTTATGATGCGTGATTACTTTCTTAAAGAAGTCGTAAAGGAGTTGTCTGTAATGACTTTCAGCTGAATGTTCTATAAAAGCTCTTATTTTTCTAGCTTAGGCAACCAATTTCGGCCGGCCTTAAAAAGGTCTCCGCTGACCTCATTAAATAAATAAATCGTTAAATGCTTGACTTGCATTATTTAGCCTTAAAATTATTCTATGTCAGCAATAGCCTATCAAATTCTGAAAATTGGACCTTATACAAGTTAAATTGTTAGTTGGGCCTGGGGCCTGTTCCACAAAACAATAATCTAACTTTCTAACAAGTAATCATTAAACATGTGAAATTAACAAGAAAGCTAATTTCTGTACCACAAACATTTCCGTATTTATGTATATATATAAAAGATTCTATTACCTTTTAAGCCTAGTGCGCTGTTTATACCTTGGTTTCAGTTTCGCCTTTTTTCCCGAGAAAAATTAAATTTGCAGTCTCCTCCCGGTCTCGTCTCGGATGCTCAAAAGGCAGTCCCGTCTCGTGGCCCTACTCTTTTTTAACATTATTTATTACCTTTTACCTTTTGAAAAAAAAATTCTTAGCACATGTTTTTTAATAATTCTGTCTTACTTTTTCTGTCAATCGAAATTATTATTCAAATCTAAGAAAATTAGATTTTTTTGAGCAGCGTTTTTTTGGCGTTTCATTTTTCAAAATCGATTTTTTCCAGAACTGAGACTGGTCCAAAGAGTTGGTAGGTTGTCATCTAAACGAAAAAAAAATCGTAAAATTTTTGGGGCCAAGCTAAAATCAATAGATATTCATAAACAAAATTCAAAGAGGTCAACTCACTCAAAAGGTCACCCCACAGTCAGTGAGTGAGTTAGTAGATTAGCAATAATTGATCAGTGAGTCGGTGAAATTGAAATTGTATAGCTAACAATTCTATATTGGTGGACGAGCAACGTTAAATTTTCCTAAACTCTTCAGAGGTAAATTTACTATATCCATAGAGATCAATTTTTTTTGTTTAAATATTACACATTTTACTATAAATCTTTATTAATATTATCATAATAACGAAGATGAAGAAATTTAAATTTAAATTAACGTTAACGTTAACATAATACTTACATGAAAAACTTTTTGTTCCATTTCTACTTGCTTATCACAACATAATTTATATTAGAAAGTGGACACTCTGTATACATTAACTTTAGACCAAATAACAGATATATGGATGTAGGTACACTTGAAAGTTTTCACATAAACAAAACAAAATAATAAACCCACAAAAAGGATAGAACCGATTCGATAGGAAGTGAGTACCTCTTTTTCACTATGAATACAAAGTAATACAACGCTGATGCTGTGGCTATGCTAATTTTTGTTAGAAGTTTGTTTTAATTTGTTTTCAAAAATAGTTTTTGTGGTTATAATCCATTTAATTATTTATTTATTTATTTCCATGTTTTCACTTCAGTTTAAAACTTGCTAAAGTTCTTTATTACAAATGTTGCAATTCAATTTAATTTGATTGTAAAATATCAAAATAGTTTGCACGTAAGAATACGTTAATTGAAGTTCGACGAAACTAAAGGAACTATTTTGAAGCAATAACGTTTTAATTGCATACGGAATAAAGTAAATAAAACAATAATTTTATCATTATTTTTAAGAGAATTATTAATAATTTCCCCTTTCGTACTGAAAATACGTAAAGTTGCATGAAGGCAAAGTAAATTCGACTTGTAAAATTGTATTACGTTATTGTATTAATACGTTATTCACATTCAACTATTGATAAACCAAATTCAATATTAATCAATATGTAGGTACATATGTATAAACTGTTTTTATTTTCCATCGAAGGAATATAAATAATAAAGTAGGAATTTGTAGAAGTCAACCTCTTAAGCGTAAAATGACAAAAGACGCATAAAATGCTCCCCAAACAATCTGGAAATATGATCTATGTCATCTGGATGCGAAAATCTCCTGTATACCGATGACTCCCTTACATATGCCACCTCTGGTAGTTTTACGCAAAGTTGAGCTCCACGTCAACAGGCTCTACACTTTACAATAAATGGGATATCTGGAAAAACACTTCCAAATCGGAGCTTGTGTGCTTAAGGAAACCTAGTAGAGGTAGTCGCAGCGCAGCCAAGTGCAGAAGCCTGGTTCTGAAACTACCGGGCGGATCTATAATAGCAGCCAAAATGAACGTGAAGTATCTAGACATCCACTTAAGCGAGTTGTTAAGGTTCAACTCACGAAACGTGCTCAAAAAAGCCAACTGGGCCTTCCACCGACTCCACCCATTGATGAGACGCAGAAACGGACTAAGCTAGAACGAAGATGCGTATGTACAAGCAGCTCCTGCGGTCTGTAATCAGCTATTCATTCCCAGTCTGGTTCCCCATCTCGAATACGGCCATGAAGGAAATTTAAATGTTCGAAACAAAGTTACTAAGGATTTGTACCGGACTACATTTCGACCTGCAGCGATAAGACATCACAGCAACGAGCGTATTTACACAGAGGCGGACATCATCCCCATGGACTTGTATCAGTACCTGATGCTCCAATCAAAGAAGCTAATAGGACACACCAACAGTCACCCCAATCATCTGATTAGAATGATGGCCACTGAACAGCGACACCCCGAACCGAGATACCTCAGTACGATGAACATCCTGGTTGACAACATCATCACGGGCAACGAGCAAACAGTTTTTTTTCTATGCTGACACAGGTTCAGCATATCACCGCTACTAAAATCCAACTCATCCCCCACAAAAATTACAACTTGACAACCATGACGGAACACTCCGAGCAGAATAAAGTCAACCGACTTTTAGATTTAAATTTTTGACATACATACATATGTATGTGTTTTATATTTTATAATCCTTTACATTAAAGACCATAGTATAAGATTTAACCCCCTATGGCCCCCGGATAGCAAAATTGAATTTTTCTGTTTAGAACAAATAATCTTTAAAATACATATTATAATTTGAATGTCACTTTTATTTATGTTTGTTTGATATTTTGTTTTTTTTTTTGAATATCGAACATTTCTAAAGTAATTTTAATTTTGTTTCACGTTTATTTCAAAGCAATATTCAAAAGCTGTAATAGCCTAAGAGCCCACAGCAATTTTTGGGTGTGAACGATAGCAAAAATTCCCTTTGTTTTAAGATAGGTCCATACTATTCATATGCAAATATAAAAGTCTGGCATGTCGGGGTTGGGGCCTTTGTATGCAATACTGCATTTAAAATGCAGTGCATTGAAATCGCAGTGTAGGAACTTCAAAATCATATTTCATAAAAGAGCTGAGTGGCCTAGACATGGCTATGGAGTCCAAAACATTTTCCGAAGAGCCAAATGGCTGCAAGACGCATTCAAAGCTTCAATCTTTGAGTGCGTCTTGCAGGCATTTGGACCCACAGAAAAGGTCTTGAACCCAATATTCATATCTAGGGCGCTCAGCTTTTTAATTAAATACAATTTTGAAGTTCCTATACTTGGTACCTGGGCTTTAAGAAAAAAATGCATTTTCAATGCAGCATTACGTACAAACGCCCCAACCGCGAGATGCCAAACTTTCATATTTGCATATGAATAGTATGGACCTATCTTAAAACAGAAGGAATTTTTGCTACCGTCACACCCAAAAATTGCTGTGGCCTCTCGGTCTATAATGTTTGACTTTGAAAATATTTATTCCTTTTCTCAATGAGCAGATAATTGTACTGTTCTTATTCCTAGGAATAAGTTATATAAAATAGGTTTTTGCTCTATCTGAGGATTAAATACTTACTAACTGCTTATCTGACTATTGAAAAATTGGCCCTAAATGTATTAATTTTTTATTGGAAGTACATCGAATACGATTTTTCAATTTTCTCACGTCATAAACCACCGTTAGACTTTTTATATCTTTTGTATCTTTTAAATTAAAAGTGGCAAACGTTGTCGTTCCTTTCAATCTATTTACCACATTTTGTTATTTATTATGTATGTACTCATAATACCTAATCAGATGTATGTCAAACAATTGTCAGTTAACTTTACATCTTCCAACATTACATCTTTGCTATCCTTTGTGTCATATTACAACCACATAAATACATACATAATAGGAAAATATTTTAATAATGTAAATATAAAATGTAGATTAACCAGGGTCGGGTGCAACGGAAACAATGACAGGTGTGCCATCACAGTGTATCCTCTTACTAGATAAATTAACGAACTGAAATCTGAATATAGCGTTCAGATAAATTAGACCTCAGACGTCTCAGTGTCAAAATAAGTGAGCAAGATCTTTAGACCTCTGAGATTTAATTTTCCTAAACTGACCAAGTCCGTGCATAATAAACATTCAATCAAAAACCTGCACTGAGATGGAGCTTGACATGTGGCTGGTAGGCCATCGGCTTCCGAATTCCAGTCACAGTTGATGTCTTAAGTTCAATCCCCATGACGGGCAAAAAGCTTTTCAAATAAAAATGAATATATTAAGACTCAGCACCACACAAAGAAGTCGGATGATAGGGTTGGCGCTCGTGAAATAGCTATAACTTCAGCCAAATAACTTGGTGGTAGAACACTTTACACATTTGCAATTAATTGCATAGTTTTGTTTGTATTTTACAGATGTCATTTGAAAGTTTAGCTTAGCTACATTTAGGACAGCGATTTTGAGCCACAAATTTTCTAAAATTGGGCGTTTATAGTGTTTCGTGAATCGAAATCTGAGAACGCTGGGATGATGCTATAGTTCTGGGTGGACCTGTGCTTCAATTAACATTAGTCTCTCAAGTTAGTCCGGTCCTTAGTTAATAGCATTCAATTGTCCACTCTAAGTTGGTTGAGGTCACCCATATACGCTTAGGATCATTTTTGCCCATTCCCTCCAATCCGATCTAATGCATACAACCTAACGCAACCACCTTAGCCGGTGGACACTAAACATCTCAGGACCTCGTTAAATTCATCCTTAATTTTTTGCCTCCAAAACACGCCAACGGCATAGGGTCAAATACCTTGAGAAGAATTTTTGGCTTGAAGGGCTCAAAGTTCAAGCTCATTTAAAACGGCAAACTGTGATACAATGAACTGTTTTTTCAATTTTCTGGAAACAACTGAAACGATTTTTATTAAATTTCGTACAAGTAATTTTTATATGAGTTTTAATTACACTGCATACGATATTTTGTCAACAAATTCGAATAACGCAAATGAAGTTTTGAGGTTTTTTCAACAAAATTTTCCTTTTTTGCATATTCCCGAATATCTCGTGGATGGCTTCTTTGATTTTAACATAATTTTGAATTTAAGTACATCTTAGCTAGTCAAAAATAAAAATAATAACAAGTTCTTCTTCTTCATTTTACCGGCGATTGCCATGATCTCGAGGGGGACCATAAACTCTCGCACTCAACTGCTTGACCTAAGGTTCCACTTGTGGAGTTCGCCGGGTTGACCTCAGAAAACGTCGACGGGTCTCCCGGTTTTGGATTGTTCCATGTATGAGGCCAACTAAATGCAGGTGTCGTTGTATTTGTTTCATCCAGGAGTATTTGCCACTGCATTTCTTCCGCGATAGTGTTGGAACGTCTTATGATACTACCTTTTGAACTGGGTTCTCATGGCATCTTCTTTGTACATGACAGAGCCAGCTAAGTTGGTCATCCTGTATTTTGTCCACGATGGTATTTTTGACGTAGGCTTCTTCGGGTTCTCTTGCTTCTTATCCGATCACACATTGTCACTCCTGCTGTCATGCGAAGCATCTTCATTTCAGCTGCCGGCAATTTACTCTCATACTTAAAAATACTAAGAAGTTATAAACTTCAAAAGCAAGTTCGTGCGATCCAGTCGTGCATTTTATTTACTTCACAGCAGAGACTGAGTTGTACAAAAAATTGTGTGCTTTATTTTAGCTCCGAGTTGTTAAGAGCTTAAATTTTTTTGAGAGCATGATCAGGTGAACGTGTCGAGAGTGGAGCGCTGCAGAAACAGTTACTTTTGTGCTAAGCTGGCATTTTTAAATAAATTTGGCACTGCAGCACTCATTGCCACTCAAACTTTTTAAATTTGGCACTCTTACCTACATTTTTAAAAATGATTTCTTTATTAAAATATAAAATCCCCTGATATTGAGGTTCTCTAAGTTCTTCGCACTGCAGCGCACGGTGCACCTGCACAGTTTATGCATTGCTAGTAACGAAAACGATTTAGAATGATTCCAAAGAGTGGTCATTTTATATAAAATTGTATTTTTTCCACAATGTTCGACTGCTAACCTGGACGTGTGAGTCGAGCATTCTTTTCTGTATTCCCCAGTTTCAACTGGGTGCGGAATGTGGAATTTGATGATATAATTAACATCTAATTCTCCATCCACTGTGCAAACAAAAAATCTTTCCTTTCCTTCTATTCCTTCTAACTAGTGCCGTGCATTGCATTTAAAAGATCTGAGGTCTTACAGGCATGTAGTTAAAATTTAAAAAAAAAAAAAAAAATCTTTTAAAATTTCATCAATAAAATTGGAAAAGTCAATTATTGGGGACATACATTTTAAAGCCCCTATTATTCATTTTTTTTGTTCGAAAACTATCAAAAAGCTATTATTTTACAAAAAAAGAAAATATCATATACTTTTTGGGAACAAGCTAAAATTGTCTAAGGCCTTTTTTATTTGCTTTCCATTGAATTTAAATTCGCTATTAAAAATAAGAAATTGATAGATTTTAAATATTTGTATTTATTTGCCCTCCTTTAACGATTTTAAATCACTTTTCCTTTATTAATTTATTGTTTAATTAATTTCAAACTGGTTTTAGCTAAAATGACAAAATCCACTTTTAAGGTTGATGTTTAGCCTTAATAGAGGTTCAACGAACTGTTTCCTTTTATTCAACCTCAATTAGCGTTGACAATCGATTTTGGTATTGCCTTTTTTATAATCACAAAGAGCGATATGGGAAACACAAGCAAACTTAATTTAAAAAACCTTCTGGCGCAAAACAATTTACAACTATTTTTATGTTTTTTATGCACTGAATACGACCTCAAAATTACCCTATACCTAACGTTTGATTTTTGAAATCCTTCAATATAAAAGTGGAAAAACTGTTTTCAAACGATTTTTGATTGGAATATAGCGAAAACCCGGAAGAAATTATTTCAGGAGGATTTTGATTCAGTGCACCAAAAATTTAGTTTTTAAAGGACTCTGAATAAATTAGCTCTTAGTCCTTAAATTTTAAATGATTTTTAAGAATAAGTTGACCTTTTATCACGATTTATTAAACTTTCAGATGGGATCCTGTTCTTTTGGGAAAACTTCACAAATTAGGTGTCAGAAGTCTTACTACATTCATTAAATTCATTGAATCTGACCAATTATTGAAACCTCATCTTTTTGACCACTTACTGTCCTGTTAGGTAGAATACTTTTTTTGTGAATATCACACGTAAGGTGCTTAAATCCCGGAGCTTTTGTGTGTTACAGTTTGGCACTCTGCGGAAAAATAAAAGTTGGCACTGTGATTTATTGTTCAACTCCATCGCTGGCAGTGCCTTACGAGCTCATCAAAAGAACATTAAAAGTCATCTGAAGGAAAAACTCCACTCAGAACGAAAAGTGCCTAGTATTTATTTCGTCTGGGACGTTTTTGAAGAAGTCCACACGTTAACGGGCTTGGGTTCGTTTACCACCTTGATGGAGCAATCTCCATCGACATCTTGGCAATGATCGAGTTTGACAATGATGTAAAAAGTGTATATAAATCTGTAAGCTCATTCTTTAAATTCTGTAAGTTTCAAACTTTCAGCCCATTCGGACAATGTACAAAATAAGGGCTATAAGAAAGTTTAGACACGCTCCTGAGGTGAAGGTACCCATACGCATTAAAATTAAACGGTACATTCCATATAAGAGGTACTCATATAATTATGTGAGAAGCTGAGAAGATTTAATTTAGGAAATTGATAGGTACATACACTCCGCTCCACTTGAATAGAAACAAACTTTTTGTTTACTGTCTGAGCGTGTAGCGCTTTGGTAAATTTATAAATTCACCTTTTGGTTTTAGTTCCTATTAGGGGGATCTATTGCGAATAAAACTGCAGAGACAGAATAATTCAGGAAAATACCACTAGGTTAATTTTTACCAATTTTCTTATTACTTTATTTAAAACACTGTTTTATTTTGCGCCACTTGAATAGAAACATTCCCTTAAATAAGGAAACTAATTGAAAAAGTGCAGTAAAATTGGGTAGTTTTCCATTCGTAATCATATTTTGATATGTTTGCTACCATCTTTATTTGAAATAACTTGAAAACCCCATTTGGAGACCGAATCATGCAGTTATTTTATAAAATTTAAAGAAATTGCACTTCATGCTTCTTTGATTGCAGCAATAAGTGATTCTTTGTCCTCATGTTGTCGGTCAGAATCGTACACTTAACGAACTATGCATCCTCATACGTTTTCAATAATATTAAGGTCCGGAGAATTCGGTGGCCATTGAAGTAAGGCAACATTTTTCTCGGATATCCAACTGTTAATGATCCTTGCGTTGAGGATTGGCACGTTTTATTGTTAAAATGTCCATGATATTGGTCCGAAGACATCGGTTAACTTAGGGAAAGCTTCTTGCAGTATTTCCTTGTAGGAGTTTGCCGTCACTTTCAATGTAAGAAAGTCCAGAACAATTGTTCAAAACCAGCCCACGTCATTACACCGCCTTCTCGGCTATAGTGGAGCTCCAGAAACCTGGGTTCATCCCTTATAACATGAAGATAGTAATTATATCCGTCCGGGCCATCAAATTTTTTTCGTCAGAAAATACCACTTTTGTCCACTCTTCCTTCTACGTCATATTCTTCCTGCAAAAATCTATTATATTCTGTCTTCGTATTGGATTTAACGGTGTTTTTTCTTCAATTTTAGGCGCTTTAAATGTTGTGACCCACGAATAACACGTCTAATAGTGTTAAGACTCGCTGTAATACCACTCTTAGCCTTTATTTTAGCAGCAGAGCCACTTGAATTTAAAGCCAGTCTAATTATCTATCTCTGGTCTGCTTCTGTTGTGGCTCTTGATTGCCTACCTTACATATTTTTCCATAGTTTTCTTTATTCCTATGGTTCAACCAAACAATTTTCACACTTCTACTTATTTTTTTAGCAATGGTGCGTAGGCGAAGCTTGTTTTCCGCGTGTACTTCTATTTTGGCTTTTTCTGCAGGGTTTAATGGTTTTCCGCGGCCCATCTTTTCTTTGATAAAACAATTATTATTTTTAATCTACACTTCTATTTATATAACAATATTTTTTCTTCTTACCGTAATCTATAGAGACAAAACGCACACTGTTTCTATTCAAGTGGCGCACAAGAAAAGTGTATTTTATGAAGTAATTAGAAAAGTGGTAAAAAAATTACCTTATGGTATTTTCCTGAATTATTCTGTCGCTGCAGTTTTATTTGCAATAGATTTCTCTTTTAGGAACTGAAACCAAAGGGTGAATGTATGAATTTACCAAAGCGCCACAGGCTCTGATAGTTAAAAAAAAAGTTTGTTTCTATTCAAGTTGAGCGGAGTGTACATACATATATACATATGTATGTTGTATGTATGTATAGGTATACATAAAAGCATGCTTAGATGACTGTGTAATGAATACTACAAATATGTTTCAAGACATCAGATTTTCTCATTTTAAAATAAGGATTCCTTCTTTTGTATTCACGCACTCTTGACAGGTGAGAGTGGGATATTTTATATAAATAAAGAATGAAATTTGTGACTTAACATTCTTACTTTACATTATTGTTTAGACACATACATAATTACATTCATTCAAACGAAGGTAAATTTATTTACAAAATATTTGCTGTTGTTTTTTTATTTCTATTATACTTTGTATACCGCCTCGCCTACTTTAAATTTTGACGCAAAAAAAAACTTTCATTTCTCTTTATTTTCAGATAAGTAGCGGAAAGAAGGATTCCATAGTAACTGTAGCAGCGCTAGGGAATTTAGCAGGATTCAATACTATTCATACAGTGGTGCGGAGAACAACTGGAAGTAAGTAGATATTTTTTTAAATTATAATTAAAATCATCAAGGTCTACAACCTTTCCTGTTTGTGATCCGATGTCATTTAGTTGCGTACCCTAAGGCTTCGGTCACCATGGAAATGTGTCCTCCTTGGCTCCTTCCATACGTTTCGCCACAAGGACCACTGTCACGTTATCCTTTATCATCTATACAAAATAAATACACAAATATTTAATTTAAAAAACAAACATTAACCAGAGTTCTTTTGATTGCAATACATGCAATGCACCAAAAAGATGCAAAGAGGCATATACAAAATTGATAAAAGTTATTTTATACAACGATGTAAAACACTCAATAAGTTAACCATATTTGCAAAGCAAAAGTTTAACATTACCTATTTCGTAAATGAACAGTTAATATTTGTATTATTATTTACACAAATTGGATAACGATTTTTTACAGAAAGTGATTTAATAAACTTAACCACACGTCATTGTGAAAAAACGGGCAAGTTGTTAGTCGTCCGGTCCGCGGGAGAAAATTCGTTTTGTCCAAGATCGTCATGGATATGTTTGGTTTTGAAAAATTCTAACTTCCGTTTTAGTTGTCAAATCTTCAAAGTTAAGGACTTTAAATAATAGGTAAATATTGGCTTCGTTTATTCATACAAATTATTGGGAAGGGGCAAAAACTTTCATACTATAAGAGTTATCAAGTTCTCCATCAATTATGAAAAATTTTACAGTTACAAAAATTATGCACGGCTATTGTCCCAATCTTTTTTACAAATATGCTGTAAATTTCAAAAAAAAAAAAAAAATGGAGTAGGCATTTTTGAAAAAAAAAAGCAAAATGCCTAGTAAAGCTTTATTTATTTTATTTAAAGCTTTAGTTATAAAATATTGAAGAATGAGGTAAAATGTTGACTTATGTACAAGTAAATGTGTGAGTTAAAGTCATTTCAAAACAATACAAATAAATCACACTAAAATTGTGCTTGAGGTCAACGTCAATTCGGTTTTTGTCAGTAGGTAATTAACTCAAAAGTTGATTCAAAATTTTAGAAATTTGACAAGTTAAAAGTTACCCGCCGTTATCACATGGTGCAAGCCAATATACAAGTTAACAGATTAATTATGGGTTACTTTCCATTGTTCGTCGTTTATTAATTTGGGAATACAACATAGGTACCTCAAGAATTAAATTTTAGATATAGTTTTATATTGAACTTTAGACATTCATCTGTTATTGGAAGAAAACAACCAAAATTATGCAGCAGTTGTATACAGGGTGTCCAATAAATAATGGATAACCTTGCAACCGGTTATAGCCGGCCTTAAGACCTTTCAGAAAAAAAATATTTTCCTTGTAGTTTTTAGGTTATGATTATTATTGTTTTTTTTTTATAATATTCTTGAATAATTGTACTAATAGATGTTATACCAAATTTAACACTTGCTGTTGCAGTTTTCTTATAATATTTTTTTAAATTTATTTTTGTATACAAAAATCAAACTTTTGTGAAAATAAAAAAAAAAATGATTTTTTTATAATGTAAGTATTTGAGGCATGTCGTATTTAGTTTTTTAATCATAACCTAAAAAATACAAGGAAAATATTTTTTTTATATTTTTTTTCTGAAGGTCTTAAGGCCAGCTATAACCGGTTGCAAGGTTATCCATTATTTACTGGACACCCTGTATAAGTAAGTATATAACTTTCGATAACACCACTTAAAAGTTGGTGTGCGACTACAATATCTTTACTGATCCTCCGTTGAGACAAAGTTTGGATCTGAAGAAGATTTATTGGATGCTCGCAAGGCGGGAGGTTAGGATCTGCCCATTGTAATCCCTTCAACGCGAAACGAATAAAATTACGCTGTACTGCTTCTATCCTATTTTTATGAACTTCGTAGAAAGGAGTCCATATCTGAGATGCATATTCAAGTTGGGATCGAACTAAGCAGTTGTAAAGAGCGAGGGTTACGCTTTTTTAACAATAAAATTGATGTGTTCCGAAAAATCAAGCGTAGAAGTAAAATGAACTCCAAGGTCTTTAAAATATTGAACACGAAGTAAAACATGTTCGGAAATTTTATAATTATATGAACTTGGAATCCTTTTTTTAGAAAAAGTCATGGCTTGACATTTAATTGGGTTCAAATTCAAACCGTTTTTATGACACCATCAAACGAAATTGTTAATATCGTCTTGCAGAAGCAATCGATCACTGGCAGATGCAATGCTTTTGAAAATTTTCATATCATCTGCAAATATAAGAATTTCGCTATTACGTACACACAAAGGGACATCATTAATAGCTAATATAAAAAGGAGAGGTCCTAAATGACTACCCTGAGGAACCCCCGATTTAGCAATAAAAGGGTTGGAGAAAGACTCTCTAAATTTAACCTGGTAAGATCTTTTCTGGAGATATGATAAAATCCAAGCGATGAATCCATGAGGAAATCCAAACGCTTTAAGTTTAAACGTGATAATTTCATGGGATAGTTGATCAAAAGCCTGTATAGATACAGTCAAGCTCTTGTCCACGTTCTAAAGTATTTGAGCACCTGTGCATAAATACAAGCAAATTTGTCACCGTCAATCGCTTCTGCATAAAACCATGTTGTTGTTTGCAAATTATATTTTTACAGTTGAATGTCAAACTATCGCACACCACTTGCTCAAAAAGCTTCGGAATGCAAGATAGTTTAGAGATTGGTCTGTAGTTAGCAATATCTGATTTGTCACCTTTTTTAAAAACCGGGGTCATAAATGCCTTCTTCCAAACACTGGGAAATTTTCCTGATCTTAGAGGCAGGAAAAAGATATTTAGAAGGGGGGATGCTTAGATTGATTTACATTTTTTAAAAAAAAATTGGAGGAATACCGTCTGGTGAGAAATCTTCATGAAGTATAGAGAGATAATGTAAAACTATGTCAATATCGAAATGAATATTGTTAAATGTAGCCTGCGGACAATCGTGTAAACAACGGAAGTAATCCTCATCAACATTGATTGGAGTGTCAATCAATGATTGACGAAAATTATTAGCAAATGCCTCACAAATTTCTGGGGTACTCTTTAAAATATTATTATTAAAAGTAGAATTGAGTGGATATCCATCAGATTTCTTTTTTAAGTTAACAAATTTCCAAAAACTTTTGGCTTCAAGCTTAATTGAACTTTCCATAGTTTTCAGGTATTCGTTGTATAAATGATTGGAGAGGTTTTTAAATTCTTCAAAAAGTGAAATACAAATTTCATAGTTTTGCAAAGACATACTTTTTATATATGTAAACTACAAAACAACAACAGCTAGGGCTGGCCACGAGACGAGACTCTGCGAGACTTTTGTAAGTCTCGTCTCGGTCTCGTTAAAATCGAAAATGTTCAGTCTCGTCTCGATCTCGTATAATTAAGTCTCGTCTCGGTCTCGTCTCCGAAAAATACGATTTCCGGACAACCTGTTGATTATTGGAACGAAATATTTCGATTATAGTTTGAATATGTGCAGAAGAAAATAAATATTTAACTGAAATTGGATTTTTTAATTTATTAGAATTTTTGTAAATTTCGGTCCAAATATACAGTCTCGTCTCGGTCTCGTCTCGATTGCTTAAAAGCCAGTCTCGAGATCGAGACCGAGACTTTTCTCGTCTCGTGGCCAGCCCTAACAACAGTTTAGTGTGAATTCAAAATATTTTATTGAAAAATAAAATAAAATGCTAGCAACGAGGTTAACGTCAGACTGGATATTCAACCAGACTTACGATAGTCTCGTTGCTATAGCATTTTGTTTTATTTTTCATTAGATTCAATCGAATATTTTGTTGTCGAACAAGTGTTGTTGTTTTGTAGGTAATATTAAAATATTTTTTAAGACTGTCTTTACTTTAGGAGAATCTAAACACACCTAATAATGAAATTTGGAATAAATGCTTCATTTGACATGTTTACAAAGAATCAAATGAGTACCCAAATTAATCTGTGGGAGAAAGGGTTTTTTTTGTTGAGGAGGACATGTTATGTCGTTTTCGATTGGATTTCGGAACTGTACTACTTCTTTTTGATTCCAATAGAATTATTTTCTATTGTTCCGAGACTAATTTGTTAAAAATGTATGTGTGTGGACGTAAATTGTTTGATATTTATGTATATTTTGCACGTTCAGTCGAGTAAAATTAATTTGACAAATAATCCGATGAAAGGGTTTATATGTATTTGTGTTTTCTGAGTCTACTCCTTTATTAATTCCGGAACAGAAAAATACTCCGAAAACATTACACGAAACAGCCAATCGAATTATTTTGGAGTAAGCGGAGTCAAAAAGGAGTAACTCCGAACCTCCAACCTCCAACATATATGCCTTAATATAACAAGTTCTGACAATCATAAAATTTGCTTAAAATATTAAATATGTCATGATTCCCAAGAATCAAAAGAGTACATTAAAATAACTTGTTCAAAACTAATTAAAAATTCCAAATATGAACAAAAAATGTTTTTTGTTATTTTAATAAACCCAAAAAAAATCTTAATCATGGTTCATATTCGCGAAAAAAAAAGAACGAATTTAGTTTTTAATTTAAGACAGCGATAACCCTGCAAGGCTATTTTCATAGTACTGGCAAAGAAAATTGTTCGTAGTTCATAGACATTGAATGACACTTACACTTATGTACACATAACTTTCTAGTTACAAACTACAATTAAGTTTGTGGAGCTATTTGTACAAAATGTAGTACCATATTATACATTTTTCTTTAGTTTGTTAAAATCTATGTGAATTGTTAATCAATTTATGCACAAGCTTCATGCATGCTTATAAGCGCTTTCCCTTGAAAGAATTTATAATATGTGTTCGCCAGGACGTGTTGAATGCAAATTTAACACAAAAAGCTAGACCACATTAATAAAATCAAAAGATGAGAAAAGATAACAATCAAAAATGTATTTTTTCAAAAATTTCCTATGCAAAACAAAAATTCTTCAAGAACGGGTAAATTAAAGGGTTTTCCAATAGGGGCGGGTTGATTTTGACAGCTCGTGGCGGCCATACTGTTTCTTTAACTTTCTGTCAAAATATCGTCTTTTAATCAATTACTTAAGACAAATCATCATGATAAGTTACATCGTCGAGTAACACGTGCAAATGATAAAGCTTTCTTATCAAAATGGGTTGGAAGTTGATCCTAATTTTGGTCGAAAAATCATCTTTAGCGATGAGAGCCGTTTTTGGATGAATAGGTAAGTGAATAAGCAAAATTGCTGTATTTGGGACGAAACCAATCCCCGCGAGATTCACGCCAATGTATCCAAATAAAGTTACTGTGTGCACGTCTTCGAAAATGATGCTGGCCAGGCCATCAGCATCACCGTCAACGGCGATCGCTATAGGTTGATGATCACCACCTTCTTGTGTCCTGAATTGGATGATATGGACACCGAAGGCATATGGGTTTCAACAGGATGGCGCGCGCTACGCGCAACACAGCTCAAGACACAATCGATATTCTGCACGAACGGTTTCATTGCACGGTTATCTCGCGCCGAGGCGACGTGAATTGGCCACCAACATCGTGTGATTTGACCCATTTTTGTGGTTAAGTCGCAGGTACGGCTGGCCACGAGACGTGAAAAGTCTCGTTCTTGATCTCGGTCTCGCATGATGAGACCGAGACGAGACGAGACGAGACGAGACGAGACGAGACGAGACGAGACGAGACGAGACGAGACGAGACGAGACGAGACGAGACGAGACGAGACGAGACGAGACGAGACGAGACGAGACGAGACGAGACGAGACGAGACGAGACGAGACGAGACGAGACGAGACGAGACGAGACGAGACGAGACGAGAGGAGACGAGATGAGACGACACGAGACTATACTGGCTTTTAAGCAACCGAGACGACACCGAGACGATACTGTTTATTTGGATCGAAAATTACTGAGAGTCTTAAAAATTCAAAAATCCAATTTCAATTAAGTATTTATTTTCTTCTGCACGCATTCAAACTATAATTGAAAATATTTCGTACCAATAATCAACAAGTTGGCCAGAAATCGTTTTTTTTCGGAGAAGAGGCCGGGACGAGACTTAATTATACGAGACCCAGACGAGACTTACAAGAGTCTCGCAGAGTCTCGTCTCGTGGTCAGCCCTAGTCGCAGGTCTATGCAAATAAGCCGCAAACCACCGCGGCCCTCCAAGATAACATAATCGATGCCATTGGTCAAATTCAGCCTGATTTATGCGCCAAAGTCATCGAAAACTTGACCTTTCGAACCCGCACCATCCAGCAAAACCGCGGCTGGCATTTGAACGATGTTATATTTCACACATAATGTCACTGATAGGGCTCTCAAATGAAGATAAAACCTTACTGATATCTCATAAACAACTTGTTTTACTCAATTATAAAATCGACCCGCCCTTAATGAAAAACCCATTATTTATATTGTATCTTCCCAAAATTATATAAAAGTTTCTACAGTCAAAGATCATCATGATTTGTTTCAATTTTCATTCTTAAACTACTTTCCCGTATTCGACTCTTAAACGGGCTTACATCGGTTCTTAGAATTTTACAATTATTTTGGTTTATGTACATACAACTTGCCTATATTTCGAAAATCTTTCCACCAGAAACGGAAATATTTTTCTACTTTAAATCGTTTGTAAAAAAGCTAAGACCGAGTCAACCCTTTAAATCAAGATGTCGGTAAACCTTCAAGGCGCTGATGGTCAAAAACTCGGACTAAATTGTTTTTTCGGGTTCTCTAACCATGACAAAACCAACATTTATTCCAAATAGTACGTATTAAATTCCCAAAGGAATCAGAACTAAATGTATGTACCTACTAGACTAGAAAAGAAATTAAATAAAGTACTCATACGCCCTAGTGTCCCATTCTTATGAATTTATTTTGTTCGATAGCCAATCTTACGAATACACTTTTCAGTATTATTAAACTCTTAATAATTTAAAACAATTTATGAATAATAAAAAAAATATGTATTGCAATGGTCTGTGGGAGCTCCGCTGATCTGAGTCCGAACAAATGCTTATGGGTAATTTTGAAAAATGTTAAATTTTTAGATGGATTTTGTAGCACTCAAACAAAGATGATACACTAGTGTTGTGGTTTTATAAGGCAAAGGAAATTTGTGACGATCTCATCAGATCGATGCCAAGCTGAATTCAAAAAATCTTCACAGGTACAAAACACCTTATCAGTTATAAATTTTAATGCAATAAAATGAAAAGCTTAATGAAAAAAATCGTTTTTTACTAAATTAGCGGTGAACTGTAATATTAACCCTGAGGCCATACGAGCAAGAACTGGCTTACAAGTTACATTTAAATTTTACAAAATAGGCAACTGTCAAATATAGGTTAAGGATGGCTATGATTATGATGAATTACAAAATCACTTTAAAATCCTAATTTCTTGAAAGTATATTTTTTGCCTGGGAAAAATGTGAGTTTTGTGTAACATTACTGATTTGTCAACCCATTGACTTTCAAATTAAATTGAAAGATTGCTACGGATATGATGCATTGAAAAAACTTCAAGATATCTGAATTTTTTTAGATTAAATGTTTTGTGCATGAAAAGGCGATTTTAGCGCTTTGGGTGACATTTGGAACGCAATATTCCTCGTACGACATTATTTAGTTTCTTACCTATCTGTCAACGTATGAACTGTCAAATTCTATTAAAGGACGGCTACGATGATGATGGATTAAAAAACCTCCAAAAAATCCATTTCTTTTTAAATTATTTAAAAAAAAAATCGAAAATGTTTGAATAAGATGAATGTCAATCCATGTGACTTTGACAAGACAAAAAAGTCTGTCAACGCATTGTCAGTATTTTGTTTTGACCATCGCAAGACTTGACAGACTTAATGCAGAATTTGACGTCAGTTTTTGTTAACGCGTTGAAGTAAGAAAACATCTAAGTCCGATGCCAAAGCAAATTCAATAAAAATGTATATTTAGAACTGCCAGTAAGATACTTGAAAGCAACTTTCTTGCCGCCTACGTCACAGCTTATGCTTTTTGAGAAACTGCGAAACCTTTGTAGTAAAAACTAATTTTTAAACACGTTTATGAAAACCCATCAAAATAAACATTAAAACGCTAGTAGCTTTTAGGCAGTACCATTCTCCTTCTATTCTCGGTACACCCCATGCACACAAATTAGGCAACAATGAATCGGGTGGAATGTAACCACTTAGATCCTCACTTTCATACGTGTAACATGTAGTAATGTAGTTTAAGTTGTTGGTGAACTGTATAGGGTCTAAAATCAGGCCGTTAGTCGGAGACCTTAATCAGCTAATCAAAAATCTATCTTTCTTGGCTATTTTGGACCAAATTTAATAAATCTTCAATAAATCTTAAACACAGTGCCTCTCAAACACTAAAAATTTATATGATACCTAAAACACTAAGTTCAAATAAAAAGTACAAGTGACCTCAACTCCAGAAATTATTGTGTTTCGTAGGGTATAACAGACTGACTGAAGAGCCCACTGTTATACCTTGGGCGAAACACAATAATTTCTGGAGTTGAGGTCACTTGTACTTTTTATTTGAATTATATTCATTCACTCCACTTAAAATCAAAGTAATTTTAATATTTTAATATTCAAATTTCTTTTTCTTTATTAAAATACTTAGTACATAATACATGTTTCGTTCTTCTTTTTTTCAATGAAATATTTTGTATATCAGCTTACACTTAAGTGACACCACTCTCCAAATTAAATTAATTCACAAATCTATAAATTCCTCGACGCAAAAAATGTCATCTGCGGTAAACTCTTGCATTCTTCGGTTATTGCAACTCCATAGCATCAAGTATGCCAAATGATCAAAGAACTTCACACACAAAAGTAAACGACCTGTTGGACCTGCGATCAATAAACTCCATGATCCAAGTGTATCCGCCTCTGTTTTTATCTTAAACACATGAATGCATGAATGAAGTTAAGAAAAGTATCTAATTACATGTTTAAGTCGTCGATATCCAAAGGAAAGGGCCACCTGTTGGCCAACTCACTAAAGGAATATACGCGATTACGCTAGGCACCCAATAATGTACATAAATTATAAGAGCTTAGAGCCAAAAGAATGTCATCTGTGTTTGGCTCGGGCCTTATATGGCGAAGCCTAAAAGAATCTTATCTCTTTGCCAGTATCTTGCTCAAATGTTGTACTCGCAAGTCGCAACGCAAACAAGCTGCAAAAACTATGGCTATTGAATATTGTGCTCTCCACTCAACCGACACACAGAAATTGTCCAAACAAAACTTGTTTGCCAGGTTAAAAAATAAAATAAAAATGAAAATATGACGCCGCCACCTCACAGTAGGGTTGATGTGGCCTGATGTTTATTAATTTATTTAAGAATATATGGGCTGGTGGCAAGTGCGTTTTGTGTCTTTAATGAATTTTTTAAATAATTTTTTTTAAGTGCATACAAGTTATCTTTTCGTCCGGGCGATCTCACCTGGACTCTTCAGTTGGCTAGTGAGGACCTTGTCAGTCCCACTTATACATATCAATTTTACAGCGAAAATTAGTTGTGAGCTAATCTGATTAGAATTCCTAAGGCCCTGACAAGGCCCCCACTAATCAATTGAAGAGTCCAAGTGTGATGGGCCAGATGAAACGCAAAGTTGTATGAACTCAAGACCGTTGAAAGCTAATTTGTGTCAATAAATCAACAAGTCCAATTTAAGATAATGCTAATTTTTCTGCTTGGCTGATTAATTTGAGAAGTCTACCGAATTTTTAATTTTTAACATTCAAGAAGTAACTTTATTTTTATAAACTTTTTAGCAATTTTTTTGGTTTGGTCCCACTGTGCAACATAAAACGCAACATATTTCGCAAATTCGTATTGATGTCGTCCATACATATATTCCTCCCAGGTAAACGTCCGCTTCATGGTGGCAGTTTCAAAAGTTCAAACATATAACTCTCAGGCGTTTTAATAGCTGTCCTAGTGACAGCTGCTGATCCCATTGATTGTTGTCCCCAAGATCGTTGAACATTGGGGTAATTAATACAAAATGCCGACCGAAATTCAAATTCAAATTAGTTGATTTTTTGAGGTTGATATTTTTATTTGACACTTTGTATGCACACAAAGAGTTTTTCAATTGGCGCGGGTAGATTATAGCGGCCATATTGTTTTGGTCCGTTGATCTTTTTTTTGTTTATTACTAAGTTACTAATGCCAAATCATCATGGCCAGCACGTCCAAATGATAAAATTTAATTATCAAAATGAGTGTTCGTTAGTGCAAACATTGCGCCCATTTCACGGTTGACTGACGTGGTGAACCCCAATTTCGGCCGAAAAAATCATCTTTAGCGAAGAGGCGCATTTTTTTTATAGATGTTAACAAACAAAATTGCCGTATAAGGGACAACACCAACCCACACGAGGTTGACGCTGTAACAATGCATCCTCAAAAAGTAACCTTTCACTCTGGCTATGGGACAGCGAACTGTGGGACCAAATGGTGAAAACCATCTCAAAAATCCATAACTTCTTTTTTTTTCTTAATATTTTAATTTTTTTTAATTTTGCACACGTATACTTAAATAACCAGACATACATTTTTCTTTTTTTTTTAAATAATGTAAAACATAAAAGTTGTATGTAGATCTTGGTGAATCTTTGTGTGCAAATCTTGTTGAAACAACAACTATTGCACCGATTTTAATGAAGTTTTTACAGTTTACTTCCACGCCCATTTTGTTGGTATTTCATTGTTTTACGTGTCCAATAAAATTAAGCTGAGCTTTTTTAAAGTTGTCATGACGTTAGTAATTTTTCCGGCCACATGCCCACCTCCTTCCACTCCCCTTTTATTTGTTTTTGAATTTTTTTTTCTTATTCAATATTTTACAAAAGCAGACATTTTGTTCTGAAGCTTGAATTAAAATTTTGAGGTATGTAGTTATAAGTTTTATGAACAAAATAAAAATGAATTCATCACAAAAAAAAAACCTACGTAAATAACATTCTAGAATAAAAGAAGAAATTCTTTAGCCTCTGTAATGCTTTGTTTACACCTATTCTTCCTTTACCAAAACTACCTACCCTACATATATCTACTGTAACTTACACAAATAATTGGGGTGGTCCTAACAAATGTAATTTATAAATTTTTATCAACTCTTAGATCTTTGTAAATAGTTTTAAAAACAATCATGAATTTTTGTTTAGTATTAATATGGTTCCTAAGACGATGCAAATTTTTGCGTCTTTAAAAAAATGACAAGTGGAAATACTTTTAAACTGCTTGTCATTGAACTGGCCAACTCTATTTGTCAATGAAAGACAAAGAATTTCAACGAAAAGTGGAAATACCTGACTTGACTAACGAAATTTCACTTTGTCTTTGAAAGACAAAGATCATTTTTGTCCAACTTGTTTTATCCTTTGTCAATGAAAGACACTGATTTTGACAGCTATAAAGTTTAAATAGAGGTGAATGTTTTTTTGTTTTTTCAAATTGAAGTTATTTGTTGTAATTTGGTAGGTAAAAGAATATTAATTCCGTAAAATGATTGACCAGTATATAAGTTATTCCAATTCAGAGGATGATACAATTTCCTACTACTACTCCTGGAGTTGACAAGGGAAGTGTAATTTAAAAAGTGATGCAGTTCAAAAAGTCAGGAGTGACCCGATCTTTAATGTAAAAAGTGCTGCAGTTCAATAAATCAGGATAGAGCGCTAGAAATGTTGATTGGAAATGGTTGGAAAACAGACGAATATAAATTTCAGGCGTCATGTACTAATTTTTGATTTTGCATATTACATAGTTGAATTTTTTTTAATACATATTTATTTTTCAATTAAAATTTCGAAGAGTAATTTGCATTTTCATTTCTAATTTTGGATAACAAAATATTTTTTTTTAATATAGATCTAGTAGATAGGTTCTGATAAGACTCCAACTAACTGTCTTTCTTTCTTTATGAATCTTTATCTATTTTAATAAAAAAAACTCCTTCTGCACGCATCTATCGATGATCTAATTGACCATGTGTTGTCAGTTCTGTCAAAAATGCTTTGTCTTTGAAAAGACAAACTAATTTGTGTCAATTAGTGACACAAGTGGAAATGAACTCGCATTCGTGTCGTTCAAAGACCAAATTGACAGCTGTCAAACTGTGTCAACGACAAGTAGAAACCTAACATAAATCTATTTTTATCATAAGGTTTTTGAAATAACGAAATTCGACAAACTCATTTTTAAGATGGATTTCATCATTTGGTCCATAATGCGATGGACGCTGCGGGCGCGTTAGGTGGTGTTATTTGGTCTGTAATATTTCGAAAACGGTGGCGAGTGCTACTCGACCTCATCGGTACATGGATGAAACTTTAATTACAGAAAGATTGAATTGTTGTTGTAATAATTTTTAATGTTCTGCACTAAGTTTTAAGTAAATCCGCTTGGGTTTATCTTGGACCGGCATTCGCATTTGCAGATTACTATGTAGACACTTTCTTAAGCAACAGTTTTATGCAAAACAAAAACCATTTTTTGAGTCAATAATTTGTAAAAAAAAATTTTTTTTTAAAATGCTTATTTTTTCATAAAATAAAAATGGAAATTGTATTAAGGGTTATAAATTGAAAATTGTGAAACGTTTGACAAAACAACTCCCAAGCCCCATCCCATATATTATTATGAAAGATTTAGAGATTGGAAATATTTTTTACCTAGGTGCCAGTTATAGCTTTCATTAAATTCTACCATTAAAACCAAAATCAGTTAAACGGTGGAATATTTTGTACCCCAGTCAAAATAGACATACAAATCTCAAAACATAAACAAAATTCCGATAACGCTTAGATTTGGTACGGATCTTCCATTAACCATAACGAAGCAATGGTAGAAAGTCCCCATCGATCCGACGCGACGTGAAGCCAACTTTTTACGCATGGTCAAGTGTCGAAAAAATCAGTTTTTGCAAAAAACTTCTGAATTGTAAATGCCATCGAAAAGTAGTCTAGGTATAGTTTGTAGACCACAAAATTCTCTCCAATAAAAATTCATACACTTTTTGCCTACGAACAATGACTAAGAAAGTATAGCTATTTAAAAATAAAACATAAAATGACGAAAGTATTGTTTTTTTTTTTTTTTTTTTTTTTTTTGAGTATAACTTTCGTTGAAAAAAAAGTGCGTTAATAAGTAAGAACATTTTGTACAGAACATTTTGTGGTCTATAAAGTGTACCTAGATTTTTTCCGATAGCATTTACGGCTTAACAGTTATACTCAAAACAACAATATTTTCGTCATTTTATGTTTTTTTGAAATAGCTTTACTTTCTTAATAATTGGTCATAGAAAAAAAGTGTGTGAGTTTTTTTTGTAGAGAATTTTGTGATCTATAACTACACCTACATCTATAACTACACCTAGACTATTTTCAACACTTGACCCTGCGTAAAAAGTTGTGCTCACGTCAGATCAGCGGAAAATTTTCACCATTCCTTCACTATGCTCAGTGGTTCGTACCAAATTTCAGCGTTATCGGAATTTTGTTTAGGGAAATATTTATATATTTTGCCTGTGTTATTGTGACAAGTTCAATAATGAACATTTTTTTCATTGAAAAGTACAGTTCTCATACAAGAACCAACCTTAAGGTTAGAGTTGATCAATAATAGAAATAATGACACATAAGAAAACAGAAAGAGAAAAGAACACATATCATGGGAGCAATTATTGAGTTCCATTACGATTTTCATCATCGAAACAAAAATTAAATATTTTATTTCACAAACAAAAATTATACAACTAAAAAGCATTATTTTGGTACCAACACGACATCAGTTTTATTTTTTTTTTTGGTTCGTACAAATTAAAAGACAACATTTTCAATGATGGGTTTCAATGAAAGCTTTAACTGGCGTGTTCTTCAGGCTGACTCCAAAATAGATCAGCAAAATATTTTAACAAAAAAAAGAATATTTTTTTTACTTTTAATGATTTTAAACGCTTTTTGACTTAGTCAGTTTTTGACCGATTTGAAAATTCTTAACTTTAGTAACGATTGATAATAAAAATTGAATTTTAGAACACTTGTTGTCACTTTTGTCATATTTATAAAAATGTATCATAAAAACATATACAACAGTTATTTTAATTTTAATATGTAAATTTTGTAGAATTTTTTCTTATACATTTTTTTAAACATGACAAAAGTGACTAAATGTGTACAAAAATTTAATTGTCTTTATCAATCAATTTCCAAAGTTAGGAATTTTTAAAGTTGGATGTACTAAAATACATTGGATTTCCCATAAAAAAACTTCAGACGTCTTGGGGGCCGGGTTAACGATAATATAATGAGATAAAATTTTACAGGATTTTTTTTATTTATTTCGAACAAATTCGGGGGGGGGGGGGGGTGCGTCATTCAAAATAAGGCAATAAAATTTATAAGGACCACCCTTTAGTCCATCTTTTAATATTCGAAGTCCATTTTTCAACCAATCAAATACTCAAGACTACTCTAATAAGACTACTACAGTTTCATTTTAAAAACATAAAAAAATATAGCTTTTAAGATCAAATATTACGATTATTGAAGCATTAGTTATTTTAAAGATGGCAACTGATTTATTTCTGTTTTAATTGATTCTCAGTAGGTTTAGGTATCTACAACAATTCAGTCGTGACTGCTTCGGATTACTTCAGTTCGTCTATAAATGATTCATGGACTAAATAAATAGTAAATTGTTGTTTTTTCTACACAAAAGCAGAAAATTGATTAAACCCTATTAACAAAAGAATAACTGGATAAGACTTAAATAATGAACGTTTGTCATCAAGCCAATCATTATTTTTTATATAGGTACAAATCTAGTGCATTGCGCCCTACTGTGTGATACCTAGCCTTATATTTTGTATACCGCCTTTTGCAATAGCTAGACAAAGTTGAAGCTGAGTATCATTGCCTTAAATAGAGTAGTCGGTGGTCTGTACTACTACTCTACACTAGCTAACTCAAGCTGGTGGGAAGCAGCAAAACTCTCTCACTCTGGTGTAAACATGGTTACACTGGCAGATAGGCTAGCAGGTTATCTGACACCAGTCAGTTGCTGTTTGCTGAATATGATCAATCCGTTCGCGGCAGTCATTGTTGCAGCAGCTCTAAGTCTCCGTGTGCTTTGTGCTAGTCGTTCAACAGCCGCTCTGCTGTTTGGTCGAAGGTCGAGTTTTACTTTCGTTCAGTGATTTCACATGTTATAATAATTTTGTGATATTATTGTCATGAGTTAGAAGAAGTGATCGCGACTAAACGTCACTCTATATAGTGTCCCTCTTTAAAGAAATCTCGAAAAGATTTTAAGCAGTTTGTCCAGGAAAAGCGTTGGTGTTTGTTACGAAATATCCGCATTTTTTAAGGTTTTAAAGCCTTATAATTCGTGCTTCTTGAAAATAAAGCAAACAAAATTAACTTTACTCAATAATTTAATAACCTGACATTTTTCCTTTCCGACGGACTTTAACGATTAGTGGAGGCGCAAATCGAATTGAATTGAATCGTCGTCGTAGTCGTCGTCGTAGTCGTCGTCGCCGTCATAGAGTCGTAAACGAAGACGAATAAAAACGAAAACAAGTTCACTTCACATGACTATCAGAAATCAGCATCAGCAGAGTCGGTCGGTTGGTCGGTTCGGTGCGGTGGCTGTGCTGGATTAATGCGAGCTGCGAGGTTTTTATTTTAATTCACTGCTCTGGTTCAACACTTAACACAAAAATTCTGTAAGAATCCGTAGGCGATACAAACAAGTCAAGTAGTGTCTTACCTAATTTTGAAGTTTCTATGATGTTTTTTTTTTTTTAATTTGACAGCAAATGTGGCGGGGTAAGAAGTAAGAAGTGTGTTGGTTTCTTCGACTTTCGACGAGTGCCTAACACCTTCCGCAGCAGTTGTAGTTGTTAAAAAGTGCAATCAGATCTGGTAGAAGTTAGCGTTCTTTTTATAAATTATATTAAAAAAAAAAAACCGTGCAGTGCTTATAGGAAAGTTATATTATTATTGTGTCTATAAATCCATTCTCAATTTGTATTTAAATATTGTTTTTATGTTTACACGATTCTATGCGTGTGTGAACAGATAAAACAAACAAGTTAACACACCTTCGTATCGTATTCAGTCGGTCGGTCGTCGTCGGTGTGAAGTATAGATGGAGTAATAACCGCACTGCGACTTAACGATCTGTTGGATCGCCACCTTGTGGTGACGAGCGGGGGGATAAAATGATTTTTTTTTAATTTGTATCTTTAGGACAATTTGCATAGAAACGATGAAAATAACAGCATGGTGCGCGCTTATTTATTCAAAACAATAACATCTAATAATGAAGTGAGCGAGATAAAGTAATTTGTTAATATTTGTTGTTTTTTTTTTGTCAATAATTGTTTGCATTGCGTTTTTTTTTTTTTGTTAATTTAAATGAAAGAAATAGCACAGGACAATTTTGTCAATTCAATTGTTTGTTGTTGTTTAACATATAATACCTAACTTGTCATTCAGTAATTTCTTGTATAATTTAAATTCAATTGTTGATTAAATAAACAAATTTAAATTGGGTACTTCATTTAATTAAAATAAAATGAAAAAATTCTTCTTAATGACGAAGAAGGAATTTGCTTAAATGCAAACAAGAGATAATGATTGAAAAAAAAACATTGGATTTTTTTTTATTTATTTTGTGTGTTCCTCTTTCTGAGAGCAAATTCTATTATTACATTTTGATCAAACAAAATTCGTAGATATTAATTTTAAAAAATGTTCATTTATTTACATGCAGTACAAGGGTCACTATGAGAATCAGTTCAGCTCAAGGTGCCTGGGCTATCTAAGGGCAAATTAATGCAGTTTATGAAAACAAAAAACCTACCTTTTCTATTGAAATGTAACAATTTTGACCCAACCTTGCATTTTGAGAAGGAAAAGATTGTATTTTGTCTATGCGGGGGTGAACAGTCCCCCATTTAGACACCATCTTGGAAAAAGGAGTGTTAAAAGTTTTCTGCCATATTTTTGGGAAGCGTAGGTCTCACAAACAAGTTCTCGGAAATTGAATTCTCTACAATTTTGGATAAAACACTTTTAATGTTTCACAAATCGAAAATTTTCAATCAAATAGCATCAAAAAGTCATACTTTTTTCTATGGAATATTATGTATATAATGGAATATTAACCATTATTGATGAAATTTTATTTGAATGATAATTTTTGGTAAAAGACAGGTGCAGAAACTCCTGGATCAAACAAATGCAAAAACATCTGCATTAAGTTGTCTTCATACATGGAACAATCCAAAACCGGGAGAACTATCGACGACGTTTTCTGAAGTCAATATAGCAAATTCCACACTGCACGTTTTAATGCGTATTCAGTTTTTAACAAACAAACAGCGGGGTGTTGACTTTTTGAAACTTTCTGATTCTATTCGAAATCAAAAAGCTACAGCATACTTCTAAATGAGAACTAACTTCATTTTTGTATTATTGTTGAACTGATGTCCATATGGTACATTTTTCGTTAGATTTATTTATTTATTTTTTTTTTTTTTTTCTGAAAAAAATATCTTTGAAGGTATCCAATTTTAGCGTAGATCCTGTGAAAATTATCAGAAAACATTTATCGTTTATTTTAAAGGAGAGTTAAAGCAAACAATTGATTTGTTTGTTGGAAATTGTTTTTAAAAATTCAAAAGATGTTAATAAACTTTTGAAATTCAAATGGAAAAATTGGAATTTACATATGTATATGCTTTTCAAAGCCTCCAGCGGATAACAATATCACATTTGAATTAGTTTTTGGTGATCAATTCTGCTCCTATCGGGGCATTTACACACCCTTTTAGTATTAAATTGTCTACCCCCCTTATATTTTGTACACAAGCTGCAATTTTTTGTTTTGGTTTTTTTAGACCTTAACTTTGAAGACATAATAAGAGCATAAATGAATTTAGAACAATTGAATCGATTTAAAATACATTTTTACTTGCAATATACCATATACGTAGTATAGGGCAAGTTTAGGGTTCGTGCTAAAAAAAACTCGAGATAATAATTTTCCCTAACATTACGATGATAGAAAACGCGAAAAAAGTAGTTCTCGCAATTCTTTCTGCCTGTTCGTCTGTTCACCTGTCTGTCTGTACCTCGACCTGCAGCCTAAACGGCTGAAGCGATTTTCTTCAAATTTTGGACTTAAAGTTCTTATGGGATTCCCTAGAGAGGAAATTGAAATTTTTTTAGCTCAAAAATAACGGTACCTGCCAAGGAACCAATATACAAAAATTGATTTATTTCAAAAACAGCTCTGATTTAATAAAAAAAAAATTAGGAGCTACTATAATTACTACCATTAATAATTTGGTATACATTTTTTTATAACGGTTATTAACGGTCATAGAACCTTTATTTTTTTGTTTTCAAAAAACGGATTTCAGCTAAATTTTGGCTGTAACAGGTCCTTTATAATTTTTACAATTTTGCATATACAATTTTTCGAAAAATAATTTTTGGATTTTTAAAAAATATTGAATTTTTTTTAATTCAAATCTTGAAAACGAGTCAGTAAATATATATCTTTTTATTTTGTGTAAAATTGTATTTTATTTAATTCTAAAAGTTGGCATACTAAATTTTATTTTTACAAATGTTCAAGAATTTTTATATATAAAAAGTTAATTTTTAAGAAAACAGATCTAACGATTTTAAATTTCTTTTTAATAAATTCATATTTATCAAAGAAACCGGATGGCATACTTTTTTTTAGTTCTATCCGTTTTAACTATTTAAATAACAAATTTATAGTAATTTTTATGTAAGAGGTCCTTTGTTTTTAGCTACGAGATCAAGTTTGTGCCACCCAATCGTGCCCATTTTTAATTCGTGCTTTCCTTCTTGAATATGACAACAATTTTTGTTGATTTTGTTCGATTTTCTGATCACCGTAAATTTTATACTGTGACGTGCACAGAATGCACAGTTACAAATAAGATATCAACATAATCCGCTTTTTATTGGCTTGTGTTTAAATCGATGCACTCAATTGATAGAAAATATTCTATACGTGTATAAACTTTTTGATATACATATACATTCAAATTTCAGGCCTCTAAGACCACCCAATTAAAAGATGAAATCCAAATAGTTATGCTTGGTTTCCACATGTCATTGACAGACCTAAATTGAAACACTTTGACAAGACAGGGTAGCTAGTACCATTGGGTTTATACACTCAATGCTAGTACCAACAATAAAAGCAAAGAAAATAGTAGTAGAGAGAACGTATAACCAACCTTGACTTGTCAAACTGTGTCTTTCAATGGCAAGTGGAAACAACCTAGCATTAGGCTAAACTCTTCATTAGGTTGAATTACGGTACGGTTTTGTTAATAAGGACGTCGAGTTTTCGATCGGTGTGAACGGCTAAACATGTTATTTTGCAAAAAAAAAAAATCATCGTGTGAACAATTCTATGTAAATGCATGTGAATGTCCCATGAGAACTAGGACTTAAGATGAATCAGTGAAGTTGGAGATTTGAGGTCCTAGTTGAGATCATACAAATCGCCGCCCGGTTGAAGAAGAAGAAAAAGAATAAGATATTGTTCTACTTTCATCTATTTTTACTTATAAGTTTTTATTTTGAATTGTACGGTAAAAAGTGTCGTAACCAAATTTGTAAATATCGTGGAAGACTTTTGACACCATTTTTTTAAATGGCGCCTCAATGGCTCACTTACTCTCACTCACTCCACAGTAAAAGCTGACCCTCCTATATAGATAAAAAGAAAATTGTATCGAACCATAAAAAGAAAAATCAATATGTTCCTATGTAACGTTCCAATGGACTACTGTGCGTGTGCATGTGGTCTAGTTTTCCCAATGCATTGAACTGCATCTTTGGCATCTGCATCTTTGTTGCTGCACCTGTACTGTTGCATCGCTGATGCATCCGCAATACATTTAATAGGAGCCTTTAAGGCCAATTTGAATAATATATATTGTGACTTTAACATGCTTTAAATATGTAACGTTAATCAACCAAAATCGGCGGATTAGCTGTTTTCATGCTTGACAACTAAAACTTTGGATTTTTGATACAAATTTTGGTTAGTCATATTCGACGATTTACCGTTTGAAATATTATCGTGGATTTAAGATTATAAGCTCGGAACAAAGTAGCCTTTAATATTTTGAATGTTCTTTGTACTAGTTTTGGCGTACTTCATTGCACTGTGGATGTGTAATAAAGTTAGAATCACCAGTCCTCCTTAAGAGTGCAGTAACTTCTTTAGTTTCGTAATTAATGTCTGATTTTTCGAAATATCTTTATATTCAAATCCTAAACACTATTTCGATAACAGTTTTTGATATACTATGTATGTATACAAACATATGTACAGTACATACATACTAACCAGACTCATTAAGGTGGGTATCGAATAAATTGCAAGGTATTTTTTTTTTTTTTAGTTATTCATTTTTATTCAATGTCCCAAGCTACACTTTGATCTTAACGAAATTGAAAGCAAAAGCAATGGTATAGATGTATATTTGTACCTTGTTTTTTTGCCATCTTGATTGCTACCGATAATGTAATAAAATATTATTTATGTTCCATTATATTATATTCAATGATAAGAAATTCGAGTAGCACTACACTACGTACATACATATGTAGGTATAATTATATTTTTAATTTTCAACAGTTACTTTTACATACATATACATACATACATATATTAAAAGCAAAATAAACAATAAATAAATAATTAAAAAATTAAATAAATTCTAATCCAAAAAGAAAAAAAAAACTGCTTTATCTCTCAAGGAGTACTGCTTCTCATTTTTTATTTTAAACGACTTTGGAACTTGTAGACTGTACCTAAGGTACCTATGTTTTAATGGTTTTGCGTTTTTGAATTATTTTAGGTTCATAAAAATAAAATAAGGTTATACGTCCGAAAGTCAGAACATGAATCATTTTAAGTTCAGGAGACGACAAGTGGTGTAATATTATGATATATGTATGTATATGTACGTATGTACCTACAACATACCTACGTAATACTTATTCCTTTTTCGAAAAAGCATAGCAAGTCCTGCTAGGACGGGACGCGACCGTAGGTTTACCTATCTCATCGCGGCTTCAGAAAAGAATGATGCCAATTCATAGCTTTAGTCTTAACATTAACAAAGCCGCTGGTCGGACAAGGTTTTTCAGGTGCCAATGGGTAGAAAACGCATTTTTTCTGTTGCATTTTTGGCTTAGGGTACCTAAAGCATGATGGATTTAAGTGGGGTATCAAATGAAAGCTTAGACTGCCCTCTTTACAAAACCAGTACTCGGACAAACTTTTGTTGGTTGTTGCGGCGAGTCCGACCACTTTTTTAAAAAGAGATATTTTTATAACCTTTGCATTTAAAATGCATTTAAGTGGTAAAAGCGTTTTTCTAGGCTTTATGAAATAGTTTTGCATAGTTGTCCACCTGTTAAACGCAATGGATACTGTTTTTACAAAAGTGATCGGACTCGCCACAACAACCAACAAAAGTCTGTCCGACCACTAGTTTGTTAAAGGGGGCAGTCTAAGCTAACATGTGATACCCCATTTATAAAAACCCAGCATGGTTTAGGTATCCTAAGCCAAAAATGCAACCGAAAAAGTGCGTTTTCTACCCATTGGCACCTGAAAAACCTTATCCGACCAGCGGTTTTGTTAATGGTAAGACTAAAGCTATGAATTGGCATGATTCTTTTCTGAAGCCGCGATGAGATAGGTAAACCTACGGTCGCCTCCCGTACTATGCTGGTTATACAAAAAATAAAATAAAATAAAATAAAATTTGTGTCCCAATAACAAATTTGTCACTATACAAAATTTTTGTTTCTGAGTTGAAATACAATAAAGCAGAGTTCGCAGTTTTTTTCCATATCAGCTCCATAAAAATAAATACAATTTCAAAAAAATTTAATTTCGTTACTTTAAACTCAAACGCATTCTTAAGGCTGCTGAATTTCTTATAAATTTAAAAAAGCACACAAGCACATTTCAATTTAACTCGTGTGTCATGCTGTTGTTATTATTCATAACAACGGAGACGCATCGCGACAATTTTGAATACAATCTCGAGGGAGTTAGGTACATACATAATGCATACATACATCGCATCACCGTATATGTAAATGTACATATATATTGTATAATATAGTACACCTTCGAAGGACGACACGGCTGTAACATAATTGCGATAATCTACGTTTTGAAACGAATTTAAATGGTATATATGTAAAGGTAATAAAATCCCTCAAACCTTTGTAAGAGGGAAAGTTAAACTTTTCAAGAATATAATTTCGAAGAAAAAATTTATCATACCTATTTCTAACTCTTATGTGCTTTGTACTCCGCAAAGAAAAAAAAAACATTTTTCATGATTTCGCCAAACTAATTCGGTTTTATCTCTAGAAACCTCTCTTTACTTTATGAGTAGCATACAAAATGACAGCTAAAAAATAATCAATAGTTAATAAATATTAATTAATAATTAATCAAAAAACACATTTGACAAAGTAGCTTGTAATAGTTGAGAGTATGTAAATCTTAAAGGTGCCGTCACATAATGAAAGAATTTGCTTTCAGAAAGAGTTTCAAAAATTCCAATTTTTAAATTTTCCTGAAAGTGCTTTCAGGGAGCAGTCACACTTTGAAAAAAAAGTTATTTCTGTAACCGACTATTTACTTTAAGAAAGCTAATTATCTGAAAGGACATTTCAGTTTGTCACACTATATGAAAGCGAAACTGTTTTCTGAAAGTGTTTACAGAAAGCATCCTACGGATTTCAGAGCAAAATATGGCTAATCGTACGTCAGTTTGTGTGCGATCGTTTTGGGAACATGGTGCTGAAAATCAATACCATGCAACACTCATGAGAGATTTGCGTGCAGTTGTTACTTCGCCGGCCATAAAAAGAACCGCGTTGAAGTACTACCACTTCGGTTCGAGCAATGATGCACTTTCATTATTAGCATTTTTATTCTATGGTTTTGCAAAAAAAAAATGTTGCGAAGTTTTTTTCTGGAATTGTCCGTTGAATCATAAAATGCCGCACCAATCAACAAGAGCAATTGCTACAAAAATGATTTATTGCTGTGTGTAACAGTTTGAGCGGTACAGAGGCACCTTGAGAAAGTTAAAATCCTTAGAACTCGCTAAGCAGGCCATCACACAAGATACTTGTTGGTCCATTGGGTTTAAAGTTCACAACTGATTTATTGATATATGACCCTCAAAATGCAGCTGACAGAAAAGCAATTCAGGTGGAAAACATACGTTTGCTTACAAAAAACCGAAAAGCTTTCACAAATAGTTTCTGAAAGCAGAAAGCGTTTTCTGACAGTGATTTGCTTTCTTATAAGGAACTAGTCACAATGAAAGTATCACTTTCGGAAAACGCTTTCAAGAAAGTACTTTTCTGGTCGTCACACTATGAATGTATTGCTTTCAAAAAGCTTTTTACTCTCTGAAAGCACTTTCCTTTCTGTGTATGGTGGCACCTTATCATACGACCAGCCAAATCATACGAGTATTTAAAGTTTTCCTTAGATACACAGTAGGAGCTAATTAAAAAAACAAACAAAATTTGACGTATATGAGCTGCTTTTTGGTCTATGAGTGAAAATTATTTTGATACATTTTTAAATACATATTTATAAACTGAATTTCTTTTGCACAACAAAGTTTCTGATGATTGAACCGATATGTCGAGATTTCGAACTCCGGCATCGGTTTCTATAAACGATCTGGTTTCTGTTCTAGAAGCTTGCAAGTTGATAATTGTTATGATATTGTTATGAACTTTACAATTTGTAGGTCAAATTCTGGACCTTTCTGGTGACTTTTATTCTCAAATACACAACTATTCCTCTAACAAACACAAATTTCAATTTATTTTGTAATTTTTTAAATTTTTAAGAATTTTCCATTTCCAATTAAAATAAAAATGTTAATAAATAATAATCAGAAGAAATTTAGATCCAAAACCTTTCAAGATTTGTTTTATCTATCTCATTTTGCCGCGTTGCCCTGGAACTGGAATACGTAACATTTTATCGGAAGATCTGTTTAATATAATATCGATCGGAACGAATACCACGATAACTCTGGGAACGGTTAAGACAAACAATTATTATCATTGTGAGTCATATTCATTCCTATCACAAAAATAATCAGACGGGAAAATAGTGTTGAAATACATAAAGTATACCTATAGCATATATTAGGGTGGGTCGTATTTTAAAAATGTTCACGTTCCTTTCACCCCCCAACCCTTTAAAGCCCCTATTAAACCGCTGAAATTTTTTGTTGGTCTCAAACAGGACAACGAAATACTCACGAAAAGACAAATATTAATGGAGAGTTTCACCAATTGCGTCCTTTTTGAAACAAAAAGTGCTTAGACTAAAACAGTTTCCAAGACAAACGTAGAAAACACAAAATATACATGTTTCTCTTCACTGCCGCAAGCGCTCCGGTCGGATTCTTGGGTTCATCAATAGACATTTTTAAGTAAGTTTGCCAAGTTTTTTTTTAGTGGAGGCAGTTTTTTTCCTTTGTTGACTGAACTATTAAATAGGTTATTAAAACGTAAACACGAATGATCAGATGAAATTTTTCATACAAATAAAGAAATTGGAACATTTCTAAAATAAGCCCCACCCTACTACATATCAAAGAACATACACTGCTTTTTTAGTTTTTGTATAGTTCTTCTTTTTTTAACATTAAAAAAACCTAAAAGATCGTATGTTCGTTTTGGATTAAGTACTTAGTTGGGACAAATGTATGTTCACACACATAAAACACAGATAACGCACAATTACGAGAACAACCAACAACTTACCTGAGACGGCAACACACTCAATTTCTGTTATGGGCTTTTGTTTCCCTCCCAGCTATCAATTGTTATTGGTGATGATAATTATAATTCAATAAACACACTTGAGGAGTATTCCGAAATCAATTTACAAAATCCCCTATCAGATTTAATGGGCTAAAAAGATTTTTTTTTTTTTATTAAGATTGATTTTGAAATTGAAATTAGTATTCTTCGATATTATGATACTCGTATCGGCGATAAATCAATTGATATGCAGCAAAGCAGTAAAGGTAAATATATGTAGGTAAACTATATACCTACTTTACTTTAGCAATTTTAGTATCTTGATGTGATTTTTAAACGTCTACTCACGTTTAGGATCACGGGAGTTTAGTATATAAGGTTCTTTGATGTAGCATTGAATGAATATTCATGCGAAAGTGCAAAGTGGCCTTTACGCAAATAAATTGCTCAAGTCCTGAAATTATACTTTCTCGAAGTACTCTCGTACTAGTATATCAATGTTATGATAATGTCGCCTTGTAAAGCATAAGCAGAAAGAATTGAAAATTAAATTGAAGTGGACAAAATGATTATTTGAGCGATGTATTCATTATTTGAATTATAATGGAATTTCTGGCACACGTTCCATATACTCTGTGCAAAAAGAAAAAGATAAATATACTCGTATTTTTAATTGAATAATCACTGGATGTTTTTTTTTATTTCAATTTTCCAACGCAACCCACAGCTCACAGTTCTTGATTATAGCTCAATTTAATATTGATTGAGAAAGGGTGTGTGGCTTGGCTATATACAGAGGTACGTAGAGAGGTTTTACTCGTCAGCATCTTTTCGTCATCGTATATCAACGGAGTAATTTCAGAATAATCAATATCTGACCTTAATAAGAGGATATGGATGAAATGAAAACATGTTTTTTTTTGTCGAGAATCGTTGTGTTGGGGTTTGGGGCTGGGGCCAATTACATATTAATATTTTTCAAGCTTGAAAAATTCATGGAATTTTAATGTAACAACACCGTGTTCTTTTATTATGTGTTCGATTAATATATATTATGAATAAATGCACTTTAATAAGCCTACGGGTTTAATTTGAGGAGAAATAGAAATAAAATAATGTATTTAGTGGTAGGTAGACTTATCGAACAAGGTTTTGATATATACCTTCAACCCTTAATTTTATGATCTGAAACAGTCTTTTAAGAATTTTTTCAGTAAATTTCGGTGATTGGAATTAAGAGTGCTTTAAGGCTTGTTCATCAATTTGAATGACTAACGAATATTTGTAAACGTTTTATATGTGAACGTTCTACATAAAAAAACCAACGAAATCAGCTGTTGACTCACATCTTCTTGAGTATTTCTTTTCTTCATTCAGATTAATATTTGGTCGGAGAAGAATATTGAAAAAATTATAACAATTAACAACAGTTCTTCTTGTGTGGAATCCCTATACACTTTTTAACCAGCCCCAAGTACAACTTAAACCGGCCGGCAGAATTTCAAAATTTGTTACTATCTATCATTTTAATTCAAATATATTGTTACTCATACGCCATAGTGACCTTTATTTAAACACCACTTTATGTAAATAGTTTATAAAAATCCAAAAATTAAAACCAAAGCAACTTTAAAAATGAGCTTTACATTCGAGACAATTTTACCAATCATAGTCGTGGGTAGTGTAGTGGCATCAATTGGAAATAAATATATCGAATCAAAGAAAATACGCCTAGGTAGGTCTATATTATCATACTACCTGCTTTTACTAGCCAAATTGCTTAAAACAGATATAAGTAAACTAGTAAATAAAGAACTCATTTATAGTGGCTTAATTAGGGTGTGCTTATGTGCTTTTAGAAAGCTTGTTTTGTTGTTATTTTTTTTTTTTAATATTGAACCCTTGACACAAAAATCTATTTGCAATCACCCGTCAAAGGCTGAGGAAAAAACTGCTAGACTTTTATTTTTGATGTCACGGCATAATATTATGTATGCACCTTTATTATTATATAAACCCTATAATACTCATATCTTGGTTATACATGAATGAATGAATAATATAAGGGGCATAAGTCCACTGCGACCTTAAGATCTATTGTGCCCCCGTCTAGAGCTAGATAAGAACGCTCATTCTATAGCTCTTCCTCCAAGTTTGTTCCTTTGAGAAACTTAAGTATTTTGAGGACTTTCAGAGATGGTAGTTCGCTCTCTTCTATCTCGTGCCGACCCAGATACCTATGTCGTTGTTACACGAGTGCATCGCATTGACCTAATATATGGTCAGGTGTTTCCTCATGAGTGTTGCAGAACCTGCATGTGACACTGCTCACCAGGCAAAAAATACTTAGGTGTCTTTTCAGTTTGCAGTGACCACTGAGGAAGCCAGTTATCATTCTGAGGTTATTCCTGCTCAAGCATATATAAGATAATAGGATACAAAGCATTCTTGGCTGTAGCTCCCAAGGAGTAGCTTCGCTTGTCTCAGATGGGGGAGTTCTGTCCATAATTTGGATCTTTTGGTCTCCTCTTCTGTTTTGATTTTATTTTTAATCACATTTTCTCCTATACCACAATAGGGCTCAGGACCTGTTAAGGGCGTTGTTGCTCCTATTTTTGCCAAAGAGTCTGCCTCTTCATTTCCCTAGACACCTACGTTCCCAGGTACCCAATGAAGTGTGACATTATTATTATTGTTGGTTATACATACTCCCAAAATATATCCAAAATTTTATTATTAATAGTGAAAGAACAGTGTGTTTCAATTTTCATTAAATCTTTATTCATCTATAGACTTTTCCACGGCTTAAAACGTCGTTTTACTTGATCTCAAGGCAAGTATTTGTTTAATGTCAAAAAAATATTCCAATTTTTAATCAAAAATAACACCACAATGATGAGTAAGTCCAAAAAGTGATTTTCGACAAAACGTCCGTCGTGTCCCACAGTGGGCAAAACGTGTTTTTCGAAAGTTTTAATTTATTTGATTCAATTTTCGTTAATTATAATAAATTAGTTGTAAGATCAAGATATTGATAACCGTTTGTCAGATAAAATACATATGTATATGTAAACCTGGAGTTTATCGCTCAAAGTTAAAAATTCTTCTTCTTGCACCAACCGTTTACACTCAAATTTTGAATTTTTTTAATTATTCATCAATTTAAGGGATTAAGATATACCTAATAATTGAACGGAAATAATAAGGTTACATATTTTTTGTGGAAAGAAAATCTCAATATTAGCTATTATTTTTAGTCTTTAAAATTTAGTATGCCTTTTTTTTAATATTTATGAAATTACACTTTTAAACATAAGTTAAAAAAAAAAATCCAAAACCTATTAAGATATTAAATTTTTTTGATTGGCCAGGCAAGGCCGGCCGTAGCTTCAGTTATTGGGGCCCCGGGGCAAAACTAAATATTTTTTTTTTTTTATTTTTACTATCCGAGGCGTAGTTTTGGTTTCGGTAGCGGGTTGATTTCAGTTACGGAGAATGCTAACCTCCGTAACCTATCCTAGAAAGCTAGGCCTTTTCGCACTTGTAATTTTGGCCAATTTATGTATATTGGGATACACAAATAGTTACCCGGGGACCACCACGAGGAGGTAAAACAAGCACTTCATCGTGACTGATTGTTGCGCTACTGGCCCAGACCAAGTTCTGAGCAATCAATAGTTTCCCGATCACGCACGATGCAGGTCGCCCAAAACTAAATATGAGAACATATTTCTCAATAACTGCCTTAATATTGGTTAAGTAAATTTCAACACAAAGTTCTAAATGTGTTTTACAGAAATAAGAGGTTGGTTTGGTACTAAAATGATTTCTTTGCGGATTTTACAAAAGCGAAATCATCGATTACTTTTCTCAAATCTATTTGCCGTGCTTTTCGATTTTTAATCGATATCAATGATTAATTAGCTAAGCCTTTGTTGTTCCATGGTGATGTGCAAGTTATTTTTTATTATTTATTTGCTGTGGTAACAGGAACAGTTACAAACATTATAAGAGCTGTGCTATATTCTGGATAGCTCGATGACAGTGAAGAATTTTTAATGATCGAACAAGTTGCAAATTTGTTAACATTTTATTTATGTCAATCAAAAATGTTGACCTGATACAATTCAACTAAGCAGAAAAATCAGATATTGCAAATAAATGAAATATGCTGAAAATGAACCTACCCTTACTTTTTTTTTTTTCTTTGCAAAATGCACTTTAACTTTTAAACCGTAATTTTATTTGTTACCAGTTTGCAGTATAGCTTTTTTGTCAGAGATAAAAACAACGTAAGCTACTAGTGTAGAAAGAATAAACCGTTAAAAACAAGATGGCAGCATAACGACACTATAGGTACAATTGTGCAAAATATGTTTTTTGGCTAGTGTACTGATACTCTTTCACCGAAGTCAAACTTCTTCTCGGACTTATTTCCAGGAGCACCATATAATGAAATCTAAATGCAATCTTACCCGCGCAGAAAAATAATCTAGTTCTCGGCAGGGCACTAGAGAGTTTTACATAGACTCATTCAAAGGGGCTACCAAAGGTTATCATAGTCTAGAACAAGGGCATTGGCGTTTATGAATCCTTTTGCCTCGTCAGGAAAAACAAACAAAAAATTTCGGCTTATGTGGTTTTTGATCCCGTTATCTGCTGCTTGTCAGTCCAATGCTCTACCCACTGGGCTAACCGCTATACAGAAATTCAGTGTCAAAAGTGAATGAGTTTCATGATTTAATGTTTCATACCATCGTATTGCATAACAAATACATAATAATATAAAGATATCTCACACCCGTAGAAAAAAGTGTGATATGAAAAAGAAGACAAAGGCAAGGGAGTAAAAGTGTCGTATGAACAGAAATTACATAATGCTTATAATATTTTAGTTTTTGAAACATATCCAACAAGTTTTTACTAGGAAAGGCCTCACGAGTGTTTGAAATGTTTCCCTAGTCTGAACTGTTGGTATTCTGAAATCTAGCAAGGGCTTCCCAAGTATTTGACAAGTTTTCCTCGTCTAGATTTTCCCTTGATCAAATTAGACAGAAATTTGACATTTTTTCAGCCGGGTAGTTAGTTTTATGAGATCAATTTTTTAATATCTTGAAAAGTAAAAGTCCTAGAATCCTCCGGTTTTCAGTGTTTGATTACAAATTAATAAAAGCATTGAATTTTGGAAAAGAAAATAGTATTTAATTAGTTTAATTTTGCAAACAAAACAATTTGAACATTTTTTTAAAGTTTGGGTTCGAAAATTAATTTTTTAAAAACTATTCATCAAAAGAACTTTATTTAAAAAGTACATAAAAGTACAAAAAGGCATTGTAAATGTAAACGTTGTTTTTAAATATTTTGTTTTCTATTTTAAGTTAATTTTGTTGAAAATTGGCCATCCCACCTAAAAGCCGCCACTAGGGACTGCAAGACTTGCATTTCCTTAATTAGCATTTGCACATACCTTTCAACTCATATCTTTTTATTTTTGTTCACTTTCACACCCAAGAATTTTCGGCTGGCTTGAGCTCTTAGACTATGGTAAAATAATGGATAAAATAAACGCTTTAATGACATATTCGTATGTAAATTTACATTACATTTACACGAACTCAAATAATAATATTCTGTTCCTCTGGGCTCTGATATAATACTGGCAATTTTAAGAATTAGCATTAAGCAAGTTCAGTTATTATTGTCATTTAACCTGTTAAGTAATTTAAATCGTCACTATGTCATATGACTATGTCATACGTCGCACAAATTGCTGTAAAATCTTATAGGAATGTTTGACAACTAGTGCAAAGTAGCAAGAATTGTGCAGGTTGACAAACAGACATATACTATATGTACAAAACATTGTCAGTAAATTATTATTACATACTCAATTGACAATATAATGGTAAAATTAAACATCAATTGCTCTTGTCACTATTTGTATGATGAAAATAATGACAGATTTTGAAACATTTAGCTACATAATTTAGTAATTTCAATTGCATCAAAATGAGAGGAATTATGGATATTTGTCACTCAGATTTAAATGTCACATAACGTGGTCTAAGCACTGGTTCTATTCGAATCAGAGGCTTGTTTTTGTCAATATTAAAGTTTTCGTTTTAAACAACAATAACTATCAAATATTCTACAATTTTTGTTTTATATTTTTTAACCAAGTTTGTATATTTTGCATCAATTAAGAACGAAATTTAATGAATCATTCTGAAATGATTTTTTGATAATTTTTGTCTGTATACAATAAAGATAAGATAATTTACAGGTATTCATTAGATAGTGAATTTTTAAATTAAAAAAAAAATTCAATCAAGTTTTCCTGACAAACAAAATCAGAAGTTTATTTGACACTGTAAAGTTTATTAAACTTAAAGATAATTTAATCTATCTTAATTAACACAAGTTCGATTTCTTAGTTTATTGTTAGCAATTCACATCAAACAAGTACCTATATGTGATTACAAAAATATGTATTTGCAAAATGCAAATGATGTCATTGCAATATTTCAAAAAAAAAAATATACATATACCTTTTCTATTCCTTTTTCAAATTCAATCGCTGAAAGGAAAAATATGTTCAGTTCATGCAACTATACAATTTGTATGCTCACACAAAGATCTGCAAACTATTTCAACACAAAAGCAACGACGAGCGACGTTTAACTTCGAGTAATTCCCAGGCGATTACAAGTTGTAGATACTTTTTAAAAGGCAGCACACGTCACCGCTCAAATGAACCAAAGTAGGTTAAATACCGTCCAAAAGACCTGACCAAAGTTATACTGCACCACCACCGAGCACCGACCGACCGGTGACGGTGACTCTATAGCTTATGCCGATGCGATGGGTGGTGGCAGGAGAGAGCATATTCAGTGTGCACAACAAATGATCCAAGGCAAGCAGCCAGCTTATATCTACAGCCAGCTACCAGCGTGATGTCTTTGCCTTTGCGTTGCCGTCTGGGATCTGCTCACAGCTGGCTGCTGCACATATAAGTATAGCCGCGTCTCACAAGTCATTTCATATAGCTGATGCGACTGCTACTAAGCGACTCTGGAGAACAAGTGGCATTTGCATAGAATGTGAACATTTAATCAGGATCGAATCATTTAATTTATACGTAATTATTAAAACATATCTGAGCTCTATTGTTTGTAATGTTAGGTGCAGGTCGTCTGAGTAAGATTACTGAAAATCTTGCAATCGACGCGGGGTCCGATTGGGTGACTTTCCGTTCTTAATTAAGCAGCAACGAACGCGCCTGTGACTGCGGGGCTTAAGTGAATTGTTGATGTCTAGCTAGAAACCGCCTGGGCAAACGAACTATATACATACGTCTTGAGAGCTAGATTGTACATTTTCCTATTGTGTCTAGAGATCTAATTATTTATACACGCTTATTGAATAGTGGTATTTAGCTTCAGTTCATCAAATTATAAAGTTGAACGTCATTTTCGTATGAGACAAAATTTGAATAGCATTAGTATCTAATACAGAATTAACATTTTCATCTTGTTAGAGCCGATTTTTCAATAGTCATTTAAATAGCCAGTTATTTACTGGAAGAATAAAGTTATTTGGCTGTTTAACAATCGGATAGCAAAATTGAATTTTCAATTGAGAAAAAATAATCTATAGAATATTACAATTTGAATGTCACTCTCATTTATATATATATATGTTTTTGAGCAGTGTTGACAAACAGTAAAGTTTGACTTTGAAAATATTTATATTAGCAGATAAATTTACTGTTCTTATTCCTAGGAATAAGTTATATCTGCCCATTAAAAAATTGATTTTTTCTCTATCTGAGGATTAAATACTAACTGACTGCTTATCTGACTATTGAAAAATTGGCCCTTAAAGGTATAAGATAGATAAATCTCATCATCTTATAAATTTAAATTATTCCTAGATCTAAAAAAAAAAAAATATTATCAAATTTAAATTCGGAAGCGGAACGTTTGACCATAAACCACAGAACCTTTTATAACGAAACCGCACATTTTTAAATAACTTCTCTGATCCGAATTTGTATTAAGATATACGAATAAATTCAGAGATTTTAAAAATGCTCATGTCACTTGCACGCCAGCACATTACAATCTTACATCAATTAGGCGTTTTCGAACACGTTTTCTATGTCTCAACAAATTTAGTTAATGTATAGATCCATATATTCCTGCGGACAAACAGCACGCAGATAGACAAAATTGAAGCTAAGAGTTGTGAGTCAATAGGCAAGGTTTACCACTATAGATAGTCCGCCGTTTTTTTATTTTTAGAGCATCCTTAGCAAATTTACCAGCCAGCAGCCTCACATTCTAATGATAAAAAAAACACTTGTAAGACAAGGTCGTTGTTATCATTTAGTACCATATTTTTACTGAACTTAACCATATTAGGCATAACATCATTTGATAAGAAACACGCATTTCTTTTTACTTGACTTTATAACTTTCAGTTACAGTTGTTCTACGTTGGAAATAGTTCGAATTGAGATAAAAGGTTGCTGAATGTATTGGCTATAAGCTTGAACCAGCTTTGCACGAGTATTGCGTAATGTATAACTTAATGAGGGTTTGTAGTATAAATAAATAATTAAGTACTTTAATACTATAACAGGAAATGTAATCAGATGTGTTACATGGCAACATTTCTATTACTTCCAAAATTATTAAAATATACAGGGTGTTCCGCAGTAAATAATGTATATAAGGTGTTATCAGGCCGTAACATCTTTCAGAAAAAAAATATCTGCATTGACTCAGATAAAAGGGGTTTTCGACTTTGCGACATGAAACAAGCTCCCAGTCACAGGAGGGGTTAAAAAAAATGGCCACTTCCTTAAGTCGGGTTGAGCGTAAATAGGACAGGAAAGATAGACTTTTTTGTGGAACGAAATATGGGATGGCTGAATTTCTTATACCTGAAAGAGGTCTATTAAAAAAGCTTATGTTCAGTTTTTCGGGACGCCACCCCCCTGGGGACATCCGCCATTTTGGAAAACGTGAATTGATCTATATCTCCGAGAGTATTGATTCGTTGTTAGGGGATTTTTCGTGGTTTTTCGGCTTTTCACAAAATTGGTTATACCTATGAATTAAAAAAGGGGGTTCTCCACTACTTCGGGGCGTCTGGCAGGGGGAAAGCTGAGAGTAAAATGTCTGGGAACTACATAATTGTAATCAGACATTTTTTTCAAATTTTTTGGTATACCACACATAAGGTTATATCCCTGCCATCAAAAAAGGGTTTTCGACTAACTTTAAGGGCGTCTGGCGGGGGTAAAACTGAAAGGAAAACGACTGGGACCTTATTATTTAAGATCAGGACCGTCCAGGACGTCATTACCTATATTGACTATATGAATTGAAATGGTTATACACCTGACACAAAAATCGGAAAAAATGCGATTTTTAAACCGCCATACACGCCAAAGGCTGAACAAAAAAACTCTGCCAGACTTTGACCACTGATAACACGACGTTAATAGCCTTATCCCAATGTATATATAGTTTAATTATATATCCACTCCCAAAATTTGCTGTCGGCTCTTGTACTATTATATCATCTAGGGCGGGAAACTGCCATACAACGAACTTTCTTTAAAACGGCTTTAAAGATTTTGATTTAATTTTATTTTACCTTTTTGTTTTTCTTCATTAATATTTATAGGCCAGTCAAATTAGACAAAAAAAAGCCCTAACCCGGACAAAATTTTGTACAGGTATATTTTTTAGTAGACATGTACAGAACAGTGTCCTTAATCATCTGTGTAAAGTCGCAAGCAATCCGCGTTAGCGTACTACCAAAATCTTGAAAAAATGCATCCATCTTCCACTCTTTGTTTTTGGCTATATCTCTGGAACTTGTTGCCCTAGAAAGACCATTCAAGTGACAAATTGACGGGCTTAGATAGCCAAAATGCGGAAAGTAAATACAAATAAGATACAGGTATTGCATGGCTACTGTTTTGAATTAAATGAATTGAACAGTCTAAATTGCAGTGTATTTTTTAGAATTTACACTGCAATTAAGTCTGTTAAATTCATTTAATTCAAAACAGTAGCCATGCAATACTTGTAACTAATTTGTATTTACTTTCCGGATTTTGGCTATCTAAGCCCGTCAATTTGTTACTTGAATGGTTATCTAGGTCAACAAGTTCCAGAGATAAAGCCAAAAACAAAGAGATGCATTTTTTCAAGATTGTGGTCGTATGCCAAAGCGGATTGCTTGGGACTTAACACAGTTGATTAAGGACACTGTTCTGAACATTTCCACTTAAAAATATACCTGTACAAAATTTTGTCCGGGTCAATATCTAATTTGACTGGGCTATTAATAAAAACGCATTTTTTTATTATTTTATTATTATTTTGAGGACCTTTGTATGTATTTGCCTCACCAGCAGGATATAAACAAATAAAATACAAGCGTTTTCTTAAAAAATTACATAAATACATAAGAATCATAATACATTTTGATTTACTTTCTACAATAATTTTAATTAAACAGCATTGAAATTGACTCAATGGAAACAGGGGTTGGGCGTTTTTTGTTGTGGAATTTTTGGGTTATTCCCGCATATCACGTTAATAGCTAAGATTATCTTACACACAGGTCCTTCTAAGAAGTAGCTACATACTTATCATATGAGGCCGTGAGTGCAATAGTGGCCCAACTGCATTTTTCATTATTTTCAGTAGAGCAAAAATAAGAAACAGGTTATTTTTAAACACTTGTAGTTTTAAAACAAAGAAACATAACTTTGATTTTATTTTTGCAATGTGCTCAAAAAATAACAGAGTTTTGATTTTGTATTCTTAATCCTTCTAAATGCCGTTATACTGATTTTAAAGTCAGATAGGACACAGGAAAAATCAAAAAAAAATTAAAAATTGAACAGATAACCCAAAGATTTGTAAATAAATCAAGTTTTTTGTTTGTATTTTGTATTTTTATTTTATATATTATAATTAATTAATTAATTTAAAATTTGTTTTCACTTTCAGAAGTGTTAGGAGTCATAAAAGCCTTTGCGGAATTTGCAATAGAATTATTATTTCTTAGATCAGTGTACAAATTGTGATGTATGACGCTAAGAACTGCAGAAGGTCCAGTAAATCCTTATTATTCTCCATGCTTATAGGTTGATGCTTGCTAGGTTGATGCTTGCTAGGCTTACACTTATTGTTTTCGAAATAAAATATTTTGAAATGGAAAAAGATCGGCTTTTAAATATTGACGCTCAAGAATCTTGAGCCAGTTAAATCATTCTGTAGAGATCTTTCTATTTCGAATGTTTTTTTTTACTGTTTCAAAGTGGTCTTCGGTCATTTTTGTGACATTGAATGTTTTTTTTTCCCGCTGAGCTTATGACTTCTACCCAATTATCGGGGATGTAAATATTTGGAAAATATTTTTCTCAATCAACCCAAAATCTTAGTCACTTGGTAAATATGAATTCCCGCTAACTTATGGTTAATCTTATCAACTCTATAGTCCGGATTAGATTTTATATAACCGTAATGCACTCACTCACTTTGTTAAGGCAGCAACAGCTGCAGCATTAACTTTAATATAAAACTCTTTAACTTCATGGCTTATAGAGGGAGATTATCAGGGAACCCACTTATTTTTAACACATTGCTGTCCCCTGTGATCAAATAGTAAAATAATTAACCTAACTTAAGTTTCAAACAATAAAATCAAATATGCGAGCGTAAAAGTGGCCTAAGTTGTAGATAGGCCACTCTTGCACTTAAGCTTTTAATTTGTTTGTGTTTGGCCTAAGTACAAAAGGCCTGTAACTATGGCATGAAGCTGGAAATTAAAAAATTTTAATGCAGAAATGTGGGTTAGTAGGTACAGATTCAATTTTCATAATAAACTCAATTTCGATAAAATTGCAGTTAGGCCACTATTGCACTCACGGCCTGATATTTAATTCCAAATATTTTACAAAAATAATTTTGTCTATAAAAAAAGCTAAATCTCTCTTATTTTTGTTGGTACTTTGACTTTATTCACACTTTTCCATACAAATTCAAATGCATACTTTTTTATGTCTAAAATGTGATTCAGTCATGCATTTTATTTCCAAAAAACACTGTTTTTAACATTACATTCCATAAAATTGTTTTTTTTTTAAATTTTCGAATTTCCCTGAAACGGCTTAACTAATTTTGATAAAATTGTTATGCAGAAGCCTCTGGAAAGTGTTAGTAGCATTCCGAACCAATATTTTAAAAGTGAACTGCTAGCTTTTGGTCTATTTATAAAGCTAGCTATACCGTTGACCTTATAAAAGGTTGCAGCACACAGGTAACAAAAAGATTAATGGCCATCAAATCACGAAACCCAGTCTTCCACTCCGGATCAGTCGATTAGGCCGTCGATTAATGTTTAAAACAAATAAGACCTAATAGGCTTCTGAGCCGAAGGGTAAGATTGGTATTCGCCTGTCCTCAATATTTCCTTTGCCAATGTTTCATCCACTTACCAATGAGATCAACAAATTCGTTTCCAACTCTCTTCCTGATACGCTGTTCTACCAGCAAAATTTATAATTTATTGAAGCAGACAATTAACAAAAGTATCCACTCTTTTCTCCAACAGAAATAATTTTCTTGTCCATTAATAGTATATGGAAAAATTACATTTGGTGGTTTTCGGGTTTGATTTAATTGTTTCTTTCATTACGAAATGGTTTCTTCATTTTTTTTGTGTTTCTGTTTCTGTTTCTATTTGTTTTTTTTTTTTTTTTTTTTTTTTTTTTTGAAGAAACTCTCGAAGAATACTTGTTCAACTTAACTTCATTCTTCTGTTGGAGAGCGTAACAATAATTGTTTCCCATCAACAGTGTACTAGGATTTATTTATTAAAAGCATGACCGAAGAAAGCAATATTTTACCCAGGTTCTTCAACCGTTTTTTTATTGACCTGTTATTTAATTTTGTATAATATGTACATACATAATATGAACATATGTACATATATGTTGGTATAATCAATTTCATAACCATGGTTTGAAATCTTCTTATACGTAAAACTTTCAACGTAACCTAACTTTGTTATACCCTCATTGATTACTTACCTCTGTCAAATTCAACCCTAACGATGTATCTTACTAATATAACATTATATCCTTGTATGGTTTTATAAAACATTACTCATTTCATATAAAAAAGGGAACAAAATTATACGATTTAGATTTTTTTGTCCATCAAGCAAACGCCAGAGGCAACCCTTTTTAAAATTTGACCCTTGTTAAGGTCATTATCAACAAAAAAAAAAGCCTAAATACTTGAAACGTATGTCCATTTTAGATTTTGTTCAAGAGCACACCAGTTCCAATAGATTTAAGAATAATATATCGATCCAGGAGCACATTATTTATGATAAGGAATTTCTCCGTATTTTTTGTTTATTTTTCGCATTGAAGTACAAGTAAAAAACCATAACCATCATACGTTTGGTATTCGTATTGCATTTATTAGCAAATAGTAATTTTATCTTTATTCGCACCGCACAATCACTCTATAAAACGGTTACAAGGCGGCTGTAGGCTGTTTCAAACATGTATTGGAGAGAATTTAGCAGTTATTTACGAAAAAAAAAAGAAAAAAAAAAGCATTGCGCTGTATAGTTTGTTAGCACCTTTGGTCGACTTTCCCAGAGGGTAAATTAGCCTTTTTTATCTAAACGTAGATACTGTATCTAAATTCCTACATGAGTGTGCATGGTGTTTAGTGTTTGGTGTTCACATCAACTATAAAAAAAAAATCTTGACAGTCAACGTCATCACAGTTTTAGTCAATGTGGATGGTTCCCCCTAATTCGTCTTTATCCACACTTAATAGCTTTTATCTTATCTGGTTGCTATAGTGACACTGACAACTCAAATTGTGTATCTTTTTTTTCCATTTGACTTGACTTGGTTTGGGTTTACTGAATGCCTTATTATGTAGTACCTAGTCCAAGTTCGTGTATACCATTTGCATCAAAACTAACAAATAAGCCAAATAGCTCGGGCGTCATTTTTTCGATTTTTCATGTTATTTTTTTTTATCAAAAAACAAATAAATACAGAAAATCTCAGCAATAAAATAATAAATAAGCAATAATTCTGATTAACTTTTTATAAAGCTGACAAAAATTTAAAAAAACAATCGAATTGATAAACAAGTTATGGGACGACCAGAAGCTCAAAATCATCGTCATAATAAATCGAAATCCGATTAAACACTGAAAATAATAAACAAAAATAAAAATAACTGAAATAAAAAAAAAAATTGTACGTATCATTTATACCGACTACAGCCTACACGCTATGAATAATCTACAAAAAATATATTTAAAATGTAATATACAAACAAACAAATAATTATTATAGTGATGTGATTATGTGTGACATAATTTTGAAAACAAGTGAATTTATGATAATTGAAAAAAATAAACCATTACAGGTTAATGTTAAATAAAATAAAAAATATTAATATGATAATCGTTACTGGTGACTTGCAATCTGGCAGCAGCGAAACGCTCGTCTCCACCGCATCAACAAGTGAATTACTTTCTCCCGGACAGGATTCCACTGGTAAATTAATTATTATGATTTGTTTTTAGTCATGGGTTTGTGTAATCTTCTTAAAAATTTATTAAAATATACATATTTTTAAAATAATGGAAAAAGCCGTATACCTTCACAGTATGTAAAATCTGAATTATTAAAGTGAAACAAAAAAATAAAACGCTTGTCTGGATCCCACGAACTTGCTCTTATGTATAAAAAACTGTTACGGACGTTGCTAGAAATTGAACATTTAATAATTTTTAATAATGTTTATGTATGTGGTAATGACATTGTTAACAATGAATTGTTAAGAGAATCAAAATTAATAAAAAACTTTTTTGTTTGATTTTCTTGTTTAAAAACATGCCACTGTTTACTTCCTTTTGGTGCCACCTGCCCTTGCTATACCTCCAATAATAGGTATTATTTGAATTTTCAAAGAAAAATGGAATTTTTTGAGATAAAAGATCGGATATTTATTTCAATGTAAAGAGGAAAGTATGCCATTAATAATAAAAAACAATATCAGCCAAATGGCCGCCACGGCTGCGCTTACACAACAATATCCTTTTCATGAAATTTTCCATCACCAAATTGCAAAGTGGCTGCTATATGCCCTCAATAGCTTCACGAATTCCATCTCTGAGGTCTTGAATCGACGCTGGGCTGTTGGCGTAGACCTTATCTTTTACGTGGCCCCAAAGGAAGAAGTTGCAAGGTGTTAAATCACAAGATCTCGGTGGTCAATACTGTAATCACCTCTTTGAGAGAAACTTGAGGGAACTTTTCCTGTAAAAGATCGATGGTTTCGTTGCTTGTGTGGCACGTAACGCCGTCTTGTTGAAAGTAAACGTTGGCCAGATCAATACCTTCCAATTTCGGCCATACAAAATTATTAGTCATCTCTCGATAGCGCAATCCATTCACCGTAGCTGTTGCTCCAGGCTTATTTTCAAAAAAGTAAGGTCCAATGACCCCGCCGGACCAACAACCACACTTAACAGTTACTCGTTGGGGATGGAGAGGCTTTTCAACAATAAATCTTGGGGTTTCCGAGCCCCATATGCGAAAATTTTGCTTGTTGACGTAGCCACTCATCAGTCAAAATAATTTTTCGATGAAATTCCGGATCATTTTCATGCATTTTTTATATTGAATTTTAATAATTTCATTGCGTTGTTGAAACGTGTAGCGTTCCATTTTTATTAATGGCGTAGTTTCTACTTCTCAAATGTCAAAAAATTACAGCTTCAAAAGTGACAACTACCGAAATAGCGGGCTATTCAAAATAACACCTCTTATTCGAAAACCCAATATTTTCAAAAATTCAATAACTTCGAAATCCTAATAAGATATTCAATATGCAATCAGGTGAAAAAGAAGTTTTACGGTTCGTGTACACTGAAACCGATTAACCGGCCGAATTCGAATCGGAGCTATACGGACGAATGTCTCGGCCGTTAGTCTGCATACACAACTGCCGTTCTCGCCCGATGCCTGTTTTAACAATGCCGATTTAAAAGGATGCCAGTCGGAGTGTGAAACGTTAAAAGTAAACGTGGCTCTATTATAAACACAATAAATTAGCTATTCAATTTTAATTTTAATTTATTTTAATTTTTTAATAATTTCATTTTATTCTGGCAAGAAATAACTGATAAACTGACGTAAAATCCAAACAAGTTCGGATTTGTCGGTTAATCGGTTATCAACCGACATCGGACGATGTCGGTTGTAGTGGTGTACGCGATCTCATCCTTTTACATACGTTTGATTCAAACGGCCGAGTTCGACCGACGACGGACGATAATAATTCGGCCGATAACGGGTGATGTGTACGCGCGCCGTTAGCCTTTTTTCTCCAGACACTGGGGACGAACACAATTTGAACAATTTGTTGAGTAGACTTTTCTTGCAGTTTGTTTGCTTTTAAAAAATCTGTATATTAATTTTTTTTTAAATCCTTACCAGTTATCGGATACGTCATATTGTTTGTAGAATAAAAATAGACCAGAGTCTTAATAAGTATTTATTCTGGAGTTATTCGAGACGAAAAATTCGCGTCCGCCATATTTACTTTTTTTATTTTTTTTTTTCCACTCGTCAAATTTCTGTTCAGCTATTCAACTCCGTCTGCTCTATCAATTTATTCTGAGCTCATAGAGCGCGCTCTGAACATGCTCTGAACATGTTCAGAGCGAAAAAAAAACACAAAGTTGGAACTCTGAGTGCTTTGAGCTAAGAAAGAAACACGGATTTTTTTGACAGTTCAGGCTCTGCTCTGAACTAAAAAAGAATAACGCCCATTAGCCCAGTCAAAATAGACATTTGCCTGAACGGAATTCCGATAACGCTTAAACTTGGTGGGGGCCTTCCAGTAACTATAACGCAACAATGACTAAAAGTCCCCGACGATCCGACAGGAGCATAACTTTTTAAGCATGGTAAAGTGTCGAAAAAAATCAGTTTTTAGGAAATAACTTTTTAATGGCAAATGCTATCGAAAAGAAGTTCGAGTAGAGTTTGTAGATCATTAAATTCTCTATAAAAAAATGCCAACATTTTTCCTACTACCACTTATTTAGAAAATATAGCTGTTAAGAAAAAAGAAATGACGAAAATATTGTTTTTTTTAGTATAACTGTTAAACCGTCAATGATATCGAAAAGTAGTCTAGGTACAGTTTGTAGACCACAAAATTGTCTTTAAAATATATAAAACTTTTTTTTCTACACGAAAGAATTTAGAAAATATAGGTATTTGAAAAAGAACATAAAATACCAAATATATTTGTTTTATACCGTGATGATGGCTATATCTGTACGCTGACCATATTTCTGGGAGCGAAACCCGCGACAGAAACTGAAAATTTCAAAAACGTATAAAACAAAACATTAGTCTTTTCCTTAATTTTTATTTTGATACATATTTACATACATACCTATTAAAAGAGAGAGAAAATAAAGGAAAAACAAACGAAAAGAAACTCTTAAAATTAAAGGAACTTAAATCTTTATTTTATTCAACATTACGTCCCTTATTTTGGCGGACACTTTGTGGCGGAATCGAAGAAAGTTGATATCAGTTTTTGTAGCTTATTAAATGCTAATTTGTTGCTCAATCCAAATATTTGTAGCTCGCTTAGTTTTTGAGTTATTGAAAATTCCGCTTAAATAAGTCTGAAGTTAGCGGACTAAATCCAAAATAATAAGAATTTTGAAATAAAATGTTTACTCAAATTGGTAGCTTTTTTAATGCTCTTAAGTTCTAAAAAAATAAATTCTGTAACTATAATAGTTTTTTAATTATTCAAATTTCCGCTAAAATAAGTCTGAAGTTAGCGGACGAACATTCGAAAATGACAATTTTTTTGACGTCCAAAATTGTAGCTTTTTAAATGCTTATTTGTTACCCAAAAATAAAATTCTCATCTCTTAAGGGTAATTTTTTATTTGAATTTTTAAGTTTAAAAGGTGCACTTCCGGTACGCTGAAGTTGGCGGACAAAATCTAAAAAAATTAGATTTTCAATTTTTTTCTTTTGCCAGAATTTGTAGCTTTTGAAATGCTGATTGCTGGCCCAAACCTCAAGTTTGTAGCTCTAACCGTTTATTTAATATTTAAGTTTCCGCTGGCAAAAGTTAGCAAAAAAAACGACCTTCTAAAATCTAAAAAAATGAAAAAAAAATAATTTTGTTTTTGCCACAATTTGAAGCTTCTCTGAACTATATCAACTGCGCAAACCGCGATTTTGTAGCTCGCACGGTTTTTTGTTATTCAAAATTCCGCTAAAATAAGATTTTAACGCTCAAAATTAAAAAAAAATTTGAATTTTTGAACTTTTTTTTTTTACCAGAAATTGTAGCTTTCGAAATGTGAATTTGTTGCTCAAAAATTAATTTTGTAGCTTTAACTGGGGATTTTTTATTTGATTTTTAAGTTTGAAAAAGCGCCATGGCTTTGAGAGTTTTAAAATTAAGTTTGGGTTTTTCCCTCGTCCACATATTATTCATTATTGAAAAAAAAACGCATTAGAACCCGGCAAACAAAATTGAGCTCGACAATTTGTAAAAGGTTTGGAACACATATTTTTTTTCTAAGAAATGCGTAAAAATATTAACGCTTTTTTAACCTACCGTCTTTTTGTTTTCAGTCCTTTTTCTAATAGTTTCTAAACTTAAGACAAAATGTTAAGCAAACAAAAACATCAAACAAATGAGAGTCAATAAAATTCTTGTTTCGCTTCGGTTTTGGTTCACAAAAGCTAAACATGATTATATTTCTGGCCAGGGGTACATTACTAAGCATAACTTAACTGAATATTTCAAGTTGCTTTAAAGATCTTTCCCACTGATTTAAATATTCGTACTAGATAAATAATAAAAGTGAAAGATATTTTCCTTATTTCTTTTGATTTATTAATTTTATTTCGACTTGTTTAGTCTCCGTTTGTCTTACTATCAAATAAAAAAAAAACATCAGAAGATGAGCTAATACGGGACAAATAAGGGACAAATAACTAAATACGGGCCACTTGTACGTCCCGGGTTTCTTAAATAAAAACCCGGGACAGGCTACTGAAATACGGGACAGTCCCTGGAAACCCGGGACGGATGGTCACCGTATAATATCTGGAACCTACTATAATACATATATACACTTTTTCATATAAACTTTTCATGTTTATATATATTTATAAATATAAATAGCCTTATAAATAAAATCTTATGGTACTATTTTCTGAAAAAGTATTCAACCGATTTCGATTAATCTTATATGGTTGCAAAGCCATGTTGCGAAGATAAGAAGATACCTAAAAAAACGCACTGACACACTATAATATTATTCAGGGGAAAAGTGAATTTTCAGATTGGTAAAAGGGTTTTCTTTTAAAATTTCTCCCAGCACTTTGTCCCCTGTTCACCTATATCCAACAATATTCAAGGCAAGACCTCAGCACCGATGCTGAACCAACATACCTATATGACTGTTGTCGGTGGTACTTTTGAGATCCAACGTTGAAAAAAATTTACTTCCTTTTTTTCGACAATGGTGAGAAAAAAAAAGTTTATATATGTAGTAAAGTAGGTGCCAGATATAGCCGTCATCACGGTTTAATTGGAATACCCATAAAACAAATATTGTTGGTATTTTATGTTTTTTTCAAATAGCTATATTTTTTTAATTCTTGCGTGTAGAAACAAAAAAGTTTTATATTTTTTAAAGAAAATTTTGTGGTCTACAAACTGTACCTAGACTTCTTTTCGATATCATTGACGATTTAGCAGTTATACTCAGAGAAACAATAATTTCGTCAATTTTTTGTTTTCTTAGCTCTATTTTGTAAATTATAGGTCGTAGGAAAAAAGTTTGTTAATCTTTTTTAAAGAAAATTACGTAGTCTACAAAGTGCGTTCCTAGACTTTTTTGTGATAGCATTGACGGCTTAACAGTTATACTCAAAAAAAAAACATTATTTTCGTCATTTTTTTTTTGTTTTTTTTTTTAACAGCTTTATTTTCTGAATTATAGGTCGTAGGAAAAAAGTGTGTTAATCTTTTTTATAAAACAGTTTGCTGTCTACAAAGTGTTCTTAGACAATTTTTGGAAACATGGATGGTTTAACAGTTATATATATTTTCTATATTATTGGTAGTAGGAAAAAAAGTTGGCATCTTTTTATAGAGAATTTAATGATCTACAAACTCTACTCGAACTTCTTTTCGATAGCATTTGTCATTAAAAAGTTATTTCCTAAAAACTGATTTTTTCGACACTGTACCATGCTTAAAAAGTTATGCTCCTGTTGGATCGTCAGGGACTTCTAGTCATTGCTGCATTATAGTTACTGGAAGGCTCCCACCAAGTTTAAGCGTTATCGGAATTTTGTTCAAGTTTTGAAATTGGTATGTCTGTTTTGACTGGGCTAGTTTGTAATAAGCACGGATGACGAAGCGAAAAGGAATCAAATTATCAGTTATGGCATTGTCTTTAAAATTTATTTAGGCCAAATCAATTGCATTGGTATTCGAGTCGGAAATAAAAAAACATTTTTCAACAAATTTGTAATATTTTTTTTGTTTGTATTTATAAAACAAACTATGAGAAATGCACATAAGATGTGACAAACAGCTAAAGTGTGTACGGAGGAGGGATCTACTCTACCGTTTAGACAGGAAAGAGCTATAACCATAACATTTTAAATGTTACTGTTGTTTTTTGATACTATGTTTTTTTGTTTTTCCTGTTTTAAGTAAATTGATTACAAAATCACAATTTCAACCTAAACCAGGGGTGGGCTAGACCCCCCCCACCCTCCCCTCTCATGCGATTTTTTATTTTCTCGACTCAAAGTATACATACTCTAGCTTTTTTTCACTAACTACGCGAATCACCCTATCTAATGAAATTGATCCGACCGATAGACGATGACAATTATTGATTTTTTTTTTTAATTTTTGTAGTAATAAAAAATAAAAGTGCTAATAGACCAGTGAAGCCTTGTCAGTACGCAATTAAAAAAAAAAAAACATTCATGTTAACAATGCCAGGCCACAGGTACAAAAATGTTCAACAATTCTCGATAAGGAATTCTAATTAATTTAGATATAGTTCACAATTGATTTTTGCTCTTAAATTGATGTAACTTGGACTGAAGTTAACAGAGATTTTGTTTTGATAAAGTCATTCAAAGAAATGAGGGAGTTTACTCAAAAAAAAACATCAGAATACTGTCTCCATAGTCCATACGTTAAATGCATTTTTGGGCAATCACCTGATAGGCACAGTTATATGAAAGTAAGTTTATTGATGTAAAAATTAAAAAATATTTGTATGTGTTTTCTAATTGTAGCGGTTAACATTATCATGTTTGTTTTTAGTCCCCATTTTTGAAGTCTCACTTATTTAAATAGTCCTATCTCTTCTAAACTTATCAATCTTACCTAAGTACTAGTACCTTTAAAATACAGTTTGAATCCTTCAAATCCGTTCTTTTCGAGAAATCAATAGTTTTATATTTATATTAGTAATCGATTGACCGTACTCAATTTACGCTAAACACTTCACTATAGTGTAAAAATCATAGGTATGCTTGAAGTATTAATTTTTTCGAGTAAACAAAAAAAATTGAAGATACCAAATAGCTATTTTGAAATTTTTACGATTTATTTGACTTCCGACGATGGATCTAAAGCAAAAATGTCGACCAGTCGATTTAAATATCAATTTTTTCAGAATTTTAAATGCTCACTTTTTTTGTCTGACAAGTTTAATGACGACATTTTGAAATTTCGAATTGACCAAAAGTAGGCTTCCTTGAAAAAAAAATCGAGAAAAAATATTGACTTGAGAATAAAATAGCTATTTTCAATAATACACCTTTTATGCAGCTATAAAAAATTAAAAAAAATAATTTTAGCCAAGTTTGAAATCCGCATAATTATCATATTACCAACTGAAATTGTTTAGATGACAATTTTTGTTTTTAAATTTGATTAACGTGTTCTCATAGTGCGATTTTTGGAATTTTCATATTGGCAATTGCGATTATCAAATAATTCAAATGGGGAAAGCCAATTGTCATAGTTGATATTAAGTTAGGACTAAGTACAGTGTGTGTTGAGGTATAGAACTTTAAGTTGGCAACACTTGTTTAACTGGCGGCCATTTTGTCAGCTGTCATGTGATTTATTTTTAGTTTGGTTTGGCATTTCAACATAAATAGACTGAAGCCTAATCCACATCTGTTTCGTGTGCTGTGTTGTACAGTCTTGTATCGCTGCCATTCCATATATTTTATGCGCCACACTGCAACACAACACACGAGACAAATATGGTTCTACGCATATGAAATACATTGTAGCGACAGCGACGCACGACTCCACAACACAACACACGACACAGATGTGGATCAGGCTTGAGACGCAAGAACAACGCTTTCAAATTGTGTAAATTTATTTTGAAAATCATGGGTCTGTTCGAAATACATATCGCGCATCAATAAGTCCATTTTACAATCAACATAACCAGAGCAATTATTTCGATTAACTTTCGAACGTTTTCGCAACACGTTTACTCTAAATGATAATACGCATCCACAGAGACGTCGTACAGTGCTTACAGAAGAAGTCATTTCTGCTGTAGAGCGTAGCGTAAAGAAAGACCCGACTCAGTATATCCGGCATCATGCACAGGAGTTGGATATGTGTCCATCCACTTTATGGATGACTTTGCGGAAATATCTTGGTTTGCGAAATTACAAAATCCAACTTGTGCAAGAATTCAAGCCATCACAGAAACACGTAGTAAAAGGCGTAGATTCGGTGAATGGGCCCAAAACAAGATTGCCGTTGATCCCAATTTTCATAAGCGATTTTTGTTTAGCGATGAAGCTCACTTTTGTTTGAATATGTAGATACGTCAATAAACAAAACTGGCGTATTTGGAGTGATGATAATCTTTAAGTGTATGTTGAGACGCCGCGCCGTTACATAGACAAAAACTGACTGTTTAGTGTGCTTTATGGGTTATGCTTTAAAAACGATGCTCGCCAGAACGTTACAGTCAATGGTGACCGCTATAGAGCCATGATTACTGACCTTTTTGTCCATTAATTGAACAACCATGATGTGCAGGAGCTGTGATTTCAACAAGACGACGCAACATGTCCCACAGCTCATGACACAATTGATTTATTGCGGATACGCATAGTTTCACATTACGGACCCGTGAATTGGCCTCACAGATCGTGCGATTTAACGCCGCTTGACTATTTTCTGTGGGGATATGTGAAGTCGCTAGTCTACGCCGATTAGCCCGAAACGATTGACCACTTGGAGGAAAATATTCACCGCGTTTTTGCCGACGGCCACAAATGTTGGAAAATCATCGAAAATTGGACCTCCAGATTAGACTACGTCCGAGCCAGTCGTGGCAGTCATAATGCCAGAAATCATATTAAAATAATAATGCCAGAAGATTATCTTTTGAACAAAATAAATTCCATGGCAAAATTTAAAAAAAAATCATCTTTGTTTTATTCCATTTCAAAGTTGTATACCTCTAAAAAAACACCCTTTACATACCATTTTTTTTTTTTAAATATCAGATTTACTATCTTTTTCACAACTCATTTACTTCTAATAAGCTACAATTAACTGAATATTTAGTTTTTTGAATTTCCACATATTTAGTTCTAACTTGTGTACGTCAAAAATATAGGGCTGTGACATTTTTTTCAGAAAATTGGTACTAGCTCCCCCATAGCTCCTAAAATTAATTCAAATTAATTCAAAAATCCACAAAAGTATTTCTTAAAAGTATAAACTTTAAACAATATTACATTCCTAAATTTACAAGAAAATAATTGAAACCAAAAAAATTGGGAACAAAATCAGCCTTATCGCGGGAAAAGTGATGACATTTTCATAGACAAATCGCTTTAATCACGTTCTGTCGTAGGAAGTTTCTGACTCCATTGAAAAAGACATGACACTCATAGAACAAGTAATTCTTGCGATACAGCCTTATTTATGTGTAGTTTGACAGAATATTGGACTAAATTGGTAGAATTTGACAGTTTTTTTTAGAATCGATATTTCAAATATCGAGTAATCGTACCCAATCTACAATTTAAAGGTATTCAAAAGTGTACTGGGGGGAGGGGGTGGAGTTATAATGAAGAACCAAAATGGCTGCTATTTTTTTTAAGTCACATTTTTTGAAAGAATGGTGACTAAGCCAAGTTTTGTTTAACTTGCACTTACCTTTGTATTATAACTAAAGTACAATACATTTTTGAGGGCGTCCAGTTTTTTGCCCTTTTTTGTATTTTTATGATTAAAATTCATTATGATTATAATTAAAAATGTTTAATCCCGTTTATATAGGTGCAATGATACACAAACTTCAAAATTAAACAAGTTGTGTTCGTCTTTTCGATTGATATGAACCAAAAACGCCATGTGTGATTGAATTCTCCTTCGCGCCAACCTTATCCAATAAATACTATTCTGAATATTCATTTAATATCTAAACCATTCAAAGAACAATAGCTCAGGCACTTTAAAAAATCAACAAACAAAATATCAAAAAACAATTACAAATACTATAGAAGCCTCAACCACCAGTAAATAATAATTCCTTACACACCTCTCGCACCCATATTAAACAATAAAAAACTTCAATTTGCTGACTACGCCAACAACGAACGACGACGCCATCATCGATGTAAAGTCAATCATCAGACTTCGATAACACACACTCATCGAAGTTCAAAAAGCAATCGAGAGCGAGACGAGACGGAAATTTAGCTCGCCTAAAATGACACTATGAAAGTTGCTTTGCTCACTTTTCGCTTTCCGGTTTTTGCTTCAGAGAAAATTGCATTCTATATTTAGGCGCAGCAAGGGTTTGTTTTCTGGCATCTGACACTGACGATGACGACTAACTTATGCTGCTCTTGCTGGTGGGTGAATGGTGAAAGTGAATCACAGTACCCGTCTCGTTGTGTCGCGACGCGTCGCTTCCGTCTGATGGATTCGATCCGACACAATGTCAATTGGTTTTGCGTTCGCACTATGCACACATTTTTGTAATTCAATTTCTTGCATAATGTAATTTGAAGAATTTTTATTTTTGTTTTCCATCGACACAGTCGTAGTGGAAACTCGTTTACTCGTAAATCATATTATTATAAAGTCTGAAATAATAAAGATATAAATACCTATATAACTACCTATTCGTATACACAATACACATTACACATATGAAGGTACATTTACTTTCATGGTAAATGTAAGCTTTACTTCTTACTTTAACTTTAATGAAATGTTGTAACCAAATGTTATTTTCCCTTTTGCAGGTACTGGAACATCGAGCTCGTCAGGGAGGCTTGGGCATAGGAAGTCATCTCTGGCGCTGACACCGGAAGATGAATCGATGGATGCGAATAACCAGGTAAACATTTCAATATATGTATGTACCTAGCCTTAAAAGGAATAATGGAAAATCGAATGTGTATAGGATCAGGAACGATACAAGGTTTACTTAGAGACGATTTAATAATCATCAGTTAAGCTGTATCGGAGAAATTTAACATTAAAAAATGTTTGCTTTTTCTGAAGAACAAGAAAAATTGTCTCTTAGTAAATTAACGTGATATACTGCGTCAAAAAGCTGAGATTTCTTGTTTTGAATGCGCTTGCTCAATTATTTTAAGTCACTGTTGATCAATTTATGAAAAAAAGGGATGTGGAGAACTTTTGACTTCTTGAAAAGAAATTGTATCTATGTTTTTTCTCCTACCCACTGAGAGTTGCCAAAGAAAATTTCTGAGAACCTAGAAACTTGGCTAGATTTTTATTTTTATTTTACAATTCATGAACTAGATATCTATTTCGAATAGTGCCCTAATCAGATTGACACTTCTTCCGAAAAGAAGACAAAAATTGCTTCTGAAACCGAAGTTGAACAACGTTAGTGGTGCCTTTATGTCACGAAATTAAACCAAATGAACATTTCCCCTCAAAGAAAATACTTGCTGCCATTTTACCTTACTATCATATAAAGACAGACACTTAAATCATGTTGTATTCTCTATAAAAAACGACTATAACACAGTGGTACACTAGGGCGTATACGCACTTTTTTTAGACAATTCATTTTTATCATTATAAGGAATGGGTTTAGAAGCCTGCAATTTCTGAAGATTATGACCATTATTGATTTGGGTTTCTTGTTAAAAATAGAAGTTTCTAACTTACCACACAGCAGTAAAAGTTACAGTCTCATAAGAAATAGATAAAAATGTATACATGCAGCCAATCTTAAAACACAAACAAAAATAAACTTAAATCTTTTGTTTAAATATTTAAAGAAAAAATTCGATTGGATAAAAAGTGATTGGAATGCATTGCATATAGTTTGGAATGTAACGTCACTAAATTTACTTAGTTTTTCGAGCTGTCAATTAATGTGTTTGTCAATTTTAATATTTTGGACTCTAATTTGAGTCCTCGTTGAAAACAATATATAATACAGCTACCAGAAGACCCGTGCGAAAATTTCGCACATTCAATAAGGCTTTAAATTTTCAAATAGAATGTTTGCACAAAATAAATAAATTCTTTTTATTATTGATATGAACATAATTAGATTTACAAAATCTCTTTGTAAACAATGTTTGATATAAGAATGAAATCTTTTTGACAGCTGTCCATGAGTAAAAACTGCATTTGGTAGGTATAATATTTTTTTTTGACACAACAACAATAGTTAACATTTTATAGAAAAAGAACGCACCACTGTCATTTTGTCGAGCTAGATGAAATTGTTTAGAGATTTCAAATCGTTAAAATAGTGAAAACACTAAATAAAAAAGTGAAATAAAAGTTAACATAGTGAATATATGCAATACTTTATTTAAAAAAATATGTGTTAAATCGTGTAAAAACACCTATAATATGGAGTTTACAATTCTTGCATCTCACAGGCTGATTGTGTCTCATATTTCACATGATCTTTTTACAGGTTTTAACGCAGCACCGAATATGTTATATATTTTTGAAGTGAAACTACTGTGGGCGCGTTGAGAGTGAAATTTCAAGGTTGAATTTTTGGGAAACGAAAAAATGTAACGCCACATGTGCAACGCAGAGATCATTGATTAGCTAAGTGGTGGGAGGTAGAGTAAAAGAAAAAAAATTTATTGATATTATATTATATTGCAATAAGTTTGGATTTTTTGATAATCTATATTATTTAGCAGATAAAAGGGAAAATGTCCTTTTATGTCTTTTATCTAAATTCGTTAATTAGAATGCTAGAGTTTTGCTTTTTTTTTGGTGGATAGATAATGAAATTCCTACTCGTATGGAGATATAAATTATTTTAAAAATTGTATCTCAAAATAGGCTAGATTCAAAAAATTGAATTAAATCAGGAACTCTCCTGAAAATTTGAATTATATATGGTTGCAAAATACATAAAACCAAATTAAAGTTGTCATATACAAATTTTTGATTTCGCAGAGATTTTGAGTGTAGGAATTTTTGGAAATAGTCGGAAAACCTACTCAAATAAACTGATTTATATCTTTTAAATGTTCGCCTTTTTTTACTTTTAATTTGCACCATTATTATTGAATTTTCAAGTTTACAACCCCAATCCATCGATCAACTTGATATAGAACACTTAGCTGCATCTTACGCATATAAGCTTAATATCCCTATACATATCGATATTTTTAGATCGCCAAAGAAGTTTCACTTCTGCCAAGAGTACTGAGTTACACGCGCGCTTTTTTTTCAATGAAGTATTGCATATATTCACTATATTAACATTTATTTCACTTTTTTATTTTTAGTTAGGGCGTTAAGGGAGCCAACCTTGCATTTCATTCTGACGGGATGCGCTTTGGTACTCTTATAGCCCATATCCTAAATTTACTTTTAAGAAGTGTTTGTCACGGTGGCAACACTGGCAGACCGGAGATATAAGGGTTGCCTTCTGACCATGTTTTAACACGAAATTTCACATAAATTAGCCTATAAATCTGGAACCAGACATCGGTTGATTTCGTGGAATGTCTCGTTGGATTTAGATTACTTGAAGCCATAGGGATATGTTCATTTTTTTACCCCTCCCCCACCCTTGTACGAAGGAGAGGCAAAATACCATCGGCGGATAAGGGTTTTTATTTGTCCAAAAATAATGGTTATAAAATGAATATTCATAAAATTTTAAGATGAGCGTCGACGTAGAATTTCATATTCTACAGCATATCAAAACTCCTTTTTTATCCATGTATTAGTTTTTTGTACAATCGCTTTCAAAATGGGGGAAGGGCAAGGCACTATATATTCGTCTTGGTATAATCAAAGCATATGGCACATGACCTAAGGGTAATTTTAAATGCCCAATCTTATGCAATTAAATTAATTTCAATAGAATTTCTCTAAAAAAATTATAACCTTTTTATAAAATGATGACTAAATTTTCAGTGAAACAAGCATATTATTACCAAATTTCAATGGTGATGAAACCTGGCAAACATGTCTCATTTCTGGTAAGAATTAAGAATCAAAAGAGTCCAAAAAAATATCTGGGACGATAGGTTGTTTTTTTTTGCGTGAAAGCGAAAAGTGAATTACTATTACCAGTAAACCCCTCCCAAAACTGGTATGTTGATGAAAGTTGGTAGAAATGTTTTTTTTTCTTGTTAGAACTAAGACTTAAAAGGATTCTTGCAAATATATTCGTTCCAGGGGTGTTTTTTTTAGGCGGAAGGAAAATTGGGTTATAAACCCAACATTTTATTTTTATGTAATCGAGATCCAAATATATAATATTGTACATGATTTTAAAGTATTTTTTAACGCTGAGTCCAATTTAAGTAAAATTAACACGATACAATCCCCATTAAGAACGTAATTGTCGTTTTATTGGAAATATTAATGTATTTTTTGAGTAGAGCAGATAAAACATTTTCTCTCAAAAACCACCTTTGACAAAAGATATTTGATTTATCTTTTTTTATTCTTGATAACAATAAAAAACAAAACATTCCTACCAACTTTCATCAAAGTACCAATTCTGGAGGGGTTTACGGGACATAGTTTTACATTTTTCCGTTTCACACAAAAAACACCCTTTAGCCCTAGTTATTTTTATGCACTCTTTTGATTCTTATTTCTTCAGAGAAATGAGACATGTTTGCCAAATTTCATCACCATACCATTGAAATTTGGTAATATTATGCTCGTTTCACTGAAAATGAAGTCATCATTTTATAAAAAGTTTATAACTTTTTCTAGGGAAATTATATTAAAATTATTTTGATTGCATAAGATAGTGCATTAAAAATTAACCTAAGGTCATGTGCCACATGCTTAGACTATTCCAAGACGAATATATAGGGGTTTGATATACTTCAACCTTCCCCTTCCCCCATTTTGAAAGCGATTATACTAAAAACTAATACATGGATAAAAATGGCCTTCGGATATGCTGTAGAACAAGAAATTCTACGTTGACGCTCATCATAAAATTTTATGAATATTCATTTTATAACCATTATTTTCTGACAAATAAAAACCCTTATCCGCCGATGGTATTTTGCCTCTCCTTCGTACAAGGGTGGGGGAGGGGTAAGAAATCGAACATATCCCTATGGCTTCAAGTATTCTTTATCCAACGAGACATTCCACGATATCAACCGATGTCTGGTTCTAGATTTATAGGCTAATTTATGTGAAATTTCGTGTAAAACCATGGTCAGAAGGCAACCCTTATATCTCCGGTCTGCCAGTGTTGCCATCGTGGAAACACTTCTTTAAAGTAAACTTAGGATTTAGACTATTAGTGTACCAAAGCTCATCCCGTCAGAATGAAGTGCAAGGTTTGACCTAAAATATGGCCTTAACGCCCTAACTATTAGTTTAATAAGCTTTTTTACTATTAAACTTAAATCTCAAAAATACATCTCTCTAAAGTCTGAAACACAGCTCAAAATTCTTTTGGGGCCCCAGCATTTAGCTATCTCACTGCGTTCCGACCCTGTGTGAATGCATTTGTGTTTGTGTAACTCAAACTATTTTGAAAAAAGCCTCACTTTTTTCTCGATATGCCCATTCCTCTATTTCTTCTTCTAAGATTTTAAAAGAATTACTAAATATGTTTCTTTTATTCATACATGGTGTAACTAAAGAATGTTTCTCCCCCACTCACTCAAGGTGCATTTTAAATTACAGAAGTAATACATATTTTTCTCTTTCACTCATTCAATGGGTTAAAAGTGAGGTATTCTTTAAAATTTCCGAAATTTAAAGAAAATAGTGTGGTATAACATAAAGTGTTTGTGCAATGTCATGAGTATGTATCAATTCCTATTCAGTGATACCTATTTTAGTGGATTTGACTATTTTATAAATGAGAAAAAAGGAGTTTGACAACAGAAATAATATATGTATATGATTCTAAGTCATTTTATCTCTAAAACTCAATAATATTATTTTTGTAAGAAGGGACCTCATTTTTGCATAGAAATAATGATAAAGACGGCACGGAATAAATGACAGTCCTGGTTAAACGCCTGTTGTACGTTAATTTAATCGAAATCGACAACAGGTAGAATGATTTATAAAGTTTATTATTTATTATCATATATAGTGGCTCCTAAAACACATAAGATGAGTATTTTTGTTTTTGATTTTAGTCCCACTCCAATCAATTAGTACCAATTCATTTTTATAAGGACGGTTCAAACCATCTTTTACCATCTGATCCCACCAAATTTAGCTTAATTTCGTCGGACCACAGAATGTTGTGCCACTTTTTTTTCACTTTCTGGGCCTATCCATGTCAGATGATCTTTGGCGAATTTAATACGATTTGTCCGGTGTCTTGGTAAGAAGTGGTACTTCCCTTGGATTTCCTTGGGTTTCGGAATTACGTTTAAATAAATTTGATATTTTATCTCAGTCTTAAAATATCCATAGTTTCTTGCCTGTTCTATTTTTCCTGTCTATGCTAATTTTTTGACTTTTAGGTCAATTTTTTCAAGAAAATACGTGATAAACATAACATTTTACTATTTTTTTTTTAATAAACTTAACAATACTTTAAATAAAAACCAACAACAAATTTGCCGAAAACCCCACAATTTATGATAATTGGGAAAATTAACAGCAAGTCAAATTAATAAAAAAGGTTTTTTTGCTTTAAGCTCCAAAGGGTATGAATAAAAAAATATTTGTGTCCGATTTCAAAATGGCAGATAGACCCTTCCTGTTATATGATTTTGTTCTATGATTATACCCAAAAATCATGACAAACTGTATAACAGTTTTATACTATATAAAAACGTCGATATAACGGATGGTCACTCGACTTAAAATAAAATGTTCAGCAATTCAAAGTGAATAATTTTTTTTTTTAATTTAAACATTTGGGGAATCTTTAAATATCAAAGTGGACGGGAAAAACAGAGCCGGGTAAATCATTCTATATTCGGGTAGTGCGACTGCCAAGAATCTCTATACTTGACAGGAACATTAGTTACGCCAAACGTCGGTCGTCAGAAAGTCAGGGTTTCATTCATTAGTTTATCTATTAAATTTTAGATTAAATGTCTTGAAATGTATCTCAATTAAAAGTATTGATTCTCTGAGTTTGAAAATGTAACTGACAGACGTAACAGTAAAGGGGCCACTACTTGCTGGCAGATGAACATACTCCATATCACCTTCACCAGGACTACTTGTAGCCTTATAATCTTTTGGTTTCCTTTCACACCAAAAACCTCTGCGAACTATGAGGTTTCTAATAATTAAAAAAAAAAAAAAACTATAATTTTTTAATTTAATAATCTCTTTCCATAGTACGCTTTTAATATTTTGGAGGCACATGATGAAATTGCGGTCATTAGCTATAGCTAGTAAACAAAATATAATGAGACGATGGCAGAGAAATTTATTTACATATGTAAATAAATATAATGCTGTGAGAACCTTGGCACCTTATATAAATCGACGAAAACCCCTCTATCTGGCACTCTATATATCATCCATGTGGATAATAAAGCCATCACTATATTTTTTTTTGGGCTCATTAATGATAGCCTTTTTTTACATGCTGACGTGACTGATGAGTGTTTAATTAAAGAATTCGAAAACTTGTAATAAAGTTTTGATGTTTTGCGATGAATGATCACCTAGTCACATATAATTACAGGGTTTCTTTAACGTTTATCACTTGTTGCCATTAGGTACTTTATGTAATTTATGTAAGTACGAATATGTTGTTTTTGAAGTGAAACTTGTTTGCGCGCGTTGAGAGTGAAATTTCAAGGTTGGATTTTTGGAAAACGCCAAAATACGCATGCGAAACGTTGAGATCATTGATTAGCTTATGGGAGGTAAAGGAAAAGTAAAAAAAAATATTTATAGGTTAATACATTTTATAGTGGAATAAGTTTGGATTTTTTGATAATCTATATATTATTGTAGCAGATAAAAGGGAAAATGTCCTTTTATGTCTATTTTCTAATTTAATTAATTAGAATGCTAGAGTTTTGAAATACAAATTGGTGAATAGATAATGAAATTCTAAGAATCTTACTAGTTTAAGGTTTTAATATATCTCCTATTGGTATGGAGATATAAATTATTTTATACATATTGGGACTTACCTATAATCAAATTTAGAGATATTTAAGTGGACGCTAAATAATGAACCCTACCAATAATCTATTTAATAGTCAGCTTAACGCTAAAATAAATAAAAAAAATTGGGAGGCGCAGCGGCTCGTGAAGAACCAGGGCTTAGTGACTAACAACTCGCAACCATTCCTGTGGGCGCGTGTCAACCATTTTATGCCGAATCCGAACGGCTAGACGAGAAGCACTTGTTAATGAGAAGTGATACTATTGGAGGAGTTGTCAATTCCGCGCAAGAGGCAGTAGCCCTGAAAAAAAAAACTTTTTAGTTTTTAGGTGGACGAGGCCGGGAAGTGAACCCAACCCGTCAGCGTGACAATCCAACGCACTAACCATTACGCTACGGGCTTAACGCTAAACGTCACTTTAAATCTTAGAGTAAAGAAACGCATATTAAACCTTGTGATTAAGTTGAATAAAATTTCTTGGTTGTGAATTTTTTGTTGCGAAGTTATCAAACTAAATAGGTAACTAAAATTAACAAATAGATTAATTCCTTATTTGATTTTTTTTGTAAATCTCAATGGAATGGCGGAAAATTAGAAAAAGCGAGGCCCGTCCTTGAACTGGACTCCCAGCAGTGAAGGAGTTGCTGGAAGATGCAGTGCAAGCGGTGAAATTATTTTGTGTTATTTAAGATAGCACACTTTATGATGAGAAAATACTAAAATCCTTATTTCGTCCATACCAGTCATCGTCCAAAATGTTTGTCATCAATCAATTTTGATCTTCGCCCCTTACTATACGATTAATTTGGATTTCGCGTATTTATTGGATTAAATTGGATTTCGCGTATTTTTAATAATTTAACTCAAAAAGTCGCACACAGCCGAAAATTTATTTGGTGACTTATGTATGATATCTCAAATGTCATTTTTCACTCACAGAAGCTTCCTGTTTGACAACAAATGCAGTGCATAAAGTAATAGAGCACTGATTAGTTAAAGGCGTGTTTAATTTGGTTATTGGTAAACACACAATTTAACTAAACGCGTGTTTAATGATTGGTTATTGGTAAGGCTCATTATCTAAAAATAGGCTTATTTCAAAAAATTTAATTAAATTAGGAGAGTGCGCTAAAAATGTTAACTATAAATGGTTGAAAAGTAAATTGAACACAATTTTAGATGTAATATACAAATTTTTGATTTTGCAGAGATTTTGAGTGTGGGAATTTTTGGAAATACAACATTTCTAAAAAGTCATTTTTACTACATTTTTATTTTTATAAAATCAAGGAGTTGGTTAAAGTTAACGAAAATTATAAAACGTATTACTATTTATATTTCTGAATCTTATAACCCCAATCCCATCGATCATTTTGATATAGAACACATAGCTGAGCCTTCCGGATATAAGCTTAAAATACCTTTATAAACCGAGATTTTTAAATCGCCAAAAAAGTTTCACTTCTGTCACGAGTACTGAGTTACATGTGCTCTTTTTTTATTATTAGACTAGACAATATATTTATATAGAACGTATTGAACGTGAACATGCTTTCTACATAAAATAACTATGGAATTTTTAACTCTTTTCTGTAAAAAAATTCCTGCGTGGTCCTCTTCAAAGGGTATTAGTCCAATCAAATTACCCTCTGCGTCGTCCGCCATTTTGAAAAAGGTGTTTAAAAGTCTTTATTCAATTTTCTCAACCGCTATTAATTGTAGAGTAGTTATTTTTGTTCACTTTTGTAGGTTGACATCTTCTCTACAATTTGTGTCTTAAAATTTTTTTTGATAGCTCCTTCCTATAAAAAGTTATTGTTGAAAACTAGCAAATTTTCGATTTTAAAAATGGTTTTTCAAGTTTATCTTATCCAATATCCATCCGAACCAAAAATCTCATTTTATATAACATTAAATTTTCTTTATTTCTTTTTATTTAGATTTCATGCAAGTCAAAAAACTTTCAAGATATAGCACGACAAAATATCTAATATTTATTTAGCAAAGTGTCGATTAAATTTAATAAATTGGGAGCACTACGATATCTCGCAAACTAAAATGTCGAATAACGAAATCTCGTATTTTTGTATAAATCTCGAAATACGAAATCTCGCATAAACTCGCAATAACAAAATCTCGGTTTTAACAATATCGCATTTACATTTCACGACAAAAAATCTCAAAAGTTTCAACTAAAATCTCGCAAACTAAAATCTCGCATTAACACATCACGTTGGGAAATTTCGCAGTGAAAAATAAAATCCTACAAATAGAAAATGATTAATCGGAGGCCTAAAAAAGGGAGATAAAGCCCTTAAACCCCATACGCCGCCGCCACCGGCTACCCAAGGTACTGTTTATTACAAATAAACTGAAAGCACACCAATTAACAACAAAGGCGCCTGCCTGGCGAATGAGCATACCCTAAGCGGAGCCACGGAGTCGCGTGAGTGGGGCAGAGGACCCGAAAAGGGATTTAAAATCCTTGAACCCGCGAAGCGGTCCAGCCAATGTACTGTTTACTGTATGTACATAAACTGAAAGCACACCAACTGGCAAACCTTGTTCAATGTAGCTTTTATAAGACCTATATGTTTTTTAATGCGAGATTTTAGTTTTCGAGAGCGGGGTTTTGTAATTTCGAAATTATGAAAACCGGGTTTCTGTAATTGCGAGAATTCGTATTGCGAGATTTCGATTGCGAGATTTTAATTTGCGAGAGTTCGTAGCCAACCCAAAAATTTAGCCGCATCAGTAAGCAAAATTTCGAGATATACAATTTAAGAATCTGACTAGTAGAAATGAAGTTAGGATTTTTTAAAAGAAAAAAAAGCCGATTTAAAAATTATTTTAAAAATAAAATAAAAAAAGAAAGCAAATATAAAAATAAAATACAAGTAAATATTTTCTAATCGGCTTTTTTTACTTTTAAAAAATCCTAACTTCATTTCATATAAGATCTTAAAATTTAGCGCACAAATGTGGCTAAATTTTTAAATAAAAATTATTGGGGAGGCGCAAAAAGTTTCGTGCTAAAAGGGTGTTTAAATGCCCCGTGAACATTAAATATACTATTTTAAATTCAAAATATGATGAAAAAATTGAAATTTTCAAGAAACAAATTAAACACAATTATAGGCACAACCTTTTTCTACAAATATGTTAGTAATTTTACATTTGTGGTTCTAATGGGGAACAAGTAGGGGCAATTTAATAAAGTCAATCAACACTTTATTATATAATATTAAATATTTTGTCGTGCTTGAAAGTTTTTTGACTTACATGAAATCTAAATAAACAGAAATAAAGGAAATTTAATGTTCTATAAAAAATATGAAAAGTTATTTTTGGTTCAGATGGATATTGGATGAGATAAACTTGAAAAACCATTTTTAAAATCGAAAATTTGCTGGTTTTTCAACAATAAATTTTTATAGGAAGGAGCTATCAAAAAAAATTTTAAGACAAAAATTGTAGAGAACATGTCAACCTACAAAAGTAAACAAAAATAACTACTCTACAACTAATAGCGGTTGAGAAAATTGAATAAAGGCTTTTAAACACCTTTTTCAAAATGACGGACGACGCACGCAGAAGGTTTTATTTATTGGAAGAATGTGGTTTTAGAATTTCCAAGAGGTTCTCTTTAAAATAAAACAATAAAATTCTCCTCCCGAATTTTTGTAGATATTTTCGATTTGTTTTGGATAATTTGATTGAACTATATTCAATTCCTTCGAAAAACCAGTTATTGTACATGCATAGTAGGGTGGATCGTTTTCAACATTTTTCGCCAAATCACTGTGTGCAACACATAGTTTATGCTTAATGGTTTTCCGAACTTAACCTTATCATTTAATTTGAGTCGCCGTTGGGGAAAACAAAATCGAGAAGCCATCAAAAATTGGACGTTTTTCACGAACAAATTATCTACCTACATGTTTAGAATTAGGGACGCGAATAGATGGCGCAAAATAATAACGGATTATTTTAGAGGGACTAAATACAAGTATTTTTTATCCAGGACGTAGGGGTCTACCTCCTTCTGTATGTATAGGTGGGAGGGGAACTTTTTAAAAAAATACTTAAAAATGAAAAAATACTTAAAAATTATTCAAAAAGAACAGAAACACTTATGATAAAGAATGATACATTTTTTGAAAGCTAGAAGTCTGTTCTTTTATTGAGTTTTTGAATCAAGTTATTTCTGTTAATAGTTTTCGAAAAAAATATTTTCAAACTTGAAAACATAAAAAAATATGAACTGATTTTTTTCTTTAAAAAATTTAGAATGGGGTTAGAAATTGGCTTAAATTCCTAAGTGGATAAGTGCTGCTATTAATTCTTCATCAAGCACTGAAAACCAGATGGCTTTATGTCTTCTATTTTTTTATAAAATCTAAAATCACGAAAAATACTAACTGTATTCAATCATTTTGTTTATATAATTGACTCTCCTGTCTATACTGAAAAGATAGACCCCTCCCCCATGATGAAAAATTCTCGTAGTTGGTCCCTCTACATGAATCCGTTGCTTTTTTTGTCGCCAAATATTTCCACCCAAAATTCATACACATATCATTTTTTGTAAAAAACGACAAAATTTCAATGGCTTCCCGATTTTGTTTTTCTCAAGGGCGACTCAAAATAAATGATGAGGATAAGTTTAGAAAACCATTGAGCATTAATTATTAGTTGCACCAAGTGATTTGGCGAAAAATGCTGAAAACGATCCACCCTAATGCATAGGTGGTACAAAAAGCATTGTACTGACAGCTGTGTGTCTTTTATTTAACGTCAATAGATTATACAACGAGGCCAAAAGCTTTGTATCTTTGTGATGTGTCCTTAAGTACGCTTTAATCTTTGTAATGTTCTTTTTGGTTCCTTTTTTTTAATAATATAACAAGCATTTGCTTCAATCTATTTAAAAAAAATAATATACAAATCAATTGTCTACTGCCAAATCGAATTCCTGCGCCATTGACAATATTTGTAATCTATATTTTAAAAAAATCTCAATTGTTGGCATTTATTTAGATTTTTATTTGAATAACAAAAACACCTCCCTCACTGTCAGTATTTTTTTTTTTCTTTGATTAACAAAGAAACTTCACAAAAGATTTACGTTTCCTAGACTTGTCGATTTTATATGAAGAAAATATCCAGCTTATTTCTTTTCTATTTCCATCCACCCACATGATGGAATTCTTCCCCCATAACGCGACCAACGCATTCCAAGGAACCAATAACCAAATCGATATTCCAAATTGTGAGTCTGCCGTAGTCGTACTCGTGTTCAATATAATAACAAAATAACAACAATAATATACCTACGTGAATTGAATAACGATCCGATACGAATGCTTGGCTGGTTTTCTAGGTGTTTGACTCTTTAATTCTTTGTCAACATCGATGAATTTATTTTTTAAATTATATTGAAAAAGAAGAATGTCGCTGGTCATTGTTTGTTTTACTTTATTCGGCATGAGAAACGACAACGTGCTGCAACATAAATCAGAAATCATAAAGTTGCAGGCTTTCAAAACTGACATCGTTGATGCTTAGAGACCGAGAGCTGACAGCAAATTTTTGCTTTGGAGGTATAACCAAAATTTGCGAACATGATTTCAAATTCAACCGTCTGGCAGGATTATTTTGTCGCCGGGACTGGAGGCGGGAGGTTGAAAACCGCGATTTTTCAGATTTTGGTTTAGAGTATATAACCACTTAAATATACATGGTGCCCCGTAAAGAATGGATAGCCCTGAAATGCCTCATAGAAGACTTTATGGCCGTCCTTAAAAACGGATACAAAAAAGTTCTATCCCAACCACAAGAAAAGATACATGCATTTTTTCGTTCAGTACATTATGTTTTGCCTTACTTTACATTTTTGAATACCACGACTACAAGTTTTCTTAGCAATATTTAACATTATTTGTGCCAAAACATTGGTAGAAGAAAATTATAATAACTGTTGGACTTCTTAGAGAAAAAAATTATTTAAGTTTGATTTTCAATGCAAAATGTGAAACAAAATAATTTTTGAAAAAAAATTCATGAATACCTAAGTGGCCAGCCATTTTAAAAATATGCGCATTAAATGCGAATTTCGAATTGGTATAGCTTGTTATTGTATCTAGAGTCAATAACAAGTTATTGGTAAAAATCTGCAATACTAGAGGCAATTTAACAAAAACAAAAGTTTTAAAAATTAGCACAGTAACTTAGTGGCCAAGGACAATTGAAAATTGGCTGAAATTATTTTTTGGGAAATAATAACAAATAAACTAATTGCAACCAACAAAATATTAGATGGTTTTGTTAAAGCCCAATTGAAGAGGTATAACTCAAAACAACCTCAAAAATTTAACCGTTTTTTGTACTTTGTTGAAATTTTTAGTAATGTTGCACTCGGCACTGGAAGTTAAAAGCTTGAATTTATCATTAGGATAACATCATAAAAACAGGCAATTAATCGAAAATCTACTATGTTCAACGCACTGCATTATTTTCACGTTTACTGTGCTAATTTTTAAAACTTTTGTTTTTGTTAAATTGCCTCTAGTATTGCAGATTTTTACTAATAACTTGCTATTAGCTCTAGATACTATAACAAGCTGTACCAATTTGAAATTCGCATTTAACGTGCATATTTATAAAATGGTTGGCCACTTAGGTATTCATGCATTTTTTTTTATACAGGAGATGATTTAACTTTTTCGAAAATTACTTTCTGTCACATTTTGCATTTAAAATCAAAATTAAATAATTTTTTTCTCTAAGAAGTCCAACAGTTATTATAATTTTCTTCTACCAATGTTTTGGCACAAATAATGTTAAATATTGCTACGAAAAAAAAAACGGTGGAATTCATTCACTTGTAGTCCTGGTATTCAAAAATGTAAAGTAAGGCAAAACATAATGCACTGAACAAAAAAATGCATGTATCTTTCTTGTGGTTAGGGTAGAACTTTTTTATCAGTTTTCAGGACGGCCATAAAGTATAATAAGGCGTTTCAGGGTTATCCATTCTTTACGGGGCACCCTGTATATGTAAACTAAATAGAACTACGCTCTCATCAAGAGTTTCGGGGTCTCAGACGATTTGAGTGTCGCCCGACCCAGACAGACGCCCTCCAAGGCCCATAGGGGCGAAAACAAACTTTCTATTTTGAAGGTATAACCATACGAATTATATATCAACAAATCAGGAAAAATCTCCTCATTACAAATATGTATGTCCCAGATGGTTAAAGTGTCGTCAGACCCAGACAGACGCCCTCCAAGGCCCATAGGAGCGAAAACAAACTTTCTATTTCGAAGGTATAACCATATAAACCATGTATCTAAAAATCAGGAAAAATCTCCTCATTACAAATTTGTGATTTTTTGATATATAATTTACATGGTTATACCTTCAAAATAGAAAGTTTGTTTTCGCCCCTATGGGCCTTGGAGGGCGTCTGTCTGGGTCGGGCGACACTCAAATCGTCTGGGACCCCGAAATTCTTAATCAGTGCGTAATTCTCTTCAATTTAAATATATTTTAAAGTTGTTATATACTCCCAACCAAAATCTGGTTTTTTCGCCTCTTTTGGGGGCGTCTGTCTGGGTCGGGCGACACTCAAATCGTCTGGGACCCCGAAATTCTTGATGAGAGCGTAGTTCTCTTTAGTTTACATATATATTTAAGTGGTTATATACTCTAAACCAAAATCTGAAAAATCGCGGTCTTCAACCTCCCGCCTCCAGTCCCGGCGACAAAATAATCCTGCCAGACGGTTGAATTTGAAATCGTGGCCCTAGTACCTCTACATACATGTTCGCAAATTTTGGTTATACCTCCAAACCAAAAACTTGCTGTCAGCTCTTAGACTATAAGTAAACGTTTGATTTTACTGAAATAAAACACAGCTGGAATCATTTGTAACTCTTGGTGGTAAGATCAAATTATTATAAGTTGGACATAAAATTCACATTCAGTTATATCCAGCTAAAGACCATTTGTGTTGTTATAGATTCCACTTTACACAATTGGCATCATGCTTTTAAAATTCTGCAAAACAAACTTAAGCTCTTTATAAAATTATATTTCAATATTTTGGAAAATGTGTGTTTGTGCAACTAAAGTGAAATCCCCCAAAAAGCATATAATTAATGCACAATTGCACATGTGCAATGTAATGTACATTAAATGTCATAAAATACTCCAAATGGTTAAATGAGAAACTCATCTGAACAAAAAAGTAATCTTTAATTTAAAACTCAGTGGATAGCACTTGGGCCCGGTGTGCTGATACCACATTTTTTCTTCATAGGTATAGTAGGTTTATTTTTTAAAGGTTTAAGCTCTGTTTTGCACTGAACTGTCATACGATGGTGACTTTAACTTTTCATCTAACAAAAAAAATCGAAATTATCAGAAATCTGAAGTAAAATTTGATGTGTTGAAATGTTTTTAGAAAAAGAAAGAGAGTGAAGTTGGATGGAGCGCTCAGCTTTTTGCTCCATTCGCTCGTTCTTTTTATTCCGAACGAATGTAGCACGCTCCGAGCTAGAAATAAGAAACACAAGTTGAGTGCTCTGAGCTAAAAATAAACGCACATAAGAATTCAAAAAATGAAAACCACTCCACGGACTGCTAGGATTTTTGTTCAATTTGTGGAAGTACGGGAAAACTTAATCCCTACAAAGGGTCGCCAGAATTTTGTTAACAAACAAAGGGGTCGCGTACTTAAAAGTTTGAAAAATACTGCTCTAGACAGGCTTATTCCAAGGGCGTACGCAGGATTTTGACGGGGGGGGGGGGCAAACTCGTTCCATAAAAAATTTACATGAAACTGGAACAAAATTGTTTATCAGAAATAAATAAATAGGAAAATAAAAGAAAGTAACTAAACTATTAGTTAATTTTAATTCATTTTAAAATAAAATCAAGAAACTTCTGTGTGTGTCTTTTTTGTACCAATATGACACCTATTTTAAAGAAAGGGGGTCATTGATGTACGTATGTAAGATATCTGTTTAATAAATTTAAAGCTAAGCGGCGTGGATCTTCAGCAAATCTTTCAAGGATTTTTTTTTTACAATTTACATCTCATTTTCCTTTACCGCTTTCCTGTGAACACTCAGCATTCATAACCCTGTAAATTCAACCATTTAATAACCTATGTTTTGTTAGTTTTTAGATGATTAAATTAACATTCAAACGATTTTGGACCATGGTTTAACGAAGACAAGTTATAACTCTTCTTAACGTACTTAACGTTCTTTCGACGAAGCTTGTGGTGCAAGCTTCAGGGCAGTATGCAGAGCAAGTTTTGTTGCGGGGTATAAGTCGTCTGCTTCTTGTAGGACATCTAACATATCTAGTTTTTGGAGTTCTACTGTTGGATATTTTGTTGTTATCCCAAAGATTAAACCACAATTCAGCCTCTCTAATTAAGCTTTGGAAATTGTAGAACTCGGAACAAATCTTAGTTTTTTCTTTAAAATCATGTATGCACATTTTTAACATATTCGCTGGATTTAACAGAAATAACGAATATGCTGGTAAGTTTTCGTCTGGGAATCTACATTCAAGTGCTGCAATTAAAGAATCCAAGTAAAGAATCGCAGGAGCGTTCTCTTCCAAAATTCATCTGCATTTGACGAAGGATGATTGGAGCGATGTTCTACTTCAATTTCTTCTGAAATAGATTTCGCCATAAGTCCATCTATTCCTGAGTCAACATTTGCTCTATGATCTGTTGCAAGTGCTACAATTTGTTGCGCATGTTTCGTGCATGCGAGGAGGTCTAACTTTTTGACTGGAGAATATTTACAACTGGCTCGAGATAAGCGGAGTATTTTGCTACTAGGACAAGACATATTATAAAAGTTGTTTGTAAAATAGCACAATGCAGCTGAAAAGCTGTTGTTTCTGTTGTAGAGTTGCCTTCAATAGAAAGCTCCCTCAATACATTGACGATGCTGCCAAAATGTTCCTTAAAAATTGCAATGCTTTTATATTTCTCAGACCAGCGAGTTTCACAAAATGCAGGAATGTTTGGGACAAACTTTCTCCTTGTAAGGGAATTGCGGTAAAAGTTAATGACATCTTTGATCGTTGCTATTGTGTTTCGAATTTCTGGAACATCACTCATTAACCTACAAATTCAGCTTATGGCTTGTACAATGGAAGTACAGAGCATTAGGGTAATTTTTTCTCTCGGAATTGCCTGCACACTATTTTCTTTGCCCAACATTGTTGAACAGCCATAAGAGCCTTGTCCATTGAGTTTCTTTGGATCAAGCCCTGCATCTTCAATAAATCTGTGTAACGTCTCTTGTTTTTAAAACATTAAACTTTACCTAGATAGTCTCCTTGTTTTTAAAGATTTTAATTTATTCCAAAAAGCTTAAACTATTCTTATATATTTTTTTTTTTTTTGATTTAAAATCATTTCATTTAACCCACAAATTAATTATTGTTTGGCAATATTTATTATGAAATATAAGTAAATAATGTGCATACCTACATTATGTACGTTAATAAAAGATCGATATTATTTTCGAACTAGTTTAAAAATGTAGGGGTTATGTGAACGTTTTATTCTTTTCCCCATTTTATAACGGAGTAAACTCGGAGCACATCCTTATATTTAAACTTTTTAAAGAATTCGCCGGGTGATTTGTCAAATTTCAACAAGTCTTAACACGCAAAATATAAATGTGAAAAAATTTACTCATGCCGTTTTTCATTGGACGTCCGGAAGTCTTCTGTAACATTGGCATCTGACGATTCTGAGACAAGAAATTCGATTCTTGATTTCAAATCAGAACCCTCTCAAGAAGCACTAATACATTCAAACTCAAACGTCAAAACAAACTTCAATTTACTTCTTGCTTTTTTTTAATTTTCCATTTTAATTTAATTTGCATCCGAAATCAATGCTTTTGATAAAATTTAATAAACAAATCAAGAAAAAATTAAACGAAAAATATTATGTATTAAGAAATTCGGAGTTGATACACTCGTATTTCACATTTCATTTTTTGTGTGGCAGCAAATAATTTCTGGTGGGATGACATAATGTGCAAAGACATAATGTCCATGGACCTTAAGTCTGCACAAACGGACATAAGGTCCATGGACATTATGTCTTTGTCATATTGTCCATGGAGTTGATGTCTTTTTAAAGAGAATATAATTCGAAGAAAAATTCTTCGGACATAAAGTCCATGAACCTTATGACTGTTTCCAGCAGACATAATGTCCATGGCCAATATGTCCGTTTTAACAAGACATAATGTCCATGGACGCTATGTACATTTTGAAAAGTCAAACCGTCCATGGACATTATGTCCTATTAAATCATAAATGGACATTATGTCCGTTTAAAAAAACGAAAACCGAAAGAATGTCCAACTTTTAAATAAACATTATGACAGTTTTATGCGGGAACAATAATTGAAAAAAAATTCTCATATACTCTGTTCGTGTCGCCAACAATTGTAAAACTCATTAGCACTTCTCCACAAATGACGATAGAAGATATGTGATGGATGGAACCTTCTCTGTTGTTCCTGCTTGTGGTTATAAGCAGCTTTTGATAATTCATATTCAATATCAAGATCATGTAGGTGTCTCATAATAAAACTACAATTAAAAGTTTATTTTGTTACTGGGGATTTGAACACATTACAAACATAAAGTATACAAAATTTGATAGACGATTTTGTGATGCGTGATCCCCCTCATCCCCCGCGACGATCACACATCACAAAATCGTCTATCAAATTTTTTATACTTTATGTTTGTGTATCTACTTCAAATCCCGAGTAACAAAATAAACTTTTAATTGGAGTTTTATTATGAGACACCTACATGATTTTGATATTGAATATAAATTATCAAAAGCTGCTTATAACCACAAGCAGGAACAACGGAGAAAGTTCCATCCATCATATAACTTCTATTGTCATTTGTGGAAACGGACAGTATGTCTTTCTCAAAGGTCTATTTGCACTTTGCCCTGGTCATAATGTCCATGGACCTAATGACCGTTAAGGGATTGGACGTTATGTCTAGACACAATGTCCATGGACCTTATGTCCGTTTGTGCAGACTTAAAGTCCATGCACATTATGTCTTTGGACATCATGTCATCCCACCATAATTTCTATTTTGCGATGCACCGAAAAACGGCATCAGAAACAATGAAAAAAGATGGCTTCGAACTGCGGAAAATAATTCGATTGTATTTAAAAAGGAGTACAGCTCTTCCAAAACGGCAGTACAAGAGCCGAGAGCAAAATTTGGGAGTGGATTTATAACCAAAATCGGAGTTTGAGGGCTTAAAGGGGCATATTTTGTGATATCGCAATATATCAAGTCTTGCAAGTTTTTTTCTCAGCCTTTGGCGGGGCGGGGTGTTGAAAATAGAGATTTTTAAAATATCATTTTCCCTAAGTCCAAACACCTTAATCTTAATGATCCGACTAAAAGAACTCAAAGCTTTTAAGGGAACCTAATCCGTTTTTTTTTCTTGGAGATTTATTAAACGCAAAAAAACAACAAAACAAAGTCTCCAAACAAATCGATTAAAGTTCGCTTGAAAAGCTTATATCTTGAGTTCTATTAGTCGGATCACTAAGATTAAGGTGTTTAGACTAAGGGAAAAATAGAGCATCATGATGTATTATTGAAGTGATTATACCCTTGAAATTTGAAAAATATCTATTTTCAACACCCGCCTCCGTAAACGGCTAACCCTTAATTCCTCATACTCAGATTTTGTTTATACATCCACTCCCAAAATTTGCTGTCGGCTCTTAGTCTATAACTCTTAAGCGGTTTTAAAGCTCAAATGACAAAATACAATTTCCAAAAGACATGTTAAATGAAGTAAATTTTAAATAAACTTACTTCGTTATGACGATAAAAAGAACACAAAACCTAAATGTGTCTGTCCTGTATATGCCAACAAATTATATAGGTACTTGGTAAGCCTCTGGGAAAAATAACTTCGTCCTGCAAATTGTATTGTATCATTCATTTGGGAGGAAGCTTACATAAAATAAGTGAATTATTTTTTCTTTAAGTATTCCCATTCGCACATAGATATTTTTTGGTGGTGTTCACTATACTTTAATGAAAACTCCGTCCTTTTCAAATGATTCTATAATATTTCTCACACGATAATTAATTACGTACACGAGAACGAGACAGAAACTTATCATTGTTATCTTAAATATTCTGTATACAAAATTCAACACCTATTTATACGTTAGTCGGTGAAGAACTGATTTTGGTTCTGTGGATGAAATTTTAAAATTGAAGTTTATTTCGAAACAGAAAAAAAAAACAATACTTAAACAAATTCCCTTCAAAGCATTCAATTATGAAATTGGTTTGCATAACCAACAATTTTTTTTTTAAATAAGAAAACCTCATGGAAGAACTTTACTTTTCTGATCATCACTAGAGCTAGACTGATTAAATACTAACAGTTTGACAAACTTTACCTTAAAAAAAAAAATGATAATATAACCAACTGTCTAAATTGTAATTTTGTTTTTGTTTTATTTCCCAGTTAACAATGTCTTTATAAATGAATTACCTAAATGTTGTCATTTATGCGGTGTAATCTAATTTTGGCGTTTGTTATCTTTTATCACCAATGAATGAAACAATAGAAGATTTTAAGGCGTTAAATTGAGTGCAAACGGAAAGCGGGTGAAGACGCTGATATAACTTTATCAAACAACAACGCGATAGTCTTGTCTTATCGTCAATCAATATAAATGTAGGTACATGTGTTCTGTTTCTTTTTCACATTTTTTTCCATGTCAATTCTTTCAATGTCAGTCAGTCATCAGACGTTGTTCTTTAAAAAACAAAAAAGTTATCGGGAACTTTAACAAAAAAAAAAAAACATCTTTAGGTATTCGTGCAATGTAAACCAGATATTGTCTGAAATCTAAGACAGTGTTTGATTTTTTGTCGGCTTAAGAAAATCTAAAAAGTGTATCAAACATGCGCAATTGTTTTATTAAAATGACTAACGTATTTCGAAAGTCAAAATTACGTGTAGATTCGCACGATACAGAAACCGAGTGTGCTGGCCAGTCGATTAGTCCCATATCCGGTGAAGGGCAGTCGCTGCCGTCACCACCACCCCCGCCTCCCCTGAAACAGCAGCCTCAAGGGCTTGCCCAAAATAGCCATAAAGATAAAACACATTCAATAACAAAACCACAAGATACACCACCACAATCAGAATCGCAATCGAATCAAATCGATAAAAGTACCAACATAAACTATAATAGTAGCACTATGGCGCACTTGAGTGGAAATTGTTACCAAAAAAACTCGAATAAGAGCTGCAAGTCTTATCAGCCAGTAAACAAGTGCGTCATACAAGACAACGACAAACCGATAACAACAGTGATGTGTGATAGTAGTAATATTTTAAAAATCGAAAAGACTCCAATAAATTCCGACAGCGATAGCTGTCATTCAGTGCAATTGAGGCTGAAAATTCCTCCGTACTTTGCTGTTCAAAATGGATGCTCCCTTACGCCAGAAGAAATCGAGTACGAACGGAATGTTTTCGAAGAGGGAGCTGATGTCGCAACGCCATTGCCAAGCTCTAAGCAAGTTAGTTTTACGGAAGATCGTCCAGAAATTGCTGAAGTTCTGAAAAACCTCGACCCTTATGCGTTGCAAATAAATAAGCTCACAGTCGAGGACAAATATGAGCTGATAAACCGCTTCACCAAGATGTCGGAAATCAGCAAAAAGCGCAGTCAGCGTTCAGGAAGTAAAAAACACATGAAATCTCACAAAAGATCAGGCTCTAGCAAGGAATCGGTGAAAAAACGTTCAACTGGATTTCTAGAAGGCCAAAAGCCACGTGGCACAAAGTTGCAGCTTGAAATTGATAACGAGTTACAGGCAATTAGCGATAACGACATCGAGGTACCCCATTTTGTTGTGTTTATCAATCTTTTATTTTTTTTGTTTTAATGTTGGCGTGGGTGTCAGTTTGTGGAAGAAACCTTTTGTTTTTATGGTTAACAGATATAAGTAATACAATTTGATGTTTGTAAATAGTGCCTCTAAGGGTTTCGAGAAAAACAAAGAACCAAACCAATGCCAATAGAATGATTACCTACTCTGATAAAGTTTGTCGATTGATTAATTACAAAAAATATGCCTGGGGGGTAATTTCGTTAAATAAACAAACAATTGAGCGATATCGTTTCGACTATTTATTTCTCTATCGTTCTCCACAGATGTGATAAAGAAAGTTTTTTCCCTTGTTACGAATTCAATGGTTGGACATTAGACTTTCATTGATTGTTGGAGAGAGTTCGACCAATTTAATTTTAAACTATGGCCTTTTTCTATTTCTATTTTACCAAATAGCTTAGAAAAGAGCTTTTAGCACTTATATCTCATTTTTGATAGATTTCAACATGATAAATGCAGTTATAATATTCGGACTAAGGCTATACTTTGGCATAATTTTTTTCAATAGTCACGATGACATAGGTTAACTTATGGTTTGCCTCCATGGCTGTTATACAATTTTGATAACAAATGGGTCGTCAATTAATGACCACCTACTGTTGGTGGTTTCGAGAAAACTAGTAGCCACCACGGCACTTTTATTTCCACTCCGGCATTTTGCTTGATATCCCGGCAATTTTCTTGCCACCCCTCCTTTTTTTGCCACTCTTCCTAATTTTGCCAACCTGTTATTTTTTTGCCACCCAATCCTGTTTTTGCCACCCCGGCCTTTATTGACACACGGGCACTTTTTTTGCCACACCGTCCTTTTTTCCAACCCGTCATTTTTTTCTTGTCACGCCGGATCTTTTTTTTCACCTCGTTCTTTTTTGCCACCCCGGCATTTTGTTTTTGCCACCATGGCACTTTTTTCCACCCTGGCAATTTTTCGCCTCTTTTTTGCCACCCCGGAATTTGTTTTGCCATCATGTCCGTTTTTTGCCTTGCGCATTCAATTTGTGAAAAATATTAACTGCAGAAATAAAGATTTTCAATTGCAGATCTCAATTTTAGGAACTGTAGAAAATCTTAGAACTCCAGACCGAAACATGCCCTGGAGCGGAGTATATGGCCGCCCTCCATATGATACTCCGTTCCAGGGCCTGTCAATATTTGACATTATGTCAGCTCAGCAGCTACTGGGCCAACTGTTAGATCAGTGAACTGTGGGTACACATTTTTCTGAAGTCGCTTTCACGTATGTTACGACTTAAACAGCGCTGGCCTTAGGGCAACAGTATTCACTGTGATAATTTACCAAGTGCAAATTATCATTGATTACAAATGATAAGCTGCCCTTAGTTCCCATTTAAATTCTGTTCAGCGTTCAGAAGCCGAAAATGGGGTATAAGAACCTCCTTGTGGAATACTTCTACCATGTCTTCACCCATTTGTACATTAAGGTCTTTTAAAATATCTTTTAAATTTAATTTCACCGTGTTGGATCGTATCGTAACGTACCTTTTTACGTACCTTCCTTAGCTGTTTTTTGTCTGAATATATTAACACACTCGTAATGTATTTATTTATTGGAAAATAAACATTTTAAAGCCTTCTATGAGTTACTATACTCCATCGAATTAATAGGCTATTGCGCTATTGAATTGACCTTTTATAAAGGAACAATCGTGTTCACGGGTTTTTATTTTTGAATATGTTTGTTTGTCCCATGCGTTTCTGAGAGAATGGTCACACTGGTCAACGTTTCAATATTGTCGGTATAACTCGAAAACTATGCCGAATATGATAATTAGATTTGTTATCAAAATTTATGGTTTACGAAATTAAAAAAAAAAAGTCTAGGCAGAAAAAACTGACAAAGACCAACCTAATAAAATCGAAAAATCATCGATTTTTATTTTTTCACTAAAATACACATAACTTTTTTTTTGGAAAACTATAGGCGCGAGATGTTTTCTTATGAAAAAAGTAGAAGTTCAGGTCTTTAATCCGACGGATTTTTAAATCCCAACAAAATTTGAATTGAAAATTTTCACAATTTCGATAATCCTTACAAAGCATACCTATAAAACACTATTTACCAAATTTTATATAAACTGGTCCATCCATCGCGCCAATTTTTGTCGAATTTTAATTTTTGATACTTGAGATTAAAGGCCTAAACTTCTATTTTTTTTTCATAAGGATATATCTCGCACCTATCTTTTCTCAGAAAAAAAACTATGTGTATTTTAGTGAAAAAAAAATAAAAATCGATTATTTTTAACTTCCCATTGGAAGTTATTGTAATCGGTGCGATTTGTCGAATTGAAAATGTTGACATATCTTCACGTTTTGAGGTCTCTAGAATCAGAAGTTGTCGTTTTTAGCAAGATGTCTTTATGTGTGTATGAACGTACGTTCGCGGTACTTTTTTCGCCCACGAAATCTCGAGAACGCATAAAGATATCGACCTCGGATGAATTTTATTTTACATATAATATTGTCATAATGTGCTGAAAAGGTTTTCTAACAACTTCAATGTACCGTTCTTTTACTACAGCAATTTGAAAAGGAGCTGTAAAATGTCATTTATCTGGAATAACTCGAGAACGGAATAAGACTAATTTTATTTTACACATAATTACACAATACCAAATTGGTAAATAATAAAAAAAAAATCAATCGATAGTTATTTTTTAAACTAAGAAAAACAGTTGAAAAATAATTTTCGTCTCAAATATTTCAAAAACAAAAAATGAGTCAGAACCCAGTCTATTTTTGTTTACATATAATGACGTATAATGATATTTTTTTTTTTTTTAAATTCAATAAACAGTTTTTTTTAGAGCAAAAAAACTGAAAAAAAAACTATTAAAAATTCTTAACAAATGTTTTTCAACTAAAATATTTTGAAAAAAAAAACAATGATTGATAAATAAGATCGTGCTTAGAAAAAGCAGACAACCAGTTAACAGCGTCTGCTTTTTCTAAAGACGATCTTATTTATCTAATCTACGATTTTCCGTCAGCTGCCCGGTTTTGATTATGGTCGCTTGCAGCTGGATGCTCGTAATATTGAATGGGACCGCGTTTTTTTCATGCCATCTATAGTTGATCAAGTTGAATTTGTCAATCATAATATTTGCACTCTTTTTGATAGCCATGTTCCATTGAAAATGAGAAATGCTAGACACGGCTCATGTCTCTGGTTCACCGCTGAAATTCGTCAAATAATTGAAAAACGTAACAAAGCATATATCGATTGGAAGCGTTATAGGTTGGATATTCTATTTCAAGTTTATCGGTCGCTGCGCAATCAAGCAGTTAGTAAAATTAATTTCGCTAAAAGTAAATACTACGAAAATAAAATAAACACTTCGGTCAATGGAAAACAGCTTTGGTGTAATCTTAAAGACATTGGGGTGGGCAAAACCAACCAACACATTGACACTAGCCTTGACATAAATCATTTAAATAAGAGTTTTGTTACTATTCCTTATCCTGTCTTAAACACTCTCCCATTATATTCGTATGGCCCACATGAGCGTACCCTATTAGATGCCACATTTGAGTTCTCTTGTGTTGACAGTCCCGAAATTGTTGAATGTTTGTTATCTGTAAAATCTAATGCTTCTAGCTTTGATGAGATTCATCCTAAATTTGTCAAGATAATTCTCCCTGTCATTCTACCAGCACTAGTGCACATGTTCAACTTTATATAAACCACTGGTGTTTTCCCTCCTCAGTGGAAAATAACTAAAATAATACCTATCCGTAAAAGTTGCACCAGTCAAGACTATAGACCGATCTCCATTCTGCCTTTTTTATCAAAGGTATTTGAAAGAGTGCTGCAAAAGCAAATCAATCTACATGTCAACACAAATAATTTGCTCTCTCTAATGAAATCTGAGTTCAGGAAACAGCATAGTTGTACCTCTGCAATTATTGACGTTGTGGACAATATAAGAGAACCTCTGGATGAAGACAAAATAACATTTCTAGTGTTATTGGACTTTTCAAAGGCCTTTGACATGATTGACCACATAAATCTTTGCAATAAGCTTTTAAAGATGTATGGATTTTCAAATTCAGCAGTCAGCCTCATGTCATAATATTTAACGTCCAGAGTACAAGCTATCTCGTTAGGCAATGAAACATCGAATTTCTTACAAAACACCAGAGGAGTGCCACAGGGCTCCATTCTTGGACCCCTTCTGTTTTCCTTATATGTTAATGAAATTCCCACCATTGTTTCCTCTTCTATTCATATGTACGCCGATGACGTTCAACTGTATAAAAGCTGTCCTCTTGGAATGATGGAAGACTGTGCAGTTATGAAAAACTCTGATCTAGGAAAGATATCTGCTTGGTCTGAGAAAAATGGGCTTTTTCTTAACCCCTTAAAAACTAAATGTATCGTCATTGGTAAAACACCTTTTGATCTGTCCTACTTTCCTGACATCAAGCTACAGGGTTCAAAAATTGAATTTGTTGATACCGCTAAAAATTTAGGAATGGTCTTCAATAGAACACTTACTTGGAACAACCATATTAATATAGCTGTAGGAAAAGTCTATGGAACACTACGCCAGCTCTGGTTATCTCACCACTATACACCTCTTAGAACTCGTATGTTGCTAGCAAAAACACTCGTTGTTCCTAATCTAAACTACGGTTGTGAACTTTTTGGCAATTGTGATTCCTCTAGCAGGAGAAAATTAAACGGCGCTTTCAACAACATTGCACGTTATGTTTTCAGTATAAGACGTTTTGACAGAATTTCTCATTTCTCTAAGCTTCTCTACAACATGTCTTATGATCATCTTATTCGATATATGTAGATCCTTATATTGCTCTCAAATGTTGTTCAAACTAATCAACCTTGTTACCTATTTAATAAGTTACGTTTTGGCACCTCAACTAGATCTCTTCAACTTATCCACCCTCGTTACACATGTCTAACTTCTGAAAGGCAATTTTTCGTTGATTCTATACGCTCATGGAATTCTTTACCAAGGTATGTTCGGGAGTTAAGTGGAACCGAAGGGTTTCGATTGAAGCTTAGGTCCTTCTTTACTCAAAACTCTGGCTAATGTTGATAGTAGACTTATCTTTCTTTCTTAAATTATATGCTCATTATTTATCTAGTGTCAAATTCAGGCGTATGTATTTCTTTATATTTCTTTAAATATCTGTTGATCATCTTTTTTCTTTTTTTTTTTTTAATTTTCTTAAATTTAAATTTTCTTAAATTTGTATATTCCTTTTGTATATGCAATGAAACTGACTCAAAGTAGCTCGAATTTCTCACTTTATTAACGTAAATTTTAACTTCACTTCCTATAAGAATATTTATTTCTTAATGTGATTGTTTCAAATGAATAAATAAATAAATAAAATAAAATGATATCGATTTCAAATTTCTACCGAAAATATATACCTATACCATCTAAATATTATGTAATTTTGAGGTTTTTAAAATCAAACTTTTCAAAAATTTAATTCCAAAAATTCTTACACTCAAAAACGCTTATAAATCGAAATTTTTATATTCTTTGAAAGCATGTTTTCTTTATGTACACTCCCCTGATTTTTGGTATTTTCTTTCGCCTGTTACCGAAGTTATTACACTATAAAATATATAATATATACTCTAACACCCACACCTTAGGTGAATAAGACCATATGTATTTTGTATATGGTTTTCAAGTGCACCAATGGGAAGTTAATAGTGTGGGTCGACCCCAAACTCATTTTTTGATTTTTTTTAGGTTGGTTTTTGTCAGTTTTTTTCCCCTAGATTTTTTTTTTTATTTCATAAACCATACATTTTGATAACAAATCTAATTTGCTACAAAAAGTGTCAAAAGTTAAATTCTCAAATTCAGCATAGTTTTCGAGTTATACAAACAATATTGAAAAATGACCAGTGTGACTATTTCCTCAGAAACACATGGGTAAATTTAAGCAAATTTTGTGTTTTAAGCAATCTTAGGTTCCAGACAAACATATTCAAAAATGAAAACCTTCGAACCCAGAATTGATATATTCTGATAAATTATTCAAATACCCATTTTTGAGCGATACAAAATCCTTCGCACATAGGCACATACATACATATATTTGCACATTATTTGATTGTAATTGATAACTTCCTTGTCACCTTTTTCAAATCATTTAAGCTGAATTGGTATCTTGTTTATCATAAATTTCTTCCTTACGCCCAACTTACAAAAGAAAACAAGAAGGACATTGTTGCGTGTGTCTGTTTATTTTTTTTATTCCTTACCTCAAGGATGTCATTTTTTTTTTGTTTTGAAGGTGGAAAGCTGACAACATGAATATATTTTACAAAATTTACATTTTCCTCTGCTTTTTAAGCAATTTTCACAATATTGGTTTTATAAGGTACCTTCTGCCGGGCGATTCGTGTCGTGGTGAATGAACGAAAATACCCTGAAAACATAAAGGGATGAAAATATTATTTGATACCTAGCTATACTTATGCATATACAAAGACAAACAAACCAACATGCAAATAAAAAACCCCAAATGAAAGATGGTTTTTATTTATCTCCTGGGAAAGTTAATTTAACTGGCCTAAATTGACGACAGTTACTTGATATTCATTGCCCATTTTAAACCTCACATTCCAAACTTTCATATTTGTTGTTTTATTTTTTAAGATACTTGAAAATATGAGTACCTAACTTAAAAAAAAAAAAACATTAATGAGAAGTTTTTATAGACACTTTTTCGAGTATTTTTTTTTTAACAAACTGCACAAAGGCATATATTTATTTTGCAAAATCTGACAACTCTATATTTGACCTGGAAAAATATTTAGGTGCCTTTGGGTAAAGATAGTCCATAATTTCATCTGTCTTTATATTTCTCTCTTTTGTATGACATTAAAGTCAGTTAAATTAACACATTCTATATGTACATATTTTCCAATTCTCAGAATTTAATATTTACATTATTTTATCCTTACTATTATCTATCTAATGTTATTATTTATTCCAAATCAGCTTACACATTTCAAAGAGAATAAAGTTTAAGGCTGGGTCGTAGATTCTTAATCTCATGATGGGGTAGTGTAAATGCGTTAGCAGTGAAGCACTGTTGATACCACAAATGGATGTCTTTAAAGTTTTATCCATGGCTTCCTCAATGTTTCAGTTTGAATTAAAGCATTTATTTTTTAAATATTTTTCTCATTTTGCTTTCAATTACATCCACATAAATTGTTGTTTGAATGAGTTTGACACTATACCCTATCCCACTTCCTCCCTGTAACAAATATTACATACATACAAAGCCCTTCAAGCCTAATAATTCTCGCTTTATTGTTCTGACAAGGTTTCAATTGGGTTATTTGATGAACAATAAACACTTGACTTTTAGACATACATATGTATGTACATTATCTCAGAAACCAATCTTAATATCTTATTCAAATAACATCTTTGTTTGACAGATCCTTGAAGAATAATCTTACATTTACACTACATTTATATAAATAAATTAAGTTTTGGGTACAAGTTTATAAATACATATGTCACTTCCAGTGTAACTTCCCAAAGATGATTTTTACTGATGAATTCAATGTGAAGAGGATATACTCGTAGACAAAGACATTAAAATCAAATTAACTGGAGCAATTTTGTTTCTATCAATTGAACCCTGAGTCACAATTTATATCAGCTATCACTTACACGTCTTTAAACTTATAATTTTGATTAACAAGTGTGCAATACTTCCACGATTTGATGAATTGTGACCGTACTTTCAATGATTAAAAGACTGGAAAACATACATTCAGCTAAAATATTTTGTCTTTATAAGTAGAGTTATCAAACGGCCAAGTTCTGTATCCAAATTCTTTTAGTTGAATTTAATTAGCTGCAAATTCTAATAATAAAATAATTCTCTATTCTATTATTCTGTAAATTTGAAATTCTTTATAACAAAATTCTGTATTTTGAAATTCTATACTACAAAATTCTTAATTTTCAGAATTCTGTATTTCAAAATTCTGTAAATCCAAAATTCTGCATTTAAATTCTGGAAAATTTAAAATACTCCATTGTTATCCTGTACCCATTTTAATCAACAAAATAACATAACAATGGGCACGACTAGATCTCACAAGCTTGCTCTCGTAGTAAAAACTTTAAGGAAGCTTGATGTTGACAATGTGCAAATGTTTTGGTTCCATAACATTATATCATTAAAAAAAGTTGTAAAAAACAAGTTAAAATATAAATTATTACTATAGATTACTATTAATTACTAAATACATTATTTGTAATTTTATTAACTAAAACAAAAAGAGCTCAAAAAAAGTATTCTATCTGATTTGTTTCATAAATATAAATTTATAAAAAAAAAATTCAAACAACGTTGGAGCGGTTCTCTAAAAATAATTTGTTTATATATAAAATTGTTTGCACATTTTCAAAAATAAAATCTGGCATGCCAACTTTTAGTATTTAATAAAATACAATTTTTAGTACAGGAAAATTAGCAAAAAAAACAATCGATTTATGGAACGAAATACAGGATGGCTGAATTTTGTATACCTGAAAGAGGGCTATTAAAAAAGCTTATGTTGAGTTTTTTGGGACGCCATCCCCCTGGGGAAATCCGCCATTTTGGAAAACGCGAAGTGATCTATATCTCCGAAACTATTGATCTTAGACAAAAATATGTAAGGCATATACAATTACTAGTACATTTTTTTTCGGTGCGGGCAATATTTTCAAGGTTATGTCGTCTTATTATTTGTTTTTTTCACATTTACACATTTTTGTCATTGTTGAATAAGGTAAAGTGAATTACTTTCTAAATGAGAATTTTAGAACACTAAATTTCCAACATTTTGATATACTTTTAAAGATGATGCGATACCACAGTCAAAAGTTACAGCCGTTTTGGTTTAGCTAAAATGAAAACTCCGGAGTAAATAAAATACTTAATTGTTATTAAAATTAAAACAAACACCAAAATGGCTGTAACTTTTGACTGCGGTATCGCATCATCTTCAAAAATATATCAAAATGATGGAAACTAAATGTTCGTAAATTCTCATTTGGAAAGTAATTCACGTATGTTTCCTCGGGAACGTAAGAAATTTGTATTTGAAAAACAATTAAAAATAAAACTACATAACCTTGAATATATTGCCTGCACCGAAAAAAAAATATAAATATAAAAGAAATATGGTTTAATTGCCTACAACCTGGGCCTTACAGTTTTTCCTCTAAGATCAATAGTTTCGTAGATATAGGTCCATTCGCATTTTCCAAAATGGTGGATTTCACCAGGTTCATGGCGTCCCGAATAACCGGACATAAGCTTTTCTAATAGCCCTCTTTCATGTATAAAGAAATAAATAAATAAAATAAATCGGGTGGCACAACGGCTCATGAAGAACCAGGGCCTAGTGACTAACAACTCGCAACCATTCCTGTGTGCGCCTTTCGACAGGAATGGAAGGGACCTACAATTTTATGCCGAATCCGAACGGCTAGACGAGAAGCACTTATTCGTGACAAGTGATACTCTTGGAGGATTTGTCAATTCCTCGCAAGAGGCATTAGCCCTGAAAAAAACTTTTTTAGTTTTTAGATGGACGAGGCTGGGAAGCGATCCCAGACCTCCAGCGTGACAGTCGAACGCACTAACCATTACGCTACGGGCTACTACAGTATAAAGAAATCAGCTTACCAATATTTCATTCCACGAAAAAGTCTATCTTTATTGTACTTTATCGGCTCAATTGATTTAGCAGCTAATTTTCCAAATGCTCTAACTTAGGACCGGGATATCGCACCATCTTCAAAAATATGTGAACATTTGTTAAACTTTGTGGTCTTCAATTTATATCACAAGAACAATTTACGTAAGTTTCTTACGAAATGAGATAAATGTGAAAATGTAAAAAAAGTAAAAAAGTAATAAATAAAACGACATAACCTCAAAAATATTGTCCACGCAGAAAAAAGTTTTGATGAAAAATAAAAGATAATTTTATTTCCAACAAATTTGGTTATGACAACTTTTTACTTCAAATCTATAGTTTCGTAGATATAGATTAATTCGCGTCGTCCCGAAAATCTCAACATAAGCTTTTCTAATAGCCCTCTTTCAGGTTTAAAAAATTCAGCCGTCCTGTATTTCGTTCCACAAAAAAGTCTTATTTTCCTGTGCTATTTATACAAAACAAAAAAAAATATTTATGAGCCCGTTTTGAAGATATTGAATTTTCAAAAAAAAATTTCAATATTATAAATATTTTTTTCGAAAATTTGCATATGGCAAATTGTTTGAATTGTGAAGAACCTCCTGTAAATAGGTGCAGCTGTTAACGAGAAAATTGAAAAACCAAAAAATCGGTTCTTTGACAGGTACGGTTAATAACCGTTATTTATATATTTTTTTTTATCAAAATATTGACCATACCCTTAATAGTAAAAGAAAAAGAAAATTCTTAAAGCCGTTTTCGAGAAAAATAAGATTTTTCTTAAAGGTTTTTCAACATTTGTATGGAAGAGAAAGATTTCAACTAAACTGTTTTTAAGAAAATCAAAAACCAAAAAAATTGCTGCCTCCAGTAAGAAAATAAAATATTTATCAAAAAGTAGTTTTTTCTTATTTAGTTTTTTTTTTAAATTTTTTTCCAAAAAATCCTTGGACCCATTTTTGAAATAAATATCATTTTCCTTTTTGGTGAAAAAAAATTGTATGGCAGGTACCGTTATTTTTGGTCCTAAAAAAAATAAAAAACCTGTGGGCATATAAGTAAAAATAATCTCTATGTACCAAGTTTGAAGAAAATCCCTCCAGCCGTTTAGGCTGTAGGGGCGATGACAGACAGAATTTCGAGACCCACTTTTTTCGCGTTCTCTATAATCGTAACGTTAAGGAAAATTAATATCTCGATTTTGATTTTTTTTTTTAACTAATCCATAACTTACCATTAAGTACCTATATTGCAAGTAATGATTTTTGTGATTTCACATTTTAATACCAACCTAACTTGTCTTTATTAAATAACTTAAACAAATATATTTCCAACAAAAAAAAACATCGTTCAAAAAGAAAAAAATGATGCGTAGATGTTGAGTCTCGGTGCCAAATGCATAAAAGTGTGAAATACAGAATTTTGGAATACAGATTTTTAAAATACAGAATTTTAGATTTACAGAATTTTAAATACAGAATTATGACCCCAACCCATGAAAATCATTAAAATTAACTTAATATTTTGTATCATAACGGCGGCGTCGTTGTGGCCACTTGGCTTTTTTCCTTATGTGAACAATAACTACATATACTATTGTAGCTTTACTTAGAATACTCTCAATTTAATGTGTTTGATATTAATGTCGATCAATTAGTTATTGGATTGTGTTTAATGAAACTTATAAGTTCATCTTTTTCAATTCAATTTGTATTAAGGAATAAATGAAATATTATTTTGGAGATATTGGGAATTAATGATGAAACCAATAAGGACCCGAAAGGTAAATGTGTAAAAGATAAATTTACTAACCACTTTTCTACCAGCTGAATTATCGACATGGTCCTTCAAACCAGATAGAACTGGCTGATTTATGGATGTTGGAAACATCTGCATACATACATATGCACATAAGAATGGTTTTCTCAACTTCAAATATGAGTTTCAAGTATGAAGAGAACTTGGATTGAGAATTTGAATTTTTTTAAATATGCGGATTATGTGTACCGTGACTTATTTTTGTTTTATTCTGTCGAAACTGAAGCGAACTTTAAACGATAGAGACGCTGGTGTTATACCAAAGAAGGGTTTCATTGAAATGACACGTAGTCCCAAACAGATGTTTGAAATGGCAAAGGCTCAAAAAGCAGGTTGGTTACAATAAATGTACATTAGCTTATGGTTTTCAATATGTTAAGCCGTAGCCAAAATCATGATGATTTACGTATCACAAATGCGTGATAGTATATTATTATGCAGTAGCTATTTGATTACGGATCACAAATGCGTGGTCGTTATCAATACTAAAAGCGGTTATGGATCACAAATGCGTGATCGTAATCAGAGCAGGAACGATTATGGGTCACAAATGCGTGATCGTAATCAGAGCAGGTACGATTATGGGTCACAAATGCGTGATCGTAATCAGAGCAGGGACGATTATGGGTCACAAATGAGTGATCGTAGTCAGAGCAGGTACGATTTTGGGTCACAAATGCGTGATCGTAATCAAAGCAGGAGCAATTTTGGGTCAGAAATGCGTGATCGTAATCAAAGCAGGAACGATTATGGTCACAAACACGTAATCATAATCAATGCAGAAATCATTATAGAAAAAGACTTAAAACAAAAAAAAAAAAAATCATTGGCTAGTATTTGATTGGCTATAATTGAATTAGGAAGACAGTCAGAAATCAATATAGAAACAGAAAGGAATTGAAGAATCCGTACGGACTCTTCAAGGGGGGAATGTGTCATAACGGCGGCGTCGTTGTGGCCACTTGGCTTTTGTCCTTAAGTGAATAATAACTATATTTACTATTGTAGCTTTACTTAGAATACTCTTAATTTAATGTTTTTGATATTAATGTCTATCAATTAATAATTAGTTTTTGTTTAATGAAACTTATAAGTTCATCTTTTTCAATTCAATTTGTATTAAGGAATAAATGAAATATTATTTTGGAGATATTGGGAGTTAAAGATGAAACTAATAAGGACCCGAAAGGTAAATGGGTAAAAGATAAATTTACTAACCACTTTTCTACCAGGTTGAACTATCGACAATTTTGTTAAAATGGTGTAGTAGTCTATTATCTATCTGGATCTTCACCTCTTTCTAAAATTTGTATAGTTTTTTCTAGAAAAATAATAAGCACTTCAATAAAGTTTGTACAACTAAGGGCCAGTTTCTTCACAGCTTGTTATATTTTAGCCATGATAAGTTTGACTACGCAGCACAATTCAATTATTAATTCATTGCACTTTGATTGTCTCAAAATATCGGTAAGTTGCTACCGATTGGGCAATCAAAGCGAACTATTGAAATGCGTTGAGTTTAATGCACGGCGATTTCCTCTGGTAGGTTAGGTATGTATGAAAAAAACAAGGCCGTAGCCAGGCAAATATTTCGAGGGGAGATATGATTTTCAAAAAAAAAATAGTATTTTAATTTTTAATCTTGATTCTTGAATTTAAATTTAGTCGATTTAGTACGAGGTTTAATCATTTTTAGCGTGATACTAGGTTAACGATTTTATTTTGCTAATTTTAAACGAGTTTATAAATATCAAAATCCCGGATGCTTGTGATTTTTTTGCACGAGTTGTCACTTTTTTGGACGTATTCAGCTGATGAAGCAAATTAGTTTCGTATGATACTAGTTTAAAACTATTTAAAATTTAGAAAATGTTAGTAAACTGTTAAAGAATTAGAATATCATACTTAACCCTTAATAATAGGCTGTTTAAAATTTTACGACATTGGCGCAAAATTTTAGACGATTAAGTGCGATGTTAAATCATTTTTAGTATGATACTAGGTTAAAAATTGTGTTTTGCTAATTTGCTAATTTGCTAATTTGCATCATACTAACCCCTAACATTTTACTAAAGTTAAAATCACCAACTGGCTATTTCATCTTTTTAGTATTGGACTAAGGGCCAGTTTGTTCACAGCTGATTATCTTTAATCCATGATTAGTGGAGCTGGGAAATCCTCAAATGCTTTTGTTGATCAAATTTTCTTTGAAAAATTCAAAGTATGAGTTGCTAATCATAAAATTTCACTAATCAGCCAATTTTGGTTGATTAGCGTTAGTTAATTAAAGCCTATGAAAGTCATATACTAAATTTAACCCACTGTGAACAAACTGGCCCTAAATCCATATGAGAAGACCCGAATGTTTCAGGTTCGAGTCCTGCTGGTACCCAACTTTTGTTTTCTTTTTTTTTTTGTAAATAATGAAGTTAAAATGATAAAAATATAAATATCGAATACTTATTTCAAGCACATGATCGGTTTCCATCAACATATAATTAATTTACAACGCATTAAAACAATAATTGTGCGTCATCAAATTCAAACCCTGCAAATGCAGCTTACTAGTTAGCAAAAGGTTTAAAATTTTAGAACAGATAGTAAATTGCTAAATACTTAGGAAATTGTTAACTAGTAAAATGTTGAGCCCTTAACAATAGGTTGTTTAAAATTCTGCGCCATTGTTTTTAAGCAAGATTAGCACATGCTTACAAAATCATAATTTTCTTACTTGTGTTTATTTTTCCGAAGGCGTTAGATGCACTGATTTCAGATATTCCGGTCTAAACATGAAAATATCCGTTTATTTTATTATATTTGAGGTTAACCAAGAAACTCGTAATGGCATGAGAAATTCCATAATCGTGTGATCCCATAATTCAAACACAGGTCTTTTTAATGCTGGGAAAACCCAAATTGTTTTTGATTAGTTGCATTATGCCTGTTCAAAAACAGAATAGTGAATACAAAGGAAATTGAGGGAAAAAGGGTTATCGAGCTAAAACAACTAACAGACTATTTTTTTCTCGAAAACAAAAGATCGTATTTGCAATACTTAATTGAGATTTGTAGAGGAAAATAAGTTAACCTAAAAACAAAAAAAAAAAAAAAAATAATTGATATAAATTTCACATAAGCCAAAGAGCGTGTGTTCCTTTTTTTTATGTCTCGAAAACCACGAAATTAATACCGTAAATCAGGCAAAGAACACAACGTATACTCGAAAACATGTTAGTTACTTCAAGCAATAACATCACTGTAAACCTAAGATTATGCCAATTAACATTTGGGGCAGACATTTTTTGCAAATTGCCAATCAATAAATTAGTTTTCCGAACTTAGTTGCTCTCGAGTTGCCAAGAAGTATCTACCTTTTAATAGATTTTGATGTGGTAAAACAATTTATCATAGAATTTGATGAAAATCACTAATATAGGATAGGTCTACACTTTTTCAAGAAGAAAGTGGGAGCAATATACACATTTTGAAAAATTTCGTGGGGGGGTCAGACCCCTGTTATCCCCCCTGGCTACGGCCTTGATCAACAACACTGGCAAATCGTCGAATGTGTTTGTTGACCATCATGGATATTGCTAATCATTCGATTTTGGTTGAATAGCGTTAGTTAATTATGGCCTGCGAAATTCACATACTAAATTTAACCCAATATGAACAAACTGGCCTGGAGTACAAACAAACTGGAGTACTAAGACCCTGTCTTACTAGTTATATAATTTTTTTTTCTCAATGGATATTTATTATGCTTACAGTACCATTTTCTTATAAAATCACTCTTGTTTTGTCAATGATGAAAATCGTTTTCAATAAGCAGCCCAAATTTTGTTCCCAAAAGTGAAACATTAATGTAATCGTTTCAATATGATTTGTCTTCGTTCCTCAAAATAGTTTTTTCTAGGTGTACTGGACTTTTCAATGAAAGAAATTTTCATGATTGCTATAACCGAGTTGTAAAAAAATATTCTACCGTTTCACTTGTTTGTGTTTCAACTTGACAAAAAAAATTTCAACATTTCATACTTATTTGTATTTCAATGATAGACTGAACATAGAAGGAATATCCGTGAATTGGAACATTTGATTTTGAGCATCGTGAACCGGGAGTTTATTTCGAAGTTGCCCAGCTCTGGTCACAAAAAGTTGGTTAATCAGTCTTATCGGCAATTCCGGGGGAGATTGTTTTCCCACGGATTTTTATTTTTTCCCAGGAGTCGAAAACTCCGATCGTCAATCTTCCCCGGATGTTCGCTCCGATAACGACAATTTTGCCTGTTGATATAGCCGCTAAATCAAAAATGGTCGTCGTTCGAGATGATGATTTCTGGCCAAAATCTACAGCTCCGGATTAACAACTGTGTCAGAATTTCGATATATTTTTGATAATTTCGATACGTTTGGCAAGCGTGAAGTGAATGGCAAACCTTACTGAAAGTTTTGACACCTGGCTGTTATTGTTAACTTTGACCTTGATATATGGTCAACCTGTAATAGCTAGCTCTAAGTTTACTTATTTCACTGCAACTGCAGTATTAAATCAAATTTGATTTTTGAACAAAACAAAATAGCGCCTGAAATGTCAGTGTGACTATGTACATTTTGAATAGGACATCTTCAGAAGGTTAATACTATGTACAGTACATGAGCATATTGTACATAAATACCTCCGATGCTTTCCATTATTGTTAATCAAAATTAACCACTGGCAAATACAACAAATACAAAATAAAAAAAAAACTATATGTCACTGTATAACCACGGACTTAGTAAATTCTAGAATTTTCAGTTAAAACTTAGAATTTTTCATTAACAACATTATTTGTTAAAGTCCCAAATGTTTTGTTTTTATAATTTATTTTGGACCTAAACCACCAATTGCATTTGGTAAGCGAGCTATCAAAAGTTAATTTAGACCTTTTTTATTGGTAAGTGTATACGCAGCGTACCAAAGTTTTACACTGTAAACAACAACAAAAGCAAAGTGCGGATACTACGTAACGTGTTATTACTTTGTTTTGTGATGTTTAAAAAATATCATATATTTTTTAAAAATCACAAAACAAAATTATAACACGTTATGTAGTATCCGCACTTTTCCTTTGTTGTTGCTTACAGTGTAAAATTTTGCTGCGCTGCGTATACACTTACCAAAAAAAAGGCCTTTTGTTCAAGAAAACTGTTGACACTGGCTTCCGCCTGGCGTTTGAACATACATACATATATCTAAGTATAAGAACTGAACGGGACAGAGGGCCAAAAAAGGAAGTTAACATCCACTTGTCGGCATATTCCCGAATATCTTGGCAAAGGCTTGGTTGATTTTGTCATTATGTTATGCTTATGTTTTACAAACAAATAAAATCAAGGAAAAATAAATTTTTTTTTAATTTTGCATTTTTTCCACATCATTTTCTTATTGTTTTTTTTTATGTTATTAATTTAAAATGTTCCATATTGTTATTTTACTTGTTTTTAACATTTTCTCGTTAACGACATAACAAAATTTTTAACCATTAGTATACAGAAATAGCGGTAATGTGAATGGCAACTACAAGAGCAAGTTCACGCAATCCACTCGTTCATTTTATTTTTAACGGTGTTCTATCAAATTTTTAGATTACCTTGAGCCGTACAGTAGTCATGTATTTAATTTTGATTTTCTATAATATAGAAACCAATCAAATGCTGTGTGCATGTAGTTTTTATTTAACCAAGCATTTATAAAAACTATTAATGGAAAACAACTTTTTATACAACAAAAAACAATTTAAACCTACCTTTACATACATACATACATAGTTGTTTGAATATTATTTTTTCTGCATATAATTTTCAGGGAAGCAATTTAAACCACAAACTGTGTTATATAGCTTTTTTGTTTTTAATTTTAACATAACTGTAAGTGCTTGTTGCACAACAACTGTTAACACTCCTCATAAATTCATATTGGGATGATGGTAATTTGACGACAAATAGTTTTTTTTTTAATAACATCTATCGCATTCACCACCAATACAAAATTACTGGTCGTAAATTGATTTCATATTTTTTATGCCACTTCACCTTCATACAAACTCATATTCTTGCATCAAAACACAGGTGCATATGAATGTGCAAAATATAAAAATTGATGATAAGGTTTTCCTGAACTCATTCATTTAGAATTATGTATGTAGGAATGTTTACAAAATAAAAATATTGGGAAAACTTTTAGCACTGTACGCGTATGTACCTACACAGTTTACCCACATATATACCTATGCATATAACTTCTGATTCAGGAAAGTGAATTTATTGTAAAGATACGTATTTATATAAAAAAAATGAATAACATCTAACTTGTGTGTGGCTTGTAAAAATGCAAGTTGTCCAAATGCAACTGTAAATTAGAAAACCCTACATTTGGATGGGCACGATCAGGTGACCTCGGTGGTGCAATGCGTAGTGCAACGGCCTGTGAGGTAGCTTGGTCTAGGTTCGAATCCAGTTGACGGCAAAACAATTTATAAACTAAAATTGGAACTATAGACTAAGAACCACTAAAATGAATCTGATGATTGGTGTGGCAGCCATCAGTAGCGGATCCAGGGGGATGGCTATAGGGGCTTAAGCCCCCCCCACAGCCAAATCATAAAATAATTTGAAATATAGAAAGCAATACATTACAACGTGTAGAATTTTATATTCCGTCTAAAATATTGTTAAGATATGAAATTTGATGGACAAAATAACGTGGTTGGGGCTGAACTATTTGCATACATGCTATCCAATTTTTTTTCTAAGCCCTAAGATTGGGGCTAAGGCCTGAAGCGAATTGGACAAAAACTAAGTTTGGGGCTATGAATATGGATATTTTTAATGCAACGACAATCTTTCCCTAAAAATTAAACCCAGAAAATTGGAACAAAAAAAAAAACAGCTTTGGCGCAATAAGGTCTGAGAATATTGGACAAAAAACCTAGCCAGGGTTAAGCAACTTACTTCCTAAAAACTAACCTTATTTCAGCGAGTTTTGGGGGCTCAAGTCTAGGGACTGCCAAAGTCCGAAGTTGCGACTAAGACTTGAAGAGATAAGTAAAAAGAGATAAAAATAGCCGGGGCTTAACATTAACGTGTCAAATGCCCCAACTGATTGTACTAAAAGCAAAGCTAATTTACCGAAAGAAACGCATATGAGGCTTAAACCATTTGAGAACAACGGGATGTCAAGTTAAGTGTAAATGTTTAATACAACATGAATTGTTTCTCACGGCCTTGGCTGGGCTTAGAAATTTTCGGGGCTACGTTTTCAAAATTTAAAAGGTCGAAGGCAATAATTGTACATACAAAACTTTTGTGTACTAGGCAATTACATACAAATTCTCAAGGAGCCAAATTCCAAAAGCGTGAGTTTTCTCTGTGCGCGCTCAGAAAATCATGCAAAAGTGAATTAATATTTGCAATCCCTCTTGACTCTAGAATGACGTGCAAATTTTTTCGAAATATTTGTTTAGCCTGAATAAAAAGTGTATGCAGCGTAAACACGAAAAATAATTCACGCTGGCAGAATTGGGCCACGGCTTATTTCTCAGAGCAGCTTTGTCTTATGTCCTAAAGTGTAAGTTTGAAACAAATAGTTTCTCGTTGATTTGGCTAATTCAGGAAAAATGAGATCTCAGAGGACTGATACCGTGTCAAAGCACATTTATGATCTTTTGTCAGTACGAACACTTAAATATAATTTGTCTGAACTAGCCAATTATAAACAGTTTTCAAATCTTGTCAAAAATGGGAAGTTCAAAACATACCCACAGCTTATTTAAAAAATATAACTACATAATGTAGGTACCTAATCAATTTTGTTAATAATATAAATAAACGAATTTGTACGCGTGGTTCAAGCATATATGGCTAAAAATTATTTTGCACCTTTGAATTTGCTTCTATCTCCGCTACAGCAATTATGAATAATTGTTATTGTACTTTGAAAACATTTTGAAGCGCAACAGGAGCGGATATAAAGGCACACAAAAAACGGATATCATTAGAGGAAAAGGAAAAAAAAATACTTGAGCCTTAAAGGTTAGACCGCACTCGCCGGAACTGCACTGCATCGGAACTACACTTCACACGAATTCGTATGCCGCTTACTGCGATATAGCTCTTAAAATTTCATAAAAAATAATGTTTTACCACGTTGTCGTGAAGTTTAGTTCGACTAAAGTTGAAGTTGAAGTTGTTATAAATTATAAAATTTATCTTGGGACAAGCAAATTTTATTACTTAAGGTCTCAAAATGGATCTCCAAACTGCAAGCCCCCCCCACAGCCAAATCCTAGATCCGCTACTGGCAGCCATGAAATTGCAATAATTCCAGCCAAATGTAATACTCGGTGGTAGCCAACACAAGTGGTTGTTGTTCATTCAAAACCTTCTACGTTAAATATGACGGAGCGAAAGCTATGCAGCCTAACTGCAAGTGTTATCACGAGAAAACACCTTTGAAGAAAAAAATATTTTTTTGTTTCTAGATGCGGGTTTCCGTTTTAATCAAGTATTGTATAATCTAGTTTTGTATCTCTGAGATACATAGATAAATTTTTACATTCCTTAAAAATCGAACTTGAGAGCTTGATCAAGTTTTCGACATTACTTTATGAAAGGCCACTCAAGAAAAAAATAATCACATGTACGGATGGTTGCAGGTATACGAACTTGTCATTATTTCCAAGTGACTTGGTAGAAAAAATGTATGCATCAGTCGGCGCTTGCGATTGTCCGTCGTCCAGTTTGAACTTGATACCACCCGTGGGATTTAATGACATAACTGAAACCTTATTCACAATCACTATAAGCCAAACACATTTTAAATAAACATTTAAAATAAAATTATAAACAAAAAAATTGAGGTACACTCGGGCGTATACGCACTTTTTTTCTTATTTTATTTAATTTTAAACAAAATTTAATAAATTATTTGTTTGTGACCGCTAAGTTGGTTTATGTCTTTGAAACAAACTTATTCACCGATATGAAGCGGTGTGGTCAATTCATCTATGTATCTTCAACAAGTAAAAAAATTAAGTCAATTTTGTTGAAAAACGCATCACTTGCGAACATCTAGCCCTATTTGGCCAATTCTTGTTCGTAATATTTGTAATAACTCGAAAAAATAAAGATTTTACGCAAAAAAGAAAGGCTTTTTTTCGTGGCATTTTTGTATGAACTCGTTATCATAAATCACGATTCGATTGTTGGATTTGTTTAGTTCTTTTTCACTGATCCATTTGCATGGTCTAAATTTTTTGATGTACCTATATTTTTTTTTAATTTTCGTAATATTTACGGAAAGAAAAATTGGACAAGCAATTGCAATTCCGCTTCTTCAGGAACTTATGTTGTTTTTCAGTGTTTTCTTCAATTTTATTCGATTGCGATCGCCACAAAATATTTAATATCTGTAAACAGGAGTTCATCTGAGTATGAGTGTTTCAAGGGGTATATTTTGAAATCAAATCACTGGTAGGTTTTTTTCTTAGCGTCTTATACTGAAAGGTTATTTTCAATTAATTCTGAGTTAGTTATTAAATATTTGTACATATTTTTATCGGTGCTCGGGGGTCATAGCAAAAATCCCTTTTTATGGGAATTTTCACTTCCAAAGAGAAATAAGTAAAACTGACTGAATTTGTGGAAATTTGTCGAATAAAAATCAGTAAAAAAAAGAGATATTCAAAAATTTCAAGTGTTATTCAAGAATTATTCAAAAAAAAAAAAAACGAAATAAGGCAACAGAAATACATCAGAATTTACCAATTTATTGGAAAGGAAAATAGAAAATTAGTTTAGGAAAATTAAGAATTAATAAGGTAAATTGGAAATGATTTGTTGAAGAAAAAGGTTATGAACTAAGACTTGGTAAAAGGATATCTATTGAAATTGCTGTAAGCACTGGTGTGTCTGTGTATGCAACCAACTGGAAATGCATGATAAGGATGACAAATTGATTTTCTTCGAGGAATGTGGTATATGAAAGTATTTGTGAAAAGTGTCGTGACTTCAAAAAGAGAAAAATCAATTCTCGATTTTAAGAACATACCTTTCGTTTGAAATACTACCTTAAATACAAGATTGAAGTCGTTCGCTTAGCAGAAACACGTCAGGATCCTCCAATTAAAATGTTCAGATTAACCCACGGAATATCATAAAATAATGCAAAGTGCATCAATTTTTCAGTAAAAAAAAAATAATTTGTTAGGTTGATGAATTTTTTCCCATTTCTACTCCGTTTTCACATTTGCAATACCTTTTCACAAAATCACAAATCAATAACAAATAAAATTATTGAAATTTGCACAGGACAACAGTTGCATTAAATTCACTTTCTCTTCGTTCTTACGTTTAATTTATTTTCATTCAAAAAATATATATTTAACTAGCTGACCGAGCTATCCTCGTTCCGTCCAAATTCGTTAATGTAATACAAGTAATAATATCAAGCCTGTTCAATGCACATTAGACTTTTTTTTTTTTGTTTTATATTCCACGCGCTTAAAATGTTTTTAACACAGCACGAGCGATTAGGTAAGTAGGAGAGGATTTAGAAGGAGACACCGATGCACATTGGTTTTGAATGTTTGCACATCGAAATGAAGAGGGGAAAGTCGAGTCGGGTAAAGCATTCCACATTCGTGTGGTGCGACTGAAGAAAGAATCTCTGTACATTACAGTACGTCCGAAGTTGGGCTCAAGGGTAAACTGATGAGCATTCCTAGAAGCGCGAGTATTACGGTTGAATTTTTTAAGGGGGGGAATTCAACTGGCTATTTCACTAGAACACTGATTATAATAATAACGATAAAATAGAGAAAGACACGAAACATTACGTCGGTGTTCGAGAGATGTAATTGTTTCCGTTATAGATCTTTCACCTATCATTTTTAAAGCTCTCTTTTGAATTCTGTCCAACAAACTCAGGTGAGTTTTTGGAGCTCCTGCCCAAATATGAGAATTGTACTCAAGTTTAGGATGAATAAAGGCGTTGTAGATCGCAGCACGATCAGAAGGGGAGAAAAACTTCTTGCTCCTACGGAGAAAACCTAAACACTTAGCAGCGTTTTTGGCGATATCAAATATGTGGTCATTCCACAAAAGGTGGTCTGTGACACACATACCGGGAACTGAGAGCTGTTCGGTTTCATCGATGAAAGTGCCGTCCATGGATAGCGGCATTGGGGGTGGGTTTCGCTTTAACGACAGGAGACAGCATTGAGTTTTAGAAACATTAAATTCTACGCGGATAATGCTGTCGAGATCTGAATTTATTGAGCTTATTATACCCTGCCGTTCAAGGTCCACATCCGAAGGACATGAATGAGAATCTGTAAACGAATATAAGAAGCTGAGTTTAATGGATTAGAAGTTTCAGACAAGAGATCATTTATAAAAATAAAGAAGAGAGCCTGAGATAAAACAGAGCCCTGGGGCACATCAGCATTTATTTTGTGGATTTCAGACTTGAAACCGTCCAATACGACTTTTATTGAACGGTCCGAAAGGTAATTTCTAATCCAATGAAGAAGAGATTCATCGAAACCAAATGCGCAAATTTTCGGTAAGAGAGCTTCATGCCAAACTCTATCAAACGCTTTTGAAATATCAATTGCAATAATCTTACTTTCTCCAAAACGATGTAAAGATTTGTTCCATTGTTCGGTGAGATATACCATCAGATCACCAGTAGACCTATTGCTACGAAAGCCGTACTGCCGGTCATTAAGAAGCTTTCGTTCTTCGAGATATTTCTTAAGCTGAAAGAAGGGACGTAAGTGCAATTGGTCAATAGTTAGAGGGTGAAGAAGATACGCCTTTTTTAAGGACAGACTGGACAAATGCTGTTTTCCATCCACTCGGAAAGAGACCAGTAAAGTAGGATAGATGGAAAAGCTTACGCAGTGGTTTTGCCAGCGTTGAAGAACACCTCTTCAGAACAATGGGAGGGATACTATCCGGGCCAGCGGATTTGTGTACATCGAGATCTTTTAGAACTCTAGCAACTTCACGAGTGCGAAAGAAGATTTGTCCCATAAAATCATTTACGCTCTCAAGTACAGGAGGAGTCATAGCAGCGTCGAATTAACAGCAAACTGTGCTGCAAGCAAATTGGCTTTATCTTGCGCGCTGACAAAAGGAGTATCATTGAAGACGAGCGTTGGAACCGATGACGAGGTGGTATTTCGTACGTTTTTTACAAATGACCTCTGATTTCCAAGGTTACTACCATATTTGTTAGAGTTGAGCAAAATTATAAGCCTGCCTAAAATTTATTTCGCAATTTTCTAATGTCCATACAATTTGTTTGGGGAAAAACACATGTTTATACTTGAAAATTTATAAATAGCTTTATAAACGCAAGTATTTAAATCAGTGGCATAACTTCTTTAATAATAATTTAATGATATTTTAACTATATGCCTATAAGACTTAAGGTCTTTTAAATGCAATGCACGGCACTAGTTAGAAGCAATAGGAGGAAAGGAAAGATTTTTGTTGGCACAGTGGATTGAGAATTAGATGTTAATTATCTCATGAAATTCTACGGGTGGCATCCAGTTGAAACTGGGGAATGTAGAAAAGAATGCTACCTATACTGGGGCCCGAACCCACACGTCCAGGTTAGCAGTCAAACTAACTTTAAGAAAATTGAACGTTCTAAAAAAAGGTTACAATTTTGTATCTAATAAATGTAGTAACAAAGTTATTAAAGGTCAACGCGGCAATAATGGTTAATTTTACAGTTTATTCTGCACATCTAGGCACCTATGGCTTTCCAACCACATAAAATTTATCGAAATCGGTTAGATACTTTTTGAGCAAATGGTACCACAAAATTTTTCAATGTCTTTACTATGAAGGCACCTTCAATTGCTTCCATTTATCACTTTATCACTAAACCTTTTATTTTATCTCAGAAAAAATCTTACTTTTATTTGAATGCCCAAATAAATAGGTAGGTACCAAATCACCCAAAGTTAATAGACGTCTTTCCAAAATGCAATTATTTTGGTTACACTGACCCTTAGAACGATAATAATTTATTTTCTCGGTTCATTCGACATTTACAAAAAAAATCTACCAATATCATACGGAATAGGCATATTATTGTAAGTAGGTACTCGTTGAAGGTAAATTAAAGTAAATTAAATCTGAAAGCTAAACATTTACTTCTTTTAGTTAATGTTCAATCAAATATTTTGAATCAAACTCCCAATCTAATAAAAGGTTTTTCTTTAAAATTGTTGTTCATTCTCAAATTTATTCTAAGCTTATTTTTATTTAAGTGGTAAAAAAACAATAAAAGTTCTTTTATCCATCCTGTCTCCTAGTTTACTACTCGTTTATCATGTCTGATGACATCCAGTTTTCAATACACCCATCATCTGTGTGTCCTGTGTGTATGTTCTGTAACAAAAGTCCTAACGAGAGAAACAAATACTACTGGTTGTGGTTTTATGAAATACATTGAAGTCAACACAATCCGAATGAACTAGATTTTATTTCTTTGAGCCTTGACCACTTATGTTCATATGATAATGATTGACATTGCAATTATTTACTTTTGTGTTGAATGTCTGTAAGGCGAGTTGCCCTATCTTGGCATAGTATTAGGTACATAAATACTGAAAATGATGAAACTTATTATATGAAAAAGAAGATATTCGAAGGTCATTATAAAAGTAAATTTTAAATCTGTAGATAAGTAAGTGCTGATTACTCAAAGTAGCTTCTATAAGTAGTTTATTGAGTGGGTCGATAAAGCAAATTCACATTTTCTTTTTGATCTCGAAATTCCAATGTGTGTACGTAATCAGATCATTTTTATTTCATGAATTATATTTTGGATGTGTTTAAAATCTAATGACAGCAGAAATAATAGGCCCGTTTATAATTCTGAGCACTCCACAAAGGTGGAACATAACGGGTGATTTTTTAGCTGGTTTGTTTTGGCAACACTGGTTTTGACAGCTGACGTGTGTTTAGTACCTTGTGTCACTGTCAAACAGCTTCAGTTTGGTTTGCAATTTAACCATGGATCGTCTTACAAATGAACAACGCTTGCAAATTATTAAATTTTACTATCAAAATTCGTGCTCGGTTCGAAATGTTCATCGCGCGCTGCTTCCATTTTATGGTCGGCATTCTCGACCTTCTGAGCAGTCTATTCGGAAGATTGTGACCAAATTTCGCACCAAATTTACTTTGTTGGACATTTAACCACCAACACGTTTACGTACTGTGCGTAGTGAAGAAAATATTGCGGCCGTATCAGCTAGTGTGACAGAAGACCGCGAAATGTCGATTCGGCGCCGTTCCCAGCAGTTAGGCCTTTGTTACAGCACTACGTGGAAAATTTTGCGGAAGGATTTGGGCGTAAAGCCTTTTAAGATACAGCTGGTGCAAGAACTAAAGCCAGCCGACCTACCACAACGCCGAATTTTTGGTGAATGGGCTCTTGGAAAGCTGGCCGAGGATCCGCTTTTTTATCGAAAAATTGTGTTCAGCGATGAGGCTCATTTTTGGTTGAATGGGTACGTAAATAAGCAAAATTGCCGCATTTGGAGTGAAGATCAGCCAGAAGCATTGCAACAGCTACCAATGCATCCCGAAAAAGCCACTGTTTGGTGCGGTTTATGGGCCGGCGGCATTATTGGGCCATATTTCTTCAAAGATGATGCGAATCGCAGCGTTACTGTCAATGGTGAACGCTACCGAGCGATGATAACAAACTTTTTTTTGCCCGAAATGGAAGTTCTTGACTTGCATGATATGTGGTTTCAACAAGACGGTGCCACATGCCACACAGCACGCGAAACAATGGCGCAATTGCGAGGCGAGTTTGGTGAACAGTTAATTTCACGTTTCGGGCCGGTCAATTGGCCGCCTAGATCGTGCGATTTGACACCATTAGACTATTTTTTGTGGGGGTATGTCAAGGCTTATGTCTATAGGGACAAGCCCGCTTCGATTGACGCACTGGAAGCCAACATCCATGCATTCATTCGTGAGATACCGGCCGATATGTGTGAAAGAGTATGCCAAAAGTGGACTCAGCGGATGGGCTACCTGAGACGCAGCCGCGGTCAACATTTGCATGAAATTATCTTTAAACATTAAATTGCAAGGTTCAAACTATCGATTCAAATAAATATTTCATTCATTTTTTCGAATTTTTTGTGTTTTTTTTTAAAGTTCTAAACCTCTTAAAAAATCACCCATTATAACCAACTTGTCAGAAAAAATTTCACTGTTTCACTGATTTGTGTTTCAATGATGGATTTCAATGAAAGCTTTAACTGGCGCCTAAGTTAAGTTGATGGAAGAAGAATATATTATGTTGATAACTATATATACCTTGGACAAACGATTTCCATGGAAAATAGAGAAGATAAAGAAATAGGAAGAAGAATAACCAACAGCTGGAAACAATTTTGGAAACACAAGCACATCTTCGATATGAATATCAGCCAAATTTCCAGAAAGAATCTTTTTGAAGGATCTATCCTGCGAGTAATGACGTACGGGTCTCAAACATGGAGCATGTCGGTCATATCAGAGCAAAATCTCTTGGTAACACAAAGAGCTATGGAAAGGTCGATCTTAAAAGTCTCCAAACGACAGCGTATCCGAAACGAAGTTGTAAGAAGTATGACGAACTTTGTAGATGTTATAGAGAAGGCAAAGCAGCAGAAGTGGAACTGGGCAGGTCATGTAGCTCGTATGAATGACAACCGCTGGACTATTAGAAGCACGGAATGGATACCTCGTGATGGCAGACGCAATGTTGGGAGGCAAATGAATCGTTGGAGAGGCGACATTGACCGACATTACAGCAGGTGGGAAAGAGCTGCCAAAGACAAAGCAGTATGGAAAACCTTGGGGGAGGCTTATATCCTCACGTTATTGAAATATACATACATATTTATATATACATAATATCAGAAAACTTTAAACTTTGATATTAAATATTTGATTTGGAATTTGATCAAATTGTACAATTAAATAAATTAAATAGAAAACTAAAACTCATTAACTAAAAAAAAAAATGGATGAACAAAGCTTTAAATAATCAGCCGCTTTTCCTCTGAACCCTTCATATGCTTAAGCAAAATAAATAAACAAAAATAAGCCTTTCTGAATCCCAGAATTCCAAACGGCTTAGCACAATTTTAATCGCGATTTTTAATACCAAAAACAAGTGCTTACCTGTCAGGATTTTGAAATTCAAGATTATTCAACAACTTGATGTGATTGAGTTAGTAGAAGTGAACAAAATCTAAATTATCCAGACCAAGTAACTCTTGTTATTGGAAAAGCGAAACAAAAATCGAAAAATTCTAAATTAATAGTTTGCGATAAAAATGCAGTCTTAATAAGAAAAAGACCTACATAAACAATGAAAACATTATTTATTTTCTTTCTAAATAAAACTGAATTGAAAGTTTTTTGCCACACCTTTAGTCCAAATGCGTTTCGGCCCAATAATAACAATTGGCATTATCAGTCAGAGTCTGTTGTAACCTTTATAAGACCCAAAATTTGATTCGATGGCTACTGGCATTTGATTCGATGGCTACTTCTAGGCATCGGAACTTAACCAAATGCCCCTAGAAAAATATATAGAATTTGCAGTGTATTAATGTTTTACCTTTTATTTGTAAGCTTGCAAAGATTAAATATCAAGAGCATTTGCTGAGTTAACTTTAACCACTTACTATAAAACTGGGATTTAGAAAGGAACAACATCTGGCCAAAACGCAAAAAAGCAAACATTTGAAAAATAGTTTTATCCAACAATCCTTTTCCTGTGTTTTTGTATCGTTATTACACCCCGACTCTACAGACCATACAGATGTTCAAAATCACAACCACAATCAAATTAACAAACAATGCATGTTTATTCACTGGGCAAATTATGTCTTGACACATTCAACAAAAACCAACAACAACAAAAAACTGCCAATCACCTGAAACGTCAAATCTCATAGCTAAGCCTTGGACCAGCGCTCATGTCAACGTCAATGGACGTAGATTTTTTGGACTCAATGTGCCCGATTACACGATTCTTTTTTTCGGTTGTTTTGTCTTTCGTCTTTTTGATAGATTAGGTGAGGGGAGTAGAAATGTAGAGGGAAGGAAGTAACGAAAGCAAGAATTAAAATTTCAAGACTTTTTCTGGTTGAACTTGACGTTTCTGAATTGGCAACCACAATGCTCCTCGATGTTAGCAAAAAACGATTTGAACAAAACTGATTGAATTGAACAATTATTTTTCGTAATTGAATACACCTAATACCCGAATGGAAGTACGTACGTATTTTCGCGGACCATAGTAATCATGAACGTTCGTGCCTGTCAAAAACACGATAGACGAAACGAACTAAAAAACCGAACCGTATAATCAGGCTCAATGGTATTTTTTTTTAGGCATGTTCATAATCCTGCCACAGTTCATGGCCTGAAATCAACATTTTGGAAACATGGTCGACAGCGAAATTTTTGTAATCCCGTAGCCACCGCGCGCTGTCACCGCAGCCGCGCAGTGTTATTATGCCTTGACATTTTAATTTTAATTTGATTATGCATTTCATTTTTTTATATTTTTTGTTATGGAAACTCATCTAATAACGGTTTTTTTAAGATTTTCAATCTGTGCATACATTTCACTCCGCAACATGAGTATAGCAGATAATGAGAAAACTTTAACGGATGTATGCGAATGTTGAGAGAGTATTAATTTGACGTTTTGTCATGTTTTTAGGATTATACATTTATTGTTAACTTTAAGTGAGTTTTTTTGATTACGTAATAAGTAAAATTGGGTTATAAATACGAGTATGTTTATATGTTTAGGCACAAAAAAATGAGTGAATTCAGAATTTGTTTACAAAAAAACACATCATATCAAATTTAATTTTTTTCTTAAATATATATATATTTCTTAAATATATATAGATATATATATATGTTAATATGTTTTATAGTCGTTTTTTTTTGAGAGAGTAAATAGCAAACTCAGCTAAATGTTTACACGCAAAACAATAACAAAACAAATTATTATTGAGAATTTTTTTTTGTGTTTTCCGTGTAAAACTTTTACTGAGTTGCTATACGCTCTCTCAAAAAACACGGCTAATAACATTTATTAGGTTTGTTTATTTAATTTGAGTTCCTGTGATTTTTAGTCCAAAGTCCAATCAAGTTCATATAAAAGAAATGAAATTGATAGATCTTGGGAACGAAATGCACATAAAGTCGCGGAAATTCAGGGTAAAGGAACAGACATTATTATAGTTTAAAGTAGCAGAAGCTATACAATGAAAGAAATGGTAACATTTTTCAAGGGAATTCTCATAATACAAATTATTATTGAAGCGTTTACATTACAGCGTTTAAGTACAATTTAAATAAGATTAATTATAACAATTTATTCCAATTCCATTTCTATACTTATAAAAAAAGTATATTAAATTATTGAACATAGTGCATTGAAAAAAAAAATTAAAATAAATGTTTAGGTTATATTTTAAGTTTAAATTAATCATAATAGTTTAAGACGACTATGAATACGGCCCATTAAATATAAAAAAAAAGAGTTTGAGAAGATTGTCTACCTCTGATACAAGTTAAAGGCAGTTTTTCGAAATGTCATGACTCTACAGCTTTTTTAATGCCTTATGTCGTAGTATTAGAAATAACGACAAAAATATTTTTTAAATATTTGATACGTTCACTGAGCGCGAAGATACTGGTTTAAGCATAACCAAAGCATTTCACCACACTAAAAAGCAATAAATAAAGAGAAGATACTAAGAGAATGTATTATCTTAATAAGTGCACTACATTTTTTGTTAGTTCATACCGGCTTCTTTTTTTTTTTAATGGGAAGAGAAGGAAAAAATTAAATGTATAAATTCATTTTGCGAATTTTGACTGTTTGCAAGGGAATTTTGTTTGGGTTTCTATGAATACTGAGATACGTTTGAAATGTCAAATAAAATCTAGATTACGTGTGGTATGAACTAATGATTTCAATACGACATCCATGTCTATAGTTTTTTTTTTTAATTCAAATTGAAAATACAGCTAATATTTAAAATTAACAAAAATATAATTTGAACTAAAAATAATAAAAACCTTACTTCGATGATATCTGAAATCTTAGCACAGTATACCATATTGCTTGGGGGGGGCTTAGGGGGCTTGAGCCCCCGCCACTGTGTACGAAGATCTTCTGCATTTTGGTGTTCTCTCTCTACCCAACAATTGTTAATTTGAATTTTGCATCCCTTTTTTTTTTTTTTTGCAGAAGTCAGACGAAGATTTATATAAATCCACCATGAAACGGACAAATTCTCGCGACCGTAGATCTATGTGATTTAAATTCCATATATTTTATGTTCCTTTATGTGGACACTCTCTTGAGCAGAAACGGACAAGAATATCAGCAGTAAATTTAATTCTCAGGCGGGAAAAAACTTTAATTATTTGTTTTCTGCCCTGCTTCTCAGCAATACTTTTTAAGATCTTTTTTTTATTGAAAACGTGCGCAATCGTCCACAGAGGCATTTTTATGGTTATTTTTTTTTAATACAAATATTATGTCTGTCTCTTTTCTTTGAATTTTGGTCCATTAGTAAAGTATTTCAAAGTTCGTTAAAAAAAATAACAGGACCTTAGAATAAAATGCAAAGAAAATCACAGGAATTCAGAGTTAAGGAACAGGCACGAAATTTCTTCATTTTCTCGCAAAAGGACAAAAATGTTGTCACCATCGCTGTTTGCCTAAGGAAGGTTTCACTGTCGCTGTCGAAAGCTGGTTAGATTAAAAAGCAAAGGTTGTTACTTGTAAGTCCTGTTAGATACTATATACAAATTATAACACAACATTTTTTGTGAGGGTGGACATGTTTATTTTGTTTGTTTAAATCTTTATTGTGTCTTTGTGTAGTAGCCCGCAGCGTAATGGTTAGTGCGATGGAAAGTCACGCTGGAGGTCTGGGTTGACTTTCCAGCCTCGTCCACCTACAAAACTAAAAAGCTTGTTTTTTCAGGGCTACTGTCTTTGACATTTCCAATTGAAACCTATTTTTCTTCTTAGTTTTTTTATTTCTTCAACGAACCCCATTCCAATCGAAACCTATTTTTCTTCTTAGTTTTTTTATTTCTTCAACGCGATTAATAGACGGAGACACAGATATGCACGTCTGCCAGTGCGATTCAGAGGCTTAATGCGGGGCGGGGGCTAAAAGATGTCAAATTTTGGTGAAAAAAAGTTATAAGGTACATGAATACTGATTACGCAAATATCTTCTATCCGTAGCAAATAAACGTGAACAAAAGTTGGCACACGGTTTGCAAAAAGCCAAGTAGCCGGCAGTCAACGCTAAAGTGTCGAAAAATTAGTAAAACAAATACCATAGGGTACATGGCTAACGGTTTTATTATTTTAATATTCAAGTATATAGAAAGCAAAATCCAAAATGGCAGACGAAAAAAGAGGCTAACACCACGGCAAACATTTTTGAAAAGCTATGTTAAACCAGACAAATTGCACTTTTTCTGCTCAAAAAAGTCCTAGTTAAACGCAATTATCTTTATTTTGGCATGAGCAATATTGTAGAATCTCAAATTATGAGACTGGGTATGAAAGGGTTTCAGTTTATGTTGCTTTTTTGGTAGCTGACATAAATATAAATATATATATAATTTTAGTAACAAAGGGGTCGCGTACTCAAAAAGTTTGAACAACACTGTTTTGAGGTATCCCATTTAAAAAATTTCAACATTTTAAAAATATCTTCCTTAATATGCTCTTAAAGATATTATACACTGTGAAGAACGCTTACCACCTAAGTCGCAACAAAAATATTTTTTATTTACCAAAGCGACAAAAGCCAATATTTGTGAAAGCTATAAACAAATCGTTAATTAGCAAAGCCAAAGTATATTTATTCTGAGAGGATGAGACGTTAATGATGGTTGAAATCAGTGCTACTTCTTTCTTCCAGATCATTATGCCGTTCAATGCTCACGTTAAAGCACTACGTTTTCCTTCAGTTGAGACCGTGGGAAACCTAAACAAATATTAATACTCAATTTAATTATAGGAAAATGTGCGCATTGTACATACAAACGTTTAGATATTCTGAGGGGGAATTCTTCCTCAGATTTTGTCTTTCCAAGGTGTTATATTCATACCCCATCTAATTTAAAACAATTTTTTTCCAGAAAAATTTCATCAATTTTTACTTTATTGAAAATTGTTGAAGATTGGTAGATATCATTTATTCGGGAGAAAAATGCGGTGCAAATCTTGTCCACTTTAAGGCTGAATATTGAAGTTATTATTTTAATTAACTTTTTCAGTATAAACTTCTAAACATTCATTTACATATAGTCTAAGAAAGATAGGATCTGACCGGGAACAAATTAATTCATGAAATTTTATTGCTGGTATCGACGCATAATTGTATCCTCAACAACATTTCCAAAGTCCCTCAAAATCCCCGCATTAGCTTTTTGTATAAACGCATTTAAAGAGGTGGAGAGGGATGGGAGGTGGGAGTTTATCAAGCTGAAGATGATTGTTATAATACAATCTTATCATAATGACACATGTTTTTAGGGTGCTTTAAAACGCTGATTCCAAAGAGACCAAAGCTGAAAGGATACATGTATCCTGTAGAAAGTAAAAGTCCTTCTTATAGAATGATTACTTTTTTTTAAGTACAACAAGTAAAATATTACCCAAAACCATTTTAAGATAAAGGGATATTAATGAAATTAAGTATAAATGTTCCATTTGCCATGTTTACCAAGAATCAAAGGAGTCCCCAAAAATATCTGTGGTCAAAGAGTGTTTTTTTGAGGGCGTGATGTTAGTACGTCATTATTACCATGACATCTATGAATAAGTTTTGACACTGATTAAATTTGCTAAAAATATTAAATATGTCATGGTTTCCAAGTATCAAAAGGGTCCATTAAAATAACTTGATCCAAAGAGGTTTTTTTAGACAGTTTATATTTGACCTGGCTGATACGGAGCAAAATGTCTTACGAAAAATTGTATTTTTGTGTAATCGAGATAGCACATATGATATACGATTTAAAGGTATTTCTTAACGCCGAATCTAATAAGAGCAAAACCAATATGATACAAGCCCCCTAAAAAAAAGTTAGATTAATTTTGAAGCAAAAACTACTGTTTTGTCCGTTAAGCAGGTCAAACATTTCACCATCAAAAACACTCTTGGACTTAGATATTGGTATGGACTCTTTTGATCCTTGGGTGCCAATATAAATTTAATATTTTTAGCAAATTTCATAAGTGTCAGAATTTGTTCATGGATGTTATGGTAAAAATCACTCACTTGCATCTCTCCGTCAATAAACCACCCTTAAACCACAGATATTTTTGGGGACTCTTTTGATTCTTGGTAAACATGCCAAATGAAACATTTATACGTAATTTCATTAATATCCCATTGCTTTAAAATGGTTTTGGGTAATATTTTACTTGTTGTACTTAAAAAAAATTAATCACTCCATAAAAAGGCCTTTAACTTTCTACGGGATACATGTATCTTTTCAGTTTTGGTCTTTTTAGAATCAGCGTTTCAAAGTACCCTAAAAGCATACGTCATATTATTAGATTGTATTATAACAAATTTTTCAGCTTGATAAACTCCCGCCTCCTCCCCCTCCGCACCTCTTTAAATGCGTCTTTACCAAAAACCAATGCAGGGATTTTGGGGGACTTTGGATATTTTGTGTAGGATAAAATTCTGCGTCGATACCAGCAATAAAATATCATGAAATAATTTGCCCATATTAAATTTTCTATCTTTCCTAGACTAATATAGCCCAGTCAAATTCGACAATAAATTCGCAAAGCGCGATGTAGTTCTGAATGTTTGTAATATTGTTGGGGCATGTTAGAGTTGTCTGTAGCTAAGTTTGCAACTTCATAAAACCTGTGCTTGCTGGTTTTGGGTAATATTTTACTTGTTGTACTTAAAAAAAATTAATCACTCCATAAAAAGGCCTTTAACTTTCTACGGGATACATGTATCTTTTCAGTTTTGGTCTCTTTAGAATCAGCGTTTCAAAGTACCCTAAAAGCATGCGTCATATGATTAGATTGTATTATAACAAATTTTTCAGCTTGATAAACTCCCGCCTCCTCCCCCTCCGCACCTCTTTAAATGCGTGTTTACCAAAAACCAATGCAGGGATTTTGGGGGACTTTGGATATTTTGTGTAGGATAAAATTCTGCGTCGATACCAGCAATAAAATATCATGAAATAATTTGCCCATATTAAATTTTCTATCTTTCCTAGACTAATATAGCCCAGTCAAATTCGACAATAAATTCGCAAAGCGCGATGTAGTTCTGAATGTTTGTAATATTGTTGGGGCATGTTAGAGTTGTCTGTAGCTAAGTTTGCAACTTCATAAAACCTGTGCTTGCTGCAGGAAAAATGCAACAGTAAAAAAACGTTAAAATCACCCAATTTTTCCGACATTTTCCTTTATAACTTTGAAAATATGTAACTTATGAAAAAACCAAACTTGTTTGTTATAAAATTTTCTACAAGATCACATTTGTTTTAAAATTAAAAAAAAAATCTGAAAAACTGAGTTGATTTGAAGCACTCAAGAAAAAGGTCAAACATTTTCTAATTCTGTTAAAAAAAATTTTATTTTATAACAAACAAGTTTATAGTGGACGGCTTTTTCCTAAGTTGCATATTTCCAAAGTTATAAAGGGAAATGTCGAAAAAATGGGGTGATTTTAGCGTTTTTTTCACTGTTTCATTTTTCCTGCAGCGAGCACAGCTTTTTCGAAGTTGCAAACTTGGCTACAGACTACTCTAATATGCCCCAACAACATATCAAAAATCCAGAACTACATCGCACTTTGCGAATTTAGCACTTTTTTTGTTATTATTGTCTGGGCTTATACATATACTATTATGTAGATTTAAGGTCAAAACTAATATTATAATACAAATAATACCGGAAAACAACACTTTATTAAATGTTCAAAGGTGTTTTATGAATTCAACCGCAAAAATACAAAACTAAACTTGATAATCTATCAATGAAGCAAATGTCTTTATTTTGATTTCCAATTTTAAAGATTAGGTTGGCCGCTAATTCTTACCACCTTATGATATATATCAAAATACGAGAAGCAAAACAACCCACTCGACAGCAACCCGAGATACCCTTGATTACTTTCTTTTTTTAATTGTAATTAATCAACTCTCCTACCCACACTTTAAAAAAAGATCCCTTTTAATAATAATAATGACATCCTTTATTAAGATTTCAAAGAGCGAGAAGTTCCTCTTTTGATATGAGTCGGGAGTCGGGAGTGTGGAAATCGACGCTAACTTACAACCTTTCCTTAGAAGAACCGTCGCGTCGCTTCTCAGTTCTCTGCATAAGATTGAAATGAAATCGGGTGGAGGATAATAAAAATTGCCGCATAGCAGGTAGTCTCGCAATATATCTGAGTCAGTGGTATTTGGTGTAGTAGATTCATCATCAGATATAATCTGGTGATGGTTTCATAAGATTTTCTATTTGTGGCTGTAAGATAGTTTACAGCACTTAGGCATGTTTGCTGATATTAAACATAAATATTTAAGTTCAACATAATGGCTTATGTTCTACTTCTTCCTCAGAGCATAGACCGCTTTCAAACAAGGAAACTGAGTTGCCAGAAAGTAGCTAGTTTGTTGGCTAGAAGGGTGAGAGTGCAGGCGTGGATCCAGGGGGGGGGGCAATGGGTGCAATTGCCCCCCCCCCTGGCAATTCTACTTTTAAGATGTATAACATTTTTTTATTGTTAAAATCTTATCTGCCTACCTATTTCAATCCCTACCTTAAGCTATAAAAACCAACAGGCAAACGCATTACTTTTCGTTTTCATGTTAGGTATCTAGATAGGTACTACATCAAAATTATATCTAGAATTTATTGCACTTTCAAATCCAAATTGCGGCAAGTTCTTCAATTTGCGTACAAAAAACCCTTTTTTTTTTTTGAAGTTGATAGTGCACTACTCATTTAAGATATAAGTTGATACCTACTCTATAACAGTGCAAGAGCTAACAGCAAATTTGTGGAGTGGATGTATAACCAAAATCTGAGTATGAGGGTTTAAAGGGGCATATTTTGTGATATCGAAACCAGAAATCTGGCAGGTTTTTTTCTCATCATTTGGAGAGGGCAAGGAGTTGATAAGAGGTTTTCCGAATTTCTTGTTAGGTTTGTTATCACTTTAGTTATATTTTTAAAATACTTCATGATGTTCTGTCATTTTCCCTAAGTCCAAACACCGTAATCTCGGTGCACCGAGTAATAGAACTCAAGATATAGGGTTTTAAAGCGAACCTTAATCGTCTTTTTTTTGAGACTTTGTTTTGTTGATTTTTCGCGTTTAATAAATCTCTAATATCCTAAATCCTTAAAAAGCTTATGTTTATCTTGAGTTCTTTAAGTCAGATCACAAAAAATTAACGTGTTTGGACTTAGGGAAAACGACAAAGAAAAAAATGTATTTTCAAAAAAATTGATGGAGTGACAAGTGATGACCCTTGAAAAGAAATTTCCAAAATCTCTATTTTCAACCCCCCATCCCCGCCATAGACTGAACCAAAAAACCTGCAAGACTTTTGATTTCGATATCACAAAATATGTCACTTCAAACCCTCATACTCAGATTTTGGTTCAACATCCAGTTCCAAAATATTTTGTAAGTGCTACTGCTGCCAAAAAAAAAAGAACTGTTGAAGAATACGAGTCCGATGAGGAAAATTATTGGAGAGAAACCAGACAAATATTGACTGCCGAAGAGAAGTTGGATGGAAATGCTGCATCTGGCCAAACTATCTTGTTCCAGTCAAGAAAGAAGCTCAAAAGTGACCCAAGTACAGCTAGCAAGGCTTCTTCCCTTGTAACGACTTTATGTAGTTACTTCACAACTTATCCTACCAGTATTGGTATTGTGTTTAATTGATATGTTGTCTTTAACACAGTTCTTTAGCAAATTGCTTCAAACTACAGCTCTTGACGTTAACAGCAGCGCAATGCTGCCAAAGAACACGATTTCCGTTCTTTCTAGTCGCCGCGCACCGAGAGAAAATATAGGTATACTAATTTCAACACCATCTGGCAGCGTGCAAAATTTAAGGTGATCAATTGAATGTTGAGTTAAAAATTCCTTGGATCCCACGTCATGCTGGACGCCAAATATACCGACCCAATTTTGAAACTAATTCAGCTAAAGAGTACTACAGAATATCCTAATATGTACCTCTACTTGACTTTGTCCTAACCGATTTGCGTGAAAGATTTCAACCCCAATCCTTAGATGTGATTTAACTTACGATTTTCGTCTAATTTATTTATTTTTTAGACAGACTTACAGAGAATCATTAAAAAAGGCGTCAGTATTCGATAGACGTTTTTTTTTTTTTTTTTAAGCCAGGCAAAATTACACGGAAATTGCCACCCCAGAACGAAATCCTTACACGCCTGTGAGAATAGAGATTTTTGTTCTTCCCCTTATGCCCTTCTCGCCTACAAACTAAAATTTGCTGGCAACTAAGTTTCCTTGTATGAAAGCGGTCATAAACTGTCACATAAGTTCCAATGTTGAACATAAATGCTTAAGTTTCGTTTCAGCTAATGGGCCTTAGTGCTTCAATTTCTCCCCTCATACAATATACGTATAACGGGATACTTTATGAGTGAGACGTGGAAGAGCTATTTTCTTTGTAGATTTTCCTTACCTTCAGCCACTATTATCATTAAGTTGTTACCACTTTTTGAATTATGAATATTACACACACTTAATCAAAACTTTCAACCCCATTTTTTTTTTTTTTTATTTTGCAGAGATCTGTGATGGATCTAAAATACCCAACTGTCTTACCTCCGAATCCTCAACTTAAGGTAATATTAGACACTTCATAGAACCATAAGTTGGTACCTCTCAGTTTTCATAAAATTTAATTCTCAACCACAGGCCTTATTAGTTTTCCACAAGACAGACAATGTAAGTGATGTCTTTACAACTGCCTGCCATCGACAGCAGTTGGAAGTGACGTTGGTCAAATCAAAGGAGCTGGCTCTAGACACACTGCAGAACAATTCCAACATGGACAACTATCATCTTATAATCATTGACGCCCGCTCATCAAAGTACCTGGATGCTGAATACATAACTAGGTTAAAATTACATCTCTGCTTGCAAATACAAATAATTCTATAATTGTTAAAATTAAATTCCTTATCGATTTTGTATATTTTCAGGTCAATACGACACACAACTGGTTATCATTTTACGACAATAATAGCTGTGGTAAAAAAAAGGTAAATTAGTCATGATGTTGATTCTTATTTCAACCCCAACAGCAATAAATAAATTTACAACAACAACAAAAAAAAAAACCACATAATTGTGTGCTTTGAAATTCAAGCAAGGTGTTTGGCCAAGACTAAAGGTAGCTTTAATTATCATACTCTTCATGCCCACTTCCTTCTTGAATTATTGTAAGGGAACTTGTAATAAAGTGGCGTGATGGTATTATGTGTTGAACCGTTGTTACTAAATGAATCCGCCTACTCTTTAATGCAGATAGTGTAGGGTCGGGTCGGGTCTGGACTGGTTGGCAAAGTAATGAAAATTTATTAACACGCAGTCTTAGATGACGACAGGTTTTTGCGCATCCATTGGATAATTTATAGTTGAAGGTGTTAAAACATCTTGCCGGGATGTAAATGGATAACTTCAGCTATAATGAGTTTAATATCAAGTTATATTTAATTTGAAATTAAATGAAAATTAGTCTTGATTGTATTTATATGGGTTGAAAGGGTTATTTTTTTTTAACAATTTTCTTGTATAGGTATACAATGGTGTCGAATTTTGTATACCGTAGATTGGATTTATGACTTTCACAAAGCTTTTCTTTGGCATTCAAATTTAAGATTCTTAAAACCAGAGGTTCATAATAAGACTAATTATTAAAGACAATTCCCGGGGAAATGTATTGTTCTTGTGTCTTGTCCCTTTTGTCTTATACTTAACAAAAAATTCCCGGGAATTTTGTTAGTCTTTTCTTATTGTATGCTTAAATAGCAGGAAATATAAATTCATTCGAATTGAGGAGCAATTTACTTTTGCGAGAACAATTTTCCCGGGAGTATTTGGAATTGTGCTGAATATGTTTTTGAGTATGGAATGAGTTTCAATGCTGAAGTCAAACTTTTTTTTTTTATTTTAAAAGTTTTCTTTAAGAATTTCCATAATTATTGGGGCGTGTGATCTCCCCACTTAATCAAGATAAATTCCATAGGGACGTGTTTTTTGTTGAGGAATGAAAAAATACAAATTTTAAAAAAATATTTGTGGTTTTCTTTTAAAAATAATAAACATTATCTATATAATAACATGCAACCAGGCAAATAATATGCTTCTAAATTTTCTTTTTTTTTTTTTTTCAAAATCATGAAACGCTTATTTCCTTAAATATTTTATGCAGCACAAACATTTTTTAAGAGTCGTTTTGAAAAATTGCTTAGTATGGGAAATTATAAGAACGATATGAAATTTAAGTTGCGAGATTTCTGACGAGCCACTGTCATATGTGCTAAACGTACAGCTGTTTTCATGCAGCGAAATGGAACTACATAGGTTCTTATGGGAGCAGATTAACCCAAGATCTGCATGCGGCGTATCAATATCTCTATTTCCAAATTGGCTGCGAAACTATGAACATGTATTTCGTGTGCAGCGGTGCATGCATAGATGCGTGTAGACTTGCTGCACATCTATCTTAGCCATTAATTAAAATATTTTTGATTTATTTTCCCCCCCTCTGCTCACTCATTAAATTCTGCATTAACTCTTGACTTTACTTGTTTCCTAATTTACCTAAAGTGGGGTACACAATACATTTCTTTGACGTCGCATTGGTCGGTCATGCTCATGACAACAATTTGTCAGCAAACTTGCATGACAAACTATTAATCAGCGTGTAGACACAATCAAACATGTGCAGATTTGTCAAGCATGATCGATAAATGCGTACCACGTTCTAGGATTGTGTATTTTAAAAATTAACCAGGAACTACTCAAATTCAAAAAACGTACACAGAGAAAAAAACAACGTAAAATCAAAGCAAAAAACTTTGATTCTAAGATTTTTCGGAACGATTTGGCGCCAACGCCGAAAATTCTTAAATCAAAGTTGAGCGACTTTATTTCAAAGTGATTCTATACTTAAAAACGAACTAGATTTACTACGTTTATATGTTGATTTAAAGTGGAATAATAGGTAAATCAAAGTCATCCATCTTTTAAAACAACATTTATCTACTTCGAATCAACGTAGATTGAACTTCGCTAGGTTAGGCATTAAAAATTGCTACCCACGCCACGCGTCATTATTTGAATTTATATGTAAGACAAAGACAAATGTATATTCATGCTCGAAGCATTTCATTTCTGTGATAAATCATTTATGTATTTGTAACGACTTAAGTGAATCGTTTTGTTATGAGTACCTAATGCGTAGTAATAAATATAGGAAAAGTAATTAAATATTGTTTTTCGATTATATGAGAGTGAAATTTGAGTGCGCGTTTAATTTGTTCACAAATGTAAGGGAGCTGCTTCGAAAAACTACAACGCGCTCTCGAAATTTGTTATATTAAGCTTACAAATTTAGGTTTACTTAACTATGCAACACTTTGAAATTACGTTGATGGCACTTTAAATGCCATAAAAGTGGATCGCGATGTAAAATGTGGATTTCAATGTAAAAATTAATACGTTTCACTTTGAAACACAGTTGAGCATACTTTAAATGTGGATCTCGATGTAAAAATGACAACGTTTCACTTTAAAACAACGTTTAACGAAATGTAAATGTACAAAAGTTGATTTCAATGTATAAATAAACACGTTTAATTTTGAAACTAGGTTGAATCTCTGAAAACTACGTCGCATATTCAAATTAACATTGTTTCAACGTAAAAATGAAAATGCTCCACTTCATTTAAAATACTTTAGATCAAATGCGGTCCTATTTAATTTTAGATCGCATTTTTTCCCTCAGTGTACAGAATCAATTATTAATAGCGTTTTCGCTTGGGCAGGTGTCCGGATGCAAATGCGTTATGCGACCCGCTGTGCAGTTTGTGACTTTTCACTACGTTGTAAACAGTCATTGTGTGTCTATGTATCTAAACTCTTGTAATTTTCACTCCTGTCTATTTCTAAAATCTAAAATAGAATATTTAAGAACATTTTTGAATATGAAACATTACTGCTCACTACAATCATTATGTTTTCTTCATGACTGTCTCCTCCCTTTCCACCTCACCTAGTTTATTTACAAACTGTCATCAATAGTAAGTGACCCTGAGCAGTCACAGTCTATTCAGGTCTTTGACACTCGATGACCGATCTTCTTCTGCAAACAAGAGTAAATCAAAATCAAATCACACACTTGTGCAAACTTTAAACGTCCAAATCGTCAAATGCCATATTTTATTATTTAATTTCGGAATTGCGAATTTGAATTTATAACAATTATGTTCAGCACACTCAATCTTACCATTTTCTTAAGAAATAGGACCAAACTCTTCATAATTTTTTTTTTTTTGTAATTTGGAATCCATATTTTTACGTTAAACAAATACATACAATGAAACACAAATTTCAGAATAAAAAAAGTATTATGCAAATTGTTCATTTGGCATTGTGAATCGGAGAGTTCTAGAGCTTTATTCCGACTAACCAAACGAAGAGGCTATAGGAAAAGGAAATTCTGGATCTTTGAGCTGGCAAACATCAAAATAATACTTTAGTTGCAGTTCGCTATAAATGCTTTGTTTATGGTTTGCAGTACTTTCTACTTTTTTTATTATTATTTAAGACCGTTATACTACTTAAGTTTTGGATTGAAGGTTCGGAAACACATCTTTTCTATTATAACTCCTATATATTACTCCGAAAGTTTTCAACAAGCTGTTTTAAATCAAGTTTTCGTAGTGTTTTTCTATTTCCGATGTTATAAAGGATTACTCGTCAAATGTCAATTCGACAGAAAGTACAAAATATAAACGCCAGATAATTTACTCACACACACAAATAGAATTTGAGAAGATGGCTTCTTACAACAGAAAATAATTCGTTTGGAATCAAAAAGGAGTAAACTGTTCCAAAATCCAATCGAAAACGACATGTCTAAAATGTAACGCTTTTTATTTGTTTTTTTTTTTCTGTTTTGGATTTTTGTGCATCGTGTTCGGGTACTTCGAAATCAAGCATTGTTTATATTGTTGTAATCACTTTTTAAGAATCAGCTGATATCAGCTGACGTAACAACTATAACATAATAGAATCTATTTTTTTTTTTGGGGGATTCTAATAGCATTTCTTTGATTCTCGAACGTTAGGATTGGTATACAAAGCTTTTAAAATTGATTCGCACTGGCATAGCATAGGAGCCTAATTTTTAGCCTATTTTCGTTCAAATTTGGTTGAAATGATTTTATTTCGAAATGTGAATATTTATGAGAAAAAAGGTACTTTCGGTTCTAATTCGGAAATTCTTAACGAAACCGCCATATAAAACAACAAATTAAAATATTTAATTAAACTAATATTTTAGACAATTTTGTGTCTGTACGTGATTCCTCATTTATAGTAGATTCGACAACATTGAGTACCTATTTGTTAAGTATACTTTAAAATTATAAGTGTTCATATTGTTTAGCAACAAAAAATTAACATACATGAATATAAAACTAATGTCATCTTGTATAACCAACAAATTTATTTGTTTTCTGAGTTGCATATGTCCAAAAGTTATAAAGGGAAATATTAAATTATGTTTGTGATTTTAACGACTTTTAACTTTCGGATTTTTTTTTTGAAAGCAGCAACATTGGCTACAGACTACTTTTACAATCAGAGCTTCAAACAGTTCAAAAAATCAAAACTACATCACACTTTGTGTAATTAGCACTTTTTTGTTCGATTTGACAGGGCAACTAGTTTTGTATTTATTTGTATCGTACATACATTGTCCGACAAACTCCGAGACAACTAATTTTAATCCAAACATTTCTGGCATCACTAACTGATGCCAGTCAGAGTCAAAGTTCTTGACTTCAAGTGTAGTTGTAAGAGAACTTAGCAATTCATTTTTCAGAAAAATCATTAAGAAGCTATTATGTTGCTTGAATAAGCGTCTTTCGATATCCTAATTCGATCCTAATTCTCAAAGAAATATAAAGCCCGATAATTTTTTCAGCCATAATACCACACCAAACAGTTCTTATCAATATGGGTGTAACTGATGCTGCTGTATTGCCGTTGGTTTTTCGGAGCACCACAATCAACAGTTTTGCTTGTTAACATAACCACTTAAATGGAAATGAGCTTCATCCAACATCAAAACATTATTTAAAAATAAATTTTTCTGACTTGTTGTGTAAAACGAATAATTTTAACGCGTTTTTCTGTACTGCATACTTACTTTACTTTAGATGGCGCTCACAGCCCAGGATGGGCTACGGCCTCAACTAACAAGCCCCTCCAGCCAGCTCTGTCCCCAGCTAGCCGCTTCCAGTGGCGCACACGAGTTGGTTGAGGTCATTTTCCACTTTTGCGCGACACCTGTTATGGGTGTCCTCTGCTGCGTACACCATCGGGGTTGGATCCGAAGACTAGTCGGGTAGGTGCGTTGCTGCCCATATGCTCCACGTGCCCCAGCCATCTCAGCCGCTGAATTTTCAGCTTTTTGACCAGGTCACCGTAACTTTATAGCCCGTACAGCTCGTCGTTGAATCTTTTCCTCCACACTCCTTCGATACAGACCGGACCGAAAATCACACGAAGAATCTTCCTCTCAAAGCACCCTAGCAGACTTTCATCCGATTTGTTTAATGTCCATGCTTCTGTCCCATAGAGCAGGATTGGGATGATTAGGGTCTTGTATAAAGTCTCCTTAGTTCTCTGAGAGAGGGCCTTACTACTTAAATGCCTTCTTATCCCGAAGATACTGCACTGATGTCATTTTGCTAGATAATAGTGGAGCCCAGGTAGACAAAGTATTTTCTTCTGTAATGCATGCATCCACTATAAATTTCCAAGAACTCAATTATTATAACCTGCTCAAAAAACACAATTATTTTGGAAAATAAAAAAGTTATTCGCTTTTACATTAATAGGTCTTATTTGGCCCACCCTGTGTTTTGCTCGTAAATAGATGATATTCATTTTCATCATATTTTAATGCTATAAAATATACATATCACATAAGTCATACTCATACTCATACTCTTAAATCATGGTTGCATCTTAAATCCGTTCAAGATTTAAAATAACTATAAAATAAAAAACCTTCAGATTTAAGGACTTAAACATGACATTGTGCTAAAAGTCTTTTTCTCAAAACAAACTCATGTACAAGTATTTACCTTCTACGTTCTTCTATGTCGAACATCACTTCCAGTAAAACGCATTCAACTATATGTCAGCCACTGGAGAACATCAGATGATTGAATTCCTTTTTGTCCCCGAACACCTACGCTACAAGAACCATAACCAATTCTGCGAAAAATGTGTTTGTACTTTATGCCTCTGTGCAATTTTATTCAATCAACTGGACGGTTGATGATGATTCAGGTGTGGTATTTTGTAGTTAGATAGGTACCACCTACTTCTTTTTCGAACTTATGTATATCTTAACTATACTCTCACTTGAAGTGTCGGTCGGTTGGTCTTTCTTATCTATCTATCCCAAGTTTACTATTTTTCCCAATAGGAATTCCTTGAATAACATCTATCAGGAGATTTTTCACGCTTCAATCAACATGACTGAATATTTTATCGATGTATCTTTTCAAAAAAAAAACATGCATCACGTTCTATATCACACATTTATTATTTTTTTTTTTTCAGTTTTTTTGACAAGGATGAGCTACCATTAATTGCACTTTTAGACGCTGGCGTAAATCGGGTAAGATGCTTTGCAAATAACTTTTTTTTTTCAAGTTATGCAATTTATTTATTTATTTTTCAGTGCATTTCTGAAACAACAAGTGTGCCCATTTGTTGCACGGAACTGAAGCAGATTCTTCATTCGATAGTTAGGCCACATAATGTCATGTCCACGCAACAGGTATTATGATTTAAATATTAAGTGTGTGTCTTAAATTTTAGAGCGGGTATAAATCAAATACATATACATAAATAGATTTTTGTATACATATAGCTTAGTTTTTCTTACAAAAAATATATTTTAGCAGATTTGTAGTTAAAATATTTTAGTGCTGAATAGGTCACTACTTTTTATTTCTTCAATTGGCCAGTTTAGAAAAATGAGATCTCAGAGGTCTCTCTGTCAAAATACATGTGCCAAAAAAACTTGGATTCAATTGTTCAAGAATTTAAACAGTGAGACCAAAGGACTACGCTAGGTGCAGAAAATGTCCGTATTTTATTATCGCTAATGTTACATATACATATGTAGTTCATTCCATCAAAATAAAAATATACGCATGAAGTAGAAGTGACATAAATGTTATTTACCCATTTCTTTTCCTCGTATGTTGGCTTATTATCATAAATATAGTTATCTTTTTTCCATTTAAAAGTACAAGTGACCTCAACTCCTAGAATAATAAAATTCACAATATCTTCTTGCTGTGAGTCGGTAAACATCGACCAAAATTAGTGTTTTAGGGGTACGACAAACTGACTGGAGAGCCAACTGTCATATCTGGGCGAAACACATTAATTTCTGGAGTTGAGGCCACTTGTACTTTTTAATTGAATTATGAATATTCATTCACTCCACTTAAAACAGAAGTAATTATTTTAATATTGCAATATTTAAATTTCTTCATCTTCTTGTTGTCTTTTTTCTTTCTACTAGAGTTTACGCTACCTTAACATACTCAAAACAAAACAGCCATCTACCCACGAGAGTTAACTATTTTTTGAATCATGAAACTTGTACCTGATAAGAGAGTAGGATATCTGGTTGTTGTTGTAATGCATGTTTTTTGATGATATGTATGGAACACATCTAATAAGGGTGGTAATCACCGAAATCTTATAACACGAGCTTCATAAACCTTTTCACCAAGGAATAATAAAGATTATTCAGGAGCGCTCAAAAAAATAAAAAGAGTTTGGGACTAATCTAAAGTTATCAGGGTTCTCTTCGAAGAATTGTTTAAAAACTTTTGCGAAAAAACGTCTTTTTTTCTGGATGTGTAGGCCGGATTATCATTTTGTGTAATAAGTTGTGTCATATTTAGTTTTCACACAATTATATCCGATTTTCCCCAAATGTTTTGACATGGGTAAATGCTCATTGGGATGGCGTGGAAGGTCTTTAAATAGCACAAATATTTTGTTAGCTATGCGGCTCATCATACACTTCATAGTCGTTTATTAGTGGCCCATTAATACCGCCCTCAAAGACAACTGTGGAACGAAAAATCCCATACAAAAATGACATGACGAAATCATAAACGAAAAGTTTCTTTGTGCTTTTCGTTCTGTGGTACGCTGGTCGACCAGCGAAATTGATGATTATACCAGATTGTTTTGACAAGTATCCACTCTCTTCTCGCATAGAGTTGTGCCTGGAACATTAATTATGTGCGGAAAATGACATTTGGATTTGGTCGTGGTTTTATTTGTTGTTTTTTTCATTACAGCATGGATTTTCTTTGATTTTTTCGTTAAATTTTATTTTATTTATTTGTAATATGTGAAAACAGCAGCGTACTAGGCTTTAAGTATGATACCACTTTACCTTTTTTCTTAAAACAGTTTATTTAAAGTTTGTAAATCACACTGAGCACGCCCAAAAAGTGACAGGTCGAGCAAAAAATTCACAATCATACCTTTTTCCTCAAGGATAACCCTCCAAGTTTTGGTTGTCGATTTTTGTTAAACTAAAAAATTAATAATTTTATTAAACCGCATTCAAAAATGTATGTAAATAAAATAAAGAATTTTTAATTAATTTCGATTTTAAAAATTAATTTTGAGGTAGTTTGAAAAAATGAGCTTGGGAAATAACGGATAAGTGAACGATAGTACTAGATCTAATCAAGAGCGCTTTGAAAGATTTAAAGGAGCGTCCGATAATAAGGTTTGAAACGTAATACCAGCCTCACTTTCCATAACTTTAACTGTAAAGGTAAGACCGCATTCGACTATAGCGGAACTATACCCTTCACGATGCGGCAAAACATTATTTTTTTTTATGAAATTATATGATCTATAATGCATTAAGCGAAAACTGAACTTTTTACAATTTCATACATGTGAAGTGAAGGTCCCTGAAGTGCAATTTCGGTGAGTGCCTTAACTTTGCACTTCCATAATCTAAACAATTTAAGTAGCCGAAAAATGAGCGTAATACTATGTTTCCACCGAAGGTTTATTTCCTTTAAAATTTAATAAATCCTAATGATATTTCCACCGCACAAAAAAATTAAAAATAGGTTTAGGAGAAAACATTCAACTACTGTTTCATATTTTTAATATGAAATTGAAGTGAGATAGATAGTTTTTTTTTACATTTCCATCTGTCAACGAAAACAAAAAACGTGTTAAGTAGGTTAGTTCCACGAGTGTTCTCCAAAAAAAAAAGTATGTTTGATTTCACAAAACAGTGTTTTCAAGGAAATTTAAATGACATTTATTTCAAATCTTCATTTGAGGAGATAAAAATTTGAACCGTACATTTTTGGAAATGAAAAATCTCGGTTTAGTGCCCGATGGAAACGTAGTACATACAATACATATAAGCTTCATTAAGCTTAGTACGCTGCTGTTGCGAAACGAAACTGTTCGATTGTCTCCAACGGGACAGCGAAATGATTACACTACCATCGAAATAAAAATTCATTGAGAGTTTTACCATTGGCAAAAACTATTAAACAAAGTAACGAAAAAGAAATCAACGAAATCCATGCTATAGGGAAACAGGCGAAAAATAAAAACACAAACAAACCCAAATTTCACCTAAGATTCTTTAATAGGCCAGGCAATTAATTATGTGCGAAAAGAGAGTGAAGATTTCTTCAGAATGAAGATAAAACTCTTAAGCCTAGTGCATAGTTCCTCGTGAAGTGAAAATTCATTTGTGGAGAATTCAACTTTTGACATTTATCACTGGTACACACTTGTGAACTCGTTGTGAAGTATTGACGTTTGAAACCTCAATGCGTCAAATGCCTAATACAAAATAAATCTTTGGTATGTAAAATCATTAAGAAAGAATCAATTGTTGCAATTTTTTTAATTTTTCAAGTTGATTCAAATTCGAAAAGCATGCCATGCAAAGAACAAACTGAAAAGAAATGAGGAATGCGCACAAACTTAAACTGTTCACAATTTTTTTTGTTCTCAAAGCTTTCAAAGCTTCATCAAAGTTTCCCGTACATTTTGCTCGTGAATTGCCCGGAAATGAATACTCTCTTAGGCTCTATAATGCAGACGGAAAAGCACAACTAAATATTTCGTTTTGTCATTTTTGTATGGATTTTTTCGTTTCACATCACACAAAAATACATTAGCAGCGTACTACACTTAAGAACGAGGAAAATGCAAAAAGTAGGCACAATAAATTAAAATTATACAATTATGATAGCTTAACACTTCTGAGTTTATTTCCCAGCCTCGTCCACCTAAAAACTAGAAGTTTTTTTTCAGGGCTACTGCCTCTTGCGAGGCATGGACGAATCCTCCAAGAGTATCACTTGTCATGAATTAGTGCTTCTCGTCTAGACGTTCGGATTCGGCATAAAATTGTGGGTCCCTTCCATTCCTGTATACACGCGCACAAAGGAATGGTTGAGAGTTGTAAGTCCTGGTTCTCCACGAGCCGTTGCGCCGCCCAATTTATTTATTTATTTATACTTTATAACTTAATAGCTATAGCTCTAAAAACTAAAACGATTTGGTTAACGACGAAATACTTCAAGATATTTTTTGTAGAGCAATTAATTTTCTACAAAAATGTGAAATACGACTAATTGCTAGTTATTTTAGTTATATGTTAAATTATAAGGCCATATGTTTCTACCTATACAAATCGTATGGAAAATCAAAAAGCATCACACAAGATTATTAAGAGCTTAAATTTAAAAATATGTTTTTTTACATAATCACAGTTTTTTTTTAGTTTTGTGTTCAACAAGGTACATAACGACGTTTTTTTAAGGCAGTTATACTTTTCTCATACACATCCCATCCCATTTTCCTTTAAATCGAGGAAGCATTTTTTTGTTTGGATTTCAATTCAGGAAACACTCCTCATCAATCCCAATTGGGAATTACCTACATTCAAAAATTCAAACAAAAATTAAATTCCTAATGGAGCTTTATTGGTGTTTGAAATTCTTGGCAGTAAGTTAGGTTATTTTAACAAATGTTTGAGCAGATATAGAAATTTTTCGATCGACTAATTTATAGTTACTTTTATAATTCACCTAAAATCAGTCCAAGCAAAGTTCCATTACCAGTTTTTTTTTTGTCATTCGAAAAATTAGTGGTTACAGATATTTATGTATGCATGTAGTTGTATATGTATGTACATAGATAACTAGATGAGTATAAACAAATATTGTAACGAGAGCGCTAACCGAAATTTTATCGCAGGCCACAAAATGCAAATTGCATAGAAAATAAATTACATGTTAAATTTTTGTTTGACCATAAAACGCAATTGGACCTTTTGTCAGCTTTCAGTTATAAAGTATTTTGATAATATTCAGAGCTGACATACATTTTGCCTAATTGCTCAGCAAAAAAAAAAATAAAAAAGTGTGTTTCCTGCTCAACTTTTATTATTTCTATTAATGGCGATAATTTGGCGGTTAGGGCTCAATAATATGATCAGTCTTTGGGGAATATTGTTCTGAATAAATTTTATGGTACAAAATTTATATTTTAGATTATTTTACTTGATCTCAACGGAAAAAATTATTTATTTTTTGTTCGTTTGTTACATACATATGTAAGTATATTGGGGTGGTCCTTATAAAGGTAATTTTCTTTTTTTGAATGACGCACCCATAAATAAAAAAAAAATCCTGTCCTCATTACATTAACGTTAACTTGGCCCTAAGATTTTTGTAAATCCAAATTTGAAAAATCTTAACTTTGGTAATGATTGATAAAAAAAAATTATAACAGTTACTTATAGACATTCAAACAAAAATATTTTTTTTATTTAATTTTAATTTTAATAAATGTAAAAATTTTCTTAATACATATTTATAAACATGACAAAAGTTACTACATGTGTGTAAAAATTTAATTTTCTTTATCAATCATTACTAAAGTTATGAATTTTTAATGTTGAATGCACAAAAATACATGGGATTTCCAATATAAAATTTCAAACAACTTGGGAGCCGGGTTAACGTTAATATAATTAGCTAAAATTTTACAGGATTTTTCTTTTATTTATTTAGAACAAATAAGGGGGCTGCATCATTCAAAATAAGACAATGACCTTTATAAGGACCACCCTAGTAAGTAACTATTAAAATAATGAGCATTATAGTATAATAATCTGGGGCTACTTTACATACTAAAGTTATATGAATGTTTTAATTTCCTTTTTATCCTGTCCTCGTTTTCGCTAGCAACGTGTTTCGTGCATCAGCTAATATAATTGACAGTATTATGTGTACATATAACGATAACCATATGGCCTAAAATAAACGCTCCATGAATTTAATTTCTCGTTAGTGTCTATGTCCTGTTAGTACAACGCAATTAAGGCCAAGTATACTTTAGAAACATATTTATATGGACACATAATTTCCGCCTTTCTCGGTACGCAGAAATATACCTAATGTTTAAACCACGGTACATAATATCCATTAACGAATAAGAGCATGTGGAAGAATATAATAGTCCTTTTTTTATTGTTAAATGAATCTCTGGCATTTTATCCAACATTCGTTAAAATACTTCGTTATCTGGATTTCCTCCGGGATTATTAAGTTCTTATTATAAGTCAAAAAAGAAATTTTATATTTTTTTTAATGGCTGAAATCTAGGTCGTGAGATTTTGTCCATGTGCTTTTCTTCTCGTAATCATGACTACGAATAAACGGTTTAGCTTTAAATGGCATTATCAGCTTAGTTTTATGCTCAGTATTATTTTTTGACTTAATACAGTGTGATATTTAAAGTGGAAGAGGATATAACATTCAAGTTTGAATTATATATGTAGTTTTGTAAGAAAAACTTGATGAAATATAACGCTTTTAGTTTTTTTTTTTGGCAATTAACAGTTGATGTGGTGCAATTAAATAGGTTTTAAAAAGATAGATTTTTGTTTATGTTATTGGGATCACATGAATCTTTATTTGCATTATGCTGGCGACATTAGATGTTCATATATATTTGCATACGTTCACAAAAAGAAATCGAGATTTTGTTAAACTCACGAGTTTTTAATGTTTTTATATGGGGAAAATTGAATTCAACTCATGGACTTAATGCTCACTAATTGGAACTTAGTTTAAATTGTAAGCTAAGAGAATTAGAATGAAAATGGGACAGATAATGCTAAAAAATAGAAAATTTTATAACGAACAAGTTTTTACAAAATGTTTTTTTTTTTTTTGTCTAAAACAAAGTTATAGAGGAACAATCAGTTGTTGATTCAAGCGTATTTCACCTTTAAATCATAAATAATTGATTAATTGCACAAAAAAAAATGTATTTAATTGGTTTACTAATTGGGCATAATCTTTTTAAGACAAGTATATTTTTATATAAATAAAAGTAACACTAATATTGTAATTATTCAATGATTTAAATTTATGTAAACTAATAATAAGGACTTCTATTCAACAAAAAATCTCAAAGTAAAGAAGAATTCCCTAAAGTATATTGACGTTAAGCCCGCAGTGGCGATTAACAAAAAAAATCAAAGCGTTATGTTCTGTAACAAATATAGGATAGAACTACCTTCTTAAAAAGTTATGCCCAGGACTGGTGCTATGAAAAGTTTTTTTTTTAATTTCTAAATTCATTTTTTCACATAAAAAGAATCTGTGGATTGAATTAAAATTGGACATTGAGAACATATCCTCAGGATAATGTCTAGTTTGGTTTAAATGTACAATAGGATTGAATAGATTTTAATGATTGTGGTATGACGAGTTGATTTAAGCAGAATCATCAGGAAGCGGATCACTCATATTCAACCAGACTGTAGCACCCGCATCCGAACCATCCACATATGCCCAACTAGGCAGCTTGGTGACTGGTACTTAGGCGGCTACTAATTTAATCGAATGATCATCCGGCCACTGTGCACATGAACCCCCGCCAACACCCCAGTCCGGTTGCTTGCGATCATAGAAATCCGACGTAAGTTATGGTTCAAAAGTAGCCAGAGCTTGTCCTAGAGCGATCTCGTCGCGTTGAGAAAAGAGATCAAGTCGTTGATCTTCATTTCCGAAAGTTCGTCAATGTCATCAAAAAATGCCATTCCGAATGATTGTGCTTATTGTGCTCTAGATTTGGCTAGAGGAGGGCACTTGCAGGGGAAATGAATTACTGTTTCCTTTTCCTGCTGACCTCCAAAGCTGCGACAGTGAGTATTGTGGGGGATGCCTAGTTTCGCTGCAAGCACTCCTATTGGCCATTGGTCAATGCCCGCTACAGGTTGCAACGATCCTGGCTATGTCTTGCCTGGGTCTGCGTATAAGATCAATTATTGCTTCAGTGCTTCCCAAGTGCGAAAAGTTTAAATACCTTGGATCAATGATCAATAGCAAAGGATCTTGCGATGACGACATCAAATATCGCGTAAGCGTAGAGTGGATGAAGCGGCGGAAAAACTCTGCCATCTTCTGTGATAGAAAAATGCCCCCTAAGCTGAAAGGAAAGCTCTACAAGGCAGTTGTTCGTCCAGCGCTTAAATTCGGTTCACAGTCTTGGACAGTGTACAAGAAGTATGAGAGTTAGTTGACGGCAGCTGAAATGAAGATGCTTCGCATGACAGCAGCAGTGACAAAGCGCGATCGAATAAGAAGCAAGAGAATCCGAGGAACCCTATACGTCAAAAATACCATCTTGGATAAAATACAGCACGACCAACTTAGCTGGTACTGTCATGTACAAAGAAGATGCCTGCAACGACACCTGCATTTAGTTGGCCTCAGACATGGAACAATCCAAAACCGGGAGGCCTGTCGACGGCGACGGTTTCTGAGGTCAACCCGGCGAACCCCACAAGTGGAACCTTAGTTGAAGCAGTTGAGTGGGAGAGTTGTGCCCCCCTCGAGATCATGACAATCGCCGGTTAATGAAGAAGAAGAAGAAAAAGAAGATTTTTCGGGGTTTATTTTATGTGGGCCATATGTTCCTAGCAGTTCTTTGAACATTTCTAAGTTTATTGTGAGGATCGGTCGTACCACCGCCGCTGTGTACGTCCACAGGATAATCTTCGACTGGAGCCTTCACTTCTTACCTAAGGTTTTGCTGCAAGCATAGAAAGCTATGCAGGCTTTTTTAACCCTTTCTTAATGTTTAACTTCGAGTTCAATTTGGGGTTGGGGATGATAAACAGAGAAACAACAAACATCCTGCATTAGTAACATGGTGTTATCTATGTTTATAAAATGGCAGTCGTCGCCTATTTTGGTACATACAAATTTAATTAAAATGAGTGAAAAACCTAAAATCTATAAGAATCAAATCAATCTCCATTTTAAAAAGCGACTACTTACTGTTCATGACCCATTTACGGTTATATATCACGCTTTTTAATCACAAGCAATTCGTTATTTATTAGGAACTTTGCTACTTTAGTACAATCGGAGGCAGTATAGGTTTTATTTTCATAACTTAATTTTATATTTGATGTCTACTATGTATGTATGTGGAACTAAATATCATAACAAAGTTTGGGAAGTCAAAGTTTCTAAAAGATAAACATTTTTACAGGACAAAGTTACAGAAGAAAAAGTTTTGACAAACAAACTTTTGAAAACAAATTTGTAGGCACCCAGGACAAAACTTGGAAAAAATGGAATATGTGTATGAATTAGGTACAAGAACAGTATGTCATACTTATCAATAATTAAAACTTTACTATCCTATTCTTAATGTTACTGTAAAACTCAGATATAACAAAATTCTAGAATCAACCAGTAAAACTAAGAATTTCTCAACGGCAGTAGTAAAACTCTGTTTTGTTTTCATAAATCATTCCAAATTTTGTTCATCTACTTACTTTTCTTGAACAATATAACGTTAGCGTACCAGGTTTTCGGGTTCCAAAAATGTCAGCTATGTACTATTGTGGGTTCGCTGTCCTGCTCAACTTCTATTTTGTTATACCTATATTTACTATATACATATATTATATTTCCTCAAAAAATTGCCCAAAGAACATAAGAAATAGCTTTGATAGCTTTGATAGAACGTAAATGGCTAGCTTAGTTTCACAGATTTAGGCCTTATTTATTCACTCAAAGTTGAACATAGCTTGAGGATTTTTACAGTCAACTTGAAAAATAGTTTTTATTCACTTGAAGTTGACGTTTTGAAATTTTGATTTTCAACTCTAGAGTTGATCAACTTTGGATTTTATCAACTCCCCGAAATAGTAGACGTTAGCGGGCAAACTTTGTGATTTTTCTTCATTTCTGTTTATTCATTTATGCTATTCAGTTGTACAAACTTTTCGCTTTTAACTTCGAATGGAAAAAAAATCTTATAATTGAATAAAAATAAAGCTCTGTTTTTATTGAAATAATAAAATAACTAATGTTTCGTGCAAATTACTTCTGGGAGAAAAGGGTTAATTTTTTGTCGAGCAGCGAAGATGATGCAGAGGAAGAAAATGTATCCCTTGAAAGGCGGCAAAATGCTTCCGTTTGTTGGACTTGCAATCGATAAATGGGACGACCATGATTTCATTTATCGTTTTCGCCTCTCAAAAGCAACGAAAATTATTTTTATTTTATTTAATAAAAGATTCGTTGCCTTGTGACGAATGACGCTACGGTAAATATCGGTAAAATAATACAAAATTATCGGTTTGCGATCGATCGCCGAAATCAAGCATCTTCGAGTGCTGTTAGTACTTAGATGGAGGACCGCATGAGCATTGAGTGAGAAATATTAAAAATCAATTGAAGGTCAATTTTTTTTTTGTTCCATATTTCTTTTTTCTAATTGAGTTTATTGTAATTTTTTCTTGTTCGCAATGAAAATGGCCCCTTTCCCCTACCAAAAACAGGAACAGGTCCCCAATTTCAATAAACAGATCACTTCAGCATTAGGCGTGTTTTATTGCAATAGCCATCCAAAGTACAGTAAGATTTTACATGCATTACAAATACTATATCGCTAGTAGCTCTACAGCCGATAAGAAGCTTAAGTAAAATCCTACTGTGGATACATTTTTGGCGTTTATTCGAGCCTGTATTCTACTTTAACTTCTTATCGGCTGTAGAGCTACTAGCCATGTTGTATTTGTAATGCATGTAAAATCGTACTGTACTATGGATGGCTTTTGCAATAAAACACGCCTGTTATGTTACATGTTATATACGAAACGATTTGCTGGTCTTGTGAATTGTGATGTTCATGTAGTTGGCGACGATTTCGCCGGACGAGTTGAAAAATATACTCATGAACAGGGATCCATTCATGATTCCATTTTACAGTAACAGTTCCTATGTTTCATGGAGCATGGAGTGGTTGATCGTTGTTACCCCTTTTCACCAGTTTTTTTTTTTTTTTTGGTTCATGGATTTTCCTGCTTAAGCCTGCATCATTCTTCTTTGTGGGAAATTTTCCGTTTTGTGTAGCTTCAATTTTGCTTGGTATTCTTTGGATTCCGCGCTTCAGGAATGAAAAATCCATTCCAGTTATTCTTATTCCGAATAAAAAATCAACAATAATGGTTTGTTTATTTATATACTCACTACCTCCTTATTCCACGGATTCAAGATTTTTAGTTGTGATGTACTTTCGTTAAAGGCTGAGGTTTAGCTCGTCGCTGTACCGAGGTTCTATCTTAAGAAGTACTCAACTTCAGATTCAGGTCAATTCCTTTTATTATCCTATTATCCAAAATTAAAATAATATTGTAAATATAATGGTTGAATGTCACTTTTTATATGACTTTCTGCAATCTGGTGTCCTGGGATCGGGTCTTTGATGAGCGGCTCCAGATGTGCTTTAAGCTTCAGTTCGGTTCATCGGTAGAGACGGCTGGCGTACACAGGCGTCTCCATCTGGATCTGGTCAAATACAGGCAATTCAATCGGACGTATCTGGTAGATATCAACGGACGTATCAGGCAACAATCAACGGACGTATCCGGCTACAATCAACTGACCTATCAGGCAACAATCAACGGACGTATCAGGTAACAATCAACGGACGTATGTGGTAACAATCAACTGAAGTATCAGGCAACAATCAGCGGATGTATCCGGCAACAATCAACTGGCGTATCAGGCAACAATCAACGGACGCATTCGGCTACAACCAAATGACGTATCAGGCAACAATCAACGGATGTATCCGGCTACATTCAACTGACCTATCAGACAACAATTAGCGGACGTATCCGGCAACAATCAACCGACGTATCCGGCAACCATCAACTGACGTATCAGGTAACAATCCAACTGGCGGAGCCAGGCAATTCAAAAGGATAAATCCAGAAATATTTGAGACCCCTTAGCACTGGTGGGGGAAGTCTTCAAATTATTTTATGGCGGGAACGGTGGTCTCTTGGCTGGTATCTTCTCGGCTAAACTTGACTACTTAACTAACTTGTTATAATGTCTGGTTTGTACTTGATTTACCTACTGATTTCGATTGTTCCGTGATTTTAATTTTTACAAAAATAAAGAAGCGAGTGTTCTTTTATGGTCTTCATCGGTGTTACGGGGGCGACCGGCAAGGGCAATGTATGCATATAGTTTACTAGTGTACACGGAACTTCACCTTCTGATCGTAGGAAGAGGGGCGGCCAGTAGGAGTAGGGTCTGGTTTGTTTCATTATTAGAAACCCACTATAGAGGTTTTTGGTCATTGTCCAGTTGCTGCCTTCAGTGGAGCTTTTCCTTTTCTTTGATCATCGTCTAAATCACTTTCACCATGCCTTGTTCTTATCGTCGCTGGTTTCTCATATTCTTTACTTTCACCACACATTAGAGCTTTTTATTTATTTCCCCTCTTTTGATCATCAAACCACACTTTGGAGCTCCTTTTTCTCCATGTTTTCCAGGCAGTGTGGGGAACTTTCTCCATATGGTGAGTCTTTATGCAGTTTGGGAGGGGAACTTTCTTCATATAGTGAGTCTATATGCCTTGGTAGGTTTTATGGAGGTCCGTAGTTTGAGGGGGTAGAGTTGTAATGCTTCATTACATAGTATACATTTGTTCTTAGCAACCAAAAGTTAGCAAAAAAACTAACTTTTCGAAAAACTAAGGCTACGAATAATATAACAAAAAGTTTTATATATTCCAGCCATGCGTTCACCCTGTAGGCCTGGGTGTATACAAATAAACATACAGGTTTGGGAACCATTGTTTTGGAATTCTCTATATTATCGTAATGAAATGATATACTTGATGAAAATTTCGACTTTTTAGTATTTCAAGAATGGAAAACTTGCCATATAACACCAGAGCAATGCAATAAATAAGATGCTTACGAGCAGAAACTGCAAACAAAAAAGTAGTTATTTTTAAATGGGTATATTTTAGCTAATTTTAATCAAACTGGCTTGATTGTCTGCTTCATTTGATTTTGATATATCTTGCGCAAACGTTTGCTCAAAAAAACTATAATCATACAATATTTGAAACCACTATTTTAGTTAGACTTCTTAAAATGTACAATAAAAATAGTCACTTTGGTGTATGAATAGTTTATTTTTACAATGCTTTTATTCCTTAGGAAAGTTTTAAGTAGTTTTTTGTACGCAATAATATTTTTTGAAGATTTGGTGTAATCTTGGCTAGAGAAGTCCATAAGAATATTTTTTGGAGCTTATATTAGGAACTTTTTATAGTCTGTCAGTCTTAAGCATGATATGGTTTTTTTTCTAATTTTATAACTACTGTTTGAGAGTGTTTTTTTTTTAACTAATCATATAAAAATGGTACATCCAACCTGCAGGCATTGTACACCGCTTTGCATCGCCTCAAAGAAGTTCTGATAATCACAGATGATGTCCTTAGAATACAATATGCTAACAAGTCAGCTGAACGATTGCTCAACATGCGTTTGGTAAGCATCTAATGAATAATCGACTGGAGTTTTATTCCTTCCTATTTGTGTTTCTACGTTTACTAACTTAAAAAGGATGTGTTTTGCAAACTTTGTTATAACCGAAGGACGAAATCATTAGTAAACCGCTGGCGGATATTTTCGTTTCGGATGTTTCATCAATTAGCATACAAGGCAAGAACATCAAAGAGTTTGATGGAATCCTGACAGTTAAGAGAAAAGGACACGATGGCATACCCATGCATGTGCGTGTGGTGCCTGTGGCATGCATAGGCAGGTGAGTACGAATACTTAGACTTTTATGTCATGAGCAGCATTTGCTTCGCAATTTAGCAAAGCAGATCTTTTTCATTTTTTGTTTTTGTTTTTACTTTTTTTTTTTTTTTTTTTTTGTATTTTTATTAATTAATCAATAATGAGCCTTGCTTTACTGATAGTAGCTGTTGTTGTGTTGACTATTTAGGCAACCGACACATTATGTTTTTAATTTTGATGTTCCCGGAGGACAGACAGATTTTATTGCCTCATTGCCACAGCCTAAGGAGGCACCAAGGGGATCGCTTCATTCGATTCGAAGGGGCAGTTTCGATGTGCGTTCGGTAGCCTCAGATGGCTTGCGCCGGACTAGTTTGGCCAAGTTAACTTCTCTGCCGTTAGAGGCACCAATTACAAAAGTAGGGTTAATTTGAGTTTTCTCCCACTACCCGCTAGGGTTACTGTTCTAATCGCACACTTTTTATTCCCACTGATAACTTTAGATTATTAATCTACTCTCACAAGTACAGGAGAATTGCTCGTCGGATGAAGCAAAGCTCATAGATAAGGTCATGGAGTTCCTTAAGCGTGAAGGCCTCTACAGCCCTCAAATGAAAGAAATAAGGACTGAGGATCCCATAGCAACCGATTTGATTGGTGCTTTATTAACGGTGAGCTATAATTAGTACCTTCATTGGGTTTGTTTGTTATAAAAAGTTCTCTTGCTTTTGCCCCTAGGGTCCTAACCTATACTCGTCAAGAAGAAGCTCAAATGACTCCATAATAAGGACATCAAGCAGTCGGCCATCAGGAATCTTACCAGCCAAGATGAAGGTTTATTTTTTGTATTTGTGGAAAATTTGTTTTATTTGAATTTGTTTTCTGTGACAGGCTACACCCCTCATTATGGAACTTCTCGAAGAATCTCTCTCGTGGGAATTTGATATTTTCAAATTGGAGGAAATTACCGAACATCGGCCTCTACTATATTTAGGCATGGAAATGTTCCGACGATTTGATGTGTTTGCCACATTTAATGTTGAGGAGAATGTGTTCAAGACTTGGCTAGCGGTTATAGAGGCTCATTATCATTCACAAAATACATATCACAACAGTACACATGCAGCTGATGTCATGCAAGTAAGTACAAATTAGAAGTTGTTTAATATCGTAGGAGTTTACATTTTTCACTGAGACTATAATTGCATGTGCTTTGACTTTGGTTTCCTGGTTAATGTAATTTAATTGTTTTTCGTTTAGGCAACTGGAGCATTTATGACCCAATTAGCAGCCAAGGAAATGGTGATGGATCGAATGGATGAAGCTACAGCATTAATTGCATCCGCAGCCCATGACATTGATCATCCAGGAAGATCTTCAGCTTTTCTATGTAACTCAAATAGTCCATTGGCCATAATGTATAATGATTTAACAGTACTGGAATCGCATCATGCGGCAACTACTTTTAAATTAACTTTAGGTAATTGTTCAACTTTATCCTACATACGTTTAAAATTTTAATTTAAATACAATCTTTATCATTTTAGGGGATGATAAAATAAATATATTTAAGAATTTAGACAAGGATACTTATAAATCTGTGAGGAGTGTTATCATCGATATGATTCTAGCAACTGAAATGACGCGGCACTTTGAAAATTTAGCAAAGTTTGTAAGTGTTTTTGGAGCGGATGTGGAACCAAAAGATGTAAGTTTGATATTAAGAATGATTATTATTTTTTTTTTTAATTCAAAATAGCTTTTAAGGTCGACCATACATGGTTTTTTTGAAAATAATTTTGAGACAAAAAATTAGGGACTGATGAAAATAAGTAAGAACAGATCAGTATTTCCTTATACGAATCGAAAAGTCCCATACAAAAATGATGTAATGAAATCATAAACGAAAAATTTTGTTCGGCAATACGATGGTCGACGATTGAAATTTTTAATTATTCCACTATATTTGAAAAAGTCTCCACTCTTTTTTAATTAAGAATTTAAGAATTAATTGTCCGTACCATTAATAGGTCTGTTGCCATCCTTGACCAAAGCTGCCAATGGTCCACAATAAATTTTCAACAAATGTTACTAAAATCCTATTCCATACGTCACAAATTTGGTAGTTTTGGGCAGAAAAGAGCGCTCACGAAAGAGTCAAACAAAACACAAACAATTATCCGGCTCCCGACAAATTCTGCCCAAGAAATTTCTTTGGGCAGAAATTGTTGGTTTGTCAATGGTCAGGCTGAGCATTCAGGTACGATGTACACAAAATTTACTGTTGTTAGAGTCATCGGCTCCATTTTCTTCGCGTTGGAATGAAAAAGATTAAATAAATTTTAAGAACAGTTGTGTGAAATTGTGTGGCAAAAATGTATGCCAAGAAACCATTCCAAACTTTTTGTGTAGTTTTCCTCTCTCTGAGAGAATTTCATGCCCACTCTTCAAAATTTGACACACTGAAAATTTTTGCCCAAAAATCTTGGGAACAAACCTTATAATTCTACAGAAACTAGAACTAGAAAAGGTTGTGACCAACATTGTGTTCATGTTTTGTACTACCTAGACCATACATGTTGTTTCAGACCCTCTTCTCCTACTACCTGTTTCCAGCACAACAATACGTTGGTATGTATGCATGTATGCCGTTGGCTACATATGTATGAATGATCTCACAATCCGTAATATAAATATGAGTGATGTTCGAATAGGATTATTCAAATAGATTTGAGCTGTTTTTGATCATTTAAGTTTTAATAAAAAAGTGAGTTAAGGTGAGTTAAAAAATGCAAGCAGATAGTGAGTTTAAAACACCGGTTGTTCCTATCCAAAACGGAAGAAAAAACAGGAAGGAAAAAGTCGAACATGTTTCTAAGAGATCTTTAAAAGATTACAATCCAAAATATGAGTGTAGTCACATGCAAAAAGAAAAATCGTTTATACACTGTGAACCGTTATTTGTTTACTTTTCATACTTATTTATGTTCTTTTATCCATTAAAATACTATTTCTACGGTAAATTATTTTGTTTTTATCAACAAATAGATTTAATTTCGATTTTTGAATTTATTCGTTTTATTAGAAAAATAAAGACGTTTTTGCAAAACTGAACAAAATATGTCTTTGTTGAGTTTTGAAAACCGCACGATTTTTATGTTCAAAGTTGAGGTTGTGTCTTCATACCAATTTAAAGCAAAACTTACCTGTCGATGAAAGGTGCAGTAAGTAAGAGAACTGTGTTTTTACTTTTTCAATATTCTTTTCTGTTTTAAAATAGGACATAAAAAACCTTGTCCTGAAAAATTAGCAAAATGGACTTGTTGAGTTTTGCAAAAACGCTCCTCAATTGTGCTTGGATTAATGACATTTGCGCTTGTTTCTTTTTTATTTGTTGTGTTTGTCATTGCAGCGCGGCTTTCTTTGATTTAATCGTTTAATTTTGTTTTATTTTTTTTACAATTTGTGAAAATCTCCACGAAAATGTTTCCGCTGTGTTTTCGTTAATATTTCATTGTCTATTTGGAGGCCATATTTTGTTGCTCATCAGCAGCGCGCTTGGCTCAAAGAATCAACAACTTTAAATCTTTAAATGGCCGCTATTAATGATAAAAATGTTTTCTTGACCATGGTCATATAATCTATTTGAAAAATTCATCACTTGACATAGTAGGTACATATGACATATCTAACCGATTGTTTGTACGAAGAAAATTGTATAATCATCAAGCTTTAAGCATAGAACGCAACTAAAGCGAAACGAAAATTTTCATAAGATAATATTAACACAACGAAATCGTAAGCGAAATATTTTCTTCCTGTTTTGTTCAACCGTACGCAGGTCGATGCATGGCGAAAATGAAAAAATCGTAGTAGATTACTAGAGTCAATTCTCCACTTTTTTCTGCACACAATTTATTGTCCGGAACGTGAAAATTTTCGTTTCTATTCAGCTGCGTACTAGGCTTAAGCAAAACGATAAATGTCTGTAGTCTCTTAATTCACAGCGAAACGTACACAATTCCACAGAAAAATATTTTCGTAGACTTGAGCCATATTATTCGTATGTCAAAATAAAAAAAATTAATTAAATCGAAACACGTTATAATAAATTTTTGGTCATACAAGATAAATATGTAGGTATCTGTTTATTTTCCGTCCTTAACTTTGTGGTATTACAAGTATTTAAAGGTTCCTTAGAATGAAGTGACTCAAATTTTTGTTGCATACAAAATGTGAATAAAATTGATTTCGAAATTTGTTACTTATTTATATTTTCATCCATTTTTGTTCTTCATCGGCAACAAAAAAAAACTTCAAACGTCAAATTTTGACCAGCAAGAATAGGTTCGTTCGTATACTTTCAGAATTTTAAATGAATTCTTTAAAGTTTTGTGAAGTGAAGGTGAAATCATCTCAGAAAAATAGTAAAAATGTTTAGAAGTACACGAACGCGTTTGGACAAACATTTCTGCTAATTTTCAAACGTCAATACAAAATAAACAAAGTCCCAAGACAAAGAAAAATTCATACAAAAGAAAAAATGTTTACACTCGTGAAAAAGCTATAACTTCAGCCAAAAACAATAACTTACTTGGTAGTAGAACACTTAAGTTGTTGTTGTTTCATTCAAAATGTTCAATGTGTATTGTTGTTTTCGCAGCGTGACTGCATTGTATATACTTTAAGTATAGTACGTAATCGGACATAATGTAACGGACAACAAATGTTTGCGGAATAAAGTGGAGACTTGATTCTAGTAATCTACTACAACTTTCCAGTTTCGGTATCGAACTCAAATTCGGCATCGAATTTAAATTGTTTATTAATGAGCATCGAATTAAAAGATAAGTCACTACTTAGACCAGTCCATTCAAAACTAGAATATGTCATTTTAACTTATATATGTATAATATCGCTTTTAATATAATAATGTCATTCAGAATACTTCTCTAATTTTTGTATTCATTCACTCGCCTTAAGTAAACCGGCTCGTTTTAAATTGCTTCTTTGAATTTGAATGTTTTTTAAAAATATCCTTGGTAGTTTTTCTTTAATGTGACTGATGAATTATCAATTTATCAGTAAATAAAGTTTATTAGAGCGTCTGTTTTTATTCACTCTCATTTAGCGATGACAGACAGGTTTGTGTTTGCTTATTTTTTTTTTTTTTGTATCTGCAAGTACCATGTGAATAAAAAAAACCGACAAAGTTGAAAAACCTTCTGGTCCAAATTCAGCCCCTTGATCCTTTATTTAGATTTTTTGAGATATTTCAATGAAAAATCATTGCAAAGCTATTTTTACGACTTTTAAATTGGATAACAAAATGTTATAAAAAAATGTTATAGGTAATTTTGAGGTCTGATTCGTATTCAGTGAATCAAAAACAATAAGCAAACAAAAAACCTATTTCAAATTAATTAAACAATTAGTTAATAGAGCAATCGTCATTTCAAATCGCTAAAGGATGGTGAATACATACAAACAATTTAAAATCTATCAATTTCTATTTTTTAATAGCGAATTTGAATTGAATGGAAAGCGAATAAATTGAGCCTTACATAATCACATACAATTTTGAAAAAAGAAATTCAGAATATTTTGTCTAATTTTTTTTTTCAAAATTTGAGTTTTAAAATATTTAGCAAAACATTCTCTGTAATAATAATTTAATTTAAAATTTGAATTAAAGAATAGAATTTTGCCTTTAAAATAACCTATAGCACAAAATTATAGGTGTTGCCGTAGTTGTTTATTTTGTATTTAAAGTAATTTATTAATTTCCCCCAGGGCGGAAATATACCCCCATCCTATACGATTATTTTCTTGTCTTGAACCAAAATAATATTGAAAGAACCATCCTGCAGTTTTAACATAACGTTGGTATTAGAATCGTTTAGAAAAGCATTTTTCGTTTTTAGAAAATAAGTTTTTTTTTTAATTTTGAAGTAACATTTGTGCTTAATTTGAATAAACTTAAAATAAGACAACGTTCTTAAAAACCATAATCCTATTTCCGTTTACGTTTATGTTTTTTTTTTTTTTTGTTAAAAATCTGAAGTACATTCTTCTTACAATTCAAATCAAAATAGATGGAGCCGTTTTCGAAAATGTTGGTAAAAGCGAAATCGGTGTTAAAGCCATCACACAATGGGTCCACCTGTTTAGGCTTTAACTCGATGTTAAGTTGACGCACAGGCTACATACGCATAGTCACACAGACCACGACAGAAATCCACTTTTTAGGATTCCTCCTTCATCACAATGTTAGATTTGATTAAAACCTCGATTCTTACGTGGAACCAATATTTGCCCAATAGAATTGATAATAAAATAAGAAATCGTTGTATAGCAAACTTTAATTTACGAAACACTTATTTCTTCATTTCAGGTAGTACAAACAGAAGACGATAGTCAGCTTCTCATAAGGCGAATGCTTATCAAAGTAGCTGATGTGAGTAATCCTGCGAGACCGCTAAGCTATTGTGTGGAATGGGCTCGACGAATAGCCGAAGAATATTTCATGCAAACCGACGAGGAAAAAGCTAATTCACTGCCAATCGTCATGCCCATGTTTGACCGAGCGACATGCAGTATACCCAAAAGTCAAATAGGATTCATAGAATTTATAATTCAAGACATGATACACGCCTGGGACAGTAAGTTAACAAAAATAAAACTTATTTCAATCTTATATAAATTTCCATTTATTTTAAGGTTTCATTGACATGCCACATCTCATAACTCACATGCAGCAAAACTACACCCAGTGGAAGAAGTTCGAAGAACAGGGTGTTCATACATTGGCAGATATAAAAACCAAACAAGTGACGTTGGGCTCTAAGACGGGAGTTCCAGTTTGCAAATAACATAAGGCAGTTCGAAGGCTCTTCACAGGCTTTCTTTCGCCTCAACAAGTCCAGCCTCATTGTTCATTATCATATTATGGGGGCAAGAATAATTAGATTAAATTTGAAAATTGTATAAATTATAGAAAGAGAGATACCTGGATTGAGTTTAGAATAAATGCTTGATGCATTTTCCAAAATAAAGAGAGTTTTTGAAATATGTGAATGTATTGTACGTACAGGCATTCACTCTTTGTTATGTTACGATTTCTTGTTTGACACAAAAAATTCCTCTCAAAAGAAACAGATTTTTTTCAGACCTTAAGATGGAAAAATGAAGTTTTTAGTTTGAGAAAACACTTGGATGATTCAAAAAATATAAACAGAAATTCCAAGAATTCTGTTAATTGGTTCAATGTTAGATGTTAAAACTATTAAAACAAACTACCTATATCTATATAAACTCATCTGTACTTATATCTTAGGTGCATTATCTTGAGGTTTCAAAATTCACTAAATTTTGCATGTTATGTTAAATTTAATTAAATTAAATTAAAAACAAACCAATATACTTCCAGGAGTTGAGTGATTACAAACAAAAAAATAAATAATAACATGAGTAATTTTCTTTTTCTACTTACTATAAAAATGATGATCACTTTCTTGTCTATAATCTTAGTTAAATTTCTAGAAAAAAAAAAAAAAAAAAAACAATCAATTGTATATTTTTTACTTTATAAATATTTAATACCTAACTATAGACTTCAACGTATTCTAAGTGTGGCTATGCTGGACATGGCGTCTTTTTGTTATATTTAAATGAAAAGAATATAATAATAAAAATGAATATATGTATCTATAACAAAAAAAAAAGGAAAACAGTAATAAATTACAACAAATGTACCTATTTAGAAAAATTTAACTTTAAAATACACACAAAATATATACTTATATATTTCAATAAAACAAAAAAATAAAACATATTATATATATACGTATATGTGTAGTATACTTCTGTAATAATTTATAACATATCATTATATAGAAATACATATTTGTGAGGAAAATATTAATGATTTAGGTGAACATGCAACGACTTAAAACTTTGATAACCTGCGTAAATGATCAAGTATAATAAATTCCTATAGAAAATATTCGCAGTTTATATAAGTTTTTCATCGTTTTTCGTCACCCTATTGTGTTTTACTGTAAAAGTAGTTGGTTTTTAGTTTTTGTTAGTAGTTTTTTTTTTTCTTTTTCATTTATCCTCTACTCTTCAATGGGCTGGCAAAAAAACAGCGGTACTATTTGTTGTTAATTACCCTTATAAGGTTTGTCATTTTACTCAAATGATAGGGATCCAAAGGACAAATCCAGCGTCAAAGTAAAACTAAAAAAAAAGCCCACGCCTCTTTCCCCCCCCCCAGATACCGCACGCGCTGGGGTCCATTTTCACCGAGTACGACAGCAATTACGATTGCAAGTCATATCGGCACTTATATTAATTATTTGATGTTAGATATTAATAAAAAAAAAAATCGTTACTTATTTATGTTTTACAACAAAACACAGCAACTTGTCTTACATCGAAACGAGTAGGTATCAACGGAAGTTAAAACAGATTAGGTCTGCTTAATGCAAGCAGTTGAAAAATTTAAAATTGAAAAAAAAAAATAAAACTATTTAAAAAATAAGGATTATGAAATCAAAAAATCAAAATTATGTTTAGTTTACGTTATATTTAGTTTATAAACAAAATGCAACATTAAGAATAAAACAAAAAATTAAGCCGATCACGACAGTGGACCACTGGTTCGAAATAACTTTTTAAGTCCTATTTTACACATGTTAAAATCAATTGAGGAAACATTTAAATTATAGAGTTTACTCATTCGGTTAAGAGGTTCATGCATGCCATAATTAGTTCTATGAAAATTTACGTGAAAAAGTTCAAATTCTCGCAGGTGGAGAGAACCCCCGCGGTAGTTCAAGCCAATACAGGATAGCAAATCAGGAGCATCAATTTGACCAGTAATAAGTTGATGAATAAATATTAAATCATTATTAACCCGCCTCTGATATAAAGTTTGGACCTGCAGAAGCTGGATCCTATGTTCATATGGTGGCAGATTATATGGATCAGTCCAGGGTAACCCTTTTAAAGCAAATCGAATGAAGTTATGCTGTATTGCTTCAATACGGTGTTTATGAATAACGTAAAAAGGAGACCAAACTTGTGAGGCATACTCAAGATGGGGTCGTACATAGCAATTGTATAAGGAGAGGGTGACATACGGATCGTTAAATTCCTTAGCCCACCGTTTTATAAAACCAAGCATGGAACTTGCTTTTTTTACAATGTAATTAATATGCTCTGTGAATTCTAGATTAGAACTAAAGTGAACACCAAGGTCTTTGAAGCTTAGAACACGAAATAGTGAGTGCTGTGAAATGGAATAATCAAAAGCACTCGGTACTCGTTTTCTAGAAAAAGTAATAGTTTGGCATTTAACTGGGTTAAGAGAAAGACTGTTTTTGTCACACCAACCATTAAAATTGTCAATATCTGCTTGCAAGAGAATGCGATCACTGTTAAATTTTACTGTTTTAAAAATTTTCATATCATCAGCATATATAAGAATATCACTATAGTGTATACATGATTTAACATCATTTATAGCCAGAAAGAATAGAAGTGGGCCAAGATGACTTCCTTGAGGTACACCCGAGTGAGCATTGATTGAATCTGAAAGACAGTTTCTAAATTTCACCTGGTAAGATCTATTTTCAAGGTATGACCTTATCCATTCTATAACAATATTCGGAAAACCATAAGCTTGGAGTTTAAATATAATAATGTTGTGACTTAGTTGATCGAATGCTTTTGAAAAATCAGTGTATATGCAATCCACTTCACTTCCATTTTCCAATGCATTAGAACATTTGTGCAAGAAAGTAAGGAGATTTGTTACCACAGATTTCCTTCTCACAAAGCCATGCTGTTGTTCACATATTATATTCTTAGTATAAAATGCTAAACTTTCACAAACAACTTGCTCAAAGAGCTTTTTTAATTATTGATATCAGTTTTGTCGCCCTTTTTAAAAACTGGAGTAAGAAATGCATTTTTCCAAAAACAAGGAAATTTTCCTGATTTAATAGAAAACTCAAACAAAAATTTAATGGGATCAACTAGTATATTTTTACATTTTTTTAGAAGTATTGGAGGAATTCCATCCGGCCCAGATGAGTAATCATCATTTAACGATGAGAGAACCTCTAAAATAGGGCTTTGTTGCACCGGTATATTACTGAAACTTGTTTGGGCATAGATATGTAAATTTCTAAAAAAAGTTTCATCAACATCAACAGATGCGTCGACAAATGAATTTTGAAAATTTTTCGCAAAAGCGTTGCAAATATCAATGGGTTTATGCAAAGAACAGTTCTCGTATGTGAAATTTGCCGGGTAACCGTCAGAATTTTTCTTTGAATTAACAAATTTCCAAAATCTCTTAGGATCATCCTTTAAAGATCTACCCATTTCGTTTACATGATCTGTATAGAGAGTCTTCGAAAGGGATTTAAATTCTTCAAATAATGAAATGTAAGAGTTGTGGTCGAAAGACGAAAGGGTTTTTAAATATAACTTCCATGCTTTGTTCCTTTTGTTTCTGAGTAATTTCAGCTCTTTCGTATACCATGAAAAGCAGGCGTTCGAATTTTTCGACATTTTTATGGGGATAGTATTATTCATGCAGTTATTAAGGATGGTATAGAAACTGTTAACTGCTTCGTCAATATTATTAGACACTGATATACTATCAATACCAGATCTAGTTAATTCATCTGAAAGCAATTGAAAATTTGCTTTCCTGAAGTCAAAAGTATATGAACGATCATAAGTGTTACTGTTTTCAGTAAGGTGACTGCTCAAGTCAAAAATAATATCCAAAGGAGGATGATAGCTATCTATATTAGTAATTCCGAGACTAGATTCTAGAACCAGAGTACTAACAGCGTCTGAGGAAAAAACTAAATCGAGTATTCGATTTTTGTAATTTTTAATACAGCTAACTTGCTGTAAGTCAGTCGAGGTAATCCTATCAAGAAACTGCAGTTCAGTTTGGGAAGAAGTTAAAGAAGCTTCTTGACAAGATTCGTCTTCAGAAGATACCCAATCAATGTATGGTAAACTGAAATCTCCGAGAAGTAAAATGTTGCTGTTAGAGCAAGACAAGTCAACAACAAAATCTAAGGCCCTAGAAAGTTCAACTTAAGCTGCGTGTGTAGACATTTAAAATATAAACAAATTTTGACTGTATAGCTACCTTAATACAGACTAATTCAATAGAAAGTTTAAAAGGAAATGAAACAGACGAAGACATACATTTATCGTGAACTGCAATCAAAACACCGCCTCCCACTTCTTTTAGTTTGTCACCATGACGATCATTTCTATATACTAAAAACTCTTGACTAAAGAGTTCCGTGTCTAAAAAACTTGAATTAAGCCAAGTTTCCGTCAAAACAAAGATGTCATGTGACAATGCTTGGGAGTTTATGTAGATATCAGCGGTTTTACTGCGAAGCCCTCTTACATTTTGGTAGAAGAGGGTAATCCTGCTTAGTTTTTTGCAGTTGAGATCACCATTAGGGTGATTCGCATAGTTGCTAAAAAATGCTAGAGCGTGTAAGTTGAGCCGGGAAAACAAAGGGAGGGTGGATGGTAGCAAATAATCCCGGCTGGAAAAATGTCAATTTTCTGTCAAGTTTGGGCAAGGCCCTACTAGGTTTTCAGCAGGGTAAATATAGACAAGGAATAGTTGTCAGATACTTAACAAGCCCTTGCTGATTTCAGTACCCAAAAATGTAGACGAGGAAAACTTTTCAACCACTGGTGAGGCAATCTCTAGTAGCAAGTTGTGTGACACGTTTCTGGACTGTCTCTTGTATACCAGAAACACAAATTTTTGTATACACTTTTTTCTCTCTTTCCTGTCTTCTTTTTCGTATCACACTTTTCTATGGGTGTGTTGAAGAAAAACCGGTTCTAAGTTGTTCTACCTAAAAAGCCAGTACATAAAATCGGTTATATTCTATATGTATTTGTTATGTAATATTGAATAAAACTTATTCACTTTCGACATTACGAGTTAGCCCAGTGGGTAGCGCATTGGATTGACAATCAGAAGATCACAGGATCAACTACTACATAAGCCAGCTTTTTTTTTTTTCTTGTTTGCCTGACGAGGCAAAGGGTTCAGGTACTGTACAAGGAATAACTGATGTTATGAAATAAAGGATTTCTTTCAAAGTATGTTTCACTCAATAATAGACAAAATCAACCAATCTTATGACGGGAAAATCCCAAAACAAGTAAAAAAAAAAAACGGCAATTTTCTCAAAATCCCCCAAAACTTTATTTCCACTATTCTTATATTAGTAGGTACACAGTATTCTCTACTAGAGAATACATGTACGAAGATTAATCAAAATCGTTAAAGTCGTTTTTGAGAAAGCTTCATGAAATCAAAATCGTTGTACGGCAGCTACCCGGTCTCCTCTAAGGAATCACATAAAAACGCCTGTCGAATATCACTTTTTTTTGGTAATTCTCTACCACCACAAAAAAAGGTTCTAGATCAAAAAAAAAACTTGTCCGGGGTAATAAGCCCGTGCCTCTAACGGTTCGCGTACCCTGAAACCGAATAATCGGCCGAGTTCGGTTCGGAACTATTTTGACGAATGTGTCGGACGTTAGGTTACAAACACTCTTGCCGTTCGCGATTGATTCCAGTTTTTAACGATGCCGATTTTGTATTTCTTCTTCTTTTTGATAAATAGTTTTTTTTTATGTCAGGAAACAGCAAACACACAATTCCATCACTGAAGAAACTTCTGCCCATAGTTGTTGTAACTTTTTTTTTATTATAAACACATCGCACATGTAGTACAAGAGTATCACAACTCAAAAATTTTCGTTTTTCAATAGAGTCGAAAAACCATTTTACGTGAATAGAAACAGTAAATTTATGAAATAATTAATGTTACGATGTCAGAGTCTTGTTTCTTCTATGAACCGCGTGTGCCTTTTTATTTGTTAAAATTTAAGTTATTTTATTGGTTTTCCATGAAGTGTGCTTTTTATGTATATTGTAAAAAGGAAAAATTGAAGTATAATGAAAATAATTATTAACAACATACCAACAAATCCGCAATTTTGAAACCCGATTTTCGGGGTGTTTTTTCCGATTTAAGATTTTCGACTTTATTTTCAAAAACAAAATAAAAAAATGGAAATAATGTCGATCACTTCATTAAGATCATTTTCATCGTCGACTTTATTTCACAATATAAAACTCGTTCTCAATTAAATTTCAAACAAAATTCGATTTTATTTTAAAAAAATGAAGCTGAAGATCGCTGCCTTTTTTTTTTTTCTTTTTAAGTAGCAGACCTCGAAAAGTGTCACTGATATTGGAAAATGTCAAATACAAAAATGTTGTGCAAATAATTTTCCAGGGGCGATGTCCGTTACTTTTTCAAATTTGCATCCCGTTATATTATTTTTAAATTATTTTTTAACATTTTAAAATTTACGTTTTTTTTTAACGAGCAGATAGACCAAGCTAACGGTTAAAAAAAAAATTGCGCTGAACAGACCTTTTTCTAGAGGCGATGTTCCTTAGTTTTTTTTTTATTATTATTAAACGTTTTTAACAATGAAACATAAAAAAAGAACAACAGAACTTTAACCCCTTATAACTTCGGATCAACGAATGCTACGTAAAAAAAAAGTACACAGACAAATTTAGTTTTCCAATCTCTAGAGGCGATGTTTTTTTTATTTTTTTTCGTGTTCTTAAGCCATTTATTTTTGCCTTGCATTTGGTATAACAAAACGAAAAAATAACAAAAAGGCCAGTTGGCAGGTTTTTTTAATTTGCAAAAAAATACCGCTCGATACAAAAGGATATACACAATTAACGAACCATACATAACAACCAGCATCAATTTTACATCTTAAACCATGAAAATTCACGTATATAGATTTATGACATTTTTCGTGATTTTTTCATAATCAAAAATAATGTACATATATTTGGAGTTAAGTCACTTTATTCAAAAAAAATTTTAGTTGTGACAGTTTTGATGCATTTGATTCTTAATAATTACATCATGCTTTTTCATGACCTTGATATTTTTTTTAGAAAACTTATAAGGATATGAGGGTTATTCTTAACCAAAATGTTAAATAATGATCAAGTACCTGGGAGACCGAGCTTCGCTCGGCTTTTCCGGCAGATTTATATATTTATTTATTATTATTTCCGAACATAAAAATCATTTGCATTCATTTTCATAAATAAATTAAAATTTTTATGTTGGAGCTCTGATAAATGATTTGAGCAGTGATTTGAAACGCGATGAAATCGAAGCTTGAGTCGCATTTCTTATTAGTGAAGCTTTGATAACCACAGCTTTATCATTAAAAATATTCCAGCTTGAATCGTTTATTTCAGCTTTTATGCAGAGCATGTAGGCCTCATAGGCCTACTTTAATACGAAATAAAAAAAAATAATACAAAATACATACATATGTGGACAAAAGAGTCAAACATTAAAAAAAATAAGTATTTTTTCTTTGATTCAATCTTTATATTTTTAAAAATGCAATATTTTCTTACTAACGTAGAAATACCGGAATACGAAACTCTAACAAAAGCAAGGAATTCGGGAATATGACCACAAAAAAGGCAATTTGCTCAAAAAACCTCAAAACATTATTTCCGTTATTCGATTTTTTCTTCTGGGGAATTTCTTCACATCAAATTTTAAGAACTCCTTTCACTCGTCTCGGTTCTAACCCAATGTTCATCAGGACGCACAGACCGACGGACGTCTGGTCGAAAATCACTTGTTTGGACTTCTCCAACATGGTAATGTTATAGTTTTGAGTCACTAAATTAATATTTTAATGGGGTTTTTGTGTTATAACATATGTTCCGATCTGCAATCCACTGTGAGTATGGACGTGTGCGGGAGTGGTGAATAACATAATTGAATATCCCCAGTTTTTGATAATTGACTACACTAATCATTACAATAGTCCCATATAAGTAACAAGCATATGTCCATACTGTGAAAAACAGGCCAGTTGTTTTGGCACTTAGTGAAACCTAGGTAGGAGAAAACACCGATCACTTGGAATTCAGCCTACATGGTTAAGGCTTAGTGCCTTTATTTTTTTCTCATCATGGTCTCGCCGTGTATGTTCGAAACGATGTTGCTTATCAGCTTCAACCACAATATGGTTCTTGTTTGAATACAAACTTAAATTTTATGTGGTTTTAATTCACCGTCCATAAGCGCATCATCCATACTTGTTTTATTTATCGTAGTCCTAGTTTGGATGGTAATTGGACTTCCAATTCTCTGACTCCATCCAGAGAATTATTTCCCATTTTCCGCACAGTGAAATCGTTCTTACGGGCGATTTCAATGTACATAATTCTTCATGGCTACGCTATTCGGGTCAGACAACACCCGAAGGAAGGTACGCCGAGATTTTTGCAGAGCTAAACAACTTAACTCAGCTTGTTGACGAGCCTACTCGGATTCCTGACGTTGCAGGTCAATCCGCTAACACTCTTAACTTGTTCCTTACCTCTGACCCTGATAAATATACTATTAGTATATTATCGCCTCTAGGCACATCAGACCATTGTGTCATATCTGCAAATGTCTCATGCCAACAAAATCCAGTTAGAGAAAAAACTCCCAAGAGAACCGTTGGGCAATATGAGAAAGCCAACTGGGACGGTCTCAATGATTTTTTCAGGAGCTTTAACTGGTCACTATGCTTCCTCGATAGTGACGTAGATGCCAGTACAGATATGATCACAAATTTAATTCTTTGTGGAATGAAAAATGTTATCCCGAATAGAATTAAATCTATCAAACCCAAAGAAAACTCGTGGTTTGATTCGAGCTGTAAAGAAGTTATCAGGATCAGAGAAGTAAGCTTCCGTGGCTATAAGGCCAACCCTACTGAGGAAAACCGGAAAAAGTTTCAACAAGCTAGAAAGACCTGTAACGTTCATATTCGACGAACCAAATTTTTACATGATCAAAAGTTACGGCAAAAACTACTACAATGTCCCAAAGGTAGTAAAAATGTTTGGTCATTTGTAAAAAACATACGAAACACCACCTCGTCCTCGGTTCCAACGCTCGTCTTCAATGATACTCCTTTTGTCAGCTCGCAAGATAAAGCCAATTTGCTTGCAGCACAGTTTGCTGTTAATTCGATGCTGCCAGAAAGTGTTATGACTCCTCCTGTACTTGAGAGCGTAAATGATTTTATGGGACAAATCTTCTTTCGCACTCGTGCAGTTGCTAGAGTTCTAAAAGATCTCGACGTTCACAAATCCGCTGGCCCGGATAGTATCCCTCCCATTGTTCTGAAGAGGTGTTCTTCAACGCTGGCAAAACCACTGCGTAAGCTTTTCCATCTGTCCTACTCATTTGTCCAGCCTGTCCCTAAAAAAGGCGTATCTTCTTCACCCTCCAACTATCGACCAATTGCACTTACGTCCCTTCTTTCCAAGGACATGGAAACGCTGATCAATTTTCAGCTTAAGAAATATTTCGAAGAACGAAAGCTTCTTAATGACCGGCAGTACGGCTTTCGTAGCAATAGGTCCACTGGCGATCTGATGGTATATCTCACCGAACAGTGGCACAAATCTTTACATCGTTTTGGAGAAAGTAAGATTATTGCGCTTGATATTTCAAAAGCATTTGATAGAGTTTGGCATCAAGCTCTCTTATCGAAAATGCGTGCATTTGGTATCGATGAATCTCTTCTTCGTTGGATTAGAAATTACCTTTCGGACCACTCAATACAAGTTGTATTGGACGCTTTTAAGTCTGAAATCCACAAAATAAATGCTGGTGTGCCCCAGGGCTCCGTTTTGTCTCCGACCCTCTTCCTAATATTCATAAACGATCTCTAATCTGAAACTTCTAATCCATTAAACTGTTTTGCTGACGACAGTACCCTCAGCTTTTCATATTCGTTTCTAGATTCACATCCATGTCCTCCAGATGTGGAACTTCAACGGCAGCGTATGATAAGCTCATTAAATTCTGACCTTGACAGCATTGTCCAATGGGGAAACAAAAACCGTGTAGAATTTAATGCTTCTAAAACTCAATGCTGTCTCCTGTCGTTAAAGCGGAACCCACCCCCTATGCTACTACCCATGAGCGGCACTTGCATTGAGGAAACTGAATCGCTTTCAGTCCTCGGTATGTGTGTCACAGACCACCTTTTGTGGAATGACCACATATTTGATGTCGCCAAAAATGCTGCTAGGTGTTTAGGTTTTCTCCGTCTATGCAAGAAATTTTTCTCCCCCTCCGATCTGGCTGTGATCTACAAAGCCTTTATTCGTCCAAAACTTGAGTACAACTCCCATATTTGGGCAGGTGCTCCAATAACCCACTTGAGTCTATTGGATAGAATTCAAAAGAGAGCTCTTAAAATGATAGGTGAAAGAACTATAACGGAAACGTTTACATCTCTGGAGCACCGTCGAAATGTTTCATGCCTTTCGTTATTTTACCGTTATTTTAACAAACATTGCTCTAGCGAAATAGCCAGTTGCATTCCTCCTCTTAAACAATTCAACCGTAATACTCGCGCTTCTAGGAATGCCCATCAGTTTACCCTTGAGCCCAACTTCGGACGTACTGTTAAGTACAGAGATTCTTTCTTTAGTCGCAATACACGAATGTGGAATGCTCTACCCAGCTCTGTGTTCCCCTCCCATTGTGATCTACAGACATTCAAAACCAATGTACATCGGTTTCTCCTTTCAAATCCCCTCCAACCTACCTAATCGCTCGTGCTGTGTTTATCACTTTAAGGGTATTCATAACCCCTTTAGCGCGCGCTAAATATAAAAAAAAAAAAAAAAAATTTGTACATACATAGCTCTTGCTCTGTCAAATAAATATTGAACGTTTTTAATGAACACCAAACACTTAAGCTGGCTTCTACTGAATTTCATTAGGCTAGAATTATAGTTAAAACAAATAGTTAAATAGGTCGTGTCGATGAGCGGATGATAAAATACTTTCAATTTTTGTTCTTCTCATAAGAAAAAAACTGTAAAAATTTCATTAAATTCCTTTGAGCCAATTTCGAGAAACAATAAAGTGTGAAAAGTGGATGTGGACCTGGACCTGGAAGTAGGCGGATGTTACTCAAAATACTTTCAAAATGTTTTGATTGCTTATTACAAAAAACATTTTATCAGGGTTTCGGGAAACCGAAAATTGATTAAATTGGGCGTGTCACTGGGCAAATATAAGTCCAAGTACTTTAAAATTTTGTCTGCGCATAACAACAAATTGTGAACATTTGATCAAAACAGTTGGATAAGTTTCCGAGAAACAATAAAGTGTAAAGTGTAAAAGTGTACTTAAAATATATTTCTCCGATTTCTTTTCTTTGTCATATACACAGACTCTGAAAATTGCATTAAAATCGTTGGAGCACTCCCGAGAAACAGAAAAGCGTCAAAAGTGGTTGTGGGCGGATATAACTAAAATTATTTTTTGATTTTTGTCTTGCTCATATAAATAGACTCTGAAAATTTCATTCGAATCGTCTAGTTTTAGTTTAAACCAGCCATTTTTTTGAATTCCATGAATCAAATAAAAATTAAATGGGGGCGTATTTTTTAATTTTGTTCTCGTTTATGTACAAACTGTGAAAATTTCATCCAAATTGTAGGAGCCGTTTCCGAGAAACCAAACAAATGGGAAAAGTGGGCATGCCAGTGGGCGGATATTAATAAAAAAATTCAAATTTTTATATTGCATAAAAGAACAGACTGTGAAAATTTAATCAAAATCGTAAGAGCCGTTTCCGAAAAACAGAAAAGCGTGAAAAGTGGGCTTGGTTGTAGGCGAATATCACTTAAATTATTTTTCGAATTTGTGTCTTGTTCATACAAATAGACTCTGCAAATACCATTCGAATTGTTTTAGTGGTTTTCGAGAAAACCAGCCATTTCCGTAAATTCCATGAATCAAATTAATATTAAAAGGGGGCATGACAGTGGGCGGACTTTACTTAAAATATTTTTTTAAATTTTTTCCTCGTTTATAGGAACAAACTTTGAAAATTGTATCCAAATCGTAGGAGCCATTTCCGAGAAACCATACGAACAAGAAAAGTGGGCATGGCAGTGGGCGGATATAATTAAAAAAAAATTTCAAAATTTTTATTTTGCTTAAAAGAACAGAAATTTTATCAAAATCGTTAGAGCCGTTTCCGAGAAACCGAAAAGCGTGAAAAGTGGGCATGGTTGTGGGCGGGTATAGCGAAAGGAGCACTCAATGCGCTTGAATACAAATCCCACACATCGCTTCTTTGAGAAAGTATCACTGCGGTATTAAATGGTCCTGGGACTCCTATACAAAATGTATGGAATGTTTTTTTTTGTAAAATAAAGAAAACCAAAAGAACTTAAGTGAATGAATTGACCAACAAAATAAACAAAAAAATGGGCACGACTGGATTGCACAAACTTGCTCTCGTAGCTAATAACTTGAACGTAGCTTAATATTGACAATGTACATATACATTATGATATCATTAAAACAAAATTTTAAAACGATTTAAAAAATCATATATATTTCTGTTGTCAAACTCCTTTTTTCTCATTTATAAAATAATTCAATAAATGAAAAATTTGACATAAAGAATACATCACTTTTAACCCATTGAATGAGTGAAAGAGAAAAATATGTATTCCTTCTGTAATTTAAAATTCTCTTTTTTTTCGCTACACCTTGAGTGAGTAGGGGAGCAACATTCTTTAGTTACACCATACCTGAATGCAAAAAACATATTTATTACTTTTTAAATGTATAATCCTTTTTTTTCGCTCGCACATTGAGTGAGTGGTGGAGAAACATATTTGTTACCTACTTTTGTTGTTTGTAATCTTATTTCTCATTGTAAAAAGCCGAATGCATTTATTAGGTATCACTAGATTGCATGAATGAAAGAAACATATTTATTAATTCTTCTTCTTAGAAGAAGAAGAAATAGAGGAACGGGCATATTGAGGAAAAAGTGAGGCTTTTTTCAAAATAGTGTGAGTTACACAAACACAAATGCATTCAGACAGGGTCGGAATGCAGTGAGATAGCTAAATGCTGGGGCCCCAAAAGAATTTTTAACTTTGTTTTTGAGAGATGTATTTTTGAGATTTAAGTTTAAATAGAAAAAAAGCTAATTAAACTAAATAAAAAAAATGTAATTAATGTAAATATAGTGAAAACATACAATACTTAATTAAAAAAAAATATATATATAACATATGCGGTGCTGCATTAAATCCTGTAAAAACATTATGTGGAATATGAGACACAATCAGCCCGTGAGATGCAAAAATTGTAAACTCCATATTATAGGTGTTTTTACACGATTTAAAGCATATTTTTTTAAATAAAGTATTGAAAATATTCACTGTGTTAACTTTTATTTCACTTTTTTATTAAGTGTTTTCACTATTTTAACGTTTTGAAATCTCTTAACACTTTCCTCTAGCTCGGCAAAATGACAGTGATGCGTTCTTTTTCTATTAAATGTTAACTATTATTGTTGCGTCAAAAAAAAAATTAAAATGTCATTGTTAAAAGTGTTACACTGTGTAACATTTCGTTTAGGAACGATCAATGTTAAAAATATTGTTGGTATGTCAATCGAAAGGGGTTGAAAAAAAAACCGAAACACATTTAGAATGAAATAATCAAAAAAATTTTTGTATTGCATCAAATTTTATTAGAAAAATATTATGATCGCTTAAATGCATACCTATAATATTTAAATTGAATTCTTCTTATATGTTCATATCAATAATAAAAAGAATTTATTTATTTTGTTCAAACATTATATTTGAAAATTAAAAGCCTTATTGAATGTGCGAAATTTTCGCACGGGTCTTCTGGTTAATTATTATACTATAGCTTATAGCTATATAGCTTAAAAAAAGTATGCTATCTGATTTGCTTGATAAATATGAATTTATGAAAAAAAAAATCACAAATCGTTAGAGCGCTTTTTTTAAATTAATTTTTTTATATAACAAATCTTGAACATTTTTTAAAATAAAGTTCGCTATGCCAACTTTTAGTATTTAATAAAATACAATTTAAAAAAAAATCGTTGCCCCGTTTTCAAGATATTGAATTTTCAAAAAAAAAAATTCAATGTTTTTTTAAAAATCCAAAAATTATTTGTTCGAAAAATTTTATATGCAAAATTGTTAAAATTTTAAAGGAATTCTTTAATAAAAAAATTTGGTTAAAATCGGTGTAGCCGTTAACGATAAATTTGAAAACCAAAAATCGGTTCTTTGACAGGTACCGTTAATAACCGTCAAAACAATTTTTTTTTTGTAGTAATTATCGTTCCAGAGAAAAAAAATAAAATGTGAAGAGTGTAAAATTAACATACAAATGTGTATGGGAAAAGTATGACCTTAGAGGCACGGGTTAATGACCTCGGATCAAATTTTTTTCTTGTCAATTGGTTTTTCTTACGGCGTAAACTTTCGATTAACGGGGTGTGCTTTTCAAAAAAATGGGTTTGGAAATAACGGACACACTAATGTTCATATAAGTACATATTCTGGCAAGAAATAATCGGCAAACTGACGTTAAATCCAAACAAGTTCGGATTTGTTGGTTAGTCGGATATTAACGACCGATAACGGACGATGTCGGTTGAAGTGAAAGTGGTGCACGCGCTCTCTTCCTTTTACATACGTTTGATTCAATCGGCTGAATTCAGCCGCCACGCGACGACGCACGGCCGAGCATAATTCGGGCGATAACGGGTTATGTGTACGCGAGCCGTAAAGCCTTGCTTTTCACGTAAAACGCGGAATGTCCAAAAATGTATGGACCCAAAGTGTTTCTTCATGTAAAAAAAAAAAAATTAAAATAGCAAATCTTCCTATTGTCTGAAGTCATAAGTCACAAAAGTTGTGGTTATCACCCATATAGTTGGACAGAAGTTTAAATGATCTTATTGTTTGGTTCATAACTGTGTATCGATAGTCAGAGATCAGAGTACAATACTAATTCAAAGACTGATAACCCATATTGTCCTAGTGGACAAAAGCCACTGATTTTATTATAAAACAGATAACTCGGTTCTTTAAGACATCGGCAACAAATAATTTAAAGTGCACAACTGGGTTACACGTACTTGCAAGATAATATAAAACCTTGTTTTTTATAGAAATGGAAGTTTACAAGTTTCCATCTTGCGATAAGAATTACGCATAGTTACTCTGAAGCATCGTTAGTGATGAGATTTTTTCACAGAAGTCTGGTCTTTGAAAAAAGTGTTGAACCCGATTTCGAAATCTAATGTGGACAAATATTAAGCTTTTCAGAGACTAGATAAAATGAATGGATACTTTTCTAAATTGAATTGAATTGTATTTTGTTCAATTTCTTGTAGGCAATGACTAACAGTTTTTGGGCAAGTATACTTATTTTTGCCTTTCGGTATAACCCATGTACACACTGTAGAGATAAAAAAGAGTAGACCTCTTTAAAAGTATATAATTTTTATAACTATGTATGTTCACAAAATTATTTGCGAATTATGGGTACCGTACCTTACCTACGAATATTGTTTAATCCAGACCGGTTAATTATTTTGTATGCGAATTTCTGCCACAACGTCCATATTGAATGGTAAAGTAGTGCCAATATGTTGTTATAAGTATTTTCTATAGGTATATCATGGATTCATTGATTTAGTACTATGAATGAACAGATGCATCATACAATCATGCTTTTTATAGAAGCCATATTTGTATTCTCCCTTTATAGCCTTAGAGCCCACAGCAGATTTGGCGTACGAAAGTGAACCAAAAAAAAAATTATATGAGTCGAAAAGTGTATTAAGGCTGATAAAAGAAAAGCAAGTGGGAGAGGCAATTTTCTAAAAAATTGACTTAAAACAGACAAAAATTATTAAAAAACAACGGAAACATGTAAATTGTACAATGTCCTGTTATATTTTCATGAAAGTCCAGAAGTCCCTTCTTTCATTTCCTTTTTAAATAAAGTTCTTTCAATGAATAGTTTTTGAAATATTAATGTTTGAACTCAAAATTTTGAAAAAAAAATTAAAAAATGGTAACAAATATTTTTTTCGCAAAATTTCACGTAATTAAGTACTATTTTTGTTTCCAAAATTCAATGCCCTTATTAATTTGTAGTCAAAAACTGAAAACCGGATGGTTCTAGGACTTTTACTTTTTAAGATATTAAACCAGCTAATGAACCAGCTTTCTCATAAAAAATAGATAAATCCGGCTTAGTTATCATTTCAGCAACCAGTTAAAATAGGAAAAACATGCGGTAAAAATTCTTACATTTTTGAAACTTGGTGGGAATATCGAATTAACCATAAGAATAAAGAATCAAAAGAGTTCATAAAAATATCTGTATCCCACGGGTGTTTTTGGAGGGGTAAAGGGAGAGGTATGACTTATCGAAATTAAAAAATTATATTGATACAATTTGGACATGTGATACAAGATTTTAGGGTATTGTTCAATTCTGAATATAATAACATCAAAATTAAGGCGATATTATCATCCTAAAAAAAGTTATGGTCCATTTTATCCAGAGATGACTGTTTTCAGTAAAACTTGTAAGCTATTAAAAAAATACCTTGAAAAGAACGGTACATTGATGAAAATTTGTATAAATATTAAATTTGACATGAGAACAAAGGATCAAAAAAATCCATAAAAATATCTATGACGAAAGGGTGTTTTTCTTCAGGGAAAGAGAAGGTATGAAATTTTGATCATAACACCTATCCCATGAATGGGATGAAATTTTTTAAAAATGTCGTATTTGCCGTATTTATATAATATTTATACAAATTTTCATCAATGTACCATTCTTTTCAAGGTATTTTGTAATAGTTTACCAGTTTTACTGTAAACAGTCATCTCTGTATAAAATGGACCATAACTTTTTTAAGATGATTGTATCGCCTTAATTTTGATGTCATTATATTCAGAATTGAAAAATACCCTAAAATCATGTATCATATGGCCAAATTGTATCAAAATTATCTTTTAATTTCGATAAGTCATACCTCTCCCTCTCCCCCTCCAAAATACACCCGTGGGATACAGATATTTTTATGGACTCTTTTGATTCTTTATTCTTATGGTTAATCCGATATTCCCACCAAGTTTCAAAAATGTAAGAATTTTTACCGCATGTTTTTCCTATTTTAACTGGTTGCTGAAATGATTACTTTAGCCGGATTTGTCTATTTTTTATGAGAAAGCTGGTTCATTTACTTTTTAATATCTTAAAAAGTAAAAGTCCTAGAACCATCCGGTTTTCAGTTTTTGACAAATTGATAAGGGCATTGAATTTTGGAAACAAAAATAGTACTTAATTACGTGTAATTTTGCGAAAAAAATATTTGTAACCATTTTTTTAATTTTTTTTTTTTAATTTTTGAGTTCAAACATTAATATTTCAAAAACTATTCATCGAAAGAACTTTATTTAAAAAGGAAATGAAAGAAGGGACTTCTGGTTTTTCATGAAAATATAACAGGGCATTGTACATGTTACCGTTGTTTTTTAATAACTTTTTTTCTGTTTTAAGTCACTTAACAGCCGCCACCAGGGACTGCAAGACTTGCATTCCTTTTATCAGCCTTAATACACCTTTCGACTCATATAATTATTTTTTGGTTCACTTTCGTATGCCAAATCTGCTGTGGGCTCTTGGTCTATTACATAATATAGTGGTTCACTGGGACGTATACGTACTTTTTTTATCAAACTAAATTTTAACCAAATTTAATACATTTTTCATGTTAACCAAACAATTTATCGAAAGAAGTCGCTGTGATAAAGAAGAGTGGGCAAAGTGATCTAGCTTTTCAATACGAATGTCTCATACATAGTTGAAAAGGTAATGACGTGTACTTCAGTAAATTGTATATCCGTAATGCTCTAAAAGTCTAAACCATGGGGTTCGAGAGGTATTGGGCTTCAAAACACCGACAAAGACAATAATGCAATTCTTCATTTGGAGCTTGTCTTACTACCAACAGTAATGTATCACATATCGTTTTTCATTTCGCAATGATCATTTCGCAATTTCTTGTTTTGCAATTTAATCATTTCGCAATAAATTGTTTGGCAATTTCTGTTTGCCAAGTTTTTATTTCGCTATGTTATTGCTTCGCAAAATAATCATTTCACATCGCAATTTTTAACTCGCATTTTATTATTTCCCATTTGCCTATTTCGCAAATTATTATTTCGCGTTTCAATAGTTTGCTTGATTGTTGGTTCGCATTTTATTATTTCGCTGATTATTATTTCGCATTTTACTATTTCGCATTTTATTACTAAGCATTTTATTACCTCGCAAATTATCAATTCGCATTTTATTATTTAGCATTTTATTATTTCGCATAGTATTATTTAGCTTTTAAATTATTTTGTCTTTCAATATTTTAGGTTAGGTACATGTTAATACTGATACCATGGCTTACAGCTTATTGACCATATAACAAAATAAAGAGCACGCAATTATCTTTTCAGTAACGTATGAGTTATTGCTGTTAAGTAGGAAGACGAATGCACAAAGGGAACATGCATTATTGTTGTTGTTGGTGCCTTGAAGCCACATATCTCTTGAATCCCATGACTTAGAGCTTGTCGGCCATATAATAAAATGATTCACTAGCAAATTAAATGAATAAATTGGGCAGCGCAACAGCTCGTGAAGAACCAGGGCCTATACTCTGTTCAATTTGTATTTTCAGTACAGGGAAGAAAGGGTGTTTGCCTCTCACCCTTACTTTTATTCACTTCAAGAAGCTATCTGTTTTTCTATAAAGCTTTTGCATGTTCCATGGTTGCCGTAGCGCGCATTATAAGTTGGCATATTTCTTTCTTCTCTCTCATTCAAATATCAGTAGGGATACCAATTGCTAATTTAGATTTCATAATCAGAAAAAAATTAATGTAAATGCAAATAAAAATAAATCTATCTTTTTCCACACCACCAGGAGGTAAGATAGTAGGCGCGTTTTTTTAAGAGTTCCCCAGAAGGCCTGATCACTTTTTACGTAAAAATAAAGCACAAAAAAAGTAATTTGAATTAAAAAAAAAAAAAAATGTATCACTCCGACGAGTAGTTGCTGCTGCTACTCTCTTCATTTAAGTTTATAACTAAATTTTCCACTGCTCTTTCAGTGAAAACATCCATTTCCCACATCTATTTATTTATATCCGGGATCATCCCAAAGTTTTTTGAATGCACGCAGGTCAGGTTAAAATAAAAAGATGTTTTTTATATTGGGTTTTCCAGGTATACTGTTGCGTTATTCATATAAATAAAAAGCAAACAATGTTTATTGTTCTTTAAAGTTTTATTGCTTTGTAGTGTGTAGGCTTAATTTTTCATGACATTTTAGGATTAGGTTAGATTAGATTATAAGATTTATTTTAGAAAGGAAATAGATTTTATTTTATGGACCCTTGGTAAAATATTACAATAAACACGAAACCTTATTCTTTTTATTTTTATTTTTATTTTTATGAAAAAAAAACTATTTGGCAATTCAAATTGCAATTAATTAATGAACCGAACTCCATCAAAAACTTGCTCGAATACCCAACAAATATTGTATAGCAGCATTTTAACCAAGAAAAAAAAAAACGAAAAGATAAGCCGAAAAACGTGAAGGGACAACACTTTTTTCCTGAAACATAAAATATATGCTCTCAAAAGCTTTTATAAAGCTATAATTCTGAAAGCTACATAGCAAAAACCGAAAAACAAGGTATTAGAATTTCCATCTCCCGACGTATGGGAACTCTGAATCAATGTGTTGTTTTTAATAAACACATTAAGCGAGCGAGGGGCAAATTGTGTGTAGTGTATCTTGTTTCAGTCTCGTCACAACCACGGAGCAGACAGGTCATAATGGGATGTACGTGGGCTTATGAAATATTACAATAACAATTTCAACGGAAGTCAGGGGTTCTGTTTTTTATTTCACATGCAATTTCTTAAGTTGAGTGCAATGCAAACACCAGGCAGCACGTGGATGTTTAAAAAGCTCTCCCATAAGGCCTGTACTGAAAATACAAACTGAACAGAGTATAGTGACTAACAACTCGCAACCATTCCTGTGTGCGCCTGTCCACAGGAATGGAAGGGACCTACAATTTTATGCTGAATCCGAACGGCTAGACGAGAAGCACTTATTCATGACAAGTGATACTCTTGGAGGATTTGTCAATTCCTCGCAAAAGGCAGTAGCCCTGAAAAAAAAACCTTTTTAGTTTTTAATTGGACGAGGCTGAAAAGTGAACCCAGACCTCCAGCGTGACAGCCCAACGATTTTCAATATTTATGAATTATATCAATTGATAGTTTGCAAGAGAAATGGGAGGATAGTAGGCTGGCAGACAAACAAAATTGCGTGACTGACTTTGTAGGTAGGCTTCAATCAGGGGTTATTATCAATTTTTGTTGATTGTCGTTTTTAAGACAGCTGTCTTTATCAATTCTATAGCAATCGTCAAAAGGACTGTTAAAAATTTGATAATCAACCAACATAACGATGATGGAGAAGCCTAAAAAAGTGATTTTCTACAAGACGTCCGTCGGTCTATGCATCTTTAAGTACTGAAATAGAACCTTAACTGTTGGACGGATTTGCTTCAAATTTGATGTTAAGCGTTTTTTTATGTGGTTCGCTAGAGGAAAATGGTTAGCTGCCATAAAATGATTTCGGTTTTATCAAGTTTTCTCAAAAATGGTTTAAACGATTTTGATTAAACTTCCTACACGTAATTTCAAGAACAGTGTTAATAATACTGTGTACCAGATTTTCGGTTGAATAAATTCGAAAAACCGAAATCAAGATTTGCGTTTTAGAATATATTGTGGTGACTATGCCCATTTATGCAAACAACGACATCTTTTATTCTTATATAACAGAATAAATTAGTTCAGAGTTGCGCGCCCTCTTTGAACAAAAAGATTTACTAATGTTATCCAATACCTAAACCACTCTCATCGTTATCCAATGCCTTAACCACTGGAACTGCTATAATTAATTGGTCGAAAGCTTTTGAGCTGCTTGTGGTGACTTGTAGAGAAGAAGCACATTCCAGCACATTCCAGAACCCTAGAAGATTCTAGTAGCTTTTTCTCGGATATAAATACACGGCCAACAGTCCGAAAACCTCAGTTTAATTTTAAAAGCGAATGGATAAACGTCGGTGTGAAAATAGTGAATTAAGAGTTACATACCTACTTGTGCGTAGTAGCCCGTAGCGTAATGGTTAGTGCGTTGTTAGTGCGTTGTAGGTCCCTTCCATTCCTGTCGACAGGCGCACACCGGAATGGTTGCGAGTTGTTGGTCACTAGGCCCCTGGTTCTTCATGAGCCGTTGTGCCACCCAATTTATTTATTTTTTTTAACCTACTTCTGCTGTTTATAATAAAAGTATTTTAAGTGAAATACAGGTGTTTATTTTTTGTAAATTGTTGTTCAGTTTGAAGAAATAAGTTTTATTTTACGAACCCTTGGCAAAATATTACAATATACTCATTGGCTTGGTTGATTTTGGCATAATTCTGCATTTCGGTGATTCTAAGTCAGTCGAAAAATATTGCATTTAAAATTTGAATGACAATTTTTTTTACGAAAAAATTAAATCAAACACAAAAATCTTTTTTTTTTATTATTTTTTTCCGCATTTTTCTGTATTACATGAAAAAAATTCAAAACTGCTATTTTTACTTGTTTTATTATTTAATCGTTAACGATATAAAAATATAACCAAACCATTACTATACACCGTCAATCTATATAACTACTTTCCGTTTGTTAGCTACAAAGAGCAAGTTCGTGCGATCCAGTCCTAAATTTTATTATTATTAACACAAACAAAATTGAACTTCGATTTTTTGGACATATCATAACATGCCTTTATATAACTTATCACTTATTTCAAATATTAATAATGCAATTCAATGCATTTTGTGCATCGTTTTTAAAATGCTAATCAGTGTAAGTAAACGGCTCTTCCATTAACTTTCACTTTTTAAATCAATTTCATCCCAAACTATTATCGTCTCTCTGTGTAAACAAATATTTTGAATTGACCCACATTCAAGATGAGTTATGTAAGATTGAAATTGTAAACAAATTTAAAAATAACTCTTATTTGTATCTATGGCTATCATATGTCATCATTAATATTTATGCTATAATACTAGACACCTCGTTTATGTTAATCGGCAGACGATATTGCTTAATATGTATTTGTTTATATCAATTTACATAATTTTAAGCTTTAAAAGAAAACCACCTGGGTGAATTTGCAGCTAAATACCTATGTATAAACAAATAACAAAGCATAAACCTTGACACACTCTTTGTTTATGCAAAACTTTCTTTTGATGTGTGGTTAAATTTAATTTAAGGTAGGTAAGGTATGGTAGATTAATTGCACTCGATTGAAGGAGAATAAGAAGAGTAATAAGATTAATCATTAAAATTAATTCAATCTGAAAATTACCTCAATTATAATGAGAATTGTGCATACATGAATCCAAACTGCATTTTATTGAATGCTGCTTAAACTATGCATTATAAGATGCAAAATCGCATCTCCTTCAGCAATTGGGCCCAAAGTCAAACTTGAATCTGTCTGTAACCAACAAAGTCATTGGATGACTGGATGACAGTCGTTTGGTATCCATCGAATGGTCAAGTTCGATAAATTTAAGCTGTAGCACCACCATCAGTTTAAAAATAATTTAAAAAGTAAAAGTAGGTACGAGAGGCGGAAAAAAAGTGCTGTGAGTTACAAATTTAAACAGTGAAAGCAGTCGCATTACAAGCTTGCAGTGAAATAAGAAAAGTTAAACGTGAGTGGCGTGAGTGATCGCGTGAAATATAAATTAATTTAAATAGGCTAAATGATTATATTTTTTAATGCACCTTATATTAAAGTTAAGTTTTTAGTTTAGTTTAATTTTGATATTTTGTTTCAAATATGCGTGCCCATTAATAATTTATGATCTTTAAACAAATACAAAGCGTTTAGTACATTTCATCTGTAAAAATAATGGACGGTGTGTACCAATTGTTTTGTATACAGGGTGTCCCAAAAGTCAACGTCGAAACGGAAACGGTGATGGGGTTGGTGGTGACAGTTATCAGAAAAATAATTTTAAAAAATCGTAGCAATGCATTTTGTGAGTTATAGGCATTCGAAAAAAAAAATTGAAAAAATGGTTACCCTGTGAAGCTCTTTCAAGTGCTGTGATTACAAATCATAATTTTTCTCAATTTTGTTTGGGTTATGGAACCTTGAATAACCCTGCTAACAATTTCATTCAAAAACTAAAACACACCTGCATCAGTTTTAAAGAAAATATCACTTTTTTGCCAACTAAGTACTCAACATTTTTTTACATGACCCTAATTCAATGGACGGTAGTGTAAAAAAAATGTACGACGAAATTTTGCCAAGTTATCTTAAAATTTGGCGTCTTCAATTCTCATTTCAAAATGGTGTAACGTTTTTGAGAATATTCCATAAATAATGGAAAAAAATTCTTTTCTTCAGTTACTCGGATTTAGGATAATTCTTTTTAATTCATTAAAAAAAACTTTCGAGGGGGATGAACCGTTATTTATAATTATAAGTAATTTATAATTATAAGTAGGCCCAGAGTACCGCGGGCTATCATAGCGATTCATTTCTATTATTTTGATGCAAGTTTTAAATAAAAATCAATTTTTCAACAAAATTACATCAAAAGTTTATTTAGATTAGCTATAATAATAAATGTTCAAATTGCTTGCCTCCTACGGCAATGCAACCCCTACATCTTTTTGAAAATGATTGGTTTATAAGACGGGCGAATCTGCTTGAGTTGATGTCTGCAAGAGCCTCCATGATTTTTTGGCGCAGCTCGGCTAAGTGTTGGACCGGTTTTGAGTAGACTTTTTTTTTCAAAAAAAGAAATCCAGAGGGCTTAAATCAAGTGAACGGGGCTGTCCACGAAATTGCACCAGTCCTCTCTCTCTATCCACCTGCCTGGGTATTCTTCATCAAGGAATTGTCTCACGGGGCAAGCATAATGCGCTGGGCAGCTAGCCGTCTTTTTGAAACCACATATTTCCATAAATGCTAAGTGGCACATCTTTCAATAAATTTGGTAAGTGGTATTGTATAAAATCTAAATACACCTCGCCGTTCAAGTTCTCTGGTAGCTCGAATGGTCCAATAATTTTACTATTCTGAAATCCGGTCCACATATTAACTTTGAAACGATACTGCGATTTATCATCCCGCATCAAATCTGTATTTTCTACAAATTGTTACCGGGTTACTTGAGAAAAACATTTTTGTTTCCGTTATTTATGGAATGTTCTCAAAAGTTTTATACCATTTTGAAATGAGAATTGAACACGCCAACTTTTAAAGTAACTTGCCAAAATTACGTAGTACATTTTTTTTACACTACAGTCCATTGAATTAGGGTTTTATAAAAAATTTGAGTACTTAGTAGGGCAAAAAAGTGATATTTTCTTTAAAACTGGTTAAGGTGTGTTCAAATTTTTGAATGCAATTGTTAGCAGGGTTATTCAAGGTTCCACAACACAAACAAAAATTGAGAAAAATTAAGATTTGTAATCACAGAACTTGAAAGAGCGTCACAGGGTAAACATTTTTTTTAATTTTTTTTTTCGAATGTCTATAACTCACAAAATATGGCTACGATTTTTTTTTATTATTTTTCTGATAACTGTCACCACCTTCCCTATCATCCGTTTTCGTTTCGACGTTAACTTTTGGGACACCCTGCATAAGCTGGGTCTTGCTTTTTAACATAAACAAAACATTTTCCCAGTGCATTCCCCCCATTTTACCTTTTAATCTATCTCAAAAAAAAGAAGAATTCTTTGGACATGCACAACTACATCGCATCAAATTTGTGTTATGTTCATGTCTTACGCGGCTTAGAATTTATGAAATAAATTATTTATTTATTATTAGACTTACGAAAAAGTAGTCAAAGTCTAAGAAAATTTATTTTTATTATTTTAGTTAGTAAAAAAAAAATTGGAATGCAATGTCGTATGAATTATTTACTTGCAGAAGTATTAACCAATGTGCGAAGATGGATTAAAATTGGTTGAACTATCTTTAACTAGATAAATGTACGATAAAACCCAAAACCATGAGTAATTTCTCCTACAAGAAAAAAACAATGTACCATATTGCCGCAACGGTCATTTTTGGCCAACATCTGGATTGCAGTAGTTTTACTACTTTGGATAATACAGATACCACGACGATGTGACGTTTAATCGAGATACTTTAACTCGTTTTCGAGACAATTTTAAAATAATAACGTTGTGTGAGAGTTACCCACTTTCGTTGACTAAACAAAATTTTCTAAATTATTTTCAAAAATGAACCTTTCCAAAGCATTAAAAAACTTAAAAAAAAAAATTGGTTTTTTGGGGTACAGATTTTTTTTTTTTAAACTGTGGGTGATTAAAAAAAGTTTATTGCCAAAAATGATGATCATAACTACCTAAAGAAAAAAAAAATTAGAATAGTATTCAAAATTCCTAGGTAAGTTTCTTAGGGAACGACAAAAATGTAGAAAAGTGAAATGAAAAAGACATTACCTCAAAAATATTATCCGGGCAAAAAAAAAATCGTTTGTGTTTAAGTAAAAGACAGTTTCATTGCCTTCAACTTTACTTTAGTCCATGCAACCATTTTCGGATGTGTATAGATCAATTCATGTTTTTAAATATGTGGGATTTCGTCATGAACATGGGGTCCTGAAAACCTGGATTTAAGCTTTTCAGTAACCCTCTCTCAGATTTGAAAAATAAAACCGACTTTTTTTTTTGTCCCAACTTCACTTTACTATAGTGCTCATTTTGTTTTTACATCAAAAGTTACTGCCACTGTATTGTTAGAAGAAAACTCTAGTTCAAGTGGTCCTCACTGAGCAAGTAAGAAACAACTATTTTTTTTTTCAGAAATAAAAACTAAGCATGCTCAACTTAAAATTTTCTACATTTCTTGTCTTAAGTTAAACAATCTGTTAATACCCAAAAAGTTGAAGGGTAGTTCCCAGTTTTCCGACTTTTTTAAGTCTAATTTGAAAAATAAAGATCATTTGTGTTAAAAAAGTTATTGAACTTTTTATCTAATGACGACTTTTTTAATTTCGATATAATTTTTACACAATTGGCAAGTGGAAAAAAACCAAAAAAGCAAATAATGGCGAATGATGTCTCAGAGCAGAGCACACTCAGTTCAGAGATCGCTCAGAGTGTTCCGACTCTGTTCAGAACTCTACTCTGAACTAAAAAAGAAAAACGCCCATGGCTGAATACAAAAATTGTAAAACATATGTGAATTTTGTAAATATTGTAACCTAAAGTAATAATAAAAAAAAATAAATACAAATGCTACTTAATGGTGAGATAACATTTTCCAAAAAATGGTTATTAATATCTAAATCTGGTAGACATTTATTTTTACTATTGATTTTCTCGAAAATATCAGTTGATATTTTTTATTTGTTTGGGTAGAATCTTCTAAAAAAGAATAAATATAATTGTGTACCAAATATTCGAATAATATTGTTTGAAATTAAAAAAAAGAACAATAGTTTTTCTAAAAACTCAATATTTCGAATTCTTTTGAAATTTTTTTTTTTTAAACTTGCTGAAACGGTTTTTTTAACACTTTCTAGGATACATTTAAAAAAACTTCTTCGTATAACCATACAACTGTTAAAAAAGAGGCTTACAAAAATCTTATATTACTAGAAAGCGGGCCTACGCTTTAAATAGTACAATTTGTGTACCTTTTTTTTTAAGAAATAAATTTACTTTGCGCAAATATTTAAAGAAGCAGGGCCGCTTTAAGTTCAAATTTACAACTACTAACTAATATACTAATGCAGTAGCCCGTAGCGTAATGGTTAGTGCGTTCAACTGTCACGCTGGAGGTCTGGGTTCGCTTCCCAGCACCGTCCACCTAAAAACTAAAAAGTTTTTTTTCAGGGCTACTGCCTCTTGCGAGGAATTGACAAATCCTCCAAGAGTATCACTTGTAAGTGCTTCTCGTCTAGCCGTTCGGATTCGGCATAAAATTGTAGGTCCCTACCATTCCTGTCGACAGACGCACACAGGAATGGTTGCGAGTTGTTAGTCACTAGGCCTTGGTTCTTCATGAGTCGTTGTGCCACCCGATTTATTTATTTTATAACTAATTCAAATATAAAAACAAAAAAAAATATTTTTAGGCCCTCATTATGAATAGCGAATCGAACTTTACTTAAAAATTAAGCTCGCTTCAAATGTCAAAACTTTACCGAACTTGGTTATCACTGTATTACAAATAGCGAACTTTCGCTATCTGTCCGCTAAAAGAGTCAAACTTATCGAAGTAACATTCTATGTGATAACACTATCGAATTAAAAGCTAAAGACCTTTAAATTATTTGTTGTTGTTTATTTAAAGCAAAGCTTAAGAAATAAATAAATTGATATATATTTTAAATCAAAAAATCAGCCCTATTGTGAGTTCCGCGTGAAAGAAAATCCACCCGAAAAAATTACATTTCACTGTTCCCTTATTGTGAGTTTCGGACGAAAAAGTTTCGGGCGAAAATATTTCCATTTAATTTTTGGTGGCGAACGAGGACACACTTATTGTAAAATGAACGGTGAAAATCACAATATATTTTAAAAATCCGGTCGAACAAAACATTTGCGCGCGAAATGTTTTCCGGGTGAAACTCACAATAGGGCTGATATGCCGAGGTATGAAAACGGACAATATTTCTCAATTGATTCTTTATCGGGTTCAAAGTGCTCATTTATATTAATTTCAGCATATGAAATTACGTTGAAATAACGGTGTGCTCTTTTTTGTTCTATTTCTCCCGGACTCAAAATAATTCTCTTTAGCTTTAATACAACACAGTATTTGTTATTCTTCTTAATATTTAAAGATTTCTATGTGTTTATCTGTTAATTTTAATTATTGTTTTGAAACTTCATTATTACATGCGAAAAAACAAACTGTAGAAATGCAGATTTAAAAATCGCAGGTAACAATATTTTAGAACTATCGAAAATCTTAGAACTGTATACTTAAATAGGACCTGAACAGTTTTTTTCTTTTTTCGATGAGCCGATTCAAATTATTTTTACACATAAGATACTTAAAGATTTAATTGGATATCAACATTTTTGAGAACTAGGTTTTTGAATTTAAAAAAGAAAAATAGTTTTTATTAACTATTCATAAATATTTTTAAATTAAAATTTATTTTTGTTCTCAAAATTTTACATACATAATTTCAGTAAGACGTTCAAAACCAACCGGGTTTAGGTTTTCTATAGTTTTTGAGAAATTAAAAAATTATGAAAAAGTTCCGTTTTCTTAGAAATTAATTTTTTGATATTGTTTGTTTTCATAGTTTGGTTAAATCTGCTGTTTTATGCCTTCTAGTTTACCTATTTTTCAGCTACTTGAAAAAATTAACTTTCGATTTAACTTCAATTCCATATAAAATTTTCCTAAATACAAAAAAGAACGATAACACACACCAGGGGTGTTTTTATTAACGACGAAATCCCTATGGACTGGTCATTAATTAACGCATTAAAATTAAAAAATAGGCGTGTGTGTATACCCGACGAGCGTGTGTATACGCGACTCAGCAAAATTTTTACACGGAAACCAGAAATTAAATTCTTTAAAATAGTTTTGCTTGTTATTATGTTGCGTGTACAATTTTGGATGAGTTGCTATACGCTCTCTCAAAAAAACACGGCTATTAGGAAAATTGAAAATTAAATTAACTTCAAACAGAGCAATTTTTTTTTGACACGAGTTTATAAATCTTAAATCTTTTCACGTTTCAAATTAACAATTACCTAAACCCAATTAACATGATACAAAAAAATTATAAACGTTTATTTTGTATTATTTCGTCACTTTTTTTAGATGCCGACATCGTTTTTCTATGAAGAACCAGTTCCTAACGAACTGATTCCAAAAATGATAATAACCGGTGGATATACATCAGTGTACACAGAAGAAGCTCCCTTAGTCCCAATTGTTGGTGATTGGAAGAACAGATATTGCACTTTAGCAGAGTCCTTCACTCCCATACTAGACAGGGTTCATAATTTCGAAGTCAGAGAAAGTGATGTCTGGATACTTACGAGTACTAAATGTGGTACAACATGGGCTCAAGAAATGACTTGGTTAATATTAAACGATTTTGATTTTGCCAAGGCAAAAGAAATTGATCTCACATTAAGATCACCTTTTTTGGAGTAAGTTGATAACAATTATTAAATTATGACCTCGGTGGCGCAATGCGTAGTGCATAGGCTTCAGAGGTAGCTGGTCTAGGTTCGATTCCAATTGACGGCACTAATAATTTATAAATTAAAATTAAACATAAAGACTAAGCACCACTAATAAGGAATCTGATGATTGGTGTGGCAGTCATTAAATTGCAATAATTCCAGTGGTAGCCCACTCAAGTGGTTGTTGAACATTCAAACATCCATAAATTATTAAAGAATTTATGTGTAATTAAGTTTCATCATTCAAGATTTAATGGTGTTGTACCAAATGTGGAACATGATACTATGAAACATGCTGACGAAATGGATTCGCCAAGGTTGATCAAATCACATCTACCAATATCACTTTTGCCAAAGCAACTTTGGACTAAGAAGCCAAAGGTAACTTTAAATTTCAGAATGTTAAATACAACGTTTAATAAATAAGCCTACTCAACATTTAGTACTTTCTTTGTAGGTTACAAAATATTTTGAAAGATAACTTCTTACACTTACTTACAGATTATCTACGTCTTTCGAAATCCCAAAGATGCTGCAATATCCTACTTCCACCATTGGAGAGGCATGGTTGGCTACAAGGGCACTAAGGAAGAATTCATGCAAGGCTACATGGATGGCTATGTCAATTTCAATCCATTCTGGCCACATGTTCTAGATTTTTGGCAACTGCGCGAACAACAAAACATTTATTTCACCAGCTACGAACGCATGAAATTCGATCTCCGTGCAGTTGTATCAGATGTTTGTCAGTTTTTGAATAAAAAGATTTCAATCGATGAAATGGAAAAACTGGTGGATCACTTGTCATTTGATAAAATGAAAATAAATCCCGCATGCAATCATGAGAAAGAATTTCAAAGTATCAAGCAAGCTGCTGGAGTGGAAGTTGAAGAGTTCAGGTATATTTATAAAAAAAATAAAAATACGTACATACATTATTTTAATTCCATATTAAAAAAAATATTTTTTATCAGCAGATTCGTCCGAAGAGGAGTGGTTGGAAGTCATAAAGATGAATTGCCACAGGATGTGATTGAAGAATTCGATGAGTGGACCGATGATAATTTAAAAGATTTTAATTTAACAGTTGAAGAAATAATTTCATATCATAAATACTGATAAAAAAAATTAGAGCTCTGCGTAAGATAGGATTTTAACTTATATAAATATAAATATTTAATAGATTAAATTATTTTGTTGCCTTTTCTTTTGTTTATCTAATGAACCTTGTTTATCTAATGAACCTTTACTACTGAAGTGATTTTGATGAAACTTATCAAAGCGAGTGGTAGGTACCTGGTTCAGCAAAAAGTCCATTAGACCCTTTGGAGTACTTTTTGTTCTTTAAAGGAAAAGTTTCTAATATAATTTGTCTTATGAGGGGTTTCTACAGTAAATATTGATATATTATATTGTGGCCCCAAAGAGATCTTGGGAGACCTATAAAGCTCTGCCTAGAGTTATGTTGGAGGCCCCTACATCTCTCTTGTTTGAGGCCTCTACAACCCTGTTGGAGGCCCCTAGCTCTGTCGGAGGTCCTACAGTAAATTTGATCAATTTGTGGGGGGCCCAAGGGTGACCCCACGAACCTATTGTATAAATTAAACAAAAACTACAGTTCAGCTTTTTTCTAAGTATCTATTTTATTATGTAGTATAACTCTCTCCACAAAAAACTTCTTGATATGCCACTTTAAAAAAAAAAAAGATTTTTTTTCGGGAGCTTTGTTTAGATATATATGTACCTAGATATTGGCTTACACGATATAAACCAACTCAACGTGCAGACTTTTTTTAATTTTGTTAAAAATTTAATAAAATACAAAAGTGCGTATACGCCAGTTTAAGTGCAAAATCCAACGAGGTTTTGATGAGGTAAAGATATATTGGGTGGAAGGCAATGTTTTGATTTAACTAAAATTCTTTTTTCCAAATTCTGTTTTCAAAGTTCAACATCTCATAATTCAAAGTGCTGCTTTTTAAAATTCTGCTTTATAAAATTCTGCCTACAATAAAAAAAAGAAAAAGAGTTTGAAAAATGTAAAACAGCTCGGGCATCAATGCACGCTTTAATGCGCATTGTGGCAGCTTACCAACAAATTTCGACTCACTATGTTTATGTTTGACACGCCCTTAAAATACAATGGTGCGTCAACTTCACAACCCGGTATATATATACGTAGGGACTTTGAAAACGAATTCGAAAACGACTTTCCCAAGCTTAAGCTTGTTAGAACTTTATCGACGCCCTTTACGGGCTATGTCATAGGATTTATCTTAGGTTTCTTTTATGGGGATTAAATCCCCTGGGTATCTGATGTAAGTGTGACGGTAACAAGATTATTTCGTCTGCTTTACAAGTTCGGATGTGTAATTTGATTTATTAATTTAGAGCCGATTTCAATCATCAATTAAACTATCAAAGGAATAAATACTATAGCAACACGAACAACTTTTTGTTTTATCTGAAGAATAAAAACTATCTGAGGTTTAACTGACTATTGAAAAATTGGACCTAAGTAAAATAAAAGTCATCTGGAAAAATAAAAAACAATTTTTTTGATTTTAATAAAAAAAATATGATTGATTTTATTTCGTCATAGAAAAAAACACATTAAAAAATATTTTTTTTGGATATCTTAAAAAAATTAACTTTGTTGAGTAGTCTTTAGTTCGCTTATTAATAAAGTTATAATACTTATGTATAACTCCGTTACAACAAATATTTAAAAGGCTTAGTTTTAATCCCAAACAACCATCACAATTTCAGTTACAGCGAGCATAAAAACACCTGCTTTGTTCTAAACGTTAATAAGATAAGATAGATAGATAATTATTTATTTAAGAATTGGAATACAAAAGTTACTAAATAAATTCAAAACGTTAATAAAATGTATAATAAAATTACACAATGAAAAAAACAAAATCGTTTTTTTTTGGTCTGCATTAACTGTATATATTTTAACATTATACCATATAATTTAAAAATTAAAACATAATAAAAGTCAAAACACTACTAAATAATTTTCAAATATCAATTTAAGTGCACTCCGCACTTCTAACATATTAATGGTATTCGATATTTGTCATAGAAAAGGCATCCATAATGACAATGAGTATCCGAGAAAGAGAAGTAGTACCCCTATCTACTAATGCTTATGCATTCTAGAAATTTGTCATGTATTGCTTGTTGTTGTTATATTATTTTTGTAATCGAATACACGAAAATAGTCTTCAAATGTTATTTGTTTAGCATCGATTTCCTTTTCATTCTTATGGATTCGTGATACGTTTCCTCTGCCATCAAATTTGCATTCGTACATCTTCGATCGTAATGCCACAAACTCACTCATAACTCGGCCGCTGTGTCTATCTTTGAACAATCCTATTGCCTTTTCATTTACTTGAGGAATGTTCCAAACATTATTGCTCGGATAATCACTTGTATTAAATTGTTCTTTACAATCTTTTCTGATTACATTATACACATTTTCTTCTTGAATTTCATATAAAATGGAACCATTGTCTATGTAGCATAAACTGCATTTTTCAACGAATTTCTCCTTCATGTATTCATAATGAAAATCATATATTTTGGTTTTGGCCAAATCTTCGATGCACATCAGCAAATAATTTGGTCTGTCTATTTTAACTTCACTACTCTTAGATTCTATATAAGTGCTTTCATCATTCAAAACATCTATAGATCGGAATTCTCTTTTAGAAACCATATCATGCACCCCAAAGCGCTTTTCATATTTTGTAACTATTTTTCCTTTGTATTGTTGTAGTAGATTTGTTGATAAATAGTCAAAAATACCATAATTCATTCGTTCGAAGAGGTCTTTTTCAAAATTATTGTTTGATTCTGGGCAGAGTTTCATATTCCGTTCAATGTAAGGCTTCAACCATGCAGACTGTTTAAACTCTAAAATTCGATGAACTTTTACCAGTCGCAATCCACTTTTAAGAGCTTGTTTAAGGTAACGATAATGAATGATATAATTTGTCTTGTGATTTAATGTAGCTTTCAGTTGTCCATTTTCATATTCTGGGCAAAATGGAAGATCTTTGTGCTCGTAATGAGTATTTTCTGAATAATCTAGGTCTACTTCCAAAATATAACCAATCGAAGCTTCATCAGACACAGATTCAACATCAAATCCATCAAAATCTTCAACCCACTTGAACTGTCCATGGGGTAAGTATTGGCACATTGCCCATTCGTAGAGATAATTTGCATCGAAGTTTATCAAGTATTTTACTTGTTCCTGATTGTTGTAATTTGCCAGATTGACATTGTTGGCTTTCGAATACTGCATCTTGCATTGAATTAAACCTCCTCTTGTTCCACTTTGAAAAAACGAATATATATCCATGTCAGTAAGTAGTTCTAACGTAACATCGGTTTTTCTTAGCATCACATCCCACGAATAATCTGGTAGGTTGTGGTAATAGCTTGGATCTAATTCGAATTCATCTAAACACTTTTCTCGGAAATTTTCGAATACATCAGCCAAAAGCAGAATTGACCTTTTCAAATGAAGATCAGAATATTCGCCAAAAGTTTCCAATTTGAATTCATTCCAAATACGAGTGGCATTTTCGTAGTCTTCAGCAGCTACATCTTTAAAGTCTGATATTGGTGGAAAGGATGTTGCTGAAAATATGTCATGCTCACTAAAATAACGTTCATCAGGATAAATAAGTTTTTTGTTCAGAAGTTTAGATTCATCTTCAGACATCTCCGACAGCAAAACCGGAAGTTCACTCATATCTGAAGCCAAAGTATATATGTCTTCATTGATTAATTCAAATGAATTGATAAATTTAAACTTAATAACGCAATCACTAAACTTAATGAAAGATATAAACTGTTTCTTTGTTCTCGGCTGCGTGTTCATATCAGTTCGATTAAAGTAATTTGTTTCTAGGTACTCCATTAGCAAGAGCGAATCATGTTCTTTGCGATTGTGTACAAAAACTGAAATTGTACGATGGTCTCTGAAATTCATGTTGCAAATCTCATGTGCTGGGCCTCGAAACTCACCCGTGAAGCTACAGTTGTTTCGCACTTTTTTAGATTCTTTAGTAATTGGTTTCTCACAAATATAGCATTGATTATTCTTATCAAACAATTTGCGATCTTTTTTAGATAATTTAGCTTTGGGTAAATTGCAAACAAAAACCGTTTCGACGTTTTCAACAAATGTCTTAAGGACATTGGCAAACCACTGCATACAATCGTCTCCTCGATGGAATTGGTAAGATGATAGTGATGAATCGTGCGTGCATTTAACATACAAGCCTATAGAATAAGGTATTTGTTTGTCTTCCTTTAATCTACACTTGTAGTCAACGTATATAGCAAAAGGGGCCTTTTTCTTCTTCATAATCTTTTTGATTGAAGACAAATGATTTATAAGACTGGACTCTTTGGAAGCCAAACGTATTGAGCTAGCATAAATAAGTTGGCAGATCTGCTGGTGATCTTCGAATTTCTTTTTAGCACTTGTGTGATATAAGCAATAATTGCAAATAAATTGTACTGATTTTTTTAAACTTAACTGACTAGAAAGCAAACGCGACATACTTCTTATCCAAACATAATGATAATTTCTTTTGGAACTATCTTCGTCTTCTGAATCGGTCTCTTCAGAGTATTTATCTTTTATAAGCAACAAATTGATATGTTTTTCTTTTGGCCTCCTAGAAACATATTCAGGCAAAACCGTGTATTTGCTTCTTCTGTCTTCATCTGTATTCAACTGCAATATGAAAACATTTATCGAAATGTTGTTTTGCTTCTCAAAGCATGGTATTTGGTGAATTTTCATTGGAAAAAGAATGCCATTCAAATTTAACTGATTTGTATATTCTACATATTTGTTTATTCTGACTGCTTTCGGTGTTGGATAAAGTGCTGAAAGTACAGCCCACATGAAGCATTTATTATCCCTGTTTTCAACATTTACGCATGCTTTTCTCAGTTGAATTTCCTTGGGAATTTTGACGTATGAATTACCCTGAAGTACTTTTAATGGATTCATAACTATTTTCAAATTAATTATTGCTGATAGGCTCCATCCACTATCCCGTTCTTGATGTTCGAAAAACTTTGCCAGAATCGGATCTCGAAATTGTTCAAAATACCAACATTCGAAATCGTCATTTTTGTAAAGTTTTGAAGCGTCAGCGTCGAAGTGAAAAAGTTCGAAGATTTTGTTTTGGTTTTTGATAATTTTAAATTCACAACAAAATACAGCGTTTAGTACAAGAGCAGTTGTTTTTTTGAAATTATTATTGATTTTAACTTTAATTATTTTTTTGCAGTCGTCGAAAAATACATCAGGATCGATATGTGCCTTATTGACCACAAATCCAGTTATTACTCTAGAAAAGATAAGAAAAAATTGAATTGAGTAAATAGTAGAACTACATAAATAAAGTATTTTTGCATTATAGACAACACCCCTTATTTATAAAGAAAAAATAGTTATTTCAGCTCCCGTGTTTAGGAAAACTACATCATGGAATGAAAATGTTCCGGACTCAAATGGAGCACTTACCAAATGCCTTTGGTTTGAGTCCAGAAAATTTTTATTCCATGGTGTAGTTTTCCTAAACACGGGAGCTGAAATAACTATTTTTTCTTTATAAATAAGGGGGAATATGGTCAGTTAAATTATCTCTGTTCTTTATTACATGTTATGAAAAAAGCTAGGAGGTGTAGGTTCAGACTAGAAAGAAAACATTACCTAGGAGCTCTGTTCAGGGCCGTTGGGGGAAACTGCGGGGCGCGACGGAAAAATACCCAGCCTTTCATATATAACCTTGTTTTTAATTATATACCTAATGCTACGGCCAAATGCCTATTTTTAATTGCATGGCACTAGTTAGAAATGAAAATGAATAGAAACAATGATTAATTTTCTGTAAGTACAGTGGATCGACAAAAAATGTGTTTATTGTCTAATCAACCACACGATTATTGTCCAGATGAAACGGCCGGGATGTAAAGAAAATATTTCTGCAAACGAGTAGATGGGAGTTCGAACCTAAACCTCTAAGTTAGCAATCAAGATCTACATACAGTGCGCTATTATTGTCAACCGCATGCTTGTAAGTAATGGAAAAATATGTATTATTACAAAATTATAATGAAGATTTTTTACTTTGAAAACAAAACAGATTCAAATAGTACCTAATAAAAAAAAGTATAGTTTAAGTTGTAAAATCTTCATCTCCTTTTGCTCTTAACAAAGTTAACTCATGTGTACCTGTAAATAAATGGTTTGATAAAGAGAACAGATATCTTCGCAAACTGTCATTTGTATATCTAAGACTGTTTAGATCAACAAACTCCCAATTTTTTAAACATATCTACCTCCATGTCAACAAAGAGTTTAAAAAAATGTGTTTGGCAAAAAAAAAAAAACTGATTATCTTAAAAATCAAGCAAAAAAAATTGGAACACTGCAAAGATTCCAAATCATTCTGGAGTAATGTACGCGAACTTGGCGGTCGGTTTCAGTGTATGAAGAGTTATCTACACACTAGCAGCTCATTTTAAAACTCTTTTGTTGGCCGATGAGACCCTTCATACCTTTGATTACGCATTGCCTGATGTTGAAGTTAGTGAACTGGATATGTCAATTTCTTTTTCCAAAGTAATGAGGCAAAGTTAGCACTGATTATAATGAGGCCGAAGTTTTTTTCTAACACTAATATTGATCTAACGTCTAAGTACCAAGTATTTAGCGCAAGAGTTAATGCCTACATGTCATATGGAGTGCAAGTTTTCGGTTACATGCCTCAGGAAGCTTTCGAGAGCCTTCACAGACATTTCTTCAAGAGATTATTTCGATTGCCTAATTCGACTCCTAATTATGCAATACACGTGGAGTCAGGTATAGCCCCTATTTATATACAAACTTTAAAAGCAAATGCGGACTTTATTACTACGATAATGAAAAGAAGTAATACTGGACTTCACAAAACCATTTTGAAAAAACTACTCCAAATAAATGCTACCCCTTTCAAAGAATGGAACCAGCTCACGTTAAGCCATGACTTTGTTCTGTCTCTGTCGGAGTCGAATGTGGACGAATGACTTGATTGCCAAAGTTGGCAGCAGAATGTTCCCCGAAAACCTTGCTAGGGCAACTTTCTCTACATCTAGAAATATCTACAGACAATTAAATCACCCGACTTGTATCAAATGAAAACTATTTTCGCAGTGAATTTTCGGCAGAAATTATGAGTATCATTTTTAGAACCAGAGTTGAAATCCTAAACTTTAACTTTATTCCGCACCGTAACGATCTGTCGCAACTTTGTAATTTATGTAATAGACGAGACATAGAAAATATTAATTACTTCTTGGCTATCTGTCCAATTTTACAGGAAATCCGGCGGCGGTTGTATTTCCAAGAAAGTTTTCTATCGCTACCAAAACTATACGAAATTTTAAATGGTGCAGCCGGGTTGCTTAGTCTTTTTAAATATTTCCCACATGCGCTAACTTACCGAAACAGTTTCGTATAACAAAGCCTATAACTTTTTTATATACATAGATATTGCAGTTTAAACTTTCGTTTGATGTTGCAAAGCATTCATAATTGCTCTTTTTCTTTTGTGTTTCAAGTCACTTAAAATTGGTATGTTTCAAATCATTTAAAATTAAATTCATTTAAATTTTTTAGATTAAAAAAAAAATAAAAATCGACTAGAACACTTTTATCAAATTTATTTATATGATTCATTTCAAATATCATATCAGGTAGACGGCAGGATTGACATGTCCTTATTTTTAAGAAAACTTTGTAAAGCTTGTTGATGAAATAAAGAATTTATCTATCTATCTTTCTTATAAATTAAAAAAATTGCCATTCGAGTTGGTTTGTATTCGACGAAATGTTTTCTTATTTCATACTGACTTTCGTAGCTTTCTGAGCAGCAAAAATACTTATAATTACATTGAAATTTAATTTCTTTACCAAAGGTGTTTCAATGCGTAGTAAAGCAAGTCCTCAAAACACAAGCAGAGCAACACGAATGTTTTCATTCGCATTCAGCAAACTCAATAATGGAAGTTTTGCTAATAAATTAGCTTCATAAATATGTTTTCAATGTTTCTGGTCCCCTTATTTTTGCGTATAAGACTAAAGTGTGCCATACACGAGCGAGCCGAACGGCTCGAAACCAATTTGGTTCGTGGTTTTCCAACTGGTTGAAAATCCAAATGGTTCAGCACCGAACCTTTTTGAAGCCACTCAGCAACGACATCCCGAGCCGAGATATCTCAGTACATGTACATCCTCGACGACAACATCATCACGGACAACGAGCAAACAGTTTCGTTCTACGCTGACACTGACCCTGCATATCACCGATGCTAAATGCCAACCAATCCCCCCACCTAAACCACAACTCGACAACCGGGACGGAACACCCCGGGGACATTAAAGTCAACCGACTTTTAGAATTCATTTTTTGACATGTATTTTATATTTTAAGACAAATTATAAGATTAGGCTCCCTTTGTGCCAAAAAGTCAAATTGTAAATATTGTTTTGTTCAATAAATATATATATATGTACATACATATACGAACCTTTTTAACATTTTTTATCCAGTATAAAATGCCTGAAGCCAATTGGCTCCGAGCCGTTCGGCTCGCTTGTGTATAGAAATCCCCCCTCTATCCCCTCGTCGCATCAGCCCTAGCTGTGTCTATTACCCCTCCCCCTATTTACGTAGAGACGCATTTCGCATAGAGAAAGGGGTTAATTTTCTTAAGAACTAAATTATTAAACCCATTTGGTTTTTGAAATTCGACTAAATATTGATCATAACGCTACTTGCAAAACTAATACTTTATAACATAAATACATATATTTTTGAGAAAGTCATGAGAATATTTTTTTTTTTGTTTTCAACTTTTTTTTTCTCCAAATTTCAAAATTATCGAAAACTATTCACCTTAACAACTTTATTAAACATTTGACATTTTTTCAACGACTACTTAATTATTTGTACATAGAACATGGTCATAATAATACAAACAAATATGTGTAAAATTTCATTGAAATGGCTTAACGTTAACATGTGTGTTACTGAGCAGTTGGGATTTACATAAAAATTACACCAAGTTTGTACAACCTTCTTACTCAAAAAATAAAGTGTAAAAGTTAATGATAAAATCTTTAAATTTGACCGAAAATGCCATTCCGCGAATTTTGCAACCTCCCTTAAGGACTATCAAAATAAATAATTTTTAGTTTCAACAAACAAAAGACTGATATCATCATCCAACTAACTTAAAAGTCTCTATCTATTCTCGCGAGCATCACCACCGGACACAACCAACTGGGTTACCACAAGAAAAATATACAAATCAGTATGAATGACTTATGAAGAGGATGTTGTGACAAGGAGAAACATGAGGATACTCCTCACTACCTGTGTCAATGCCTTGCACTAAGTCATCTGAAAAACAGGCACCTCGGGAGACACTTCTTCAACGGCATAGAGGAACTCTCTGACATTTCAAGCAAAAACATATTAAAATTTATCAACGCTTCCAAGTTAACTTGACAATTCTTAAACCCTATGAACCAGTCGACTACCAGCGAAAACGACTGAAAAACGCCACGTGTTTTTAGTAGAAGCGGCAACAAACGGAGAGTGGGCACCTCGCCCATTCACAAAGTATTGCTACTCCTACGGTGAACGCCAGCAACAGTGAGTTGAAGGGACAACCTTTCTCAAGATTAGTAAAATCCTCTTGAATAAAGGAATCAACAAATCTGACATACAAAGCCATCACATACACCAACCACTGATCTATCAAACTCACCCACCAGACGTTGCGAGGAGCAACTGCTCCTACGGGCCTGATGGAGGTATAATTTACCCATCAGGAGGGCGGAGAGGATCACGTCCCTATAAGACAATGGTGCGTTAACATCTCCTCAACCCGGTGATTATGTGCTAACAGATAATTCAATATCTTGAAAGCACCCTCCGACATTTTGGTCTATAGCCTGCTAAAACTCCACCAACGCCCTAAACGGACTAAGTCATAGGTTTAATCATAGTTTTATTGATATGGGGATCAAATCGCTGGGGTATCACAATGGATCTACATTGATCTAAGTGTGACGGTAACAAGACCGACTGTCAGCCCACTAACATAACCACATCAACCGTCTGGAGACGCACAAAACGTTTCATTTATTAATGTCAGAATTTTGTAAGACCAGAATTGTGTAAACCATAGAAAATAAGTAAAATTTAAAAGACTCATTTTTGACTCAGTCAGAATTTCGACCCCATCAACTCAACATCAAAACTCTTAAGCAGCGTCCACATTATGCCGACCAACATTGTTGATTTAAATTGTCGATAAACATGCTAGTGTGTACGTGTTTAAGTGTATACTTACTTGCGTCAATGCAAACACTCATTTACGTAGGTACCTACTCATTTCTACGTCCATTTCTTTTTAAATAACAATAAAAATAAGACAATAAACGAAAAAAAAAAACAGTGTCTTATTACACAAATAAAAAAGAAGAGAATACCTACACAGGCTAAAAACAGCGCATGCGCAATACAAATGACGGCTGTGTTCAACAACCTTGTTGATTTCTATCCATTTGAGTCGGGTTACGTTCGGGTCAGCAAAAGTTGATAGACTCTGTTTATTTACACGTCCGCATTATCTCAACATTGTTGATCAGCTCTGTTGATATACACAAATCAACATAAAGTGGACGCTGCTTAATGCCGTTTTCCATTGGTTTCACTCAAGGTTTCACTCATTCTGAAATCCAATGAAACAGCCCAAGATGCTTCTACTCAGTTCTGGGCTTTGGTATCTGTATAGTTGAATCTTCAAATACAAATTATTTGCTACCACACAAAAAGTGAAATGTAAAACACAAGTGCATAAACTCAGAACTTCCAAATTATTTTTTTTGTTTCATTTTTTCATAATTTGTTTAATAAAATTTATCAAAAACTTTGATTTTGGATGCAAATTAAATTAAAATGGAAAGTTAAAAAAAAATACGAAGTACATTGCAGTTTTGTTGTGACGTTTTAGTTTAAATGTATAAGTGCTTCTTGAGTGTGTTCTGATTTGAAATTCAGAATCGAATTTCTCTTCTCAGAATAGTCAGAAGCGTATCTGTTGTGCCAATTAGATTCTGAGAGAAAAATTGAGAATATATTGCCCTTCATACTGACTCTTTCCGCAAGTGAGTTATGAAGGGCTGAACCTTGCCTGACCAGCTCGTCAGCCCGTTCGTTCCCCTCAATGCCACTGTGACCCGGAACCCAGATAAGAGTGACCCTGAGATTAGTGTTCAGACTCAGAAGCTCATCCTGGCATTGTCGTACTAATTTTGAGGATGATGTAGCTGAATTAATGGCATTGACAGCCGCTTGACTGTCTAAGAAAATAGCTGTATTTGGGTTCTGTTATTTCGGTTGTTTAAGTAGCTTGCATGCTTCCCTGATTGCCAGTACTTTAGCCTGAAAGACACTACCAAAGTCAGGTAGCCGAAAAGACCTGGATATATTTAGGGACTCTGAAAAAATACCCGCACCAACACCGCACTCCATCTTTGACCCATCAGTAAAGATAGTTGTGTCGAAGTCTTTTGTCACGACGTCATCATTCCAATCCTTTCTTGATGGGAATATAACTGTAAAATCTTTACCGAGGCTCTTTGAAGGGGCGCAGTAATCAGCGGGAGTCGAAAACATTTCGGTTGGAATTAAACCTGTAATGTTGCTGTGCCCATAGGGTTTGGCAAACCAGGAGTTCGATTCTTTTATGTCGAATTCCTTACAACCATTTGAAGTCGATTTCATTAAAAAAATTCTTGGTAGAAGGAATTTAAAAAAAATTCGATTTTTTTGTGAGTGTGTGAGTGCAATTTGACAGGAATTTTGTTGTCGCACAAAAACTATGAAGTAGTGCGCGCTAAGCAAATATTAAAGTGTATTTTATTTTCGCGTTGTTTTGATAATTTAAAAGCAAATATATTTCGTCTGATAATTGAAAAACATCAAAAACAATTGTGCGCGTAATCAAGTAAAAAATTACAATCCAAAATTAATCCACACACAGCAGCGAGGATCTATTCTGAATATTTCACTAGGGGATGAAGAAAAATAATTTTGCAACGTGTTTTCCTCGCGAATTGTATGTTATTTTAATGGGATTTTTTGTTTCTTGAAGATACGCACAGTTATCTCTACTTTTTTTCATCATTCACTTAAATATTAAACAATTAAGAACACTTAAACGTTTGTTTTCTTTTTTAACTTCGCCACAAAATTGTAATGAGAACATTTAATTCCATCTTGATGCCTAGAAATGTCAAATCTTGATAGTGTGTGTGCGATTGGATGTGAAATCTAGCTAAAAACGCAAGATTTGTTTGACAGCATTAAAATCGATTTTGTTTAGAAAAAATTCGATTTGTTCAGAAAAATTCGAATTTTTTTGGTTGTAAGGAATTCGACATTAGTCTTATCGCGCTGCAAGATACCAGGTATTCAATGTGTAAATCTAGTGGTAAAATGTGCAGAAAAACACCTAAAGCATCTGTTGGACAAGACCGAATAGCCCCTGTGGTGCCAATGCTAGCTGTTCTTTGAACCTTCCTAAGTTTGTTGGTATTATACAAATTTTTTAATGCTGGCCACCACACAATCGAACCATACGTGAGAATAGGTCGCACCACGGCTGTGTATGTCCATAAAATCATTTTTGACTGGGGGCCCCACCTTTTACCAAAAGTTTTGCGACAGGCATAGAAAGCTATGCAGGCCTTCTTAACCCGTTCTTCAATGTTTAATTTCCAGTTTAATTTAGGGTCGAGAACTACACCCAGATAATTTGCACTGGAGGAGAGTGAAAGTGTTTGACCGTTGAGTCGATGTAGATTGAAGGGGTCTATCTTTGTTTTGGTAGTAAAAAGCATAAGTTCAGTTTTGCTTTGATTAATACCTAGTCCGCAGCTCGCAGCCCAGTTACTAACCTTCCTTAAAGCCACCTCCGTGATCTCACTTATCACAGGGGTAAACTTACCCGACACTAGTAGCGCCAAATCATCGGCATACGCCTTCACTCCACCCCTCTCTAACTTAGCGAGAATTTTATTCATGACTAAAAGCCAAAGAAGAGGAGACAGAACGGCACCCTGGGGTGTTCCTCTACTGACGTATTTTGTTGAAATTGTATTTCCTAACGTAGATTGAATCCTTCTATCCCTGAGCACGGAAACTATCCACTCCCGGATGTAGAACTCTGCACCAAAGTCAATAAGGGCTTCTAGAATGGACTCAGTTAGGACGTTGTTGACAGCCCCTTCTACATCTAAGAATGTGGCGAGTGTATATTCTTTGAAGTTAATAGTTTTCTCAATTGTACGAACTACCTCGTGAAGGGCCGTCTCCGTGGACTTACCCTTTAGGTATGCGTGTTGAGAGTTTTCGAGAGGGCATCCAACTAGGATGTCCCTGATGTGTTTGTCTAGGATGCGCTCCATCGTTTTAAGCACGAAAGAGGTCAGACTAATTGGTCGAAAATCCTTCGCACTCTACCAAGTCTTGCTGAGTCTTTTATGTTTTCTATTGACTCGCAGTACTCTCTCCAGTGAAGTAGCGACTAGTAGCGGTTTATTAAAAAAAAAAATCAAAACCTAACCCTAAGCCGGAATAATATGAAAAAATGTATCCATGAACGTTAATTTATTTGTAATTTTCTAAAACAATTTAATGGGGCATATTCATAGTCGCAGACAGACCCAGGTTTAACTAAACTACAGTTTAAGACAATTTTGGCTCAATTAATACAGACTGATTTTAATTAAAAATTGTTGGATTTATATTTTTATGAGATAATTAACTTAAAAAAATAGAATCAACGTCCGAAAATTCAACTTTTTTTAACTTAGACACAGCTCTGAAATGACAATGAATACGCCCCAGTGTGTTAATGTAATAAATGTAAGTTAGTAGTTATTTTGTCAATATGGCCCTTTTTAAAAGTTGCGGAACGTCCTTTGACACCCAGTCGCCCTTGTTTGGGACGAATTTATATTGTAAGTAAGCCACAAAGAAGAGCATTCGTAGCGGAATAAATCCGAAGGAATGTGGCTGGAGATTTTAACGCGACTTTCCATGTTATAACTAAACGAACATCGACAGATAAAATCAACGCACGCTTGATTGCTTTCTCAATGTGAAAACATACCAACAAATTTCGACTCGCTATCTACATATATGGAGTTAGCAGTTTTCAACAATAATGAAGCAAGGAAATTATGTTGCTGCACTTTGGGCATGAAGTGTTTTTTGATAGGTTTCCGATGGAAGCTTTCCGTGGGAAAGAATTTTTCTTTCTGATTATTTGATAGCTGCTTTTAATTGATATTAGTTTAATTGTGTTTTTTACTAACCGACAAATTAAAATCACATACCTACATAAATTATTGAAACTTAATTATAGCGCAGAAAGTTCCAACAAAATTTACAAAAGCTGTTGGACTGAGGTTACTAGAACGTACTAGGATACTAAAAACGAAAATCTAACATTTGCAGCCATTTAAGTTATTGCTAATACTAGTAGGGATGATCGAGTGGAATTCTTAATATCAGTTATTTACAAAAAAAAATAATTTAACAAGTTCGGAGTTGTGTAATTTGCTTCATTAATTTATTCCGTTTTCCTTTGGACGTCCGGAAGCGTCCAGAAGCGTCCGGAAGTCTTCTAAAACCATTCCATTGGCACAAAAAATACGCTTCTGACGATTCTCAGAAGAGACATTCGGTTCTGAAATTGAAATCAGAATCCACTCAAGAAGCACTAATACATTCAAACTCAAACGTCACAACAAACTGCAATGCACTTCAAGTTTTTTTTAACTTTCCATTTTAATTTATTTCGCATCCAAAATCAAAGTATTTGATAAAGATTAATTACAAAATCAAGAAAAAATTAATCAAACAATATTATTTGAAAGTTTGGAGTTGATACAGTCGTGTTTTACATTTTACGTTTTGTGTGGCAGCATATAATTTCTATTTGGTTATTCACCTATACATATACCAAAACTAAGAATTGAGTAGAAGCAACATGAAGCGTTCCATTGGATTTCAGAATGGGTGAAACCTTGAGTGAAACCAATGAAAAACGCCACTAGTCAAATAAAAGTCATCTGGAAAAATAAAACGCCATTTTTTTGATTTTAATAAAAAAAAAATTGATTTTATTTCGCAATGCAAAAAATACACATTCAAAATATTTTTTTTTAAATCTTAACAAAATTAACTGCATTGAGTAGTTTTTACTTCGCTTATTAATAAAATTATGATACTTTACTTATAATAACTCTGGTACAACAAATATTTAAAAGGCTTAGTTTTAGTCCATGGTGTCCACTATTTTTCAAAATAAATTTCCCTGACTTTCCCTGACCGATTTCAAAATTTTCCCTCAGGAAAATTGAGGTCGAACCTCACAGTCAAAGGACAATGGCCAAATTGGGTCCAGCAGCAAAAAGAACGGCCTTCTTATCATATAAAGGTATTTGTTAATGCATTCCTTATCCGTTAACCGTTTGTCCAAATTCGCTGTGTGACAAAAGTTATTTAATTTTGATTAAAATGAGTTTTAGGGTAACAAATCCTTTTTTCCTTAGTTTTTCTTTAATATTTTGTGTATTTTTCGCTCGATTTAAGCCATTTTTTGGAAATAAGTTCTTCGAACCCATGATAGAATACCTGAATTTTTAAAGTTATGTTTAGGGGTCGCAAGCATCAATTTTATGCAAAAAGCAGTTTTTGAAGCATTTAATTTGTAAAAAAAAACTAATATTAGTTTTTAAGTAATAATTTTTGGTGTCAAAACCATCTCTGGAAAAAATCAAAAAATATCAATTTTTACCTCATTTATCAGAATGAAAATAGGTATTGTTTTTTATCTTTTGCAATTCGTAAAACAACTTACAAAACGACCCTCAAAACCACATTTATATATTACTAGCGGAAACGCCCGGCGTTGCCCGGGTCCCTTTTGTTAAAGGATAGTTTGGTAACAAATCTTGAAAAAAAATTTCCCGTGGAAAATAGTTTTCCTTGAAAATATTTCTGCTATCGTGAATATCTCTGAAATAAATTCGATGAATTGACCGCCCAATTCCACAGGAAAACTTATTCCCGACATCAATAAATTTTCAACATCATTCATGTTCTCAATTTTCAAAGGATAGAAATATTGTGCAAGTGTTAATTATAATTAATATAAAAGCTTAACTATATATTCAAGTACTTCTAAATATCTATGCTAAGGACACCTACTTGTAAGAAAATATTTGAAAAATTTATATGGTTTGCTATCATGCCCCCAACTATCAACTGTCAAAGCAAAAGGTGTGATTTTTTCGGATTTTTGACATTTCACCACCATCACTGTCAAGTGCGATTTTTTTGATTTCCACTGGACTTGGAGTGCAAAATCCACCTCCTTAATCGATTGGCGCTCTCAGATCTTGACATTTCGACACCTGTCAAATTGAAAAGTGAAATATTTTATTTTCTGTTGGTGCTAAAGTGCTGGCCAAGACATTGGGTAATAACACCCTCCTTAATCAATTGGCGCCCTTAGATTTTGACATTTCGACACACGACCTGCAACGTACAGAAGAGAGGAGCAGTTTTTGCTCTTGCATTGCTGTTACCATTTTTGTTATCATTGTGAATGATTTACTCTACGGTGCGAATGTTTCTCACTGATTTGGGAGATTGTGAAAGTATTCGCCGTGTTGATTTCAACATAACTAAATGTTCACCGACCATGTAAATCAAACATGATTGGTTAAGGTTTCACCTTCCACCACAATCCAATCAACAACCAGCGCATTTTTACTTACTTGAGAATTATATCATGCCATTCATTAGCCTTTCATCACTACTTATTATATTTTCCAAAATTCTAACATTCACTTACACATTCAACAAAAATCAGGCAAAAAACTCATATGCACTTGAAACGTCAAATCACAGAGCTCGCTTTGTACAACGCTCATGTCTTGTTTAAAAAGTTATATTTTTCGCCATGTCGGTCGCTGCATGTGGACATAGATTTTTTGGACTCCATTGGATTTTTTCTCGACATGTTCATAATCCTGCCATCTGTTTAATCGAATCAGTCTTTAAAATTGTATGGTTGTCTATTAATATTTTGCATGTATTTAAATAGTGAGACAACGACCTCTCCAAAGACATCTAAATTTTGAAATTCGGATAAGTACTTTCCGATTTATATCCCATTTTATGCAGATAAATTGACAATTTTAAATTTTTTTCTGGATTTTATCTGTAAAAAATATTTCTAAATATTTTTATTAGACTTTCAAGGTTTATAATTTTTAAATTTAAAAATATTTTATGGGCGTGGTGAAAATATAAAAATAAAAGTCGTTGAAAAAGCATGATCGATTCTGCATTTTTTTTTTGGTAAATAAATCAATAAAACTAATTTTAGAGTGGCTTTTGTTCTAATAATCACTTAACTTTTACAAACAATATTTAAGAAGAGGATTAAATCAATTGGTGTGTTGGTTTTGTTTTTCAAAATTTATCAATTTTGCATTAAATTTTGCACTGAAAGTACCAAAAATCGAATTGATTTTTCACTAAATCACATTTTTTGTATGAATTTTTTCCAAGATTTTACAAAACCTTTAACACAGCAATTTAGATTATATATTTCTACCTCAAATTCATGTATCAATTGTTATGAACTATTAAGTATTACTCAAGTTTGAAGCCTCTTTAAATTGGCTAAATAGAGCTTTATTGTGATTTACACTCCGCTTCAACTGAATAAGCACAAACATTTTCTATGATTATGTTGTCGATTTTTTTCAAGCCTTTCGTGTTAATGTAACATTTGATGATGCTAACTGTTTCCTTATGGTGTTGAGAAACGAAATCAGAAAGAAAAAGTCAAAAAGTACCGCTATTTTTTCTCTGGCTCTCTTACAAAGCGTTCCAAATGGAAAAATGCTGATTTTTTTTGCGTCAACTGAATAGACACAAATATTCAAATTTGAAATAAAATCTATTGGAATGAAATAAAACAACTTTTTCTTTAAATAGTTTTTTTATTAGTTAGTTCTAGTAGTGGGTACTGCCACCTTTATTCATAATGACTTCATACATTCGGTCCGGCATGGAATCGTACAGCCCCTTTAAGTAGTCCAGAGAAATTTCCCTCCAGGCTAATTGAATGGCTGCAATAAGGGATTCTCTGTCCTCAAACTGACGGCCAGACTCATAAACTTTTCGCACCAACCATCCCCAAACATTTTCAATAAGGTTCAGGTCGGGTGAGTACGGTGGCCATTGAAGCAATTCCACATTCTGGTCCTCTATCCACTTTTTAATAATGCGCGCCGTGTGGATGGGGGCGTTGTCCTGCTGAAAAGTCCATTTTATTGGTCCAAAAGTATCCGCCAATTTAGGAAAATTTCTTTCCAAGATTCCCTTGTAAGTAACTGCAGTCATTTTACATGTTTGGAACTCAAGCTCAACAGTACCATAGTAGCTAACTGCACCCCATACCATAACACCACCTTCTCGACTATGATGCCGCGCTAAGAATAGTTCTTCTTTCCTCACATCGTGAAAGTAATAATTGAAGCCATCAGGGCCATCAAAATTAAACTTCTTCTCATCGGAAAAAACCACGTGACGCCATTCATTTTTCCAAGTCATATAGAGTCTAGAGAATTCCAAACGCTTATTTTTCCGTTGATCATTTAGCGGTGGTTTCTTTTGAAGTTTCATTCGTTTTAGGTAATTTGCACTGTTTATTACTCTTCGTACTGTTGAAACACTTGCACTTACACCGGCTTTTTGTTTTATTTTGGCTGCAGAGTCACAAGAATTGGAAGCACATCTTAAAATTGATCTTCGATCAACTGCAGTTGTTGCCGTTTTTTTACCTCCTTTCATGTTTTTTCCGTACGAAATTTTATTTCTTAAGTAGGAATAGATCACACTGAAACTTCGATCAATTTTTTTAGATATAGCACGCCCGGTGAGTCCTTGTTCTCTTAACAAATCGATTTTAGCCTTTTCAACAGTATTTAAAGATTTTGATCTACCCATCTTTACTTAAACTTTAATTAAACTTCTAAATTGCACGTAAAACACTTCAACTGTTGATCTAATGTGTAAATCACCTCAAAACGCTCATAAACAATGAATATAATGACCTTGTGTCTATTCAGTTGACGCAACAAAAATCTGCATTTTCCATATGGAACGCTTTGTAAGAGAGCCAGAGAAAAAATAGCGGTACTTTTTGAATTTTTCTTTCTGATTTCGTTTCTCAACATCATACGGAAACAGTTAGCATTATCAAATGATACATTAACGCAAAAGATTTGAAATAAATGGAAAACATATCAAAGAAATTTTTTGTGCTTATTCAGTTGAAGCGAAGTGTATCTCATTAAATTGCCCCTACTTTTTTTCCCTTTAGATTTACAAATATAAAATTACTAAAATATTTGTAGAAGAATGTAACACCTTTAATTGTGTCATTAGTTTTTCAAAAAATTTAAATTTTTCATTAACTTTTAACAATTTTCTAAGTAAATACACTCAAAAGGTAGCATTTTTTGCATTATGGCAAATTCTTTCTCTTTTAACAATTTATTTTGTCATGAAAGTGAATTATTTTTTTATTTTTATAACTTTTTTTGCCTTATAACCTTTCATTTGATACCTCATTTATAAATATCAAAAAAGTATTACCTATGTTATGGCCATTTACAGGTATTTTATGTATATTTTAACAAAAAGAAAAAATTTTATCGACCAACTGGATTTTTGCATAATTTTTCTTCCAGTTATGTTTAAAAATCCATATTAAAGCTTGTGGTTATCGTAGAAACATGTTTTATATACCAAAATAATTTTTGATTCGTATAAATTATTAAAAAAATTAAATTTTGATAATCGGTTAAATAAAAAGTAACAATATTCACTATTTAGTCAAAATAATGCTATTTAATCTGTTTAAGCGTAATAGTCTTTAAAATTGTATGGACGTCTATTAATGTTTTGCATGTACTTAAATAGTGAGTCAATGACCTTTCCATCGACATCTAAATTTTGAAATTTGGATAAGTACTTTTCGATTTTTAGCCAATTTTATGCAGACAAACTGACAATTTTAAATTTTGTTCTGGATTTTATCTGTAAAAAATATTTCTAATATTTGAAATTATTTTGTGAAGCTTGTGAGCAATGTGCAGTTATGTTTTATATATCAAAATTTTTATCAAATTTTCAGGTTTTATAATTTTTAAATTTGAAAATATTTTATGGGCGTGGTGAAATTATAAAAATAAAATTCGTTGAAAAAGCATGATTTTTTGGTAAATAAATAAATTAAACTAATTTTAGAGTGGTTTTTGTTGAAATAATCACTAAACATTTATTAGCAATATTTTAGAAGAGGATTAGAGCAATTTGTGTGTTAGTTTTGTTTTTCAAAATTTATCAATTTTTATTAACTTTTGCATTTAAAGTACCAAAAATCGAAATGATTTTTCACTAAATCACATTTTTAGTATGAAGTTTTTTAAGATGTTGCAAAAATTTTAACACAGAAATTTATATTATAAATTTTTATATCAAATTCATGTATCATTTGTTATGAACGATTAAGTATTACTCAAGTTTGAAACCTCTTATTTTGGCTAAAAACTTTTTTCCCGTTAGATTTGTAGAAGAAAGTAACACCCATAAATGTGCATCCTTTGTTTTATTTTAAATATATAAATTTTTGATTAACTTTTAAATTTAAAGCACAAAAAATAAGTTAATTTTTCATTAAAACGCATTTTTAGTACATATTTTTTTAATATTTTGCAATAATTTTTACACACAAATTTAAGCTATAAAGGAGAATGGGCAAAGTGGTCTACCCACTCAACAGTAATGTGTTGTATGTCGTTGAAAAGGTAATTTTACTGACTTTATTTCATTGTATGACCATTAAGCTCTAAACTATGGGGTTCGTGAGATATTCGGAATCAAAGCACCGAAAAAGACAATAATGCATTTCGTCATTGGTAGTGTGTCCTCATACCTACATTAATCTGTGATACGTCGTTGAAAAGCTTATAGCATCTGCTTCATTTCATTATATGGCAGTTAAGCTCTAAACCATGGGGTTTGTATATATGTTCCTATTGAGGGGACGAATACAATCGCGTCATAGTAGAGCCAAGAAATACTACACATATATACTTATAAATAGAGGTAGGGAAGGACGAGAGGCTTTTAAACACTTTTATTGTTCATGCTTGACGGGGCGCCGAACTTTCGGTACATGTGCACATAATGTATCAATTTTGTGCTATATGTGCATAGCCCGGGATCAAAATGGGTTTACACCACCTGCGGACCGCCTTAGTAATGTCATACTGGACGAAAGTATGATATAAATGTAAAAAAAATTCAAATAAAATATTATAAGTGTGTTTTTTTTATTTATGTTTATATTTTGTATCAAAATACCTCTTAAACCCCACGGTCTACAGCTAAACGGCATATTGCAAAATGAAGTACATGCAATAGCGTTTTCAAAGATATAAGAGAGATTTCTGTTGAGTTGGAAGACCAGCTACCAGTGCGGAATTGCATTACTGCACTTTTCAGCGTTTTTGGCACATATCTCTCGAATCCCATTATTTACACTTTAACGGTCATATAATAAAAAGAAGTACACGCAACAGCCTTTCAACGACACATGACTCATAGTTGTTGACTTGGTTGATAAGTTACCAATGCAGAATTGCATTATTGCTGTTTTTTGTGCTTAAGAGCCGAATATCTTACGAACCCCATGGTTTAGAGCTTAACTGCCGTATAATGAAATGAAGCAAATGCCATAACCTTTACAACGATGTATGACTCATAACTGTTGAGTCGGTAGAACAGTACCAAATGAAGAATTGCATTGTTGTTATATGTGCCGATTTGTATGCCCACATATCTCTTGCACCCTATGATCTACGTCTTCACGGCTTTATACAAAAATAAAGTACACAAAATTATCTTTTCAACGATGTATCACAGATTAATGTAGGTATGAGGACACACTTCCAATGACGAAATGCATTATTGTCTTTTTCGGTGCTTTGATTCCGAATATCTCACGAACCCCATAGTTTAGAGCTTAATGGTCATACAATGAAATGAAGTCAGTAAAATTACCTTTTCAACGACATACAACACATTGCTGTTGAGTGGGTAGACCAGCTCCCATACATTTTTGCCCATTCTCCTTTCCTTATAAATTTCATGCATCATTTATTATGAACTATTAATGTTTGCTCAATTTTGAAACCTCTAAAGTTGTCTAAATGTAGCTTTTTTTGTGATTTATTAATAAAATTACCCCTATTTTTTTCCCGTTAGATTTAGAAATACAAAATTATCTACATATTTATAGAAGAAGATTACACATATAAACGTGCATCATTAGCTTGTTGAAATTAAAAAAAATTTCATCAAGTTTTGAATTTAATACATGTAATATAAATTTGACGGGTCATTTACACACCCTTTTAGTATGAAATTATTCACCCCCCCCCCCCCTCAATAATTTTTAAACACAAATTTAGCCACATGTCATAGCTAAATTCTGAGATCAAAACTTTAATAATCGTCTGAGTAGAAATGAAGTTATGATTTTTTATATTAAAAGAACTCCAATTAGAAATTCAATTGAGATAACGGTGCTCTCCACTGGTAGACGATTGTTGACAATGAACAAAGAATTTTAAAAAATCAATTGTGACGCTAATATAGGAGGTAGATTAAAAAGTGAGGTATCAAATTAATGGCTATTCTATTGAGATTAAATATAAGAAAAAACTAAATTAATCCATGCACACACCCACATGTTACTAAGTAATTTGTGTGAACAACATTATATTGTGAATTTCTCAGCTCAACGGTACAATAATTTTTTATACAAGTTCATAGGACTTCTAGCTATAATTCATTAGTACAAAGCAAATCTCTACGACCGTTAATTAAAAAGATATTGATAAAAATAAAAAAAATTGTTAAAGATTTCTAAAAAAATTTAAATTTATTTTTTTTAGGTGCTATCTATCGGATAGCGGGGGGGGTAGACATTGTTGATGCCATAAAAAAAAGTTAGTATTTTGATTGTTTTGTTGTTAGTTTGGACACCCGTGCAGCCAAACTGACAAGAAAACAAAAAAAAGACTTCTATATATTAGTTAAGATTAAGATTATAAGGGGTTGAAATATTTTTAGCTTATTCCTTATTTAGTAACGAACAAATTGGTATTACATTTATAACGGGTTGACGGGCACAAAATATTAAAAAAAAATTATAAACAAAAAATTTAATATTTTGTTCGTTTGGTACCTACTAAAAGATTTTTAACTCAGTCAGTTTCTTACCTATTTTAAGTTACTTTTAAGTTAGTCTCTTTTTTATCATATTGTGGTGAATATGCCCAGTTATGTAAACAACCACACATTAGTACAACTTTCCGCGCCATCTTTGAGTGAAATCAATAATTAAATCCATCACGGTTGGTGTTCGTACTGGAATAATTGACGAAACCTTTTTGGAAAGCACCATCTAGCAGACCCTAGGAAATTCTAGAACCCTTTATCTTCGGATATAAATACAGGGGCACAAGTCCGAAAGCGGCAGTTCGATTTTGAATGTGAATGAATAAATGTCAGTGTGAATAAAGAGTAGCATACTTGTGCTTGGTTATAATAAAAGTAGTAGAAATAAAAGTTTTGAAATAAAAAGCGTTTTATTTTTTGAAGTAATTGTTGTTTCAGTTTGAATAAAGGAAATAAGTTTTATTTGCGAACCCTTAGTAAAATACTACATTGGTGTCAGAAAAAGTGGAATAAAACTTATTTAATCTGTGAATTCAGATAATTGATGGTGAAAAAAAAAATTGATAAAGTGTGTAGATTAGTGAACAAATAAGAAAGGTGTTTGTGAAAAGTGACACATAAAAATATGAGAACGAAATAGAAAAAAAATGGGTAAAATTGTGAATGCATTGAATTGTGTTGAACTTAAAGCAGAACTAAACAGACGAGGCCTTCCTACTGCTGGAACAAAAAACGACCTCATTATCTGTCTGCAGGAAGATTTAAGGCAACACGATGAAAATCCAGACACGTTTCTATTTGAAATTGAAATGCCGGAGGAGCAAGTAAGTACAAGCTTAGACATTTCTAGTATGATGGCTCAGCTGCGCACCCAGTTTGAAGACCAACGAAAAGAGCAAAAGCATCTTCTAGAGGACCAACGAATTGAGCAGAAGAATGAACAAAAGAATCTGCTTGTACGATTTGAAGAACAACGTAGTGAACAAAAGAATCTTCTAGAGGAACAACGTAACGAGCAAAGGAACCTTCTAGACGACCAGAAAAATCTAATCGAAAGTAAGCTAAGTTCATTTGAAAATAAATTCATGGCTCTTGATGAACGTGTTGAAAATGTCGAAAAACAGTTCGAGAAATTTGAAGACAAAATGCAGAATTTTGCCAATGAATTAGATAAGGTTAGGAAAATGAAGGTAAGAGAGGGCAGTTGCGATTTTGCTAAGAAGAAAGAAATGTATCCACCAACCTTTGATGGACAGTCTTCTTGGTCAATCTACAAGAAGCAGTTTGAGGCAGCCGCAACAACAAATGGCTGGGATGACGAAGACAAGTTTATTGCCCTGACGCTTGCCCTTAGAGGTTCTGCTGCTGAACTTTTGCAAACCATACCAGCAGACCAGAACGGCAACTTCAGTGCTCTTGTTCAGGCTATTGACAAACGCTTCGGCCATATGCAAGAAGTCTTTCGCGTCCAGCTCAATACCAGAGTCCAGAAAAGAGGTGAAAGTCTGCAACAACTCCAAGCAGACATCGAACGGTTGGCACACCTAGCATACCCGACTGCAGGAGATGAAATTACCAACCAGCTAGCAACGGAGGCTTTTGTCCGTGCAGTTTCCGACATCAACCTCCAGCAAGCAATTCGAACTGCTGGAAAACGCACGCTTTCTGAAGCATTAGCGTTCACTCTGACTATGGAAGCATCAGAACAGGCTTCTTTAGGAGTTCATCGGGTAAGAGGACTTGAAGTTGAGGAATTTTCTTGCCAGAGAGCTGAATTCCATAGAAGTCAGCGAGAAGGACCTGCTCGATGCGTGAATTGCAACAAAACCGGACATCTCCAGCGCCAGTGCAGATTGCCACCAAGAAGAGTCGCCTGTCAACATTGTGGAAACGGATTAATACTCGCGAACAGGTAAGCAATAACATCATCGCTCCTGCTCGCCCTGGTATCGATGAGCCCAGAACCACCATACAAGTCTCGCAGACTAAACGGAGCAATAAAAGTCTGACAGTGTATGCAACATTAAATGGCAAGAAACAGTTGGCTACAATTGAAACCGGTGCCACAGCCTCCATTGTAAGAAAAGACTTGGTCAAGATGACGTGGCTACATAACACCAATAGCTACCGTCTTAAAACTGCGACAGGTGAGGCAGCAAGAGTATATGGAGAAGTTCGTCTTAAAATCCGTTTGGCAGAATTAGAATTTTCGCATCTATTTTTGGTAGCAGACATATGTGATGAGTGCATGATTGGAATCGACTTCATGAAAGAGCACGGAGTGATTCTGGATATCGGTAAGCAAGTGTTGAAGTACCAAAATGTAGAGATTCCTATGGTTTATGGCAACGAAAACTCATCAACTCTAAGAACTGTCATCACAGAAGACATATGCTTGCCTGCCTCTTCAGAAGTGTTTGTTTGGACAAAAATAGAGGGCGGTCTAGGTAGCCATCCACCAGAGTCTGAGCAATCTTCCCAAAACATCATCTTAGGGAAGACTCTTGTGGAACCAAAGAACAACATGGTACCCGTATGGATTCTGAACATCAAACCGTACGAGGTCAAGCTCAAGAAAGGAGAAGTAATTGGAAAATGCGAATCTGTGACCGTAATATCTAAAGTCACAGAAATAAAATTCTCAAGCCATCCAATATAAGTCAACATCAGTTTAGTGTTGCTAGAAGCCTTCTTCATGAGTACGCTGATATATTTTCTTCACCGAGTGGGCAGTTTGGTCGAACACAACTGGTACAGCACCGAATCGACACAGGTGATGCGAGGACGATTCGACAACCAGCAAGACGTCTCCCATTAGCCAAACAAGCCGAAGTTGAAGAAATGATATCGACAATGAAGTAAGATGGTCTAATCGAAAATTCCAAAAACCCTTGGGCGTCACCAGTTGTTCTTGTCAAAAAGAAAGATGGAAGCATCCGGTTTTGTGTGGACTACCGTAGGCTTAACGATGTAACAAAGAAAGACAGCTACCCTCTGCCCAGAATCAGCGATACATTGGATGCAATGGAAGGAGCTCAATGGTTCTCGACGTTAGACTTGAAGAGTGGCTACTGGCAGGTAGAAATCCATCCAGAAGATCGAGAGAAGACAGCTTTCTCCACCGGAAATGGTCTGTGGCAGTTTAAAGTGATGCCATTCGGACTGTGCAACGCTCCGGCAACATTTGAGCGTCTGATGGAGTGTGTTCTTCAAAGCCTTACTTGGAAATCATGCCTTGTATATTTGGACGATGTCATCGTTTATTGAAAAACTTTTGACGAGCAATGTGAAAACCTTAAGGCTGTATTTTAGAGGCTTCGAGAAGCACACTTAAAATTAAATCCAGATAAATGTGCGCTTTTCAAAACCGAAGTTAAATACCTGGGACATATCATCTCATCCCAAGGAGTAAAGACTGATCCTGAGAAAGTTGCCACTGTGAAGAATTGGCCAACACCACAGGATAAACATCAGCTCCGTAGCTTTCTTGGTCTAGCCACATATTATCGGCGCTTTGTGAAGGACTTTGCTGGAATCGCTAAGAGCTTGCATCAACTCACTGAAAAGGGGAAGCCGTTCAAATGGTCAGATGAGTGCCAGAAAAGTTTTCAGGAACTCAAGCTACGTTTGTGTAATGCTCCTGTGCTGACCTATCTGACTCCTGGAAAACCTTTCATCATCGATGCCGATGCCAGTAACGTCGGAATTGGAGCTGAACTGTCGCAAGTCCATGAAGGAGAAGAAAAAGTCGTCGCCTACTACAGTAAGGTGCTCTCGAGGCCAGAGCGCAATTATTGCGTGACCAGAAGGGAACTTCTAGCTTTGATTTTGGCAACAAAGCACTTCCATAAGTACATCTATGGACAGAAGTTTCTCCTTCGAACAGATCACTTACTTACTTACTTTTGATGGCGCTCACAGCCCAGGATGGGCTTCGGCCTCAACTAACAAGCCCCTCCAGCCAGCTCTGTCCCTAGCTAGCCGCTTCCAGTTGCGCACACCGAGTGCTTTGATGTCGTCATTCACTTGATTGCGCCACCTGTTACGGGTTCTTCCTCTGCTGCGTACCCCATCGGGGTTGGATTCGAAGACTCGTCGGGCAGGTGCGTTGCTGTCCATACGCTCCACGTGCCCCAGCCATCTAAGCCGCTGTATTTTCAGCTTTTTGACCAGGTCAACGTCGCTGTATAGCCCGTATAGCTCGTCGTTGAATCTTCTCCTCCATACTCCTTCGATACACACCGGACCGAAAATCACACGAAGAATCTTCCTCTCAAAGCACCCTAGCAGATTTTTATCCGAATCTTTCAGTGTCCATGCTTCTGACCCATAAAGCAGGACCGGGATGATTAGGGTTTTGTATAAAGTCTCCTTGGTTCTCTGAGAGAGGGCCTTACTACTTAAATGCCTTCTTAGATCGAAAAAACAGCGGTTGGCAAGAGTAATTCTTCGCTTGATCTCTGCACTGATGTCATTCTGCGATGTAATAGTGGAGCCCAGGTAGACAAAGTCCTTGACAACTTCGAAGTTATATCTGTCCATCGTGATATTTTGCCCGAGTCGACGATGTTGAGATTCCTCTCTCGATGACAGCATATACTTCGTCTTGTCCTCATTAACCGCCAATCCCATTCTAGCCGCCTCCGATTCAATGCTCGCAAATGCCCCTGCCACAGCTCGCTTCGTTCTGCCGACAATGTCTATGTCATCCGCATATGCAAGCAATTGAACGGACTTTTGATAGATTGTACCGCTGGTGTTGACATGTGCGTTGCGTACAATGGCTTCAAGAACGATGTTGAATAGGTTGCATGATAACGCGTCGCCTTGCCTCAATCCTTTCTCAACATCAAAGGAATCGGTGGTGTTCTTACCAATTTTGACGGAGCAGCGAGATTTCTCCATCGTCATCCTGCACAAGCGGACGAGTTTGGCAGGGATGCCGAGACTCGACATGGCTCTGTATAATTCGTCCCTTTTCACGCTATCATACGCGACTTTAAAATCGATAAAAAGGTGGTGTGTATCGATCTGGAATTCCCGGGATTTTTCTAAAATCTGTCGGAGTGTGAACATTTGATCGACGGTTGACTTGCCTGGCCTAAAACCGCACTGATAAGGGCCGATCAGATCGTTGACAAAAGGTTTTAAGCGGTCACACAGGATGGCCGACAAGATTTTATAAGCGACGTTTAGGAGACTAATTCCTCTGTAGTTGGTACATTTCAGAACATCTCCCTTTTTATGGATGGGGCACACTATACCGAGGTTCCATTCATCGGGCATACTTTCCTCCGACCAAATTTTGCAGATGAGCTGGTGTATGCTCCTAGCCAATTCATCTCCCGCTGATTTAAATAGTTCGGCTTGTAAGCCATCCGCACCTGCAGCCTTGTACGACTTAAGTTTGGATATCACCAGCCGAACTTCGGTTAGGTCGGGTGGACGGAACTCTTGGCCATCATCGTCCAAGTTGAATGGAGCGTTCTGCCTATTAGCGGCATCTTGGCTGTCTTCGCCATTAAGCAGTCTAGAGAAGTGTTCTTTCCAGATCCTCAGCACTGACTGTGTGTCTACTACCATATTCCCACTCTCATCTCGGCAGGCTTCCGTTCTAGCCTTGAATCCTTGGGTGGATCGCTTCACCCTCTGATAAAATTTTCGAACATCTCCCCTACCGCTACAACCCTCAATAGACTCTACCGCCCGCTTCTCGTGCTCTCTCTTTTTCCTCCTGAGAAGTCGGCGTTCCTCTTTTCGTTTCAGCCCGTAGAGCTCCCGGGCCACTCTCTCAGCAGCTCTTGTTCGAGTCTGCAGCATTGCCTGGTAGGCCTCGTCCTTAGCTGCATGCGCTAGCCGGCACTCCTCATCGAACCAGGGGTTTCGTTGTATTCGCCTAGTGAAACCCAGCACATCAGAGGCGGCACTTCTAATGGCTTGTTGACAGTGTTCCCACTGGTCCTCTGCACTTGATGCTGGTAGCGGACCTCCTGAGAGATTAAGAGTTACGTGGTCTGCAAAAGTTCTGGCAGTCTCTTGCGATTTAAGCTTCTCGACATCGAATCTTTTCACAGCATCTGCTCTGCGTTGTCGCGTCATGGATATCCGCATACGTAGTCTAGCTACCACCAGGTAGTGATCCGAGTCAATGTTGGCCCCTCGGAACGTTCGGACGTCCAAGATACTGGAAGCATGTCTCGCGTCTATCGCAACGTGGTCGATTTGGTTGACGGTTACTTGATCACGCGACCGCCAAGTCCCCTTGTGTATATTGAGGTGTGGGAAGTAGGTGCTTGAGATGATGACATTTCGCCCCGCCGCAAAGTCTGCCAGCCTGTGTCCGTTGCCGGAAGTTTCGTCGTGTAGGCTGTGTCCTCCGACTATCGAACCAAAGATGCCCTCCTTTCCGAATCTTGCGTTGAAGTCACCAAGAATGATCTTCACGTCGTACTTCGGGCACATATCATACGTTGTCTCCAAGAGATCGTTGAATGCTTCTTTGGTTGAGTCTTCTCTCCTTTCATGGGGGGCGTGAACACAAATCAGCGAAATGTTCTTAAATTTGCCTTTGATGCGGATTGTGACCAGGCGCTCGCTTACACTTCGGAAGCCCAAGACTTCTTGCCTAAGTCTTCCCCTTATCACAAAACCACAACCCAAGAGCCGCTGACCCGGTTCCTTCAAGCACCCGCCGTAGTAGATGTCACACGTTTTCAGTCTCCGTACGCCCTCTCCATCCCATCGCACTTCCTGGATGGCTGTTACGTCAGCCTTTAGCCTGTCCAGGTTCTCCACTAATTGTTCGGCTGCACGTGTTCTGTATAAGGACAGGACGTTCCACGTGCAGATCCGAAATTCATTGTCCTTAATTCGTTTGCTGGGGTCGTCAACTTTAAAATCATCCATATCCGAGGCTTGTTGTTGTTTCGGAACAACTTTTTTTTACGTGGTAGGGAAGTTACCCCGACGCACAACCCCCGACCCGGAGGACCAGACCCTTCGTATAACTCCAAGGGTAGGGAGCCGGATAAACCGCTCCTTATAGGCCTGAGCTACAAATATGTCGTAGTAGCCCATATAAGGTGTTCACTAATTAGTTCAACCTAACTGGAACTGTAGACGCCACCGTTGATTCCATCTAGAGAATTCGTCCGCTGCCGCCTCGATGAAAGGAGAAGTGCCTTAGTGGGAACACTCCTCCCCCCCCTCTCTCGTTGGCTGTCCCCAACAGCTTTCCACGGGGATTTAAACCCCGTCTCCAGCTGAGGTACTAGACACCCGATGTTCACCACGTGGAGGTGAGAGTAGGAGTTGGTAGACAGAGGTGGATTTTGAGAAAAACCTGTGGACGCTTGTGTCCTCTTGAATGCACATAACTACCCTTTTGAACATCATCAGATCATGGTGCGAACATCGAACAGATCATGGTGCGCTTAATTGGCTTCTGAACTTCAAAAATCCAGAAGGTCAAGTAGCAAGATGGATCGAGAGGAAAGCTGCACTCAAACGCAGATGCATTGTCTCGACGACTGTGTAAACAGGACTGTAAGCATTGCACGCGTCAAGAAGAAAAGGAAGCGTTTGCCATCCAACGAATAAGAGCCGATCCCATTTACGGTTGGAGCAATGAAGAACTGAGGACTGCCCAACAAGAAGACTCGGATATAGAACCCATTCTTGCATGGAAGGAACACGGAGATAAACCAGAATGGGGTGACCACAGATAAGCAATACCTAGATAGGAATCTTTCGTTCGTATCACCCCCCAAAACCCATTTGTTTACATTGTTGTTTTTGTAATTTCATTTCGTGTCGATGAATAGATGTGAACTGCAACAACAATTTAACGCGGTGAATTTGATTTGTTTGACAGTTCATTTTTTTTTCATAAATGTGCTGTGCGAAGATTTTTATTCCGGTGTTTGTGATTTTCATTAAAAAATAAATTAACAAAAAAATAATTGTTTCACCAAGCACAATGCCCGCATGGCAAGCGGAACTTGAACGAGTCCTTGAATTTCAATGAAAAATCTTTTGGTGCTTTCATGTTTCTTTCTTCCAATTCGCCAAAAAGCTACTTGGGCAGACGATGCGCGATGAGAACTTTTTGTAGAACTCTGTCGCCTCCGAAGGGGCCCTGTTTGAGCAGAGTATAGCAAAGGGCAAAAGACCTAATTATGTTTATGAAATTTAAAAACATAATTTAAATTTTTTTCAGCTCTACAGCACAATAATTATAAAAAAAATCTCGCCAACCAATAATAAGGTTCGAGAAATCAACAAAAATTAAATTCACCATGGCAAATTTGACAGCTACTATATTCTTAGTTTTAGGGTACAGACACACTTAATATATGAAATTATTTTAATTTATACGTAAGGGGTTGGATTGCATCATGGTCAAATTCCGACGTAAATTTTTAGAAATTAATTTAAGGTCCCGCAAACCGATGCGTGGACAACATTTTTGTCAGTCATCGGGTTCATATGGAAAATCGCACCGCTTTCATTGTGGGTACCTACTCTCAATTATTTTCATGTCACTTAATTTTAAAAAGTGAATGTTTTGTTGTCGTGAGTGTTTCGCTCCGATTTAAAGGTTAGACCGCACACAACCGCAACGGAACTACACTTCACGACGCGGCAAAACATTATTTGTATGAAATTGTATGAACTATATCGCACTAAGCGGCAACTGAACTTCATACAATTTCATACAAATTATTTTGAATCGCAGTTCCGCTGCAGTGCAGTTCCGCCTAGTGCGGTCTAACCTTAAGGCTCACCCAAACCAATGCGAAACATTCGTTGCGGCGAAGAAACATTCGTCAGTCAAAAATAATTCATATGTTTCTCCGCCGCGTTGGTGTGGGCACTCTCATTTATCACCATGTAAATAAATTTTGACATGCGAATGTTTCTTCGCCGCAACGAATGTTTCACATTGGTTTGGAAGAGCCTTTAACGTTGATTTGAAAGATCCTTTACACAATTTAAATTGTGTTGCAACAAAAATGATCTCCTAAGCCGATGCGAAACATTTGGAATACCAACAAAACCTTCATCTGCCAGAATTAATTTGTATGGGGATAAAAGAAAGCACCCACAATGGGTGTGAATCTCATCTGTTCTTGATTGCAAAAACTGCAATAAAGTCAATTCTGATTGAGGAAAAAACACAATAGGCGTGTTTTATCACAAAAGCCATCCATAGTACAGTACGATTTTACAGGCATTTCAAATACAACATCGCTAGTAGCTCTACAGCCAATAAGAAGCTATACTACGTTTTCTGTCAAAACAATTTTTGTATGTTTTCTTGCAAGAAGGTTTCTTTAGCGAACATTTTAAATTCTCACTTTTGTACTTTTTTGCAAAAGTAGGTAGGTATATGTAGTTAAACCTAAATGTAACTTTCATTTCAACAAAAAAATCAAATCTGTGATAGCAAAACTTGATTTGTTTAGAAAAAAAGATCAAAAATCAAATCTTTCATATAGAAAATTTACACCGGCTACACGATTTTTTTGCGACTTCCTTACAACAAAAAAAATTAATCTGCAATCGTCGAAAGGAAATCGGCATACAAGAACCTAGCACATTTAAACAAACCCTTGGATTCTTAAATTATCCGCCATTTTGTTCACGAACCGAGGTGAAACTCGGATTTTTTTTCACGTACACTAGTGCAAAAATCCGATTTTCACCACCGTCGTCTGCACGTACACTAGTGCAAAAATCCGATGTTCACCACGGCCATTTGACGTTTGAGCTTGTAGGCAAACCGAATTGACAGCCGTAGATTCCCATCTAGGTATTGCTTATCTGTGGGGGTGACATCGGCGATAGAAGTTCAGCTCTCAAAGCATATTGGGCACAGTGGGACTCACTTCATGTGCAAGAAGGAGTACTAAGGCGCAAAAGGGGATCTGCAGATGGCAAGTCTTATATGATGCATGTGACAGTGCCTAGGTCAAAGGTTAATGACGTTCTTCGAGAGATGCATGATGGAGCATCTGGAGGTCATTTGGGAGTCAATAAAACGCTGGAAAAGATACGACAACGGTTCTACTGGCTAGATGCAAGAGATGATGTCGAAAAGTGGTGCCAAAAATGTGATACTTGCGCTGCTACCAAGGGACCAGGTAGAAAGCTTCAAAGTAAAATGCAACAGTACAATGTGGGCACACCTTTCGAAAGAATAGCAGTAGATGTCGCAGGTCCGTTTTCGGAGACCAACAGCGGAAACCGATACATCCTTGTAGTCATGGATTACTTCAGCAAGTGGCCTGAGGCATTTGCCATCCCAAATCTGGAAACTAAAACAGTTGTTGATCAGATTATCTTCAATTGGGTGAGCAGGTTCGGCGTACCTTTGGAACTGCATTCTGACCAAAGAAGAAACTTCGTATCTAACATCTTTCAGGAGGTTTACTCTTTCCTTGGCATCAAGAAGACGAGGACAACACCGCTTCATCCACAATCTGATGGGATGGTAGAACGATTCAACAGGACTCTTAAAGAACATCTGTCCAAGGTTGTAGGTGACTACCAACGAGACTGGGACCGCCATATTCCATTGTTCTTGATGGCCTATCGAAGTGCGGTTCATAGTTCAACAGGACATACACCATCGGAGATCCTGTTTGGCACAACAATACGACTGCCCAGTGAAGTCAAATTTGGATGCCATACCATGGAACCGGAAAGGTCAGATGACTGAAGACTCATTGACATTAATCAACGGACGGAAAACACGGTACGACGCCCGTGCAACAGCGATGGGATTCCAAGAAGGAAACCTGGTGTGGTTTTACAATCCTCACCGACAAAAGGGACTGTCACTAAAACTACAACAAAACTGGGAAGGCCCATATACCGTTGTGAAGCGAATCAATGATGTGGTTTACCGCATTCAGAGAGGAGTAAGGGGTAAGCTTAAAGCTTAAAGTAGTACACTGCGACCGTTTACATCGTTATTAGTACAACTTTCCGCGCCATCTTTGAGTGAAATCAATAATTAAATCCATCACGGTTGGTGTTCGTACTGGAATAATTGACGAAACCTTTTTGGAAAGCACCATCTAGCAGACCCTAGAAAATTCTAGAACCCTTTATTTTCGGATATAAATACAGGGGCACAAGTCCGAAAGCGGCAGTTCGATTTTGAATGTGAAGGAATAAATGTCAGTTTGAATAAAGAGTTGCATACTTGTGCTTGGTTATAATAAAATTAGTAGAAATAAAATATTTGAAATAAAAAGCGTTTTATTTTGTGAAGTAATTGTTGTTTCAGTTTGAATAAAGGAAATAAGTTTTATTTGCGAACCCACAAAAATCACCTAATAGTCCAAAATCAAATCCAGGTCGTCGTTTTTGAACGAGTAGACAAAAAAACCATGTTTGCACTAAATCTTCGTTTTCATTATCGTTATTTTAGATAAACTGTTAAACTTGTACTTAATTTCTTCTCTAAAAACCACAAAGACACTTAAAATCATTAAAGAACTGACTGAGATAAAAATATTTTAGTACCATAAAAAGAAAAAAAAAAAATATTCTATTTTTTTGTTTGATCTATCTAGGAATCATTTCGTAAAAAATGTACAACCATTTCCTTCGTTACTAAATAAGGAATGAGTTTAAAAAAAATTGAACCCCTAATAGTAAATAAGGGTGGTTTGTGGGTGGTTTTGTGGGTTGTTTTGTCCAATTTTTACGAATTGCAATTTAAAACCTTGAAAATAGTACCCATTTTTTAACGTTAAATGAGATACAAATTGATGTTTGTTTTTTGTTTTCCAGAGATGATTTTGACATAAAAACTATTATTTAAAAGCCAATATTTGTATTTTTTACAAACTAAATACTCCAAAAATGCTTTTTGCATAAAATTGATGGTTGCCGTAAACATAATTTTAAAAATCTGAAAAATTGCAGGTAGTATGTCATGGGTTCAAAGAATTTAATTCCAAAAAAATGCTTAAATCGAGAGAAAAATACACAAAATATTAAAAAATAATTGTGACCCTAAAACTCATTTTATTCAAAATTAAATAACTTTCGTCACACAGCGAATTTGGACAAACGGTTAACCGATAATGAATGCATAAACATGTACCTATATACGATATGAAGGCTGTTCTTATTGGTGCTGGGCCCACGCTCCATACATCTTTGCGCATTGTCCTTTAACAGTTAGTTTTTTTATTTTTTGCCTCTTATTGGCCGCGATCGGAAACCTATGCTATGCTATCTAAAGGTCGATTCACAATGGAACGAGTAAACGCGACGAGAGCGTGACTTGATTCGCTGTCATTTTTTTCTAGTTATAAAATCGTTTCCCAATTCTCAATGCGACGAGTTTCTTGACGACGAGTTTTTTGGTAGCGTTAAATTATTTATTCTTTTTCTTCTTGCTGAGCAGTGTGCGTTCAAAATATAAATTATAATTAAAATATTATAAACTGTCCCCCTTATTTATAAAGAAAAAATAGTTATTTAAGCTTCCGTGTTTAGGAAAACTACACCATGGAATTAGAATGTTCCGCACTCAAATGGAGCACTAAGTAATTGCCTTTAATTTGAGTCCACAAAATTCTTATTCCATGGTGTTGTTTTCCTTAACACGGGAGCTGAAATAACTATTTTTTTTTCGTCGCATTGTAAATCGATCTTAAGATAGTTTCGTATACATATAGGTTTTCGAACGGATTGGTTCTTTTTGTCATTTCGCTTGGGATAGAAGCGTACATATATCTACCAAAATATTTCAGATAGCATCCAACAGCAAAAGCTGTTTTGTCATCAGCTGATTTTCACACGGGATTCCAACAACACGAACCTATCTGGATAGCTCTACATAGGTTTCCGATCGCGGCCATTACCGTACGAAATAACACAAAGTGCAGTTAGTTACGTTTCACTCATTTTTTTTTACATATTCACAGGTATGGCAAAAGATACGAAATGAATAATTTTAAACAGAGATGCAATTGAAACGAAATGTTCGATCAGAAAAAAGTTTCTTATGAGGGAAAGTGAAAAAGGAGTTCACTGAATTTTTAAAAATTGATATGGAAAAATTTTTCCCTGACCGCTCCCCGAATTCCCTGACTTTCCCTGACTTTCCAGTTTAGCGGACACCATGAAGTCCCAAACAACCATCACAATTTCAATTACAGCGGGCATAATTTGCAAAAAAAACACGTCGTTAAAACGTTGATAAAATGTATGATAAAATTAAACAAAGAAAAAAACAAAATCGTTTTTTTTTTGGTGTGCCTGTGCATTCACTGTATATATTTTAACATTATACCATATAATTTTAAAATTAAAACGATAGCAAAAATGCATACTTTTTTAAAATACATCTTAACTTTTTATATCCAAATATGAATGGCATTAAAAATGTGTTTTTTTTTCGAAAGTGCAGATAATTGGTGTAGCAACTACAAAATTATATTTAATTAAAGAACTGAGCGCCCTCGACATGAATATGAGGGTCCAAGACGTTTTCTATGGGCCAAATGCCTGCCTGGAGCACTCAAAGAATGCACAAAATGGTTTTACAGATAATTGTGATAGCAAACTAATTCATTTACCCAATGATGCAGTAGTCTCTCCTCATCACAAAAATATGGGTCTTAGACTTTTTCCATGGGACAAAATGGCTGCCTGACGCACTCAAAAAATGCAAAAATCGGTTTTCCAGATAATTGTGATAGCAAAATATTTCATTTTCCTAATGATGCAGTAGTCTCTCCTATGGGTCCAAGACGTTTTCTATCGGTCCAAATGGCTGCCAGACAGTGTTGTCACTTTACCACAATTGTGGTAGATCTACCCCTTTTTTCTAAGATTTTCTGAATCTTTCACTTCTACCCCAGAAGACGAAAATGCTACCACTTTTTGTTCACCCATGACGACAAAAAATAAATCCAAATATTTTTTGATATATGAAAAAAAAAAAATACCCTCAAGAAAAAAATCTGATTTTTTGTCTCCAATTTGTGTCGCTATTTTACCTGACTGCAGCCATTCAGTGATCTGGCCCTGACTTCTTTATTCATGTAGATTATACACTGAGGGAAAAAATGCTTTCTAAAGTTAAATACGAGCGTATTTGATCTAAAGTTTCTTAAATGAAGTGGAGCATTTTCATTTTTACGTTGAAACAATGTTAATTTGAATATGCGACGTAATTTTAAGAGATTCAAACTAGTTTCAAAGTAAAACGTGTTTATTTATGCATCGAAATTAACTTTTGTACATTTACATTTCGTTCAACGTTGTTGTAAAGTGAAACGTTATCATTTTTAAATTGATATCCACATTTAAAGTGCGCTCAACCTTGTTTCAAAGTGAAACGTATTCATTTTTACATTGAAATCCACATTTTACTTTGCGATACACTTTTATGGCATATAAAGTGCCATCAACGTAGTTTCAAAGTGATGCATAGTTAAGTAAACCTCTATTTGTTTGTATTTGTAAGCTTAATATAAAGAATTTCGAGAGCGCGTTGTTGTTTTTCGAAGTAGCTCCCTTACATTTGTGAACAAATTAAACGCGCACTCAAAATTCTGTCTCATATTATCGAAAAACAATATTTAATTACTTTTCCTATATCTATTACTATGAAATACTCATAGCATCAAACGATTCACTTAAGTCGTCACAAATAAACGATTCAACACAAAAATGAAATGCGTCGAGCATGAACATATACATTTGTCTTTGTCTTACATAAATTTAAACAAAGCGTGGCGTGGGTATCCATTTTGAATCAATATCTAACTGAGCGAAGTTCAATCTACGTTGATTCGAAGTAGATAAATGTTGTTTTAAAAGATGGATGAATTTGATTTACCTATGATTCCACTTTAAATCAACATGTAATAGTAGTAAAATCTAGTTCATTTTTAAGTATGGAATCACTTTGAAATAAAGTCGCTCCACTTTGATTTAAGAATTTTCGGCGTTGGCGCCAAATCGTTCCGAAAAATATTAGAATCAAAGTTTTTTGCTTCGATTTTACGTTGTTTTTTTCTCTGTGTAGATGCTTCCATTTCCACCTGTTCACAATTTATTTCGTGTATAGTGTTCTCGTTTCACCCCATTATATTTTTGACTTGAGAACAAATTATTAAAACAAAAATTGATCTTACTGGTTAACTCCGAAGACTGCAGTAAATTTGTAATGGTTAACAAGAAAACTATAAAACACTCAAAGACTACTTTTTATTAATGTCCTTTGAAAACTCAATGAACCTTGTGCAGGTTATATCCTGCGAGGAATGAATTCAACTTATTTGGCTTTTTATCATTTTTTGTCGTTCGTACATGCAGATGTCAAAATTTTGAAAGCCATATTCAAAATTTTAATGAAGAAATTGATTCGAGAAACAATTAAAGAGAAGCTTCTCAAATATTATATTAAACTTTGCTATGGATTTAAAGAAAGATTCTCAATTTATTTAGCAAACATTTAATGTTTTCAAAAGAAATGAAAAATAAATCCGTTGTTATTGTTCCACCTGCTGAATTTATACGTTTTTACTTAAATTTTATATTTATTGACGGTAAATTTGAAAAACTTTAAAATGAATCTAAGTTGCTTTATACCAACAATACCTAATATTCAAATAACCAATTAATTGTCTTTTTTTAAACTTACAAGGACATATGGCTGTGGTTACAACAGATTTGCAATTGAAAATAATAATTGTGATATGATCTTACTTCCAAAGTAAAAAAAAACTTAAACTTAACATGTGTAAAAAACATTTCCTCTTGAAACTGAATAAAAAAAATGTTTGTCTTATCGAATATTTTGAAATTCTACCACGGAAAATCTGGATCTACCACTTTTTTTTAGCTAAATCTACTTCCTCTTTAAATTGGAAGTGACAACACTGCTGCCAGACGCACTCAAAGAAAAAACTACTGTATCAGATCAAATTTCTTTTAAGGTAAGCTTTTGCAGTACCTATCTAAGGAACGCTAAGAATTTTTTTTTTTCGAAGATTCTTGAATGCAAACCTCAAAAAATATTTGCATTTCGATTTTGTTGATTAAATAAGAAATCAAACGATAATGCATCTTATTTATATCTTAAAATCGTTAAGGAAGCACAGCCTTAGTATAAAAAAAAACTATTTTGGTCTATTATTAATTACAACATTTTTCTTCAATTAAATTAAATATACATATATGTTATATTTTAAAGCTTTCCTTGAAAAAAAATTTAGTCTGATACAATAGTTTTTTACTTTGAGTGCGTCAGGCAGCCGTTTAGCCCCATGAAAAAAGTCTTGGACTCATATTTTTGTGATGAGGAGAGCATCATTGGGTAAATGAATTATTTTGCTATCACAATTATCTGTAAAACCGATTTTTTGCATTCTTTGAGCGCATCATGCAGCCATTTGGCCCCATATAAATCGTCTTGCACCCTCATATTCATGTCGAGGGCGCTCAGTTCTTTAATTAAATACGATGTTGCTATACCAATTATCTGCACTTTCGAAAAAAACGCATTTTTAATGCAGCATTTCCTGCCAACGCCCCAACCACGGAGTGCCAGACTTTCATATTTGAATATAAAAAGTTAAGATGTATTTTAAAATAGTAGTGAATTTTTGCTATCGTTCACACCCAAAATCTGCTGTGGGCTAATTTAGTCTATAAAAAAAAGTCAAAACACTACTAATAGCCCAGTCAAATTAATATATAGTTTTTAGTGGAAATGTTCAGAGCAGTGTCCTTAATCCACAGTGAAAATTCCCAAGCAATCCGCGTTGGCGTACGACCACAATCTTGAAAAATGCAGCCATCTTGCACTCTTTGTTTGTGGCTATATCTCTGGAACTTGTCGCCCCAAAAAGACCATTCAAGTGACAAATTGACGTTAGATAGCCAAAATAAGGAAAGTAAATACAAATTAATTACAGGTATTGCATGGCTTTTGTTTTAAATTAAATGAATTTAACAGTTCAATTAAAAAGTACAAGTGACCTCAACTCCAGAAATTATTGTGTTTCGCCCAAGGTATAACAGTGGGCTCTTCAGTCAGTCTGTTATACCCTACTAAGACACAAATTTTGGTCGATGTTTACCGACTCTTATAAAAATCACAGCAAAAAGATACTGTGAATTTTATTATTCTAGGGGAATTTGTTTAAATTCGTGCACCTAGAAAATAAATACCCGTGGTCAGGTTTTTTTATAATAAGAAGATGAAGAAATTTAAATATTAAAATATTGAAATTACTTCTGTTTTAAGTGGAGTGAATGAATAAAATTCAATTAAAAAGTACAAGTGACCTCAACATATGTGTAAGCTACCAAAACATCCCTGCTGGGGTTAGACCACCATATAAAAACAAAGGTACCATAATCTGTATTTTTCAGTTTTTGGTTATATCTGGGGTATTTAATTGTCCTAGAAAGACCCATTCAAGCGTTAAATGGCCAGGCTTCAACTTCAAAATCAACGAAGTATACATAAAATTAGTAACAGGTTAGTTAGTGAATGAAACTACTTTAACCGAGTGAAATGCACTACAACTAGATAAAAAAGATCAGGACGCCGAAGATATTGGTAAACACGAAGGTTATGATAACAAAACATGTTTGCGGTAATAAGGTGTTTCATTGTTATTTCTAGATAACGAGGAGAGCACCGAAGCTGCAGAACAAACTTTAAAATTTGTATCATGATATTTTTTCTAAGAACTTTATAAATAAGTTTGTCTTCTTTAGACCAATGTTGTTTGTTTCTCTGTTTTCTTTTTTGTATAATAACCTATTCTAAAGTTCCTTTATTTTATTTTTATATAATTAATACACTTAAAAAAACTGCTCCTGGCATTTTCATATTTGGGTTTTTTTTTAAACTTAGTACTTATTGGTACTTTTTGTAAAATGCCCACTAAATTTCAGATTTTTAATAAATAATTCTGGGACATGGGTAGTTTTTTTTCGAATTTGCACTTCAATTATTTACTCTGTTATAGTAGTTTCATTCAAAACAATTAAGCCATAAAACGCCTGTTACTAGTTTTGTGTGTGCTTAGCTGATTTTGAAGTCGAAGCCTGGCTATTTTACGCTTGAATGGTCTTTTTAGGACAATTAGATACCCCAGATACTGTTCTGAACATGTCCACAAAATTTCAGCTTTATAATAAATATTTATGGGACATGGGTAATTTTTTCGAATTTGCACTGCAATTTAGTCTGTTAAATTAATTTAATTTAAAACAGTAGCCATGCAATACCCGTAATTAATTTGTATTTACTTTCCTGATTTTGGCTATCTAAGCCCGTGAATTTGTCACTTGAATGGCCTTTCTAGGGCAACAAGTTCCAGAGATATAGCCACAAACAAAGAGTGCAAGATGGCTGCATTTTTTCAAGATTGTGGTCGTCCGCCAACGCGGATTGCTTGGGACTTTTAACAGTTGATTAAGGACACTGTTCTAAACGTTTCCATTAAAACATATACATGTAAAGAAATTTGTCCGGGTTAGGCCTTTTTTTGTCTAATTTAACTGGGCTATAAATAATTTTCAAATATCTAATTAACTGTACTCCGCATTTCTTAGATATTATTAATGGTATTCGACATTTGTCATCCATAATGACAATGAGTATCCGAGAAAGAGAAGAGGTCTAACTAGTACCCGCTACTTAAGCTTATGCATTCTGGAAAAACTGTCACGTACTACTTGTTGCTGTTAAATTCTTTTTTTGTAATCGAATGTACGAAAATAGTCTTCGAATGTTATTCGTTTAGCATCGATTTGCTTTCTATCACTTTGGTTTCGTGATACGTTTTTCCTGTCATCAAATTTGCATTCGTACATCTTCGATCGAAATGCTACAAACTCACTTATAACTCGGCCGCTGTGTCTATCTTTGAAAAATCCTATTGCCTTTCCATTCACTTGAGGAATGTTCCAAACATTATTGCTCGGATAATCACTTGCATTAAATTGTTCTTTACAATCTTCTCTGATTACATTATACACATTTTCTTCTTGAATTTCATATAAAATGGAACCATTGTCTATGTAGCATAAACTGCATTTATCAACGAATTTCTTCTTCATGTATTCATAATGAAAATCATATATTTTGGTTTTAGCTAAATCTTCCATGCACATCAGCAAATAATTTGGTCTGTCGATTTTAACTTCACCACTCCTAGATTCTATATAAGTGCTTTCATCATTCAAAACATCTATAGATTGGAATTCTCTTTTAGAAACCATATCATGCACCCCATAGCGCTTTTCATATTTAGTAACTATTTTTCCTTTGTATTGTTGTAGTAGATTTTTTGATAAATATTCAAAAATACCATAATTCATTCGTTCGAAAAGGTCTTTTTCGAATTTATTATTTGATTCTGGGCAAAGTTGCATGTTCCGTTCAATGTAAGGCTTCAACCATGCAGACTGTTTAAACTCTAAAATTCGATGAACTTTTACCAGTCGCAATCCACTTTTAAGAGCTTGTTTGAGGTAACGATAATGAATGATATAATTTGTCTTGTGATTTAATGTAGCTTTCAGTTGTCCATTTTCATATTCTGGGCAAAATGGAAGATCTTTGTGCTCGTAATGAGTATTTTCTGAATAATCTAGGTCTACTTCCAAAATATAACCAATCGAAGCTTCATCAGACACAGATTCAACATCAAATCCATCAAAATCTTCAACCCACTTGAACTGTCCATGGGGTAAGTATTGGCACATTGCCCATTCGTAGAGATAATTTGCATCGAAGTTTATCAAGTATTTTACTTGTTCCTGATTATTGTAATTTGCCAGATTGACATTGTTGGCTTTCGAATACTGCATCATGCAATGAATTAAACCTCCTCTTGTTCCACTTTGAAAAAACGAATATATATCCATGTCAGTAAGTAGTTCTAACGTAACATCGGTTTTTCTTAGCATTACATCCCACGAATAATCTGGTAGGTTGTGGTAATAGCTTGGATCTAATTCGAATTCATCTAAACACTTTTCTCGGAAATCTTCAAATACATCAGCCAAAAGCAGAATTGACCTTTTCAAATGAAGATCAGAATATTCGCCAAAAGTTTCCAATTTGAATTCATTCCAAATACGACTGGCATTTTCGTAGTCTTCAGCAGTTACATCTTTAAAGTCTGATATTGGCGGAAGGGATGTTGCTGAAAATCTGTCATCCTCACTAAAATAACGTTCATCAGGATAAATAAGTTTTTTGTTGAGAAGTTTAGATTCATCTTCAGACATCTCCGACAGCAAAACCGGAAGTTTACTCATATCTGAAGCCAAAGTATATATGTCTTCATTGATTAATTCAAATGAATTGATAAATTTAAACTTAATAACGCAATCACTAAACTTAATGAAAGATATAAACTGTTTCTTTGTTCTCGGCTGCGTGTTCATATCAGTTCGATTAAAGTAATTCGTTTCTAGGTACTCTATTAGCAAGAACGAATCATGTTCTTTGCGATTGTGTACAAAAACTGAAATTGTACGATGGTCTCTGAAATTCATGTTGCAAATCTCATGTGCTGGGCCTCGAAACTCACCCGTGAAGCTACAGTTGTTTCGCACTTTTTTAGATTCTTTAGTAATTGGCTTCTCACAAATATAGCATTGATTATTCTTATCAAACAATTTGCGATCTTTTTTAGATAATTTAGCTTTGGGTAAATTGCAAACAAAAACCGTTTCGACGTTTTCAACAAATGTCTTAAGGACATTGGCAAACCACTGCATACAATCGTCTCCTCGATGGAATTGGTAAGATGATAGTGATGAATCGTGCGTGCATTTAACATACAAGCCTATAGAATAAGGTATTTGTTTGTCTTCCTTTAATCTACACTTGTAGTCAACGTATATAGCAAAAGGGGCCTTTTTCTTTTTCATAATCTTTTTGATTGAAGACAAATGATTTATAAGACTGGACTCTTTGGAAGCCAAACGTATTGAGCTAGCATAAATAAGTTGGCAGATCTGCTGGTGATCTACGAATTTCTTTTTAGCACTTGTGTGATATAAGCAATAATTGCAAATAAATTTCATTGATTTTTCTAAACTTAACTGAGTCGAAAGCAAACGCGACATACTTTTAATCCAAACATAATGATAATTTCTTTTGGAACTATCTTCGTCTTCTGAATCGGTCTCTTCAGAGTATTTATCTTTTATAAGCAACAAATTGATATGTTTTTCTTTTGGCCTCCTAGAAACATATTCAGGCAAAATCATGTATTTGCTTGTTTTCTCTTCCTCTGTATTTAACTTTAATATGAAAACATTTATCGAAATGTTGTTTTGCTTCTCAAAGCATGGTATTTGATGAATTTTCATTGGAAATTGAATGCCATTCAAATTTAACTCATTTATATATTCTTCATATGATTTTACTCTGTCTGCTTTCCGTAATGGATAAAGTGCTGAAAGTACAGCCCACATGAAGCATTTATTATCCCTGTTTTGAACATTTATGCATGCTTTTCTCGTTTGAATTTCCGTGGGAATTTTGACGTATGAATTACCCTGAAGTACTTTTAATGGATTCATAACTATTTTCAAACTAATTATTGCTGATAAGCTCCATCCACTATCCCGTTCTTGATGTTCGAAAAACTTTGCCAGAATCGGATCTCGAAATTGTTCAAAATACCAACATTCGAAATCGTCATTTTTGTAAAGTTTAGAAGCGTCTGCACCGAAGTGAAAAAGTTCGAAGATTTTGTTTTGGTTTTTGATAATTTTAAATTCACAACAAAATACAGCGCTTAGTCGAAGAGCAGTTGTTGTTTTGAAATTGGCATTGATTTTAACTTGAGTTATTTTTTTGCAATCGTCGAAAAATACATCGGGATCGATATGTGCTTTATTGACAACAAATCCAGTTATAACGCTAGAAAAGATTAAACAAAATTTGAGTTGAGTAAATAGCAGTAGCGGATCTAGGATTTTGGGGTGAGGGGGGGGGGGGGATGTCAAAACTTCAAGACTTTTAGTCGGAAATAAGGCAAAGCTGCTCCAAAAAATAGCATGAGGCCTAATTCTGCAAGCGTGAATGAAAGTTCGTGTATAAATTAAATGCCAAGGTTGACAATGACAACACTGGGCTTAGGCATGTCATGGGAAAACATGGTGTTGGTAACCGAAATGACAATATGAATGATTTGTCGATTTCTGAAACGCCAACGGCCTTCTTATTGGAGGGACCATGTTCGAGCATAAGACGTGCCACAAAGGCAGTTGGGTGTCGACTGACAGGCAAGCAACTTCCGACCAGATTGACCACTTCGCGATCAGTCGGCGTTTTAGAAGCAGTCTCCAGGACGTCCGTAACAGAAGAGGTGCTGACATGGGAATGGCCCGGGACCACCATCTGATGGTTGCTACCTTAAGATTGCGTACAGCGGCAGTTCGGAGATCCCAAGGAAACACTCGAATGCCCAAGTTTAATACAGATGGACTAAAGGATCCCGCAGCGCGCCAACAACTAGGGGACCACCCTTCACAACGATTGAACGCAATCAGTAGCACCGAAACCACATCCATCGAAAATCATTGGTGTGCTGTGAAAAATGGGTTCATATCCGGTGCTGAAAGTATGATCGGCCGGGCGCAAGGAAGAAACAGTGCTTGACTTTCCGACGAAACTTGTGCAAGGATTGAAGAAAGGAAACACCTTAAAGCTCGCATCGCAGCTACCCCATCAGCAGGGCGAAACGAGCTTGAGTCTACGTACCGCATGAAGATGAAGTTCATCGTAGTGTGGACGTGATAAGCGTAACTATATCAACGCATTGGCTACAGAAGCAGAAGAAGTCGCTAGTAGGTGTGACATTAGGACCGTGTACAGAATTACCAAAGTAACAGCTCACTGGTGTCCAGAGCTCTAAACAACACCTGATTAAAGACACAAACGGATCCCTGCTAATTTAGGATGAGGATCAGCTCAAAAGGTGGAGGGAACACTTTTATGCGGTTTTAAACCGCGTTTTCGCCAGTGAAGTGAACCCTATTCCAACTGAGCCACCCGAAGTAACTGGGGGGTACGCACCGTACCCGGGCGAGCTACTGCACCCACTTATTAAGAGAGGTTGGAAAACAGAGAGCTTTCACGAAGAGTGGAAAAAAGGAATGATTGTCAAGCTCCCAAAGAAAGGAGATCTCACACAGTGCGAAAACTGGAGAGGAATATGCGTTCTGCCTGCAGTAGCCAAGATAATAGCAAGGATAGTATTGGACCGAATTAAAGACCACCTCGAAAACACACTCGACGCCGAACAAGCAGGTTTCCGCACTGGATCTTCCTGTGTGGATCACATCAACACCTTGCGGATCATCATCGAACAGTGCGTTGAATACCGATCACCACTTCACCTGCTGTTCATCGATTTTGAAAAGGCGTTCGACAGTGTCAATAGAGAATTTATTTGGCTTGCTTTGCGCAGGAGAGGCATCCCAGATAAATTGATTGCTAGTATCAAAGCTAAATATTATCGATCCAAATGTCACGTTTTGCACAAAGGTAGGCTCTCAGAGGAGTTTGAAATCCAAAGTGGGGTTAGGCAAGGCTGTATACTGTCACCAATACAGTTCCTGTTGGTGATAAGTGACCTACTGCACGCAGCTTTGTCAAATGGAAATGGAGGAATTCAGTGGACTCTGCAATCTCACCTCAAAAATCTGGATTACGCGGACGACGTATGCTTAATCTCTTATACGATCATGGGTCTCCATCAAATGACAACAAGGGTGGAGAGAGAAGCAAAAACCGTAGGGCTTAAAATCAACTCGGCAAAAACTAAAAGGATCAGCCTTGGAACTTCCTCATCAATCCAAGTAAATATTTCTGTATAACCGGTAGAGATGGTAGAGGATTTCCAATATCTTGGGAGTATTGTCTCTACGGGTGGCGGAACTGAACTGGACGTAAACAGCCGAATCAGAAAAGCAAAGGCTGCGTTCGGAATGCTGTCAAAAATATGGAGAAACAACTCTTTAAGCTTAAAGTCCAAGCTACGCTCCAATGTTGAATCCGTGCTGCTTTACGGGTGCAGCACTTGGAAAGTCACTGACACTATCACTAGAAAGCTGCAAACGTTCGTTAATAGGTGTCTACGAAACATCTTGAGGATTTTCTGGCCCAACCGTATCTCCAATACCGAACTTCATGCGAGAACGGGTCAGGAGCCCATTGACTCCATTATACGAAGAAGAAAGTGGATTGGCCATACGCTTCGAAAAGTGCATTGCATCTCAAGCAATGCAGTGGAACCCGTTCACACTGGCGTAACATTCTTTTGGTTATACCTCATAGGAAAAAAGTTATTAAGGTTTTAAGTTCAAAAATGCATTTGAGAAAAATTAACGAGCGTCTGGCAAGCACAAGGCTGAAACCAAAATGTCTTGGACACACATTTTTATAATCAGGAGAGTGTTTCTGATTTTTTGGCATACCATTCGTTTCGTTATACCTCATAGCAAAAAAGTTATTAAGGTTTTAAGTTCAAAAATGCATTTGAGAAATGTTAAAGTGCGTCTGGCAAGCACAAGGCTGAAACCAAAACGTCTTGGACACACATTTTTATAATCAGGAGAATTTTTCTGATTTTTTGAAATATAACTCTTGTGGTTATCACTTCGACCCCAAAAGTTGATTTTCGCGCATTTTGGTGGGCGTCTGGCAAGGGGAAGGCTGAAAGTAAAACGTCCTGGACCGACTTTTTTGACATCAGTACACCATCCTCTATGGTTTATATATTAATTTAAGTGGTTATCACTTCGACCCCAAAATCGGAAAAATTACCGTTTTCGAACTCCCGACCCCGCCCCCGGCTGAAAAAGAAACTTGCCAGACGGTCGAATTTAGCAATTTACTTCGTATATCTACACATACATGTATATAAATTTTTGGTTATCACTCCACTCCCAAAATTTGCTGCCGGCTCTTGGTCTATTAGTCCCGATCAAATTATTTTGGGGCTTAGAAAAAAAATTACATAACAAATAAATTGTTCAGCCCCTAACTTCGTTATTTTGTCTTATTTCCATCAAATTTAACAGCTTAAAATATTTGAGAGCAAAAAAGCAATAAACAAAAAACTCTACATAGTATGCAATCTATTGTTTTCTATATTACAATTAATTTAAGGAATCCTTGGTGGGGGGGGGGAGAGTGTTCCCACTAAGGCACTTCTCCTTTCATCGAGGCCGCAGCGGACGAATTCCCCAGGTGGAATCAACGGTGGCGTCTACAGATCCAGTCAGGCTGAACTACTTAGGGAACACCTTATACGGGCTACTTCAACATATTCAGAGCCTAGGCCTATAAGGAGCGGTTAATCCGGCTACCAGTCCTTGTAGTTTTGCTAAGGATCTGGTCCTCCAGGTTGGGGGTTGTTGCGTCGGGGTGACTTCCCGGCCACGTAAAATTATTTAGTTGCAAAGCAACAACAAGCCTCGGATACGGACGGATTTACTGATGACGAACCAAGCAAACGAAATAAGGACAACGATTTTCGGATATGTACGTGGAATGTATTGTCCCTATATAGGCCACGTGCAGCCGAACAACTAGTGGAGGCCCTAGACTGCTGCAATGCAGATATCAACGCCATTCGACAAGTGCGATGGGATAGACCGGGCATACGGAAGAAGAAAAACTGCGATACTTACTACGGCGAATGCTACCACGAACAAAAGCAGCGATTATTTTGATGTGGATTCGTCGTTGGAAGCAGACTTAGGCTTGAGTTTCAACTATTTGAAAGAGCGCCTAATTACAATCCGCATCAAGGCTAAATTCGCCAAAATAAGCGTAATATGAGAGTTCTATGAGCTCCTGGAGAAGACTTACGAGCAGTTCCCTAGCTATGACATTAAAATTGCACAGAAGAACCGCTCGCAAGCTCTACGAGCAAAAGATGAAAGAGGAACACCGGCTTCTCAGAAAGACAAAGAGGGAGCATGAGAAGCGCGAGATCTAGGAGATTGAGGGATGTCATAACAGCATTTTTAACATTGTCAGGGAGGTTGTTATAGGTTTGAAATCCCATATATTGTATTGTTCGCTGCGCTCTTGTTGTTCGTACTCGTTGGATTTTAAAGTCTTGACTGTTTCTTAAGTTGTGTCCCGATAGGTCGTTGTTGCTTACATTTTCTCAGTGTGGCTTCAGGCCAGGAAAGTCCACCATCGACCAAATATTCACACTACGGCAGATCTTGGAAAAAACCCCAGCAACTTCAAATCGATACTCACCATGTGTTCATCGACTTCAAGGCCGCGTATGACAGTAATTATAGAGACGAGATATACAAAGCAATGTCTAGTTTTGGTATCCCTAGCAAACTCGTCCTTTTGAGCAGGACGACACCTTCGATGTCAAAAAAGGATATAGGCAAGGCGACGCGCTGTCATGCGACTTCTTCAGCATCATACTTGAAAGAATAGTGCAGAACTCTCACGTCAACACTAGAGGCACAATCTTTCAAGAGTCCATCCAATTATTTGCACACGCCGACTATTTTGACATAATTGGCAGAACAAAGCGTGATGTCACTGGAGCTTTTGCAAGCATTGAGAAGGATGCGGAAAAGATTGGTTAAGCGGTGAATGAGGGCAAAACAAAGTATATGCTGTCATCTAGAAAGGACGCTCAACACCAAAGTCTTGGACAGAATGTCACCATAGACAGATATAACTTTGAGGTAGTTAAGGTCTTTGTCTACCTGGGCTCCGCAATATATTCATACAACGACACCAGCGCTGAGATCAAACGAAGGATAACTCTTGCCAATCGCTGTTTCTTCGGGCTAAGAAGGTAATTGAAAAATAAAGCATTTTTTGGGTGCCTGTCTCCGAGTTGTGTATTTAAATAAGAAAGTTAAATTTTAAATAAAAGATAAACGTAGTTAGTTCACTTTATTTTATTAAATTATTTTTAATTTATAATAACTTTCACAACTTAATTTAATTTAAAAATTTAGCGACGCGTTTCGGAGTGTGTCTCCATAAAAAAATAAAATAAATCGGGTGACACAACGGCTCATGAGGAATCAAGGCCTATTGACTAACAACTCGCAACCATTCCTGTGTGCGCCTATCGACAGGAATGGAAGGGACCTACAATTTTATGCCGAATCAGAACGGCTAGACGAGAAGCACTTATTTGTGACAAGTGATACTCTTGGAGGATTTGTCAATTCCTCGCAAGAGGCAGTAGCCCTGAAAAAAAAACTTTTTAGTTTTTAGGTGGACGAGGCTGGGAAGCGAACCCAGACCTCCAGCGTGACAGTTGAACGCACTAACCATTACGTTACGGGCTACTACAGTGTGTCTCCATCATCGGGTGAATTTGTTTGCTTAAGTTAACAAATTCGCCCGATGATGGAAACCGAAAACGCGTCGCGTTTATCTTTTTTTTTTAAATTTAGAAAAGTAAAACCCTCTCTCGAATGACTAAAGTGTCCCTGTACAAGACACTGACTAATCATACCGGTCCTGTTGTATGGTGCAGAACCATGGACCTTGTTAGCGGCGGATGGGTACGCTTTAGGAATATTCGAAAGAAAAATTCTTCGGGTGATCTTCGGTCTCGTATGCATGGTCGGGGAATGGAGGGGAAGATACAACAACAAACTGTACGGGCTGTACAGCGACATCAACCTAGTCACAAAAGTGAAAAGGCAAAGACTCAGGCGGCTGGGTCACGTAGAGCGGATGGACACCAATGCTCCGGCTCGAAAAGTATTTGTATCCATCCCCGAGGGACGGCTAAGTAGAGGAAGGCCACGAAACCGGTGGCGCATGCAGGTAAAAGAGGACCTCAACCAACTTGGCATGCGAAACTGGAAGCAGCTAGCTAGGGACAGAGCTGGCTGGAGAAGGCTTGTTTGTTGAGGCCCTGGTCCATACCGGACTGTAGCGCCAGCATAAGTAAGTTGGTGGGGGGGGGCTTTAGCGCCTATATCCACCCGCCACTGGTAAATAGTAGAACTACATAAATAACGTATTTTTACATTATAGACAATGGGCCTTACCAATAATCATATTTATTAAGGACTTAAATATTCCAGTAAATTTACCTTATTATAATGTACTATTAATGGAATGTTTAATTTTTTGAAGCCAATCCCATATTTTCCATATTCACTATTTAGAGTTAACATTAATATTAAGGTCGTACCATGTACATTTAATTAGTTAGATTCCTTACCATTATGGTTTATTTTACGGAAATATTTAAGTTGTCGCTAAATTTGATTATTGGTAAGGCCCAATATGGTTAGTTTAATAATGTCTGTTTTTTATTGCTAGTTAAGGGTGGTTCACTTACAGTTTCACGAAAAAGTTAGGAAGTGTAGGTTGAGACTAGAAAGAAAACATTACATAGGAGCTGTGTCCGGGCCCGTCGGGAGGAATCGCGATCCGGAACGGAAAAATCTCGAGCCCTTCATATATTATCATTTTTTTAATTATATACCTACTGCTAAGGCCACTCAGCTATACTGAACTCATACAGATCACTTCCACGTATAATTGACTACACCATCCCACAATTCCGTTTCCATAAAAATTTTCAAGTTGCCATGCCTTCCAGATCCAGAGGACGTGACATTTTTGGAAGACGAATCGATTAATTTCTATGCGGACGGCTCAAAACCCGATGATGGGGTTGGTGGAGGCGTGTACTCAGAAAGACTAAATTTAAGTCTCTCATTTCGTCTTCCAGACCATTATAGCGTGTTCCAGGCAGAGCTTTTGGCAATAAAGGAAGTTTTATCTTGGCTCAAGGAAAACGTGATATCGACTTTTGATATCCGCATCTTCTCAGACAGCCAAGCTGCCATAAAATCTCTCGACTGTGTCTATACAAATTCTATAACAGCCCTTAACTGTAGATAATTTCTTATAGAGATAGCACAGCAGTTCAATATTCTCCTCTGTTGGGTGCCGGGCCATAGGGACATTTCGGATAATTGTAAAGCTGATGAACCCGCCAAAGGTGGAACAAGACTACCTATTATACCTGAAAAGGTAAATATCGGTATGCCTATAGCTACATGCTAATTTTTGCTGAAGCAAGATGCTTTAAGGAGAACAATCCTTAGGTGGAACAACTTAACCACTTGCCTGGCGACACAACAGATCTGGCCTATGCTAGATGTGAGGCGCTCCAAGTGTTTGATATCTTTGAACAGATTGCATATCAGCTCCGTAATTGGTGTCATAACTGGGCACTGTCTTATAGGCAAGCACGCAAAGCGGCTTGGAGTTTTCGCAAACGACTTTTGCAGAAGCTGTATGGACGAAGAAGAGGAAGAATCTGTTCCTCATCTTCTCTGCACATGCCCTGCCCTATCCCAAAGACGTAGGCTCCATCTCGGAGACTTCTTCAATGATACTAGTGATCTGATAAATATAGACATAAGTAGTCTCGCACGCTTCATTAGACGCTCCAACTGATTTTAACGAGTGGGGAGAAAATCTCTCTTTATTCACGTGGTATCACAACGGACCAACTTATGGTCGTTTAAGTTCTTTGCTGGCAGCCACTTCAACCTAACCTAACCAAACCTACAGCCAATACCTATTTTTAATAGCATGGCACTAGTTAGAATGAATAGAAAGGTTGATATATTTTTTTGTTAGCACAGTGGACTAACAAAAAACGTGTTTATTGTCTAATCAACCTCACGATTATTGTCCTGATGAAATGGCCGGTATATAGAAAATATTTCTGCAACGAGTAGATGGGAGTTCGAACCTAAACCTCTAAGTTAGCAATCAAGATCTACATTCAGTACACTATTATTGTCAACCGCATATTTGTAAGTGAAGGAAAAATACGGATTGTTACAAAATTAAAGTGAAGAATTTTTACTTTGAAATTAAAAAAAGATTCAAATATTACCTAGTATATTAATTTTATTAGAGTTGGTTTGTATTCGGCATAATTGTTTTCTTATTGCATACGCACTTTTTAGCAGCAAAACTACTTATACTTACATTGAAATTCAATTTCTTTACCAAAGGTGCTTCAATGCTTAGTAAATCAAGTCCTTAAATACGATCTTGTGATGAGAACGAGCATTTTTTTATTCTGGCAGGGAGGCTAAAGGAACGTTCGGCACTAGCTTTGGTGACAGGTATGGTGCAAAATACAAGCAGAGCAAAACAAATGTTTTGAAAAATTGTCTCCAAGTTCTGGGAAAAAATTGCATTCAACAAACTCAATGGTGGAATGGTGGGTTTTTGAAGTTTCTAGGCCGCTTATTTTTGCGTATAAACTAAAGCTGGCCACACACGAGCTCGGAACCAATTCGGTTCGTGGTTTTCCGACTGGTTGAAAATCCAAATGGTTCGGCACCGAAACTTTTAGACATTTATCCAGTGTAAAATACCTGAAACCAATTGGCTCCGAAACGTTCGGTTCGCTCCTGCAGAAATCCCGGGCCCCGGGGAATTCCTCCCTTTATGTCCTCGTCTCGACGGCTCTGGCTGTGTCTATTACCACTTCCCCTATTTACGTAGAGATGCATTTCGCATAGAGAAAGGCGTTAATTTTCTTAAAAACTAAATTATTCAACCCATTTGGTTTTTGAAATTCGACTAAAAATTGATCTTAAGCTGATTACAAAATGAATACTTTATAACGTACATTTTTGAGAAAATCATGAGAATATTTTTTTTTTTGTTTTCTTTTCAACTTTTGTTTTCTCCAAATTTTAAAGGAGAATGGGAAAAAATATATGGGACCTGGTCTACCAAATACTCAGAAACGAGACCTATGAAAATGATTAGGTACTATGGAGTGTACCAACTTACGAGTATTTTTTTTTTGGCCAAAACAATGGGAGTTGGCTAAAAAAAAAGCGACCAAAAAATAAGAAAAACAAGACACATGCGAATAAACAAAGACTAATATATTGTTTTAAATTTTTTAATATACTGCCTAAGCCCCATGATTTACAGTTCGGAACTAAGCTTTCTAAAGTTGTATATCTCAATTGTGGGCACAAGACGCACAATTATTCTTATTCATTTTATTCGCTTAATCGAATAAACAAAAGTAGAGTTTTCATACTGTTGAGCGAATTATTCGCCAACAATGATGTTGTTCGCTATCAAGATACATATACTACAGGTAACATAACTAGCGTTTTTATTTTTGCTCAGTTCTTCGCATGTTGCCAAAATCAATAGTAACAAAATAATTTCAAACAATCACAACAAATTTGTTTTTTTTTTTTTTTTTTTTTTTGAAGTGAAACTTCTTTGCGCGCGTTGAGAGTGAAATTTCAAGGTTGAATTTTTGTGAAACGAAAAAATGTAACGCCACATGTGCAACGCTGAGATCATTGATTAGCTAAGTGGTGGGAGGTAGAGTACAAGTAAACATTTTTATTGGTAGGCTAATATATTTTATAGTGCAATAAATTTGGATTTTTTGATAATCTATATTATTGTAGTAGATACAAGGGAAAATGTCCTTTTATGTCTTTTTTCTAATTTCATTAATTAGAATGCTAGTTTTTAAATTTTGTTGGTGAATAGATAATGAAATTCTAAGAATCTTACTAGTTTAAGACTTTTATCTATCTCCTGCTGGTATGGAGATATAAATTATTTTAAACAATTTATCTCAAAATAGGCTAATTTCAAAAAATTGAATTAAATCAGGAGAGTCCGCTTAAAACTTGAATTATATATGGTTGAAAAATAAATAAAACCAAATTAAAGTAGTAATATACGATTTTTAGAGATTTTGAGTGTAGGAATTTTTGGAAATAGTCGGAAAACCTACTCAAATAAACCAATTTATATCTTGTAAATGTTCACCTTTTTTTAATTTAAATTTTCACCGTTATTATTTAATTTTCAAGTTTACAACCCCTAACCATCGATCATTTTGATATAGAACACATAGCTGCGTCTTACGCAGATAAGCTCAATATGCCTATACATATCGAGATTTTTAGATCGCCAAAGAAGTTTCACTTCTGCCACGAGTACTGAGTTACACGCGCTCTTTTTTTTTTACTGTGTGCTGTGCACAAGGACAGCCATCTTGAAATTTCACAAGCTGCGCATGATTATACCTTATATATGTGTACTGTGTTCCTATTATTGGCGATTGGTATATAAGTTCCTTTAATTTGGGGTCGAATCAGTTCATCAAAAGTGACCAATACTGTTATTTCAATGGAACACTATTGTAATTAATTTTAAGCTCTAATTGCAATATTTGTTGCCATATACTGCCTTAGTGCCATGGTTTACAGATTTGTGTTCAAACACAAAAATGATGTACTAGGGTTTAGCTTACCATTTGTTGGCAATAGGTAGACCAAAATGCCATTGTCTTTTCCAATCGGTTCTTCCGGTGTTCTCTGCTGGTTTTATTTGTTTGTTAAAAAAATTAAACTAAATCCAAACAAATTCCAAGAAAGCGTGGAATAAATCCGTTCGATTGAAATTTAAGAGAAAAATACAATTTTATCAAGAATCCCTTTTCAAAAATATGACGTTGCTACTGACCATTGATGTGTGGAGTTTTTTCAATACTTTTAAGAAACATTCCATACCTACAATCACTAACAAAAAATTGTCGAGTACAATTTGTCTGTTTGGCAGGAACTTCGGCCAAAATAGACAGTGTTCTATTGGATAAACGAAATGTGGTATACCGACACATAACAGCCGGTTGAGCATTTCAACTTTGAAAGAACCTTTGTATTGCATTAGGATAGGAAATATTCATTCAAAAAGCACAATATTTCAAATATTTATTTGTATTTATATTCAAATATTCATAAAATTTAATTAATTAAAACTAGATTAAAAAAAAACATGTTTTCTTGATGTAAGATCCTGCATGACTGATGCCTTAAGTATTTTTCTGCACCTTCTACCACTTGATTTACATATTAAATATCTATATATCTTTAAGACTTAAAGAATTAAACTCTTGGTTTGCCAAGCCCTATGGTAACAGCAATATCACAGACTTGATTCCAATGGAAATGTTTTCGACTCCCACTGACTACTGCACCCCTACAATGAGTATCAGTAAGGAATTCAAAGTTAAATTCCTATCCAGGAAGGATTGGAATGATAACGTCGTGACGAAAGATTTCGACACAACCATCTTTACTGATGGCTCAAAGATGGGGTGTGGCGTTGGTGCAGGAATCTTCTCTGAGTCTCTAAATGTATCTAGGTCCTTTCGGCTACCTGACCTTGCTAGCGTCTTTCAAGCTGAATTGCTGGCAATTAGGGAAGCTTGCAAGTTACTTAAAGCAGATCCAAACCAGAACCGTAATGCAGCTATTATTACAGACAGTCAAGCGGCTGTTAAAGCCATTAATTCAGCTTCAGCATCCTCCAAACTGGTCTGAACACTGACCTCAATATCACTCTTATCTGGGTCCCGGGTCACAGTGGCATTGAGGGCAATGAACGGGCTGACGAGCTGGCCAGGCAAGGTTCAGCCCTTCATGGCTCACTTGCGGAAAGAGTCAACATTCCGCTTGGAGTTATGAAGGGCAACATTCTCTCAATTTATCTTACTAAAGCAAACCGTAGGTGGAGCAGTTTATCAAACTGTATTATACCTGTGAAGATTCGGCCCACCTATGACAAGATCTAATACGCAGACCCAGGCAAAACATAGCCAGGGTAGTTGCAACCTGTTGCGGACACTGGCCAATAGGAGAGCATGCAGCGAAGCTGGGCATACCTCACAATACTCACTATCGGAGCTGTGAGGACCAGCAGGAAAAGGAAACAGTAGTTCATTTCCTCTGCAAATGCCCTGCTCTGGCCAAAGCTAGAAAACAGTCACTCGGCTTTGACGACATTAACGAACTTTCTGAAATGAAGATCAAAGACTTGATTTCTTTTCTCAACGCGACGAAATGACTCTAGGACAAATTTCGGCTACTTCTGCATTATACCTTCCGTCGATTCCCTATGATCGCAAGATAGTGGACTAGGGTTCTGGTGGGGGTTTGTGGTGCCCCATTGTATGTTATCCTAACGGAACGTGGTTTACGGTTAAAAGACGGTTTGCTATAGGGTAAGGGAAGTTTTTCAGTGAATGATAGCTCTCTGAAAAGAGAAATTCTTTTTGAAAGCTTTTTACCGTATCGAATCGTTAGGCGTGTTTTATTGCACAAGCCATCCACAGTACAGTACGATTTTACAGCCGATAAGAAGCTAAAGTAGAATCCTACTGTGGATAGATTTTTGGCATTTATTCGAGCCTCTATTCTACTTTAGCTTCTTCTCGGCTGTAGAGTTACTAGCGATGTTGTATTTGTAATGGATGCAAAATCGTACTGTGCTATGGATGGCTTTTGCAATAAAACACGCCTATTCTTTCGGTTTACTAGTCGAAAAGAACATTTTGTATCCATGTATCCGTAGAGTTGTCACGACGAAAAACGAAAAGGATATTTTGTATCCATGTATTCGTAGAGTTGTCAAGACGAAAAACGACCCTATCAACACATAAACAAAAAAATATCTACATAAACAAAAACGTCAAATATTCTGTACATACAAAATTTTTAATTGAATGACACTTACCGATTATTAAATGCTGACTCACTATCCTTCCAAAATATTTTGTCCTGGTCATCAAATGCATCCTCAATTCGCTTCCAAAATATTCTTTCCTTAATTTTTTCTTTATGTTTTTGTTTAAGATCCTCTATGCGCAGTATTTGATTTTTAGGACCTGTTAGTATCCTGGAAGATAACAAAGGCTCATCATCGTCGCTATCTGTCTCCGTTTCGTCGCTGTCACTATAAGTGATATTATCAGTTTGTTTTTGAAATCTTGTTGAGTTATTTGCTTTGACTGCAAGTTTGCTGCAACTATTTGCGAGAGGCTGTGAATTTTGTTCATTGAAGGACTGAACCGTGATTGGTTCGTTAGTAATTGAAACTTTATTTATTAGTAGTGTGGAAGGTTTATCATCAACTTCAAAAATGTCTTCTTGATTATTACATGTGTCTGTAACATGTTTCCAAAATAATTGCTCTTGTGCGCTTTCAATGTTATCCGCTCCTGATTCACTTTTAATTATGTCTGCTGTTTCACTTTCAGATTCTGAAGATGAGGAAATGCAAATGACATCATCTTTTGTAGCAGAAAGCAGTTTAGAAGTATCAATACTCTCATTGTTAGAATGTTTTCGTATTATTGTTGTTTCTTTTTGCAAGCTTCTCGATCGAGTCGTTAGTGAGTTATAGGGCAGTAAGTTGGCATGGGTACTTGCATTTTGGATGTTTTCAATCGCTTCATCTTCAAAACCATTCCTAACAACAAAATGGTTTCTTTGAATTCTATTCCCTTCAATATCATCACATGATATTTGTTTCATATCATAAATTGTCGATAAAATTTTTCTTCGCTCAGTGTTGTTTTTGCAGATATCGAACATCTCGTAGAGTAGATTGATATTTCTCTTACATATGTTTTTCTTTATTCCTGGTGTTTCTTTTGTGGCTAAGGCTTCATTATATGTTCGTTTGAGTTTCGATACCGAGGGCACACTTGAGGATGATGCCATTATGATTCCCCTGAAATATTCATCATTATATTATTATTTTAAGAGAATCTTTAACAAACATAACTCAGAATAAAATAAAATGCACGACTGTTGAAGTGACTAAAAATTTAAATTGGTTTTCTATTACATTTATGTAAAACAATGGATGAAATAAGAATAATAAATTTTAAATGTATGCCTGTAAGAGCTAAGGTCTTTAAAATGCAATGCAAGGCACTAGTTACAAGGAATAAAAGGAAAGGAAAACATTTTTGTTGCTAAAGTGGATGTACATAGATTGATCTTAGTCTGAATTAGAGTAAAGAACAGCAGTTTACAGTATTATTTAAAAAATGCGCTTTTGAAATGTCGAATTTTCACAACAAAAAAAGTTGTCATCGATGTTAAGAAAGAAATTAACGTTCAAGAACATGGTTATAATTTTCAAAACAATGAAGGTGTTTTATATTTGTAATGTATTGCATTTTTATGTTGCAAACAAATGTATTAAAAATATCGAAGTTAAAAAAATCGGTGTTTATGATTCGATAATTTTTGACATCGAGATTGGTTTTTCGATGTTGACTTATCGATGTTAACATCGATGATTTTTCAATATCGCTCATCCCTACCACTAAATTTTTTGACGATTCACCAATGCAAAGATAAAAAGTCAGAATTTAGCAGAAGCATTACAAACTCTTCCATTGGATTTCAGAATGAATGGAACCTTGAGTGAAACCAATGGAAAACGGCATTAGAACAGCTTAGAACTGTTCTGTTCAAACTTGTGTGACGTTTTTCACGTGGCCGGGTTCAACGCATCAATTTTTTCAGTGATTTATTTTCAGATGGAGCTTCTGATTGGCCAGCTGTCATAAAAAGTTAGCTGAATTTCAGTTACGTTTAGTGAAGTTTAGTTACATTTCATCTGAGTTTTCAGCAAGAAATTCCCGACTGAAAATTCAGCTGACAGCTTTTCAATACAAAATCTAGGCTCTTCATACAAAACTGACATTTCATATAATTTTGAGTTCAACGACATAAAGTGACCGATTACACGATTCGTTTTTTTTCGGTTGTTTCGACTTTCGTCTTTTTGACAGCTTGGGTGAGGGAGTAGAAATGTAGGGGGAAGGGAGTAACGAAAGCAGGAATGAAAATTTCAATACTTTTTCTGGTTGAACTTTGACGTTTCTGATTTGGCAACCACAATAGGCGTTTTTCTTTTTTAGCTCAGAAGAGTTCTGAACAGTGTCCGAGCATATCGAGCATGCTCTGAACATCCTCTGAACAAAGCGTGTTCTGGTTCTGAATTCTGAGCGCTCAGAATTATTTTTGAAACACACCTGAACACTAAGCTGTCACTTTTTTTCCAATTTCACCTATCAAATGCTTGTGTTCGCATTCAACTCGGTCTGCTCAGTTATTTTATTCTGAGCTCATAGAGCGCGCTCTGAAAAAGCTCAGAACACGTTCAGAACGAAAAAAGAAACACAAAGTTGAAGCTCTGAACGTTTAGAAGTAAAAAAGAAACACAATTTTTTATTTGACAGTTCAGGCTCTACTCTGAACTAAAAAAGGAAAAACACCTAATGCTAAATGATGTTAGCAAAAAACGATTTAAACAAAACTGATTGATTTGAAAAATTGTTTTTCGAGATTGGATACACCTAATATACGATTGTATTTGCGGAAAAAGTGATTAAAAAATATTTGTATTTATTACTACTGATTATTTTCTTTCAAAACGACCCCAAATTCCATGAACGTCAAAATAACGAATGCAAGTACATACGCATTTTCGCGAACCATGTAATCATGAACGTTCGTGCCTGTCAAAAAGACGAATGACGAAACGAACGAAAAAAACGAACCGTATAATCAGGCTCAAATTAATGGTGTTTTCGATCGGTAAATTTAGATTTCAATCTAAAAATTGATTTATTTCGTGGCGAATTAAACGCCAATTCAAATTGATTTATTTTTATGATTTTATTCGTGTAATGTAACACCACAAAACTCGTCATCACTTGATGCACTTTCAGAAGAAAACAATGAGCTTCATGAATTTACCAATTCATTTTTAACAGCTTACATTTTATATCGGAAACTCTTCTCTTATATTTAGAACACAATTTTCATTAAACGAAATTAATTCAAACAATACAAAAAATTTTGTAAAGTGACAACTTAAAATTATAATGGTAGGAGGGGTAAATCTGCCGAAATATCTAGATCTGCAAATTTGATTTTAAATCAAAAAACAAATCAATTTATTTGCCCATTGGAATGTAAAATCTGCGTTTTGACAGATTTAAATCAAAAATAAATTGATTTATTTTACCAATCGAAAACACCATAAGTACTTTATTTTAAGTAGTTGTCAAATTTGTACATTGTGCCCGATTACACGATTCGTTTTTTCGGTTGTTTCGTCTTTCGTCTTTTTGACAGCTTGGGTGAGGGGAGTAGAAATGTAGAGGGAAGGAAGTAACGAAAGCAGGAATGAATATTTCAAGACTTTTCCTGGTTGAACTTTGACGTTTCTTATTTGGCAACCACAATTCTCCTCGATGTTAGCAAAAAACGATTTGAATTAAAATTATTGAATTGAAAAATAGTTTTTCGTAATTGGATACACCTAATAAGCGTTTGGGGGCGACTTTCCTTTAAGGGCGCACGGCTAGAATTTTGATTTTTTTTTTACAGTGAGCTAGGAGTCTCTATAGAACAGCTTTAAAATATTACGGTGAGGAAAACCCCCTAAATATGATTAAAAAATGTTTACATTTTTCGATTTTGGCACTTTTATTCACACTACTCAAGTTTCCCTTAAGATAGCAAACATTTTCACAGGCGAATACTTTTTTTTGGGTAGATTAAATAATTTAATTCAATAATTTAAATATCAATAAACTTTTATTTCAGTTTTTAATAAACATTTAAAGTTATAAAATTGATGAAATCTAAATACTAAATAAAAAAAATCACACAATTATTTTGACAGTTCTACTCTTCAACAACTTTGCTATGATAAGTGTTGAATGGCGTGTGGGATTTTATTTTGGGATTTTTTGTTGGGAAGTTTTTTGCGAATTAGGATATTTTTTTTTCGATAAAAAGTAGGTTTGGGTGGCCCGCTTCGCGGGTTTAGAGATTTTAACTCCCTTTTCGGGTCCTCAGTCCCACTCACGCGACTCCGTCGCTCCGCTTAGGGTATGCTCAGTCGTCTGGCAGGCGCCTATGTTGTCAGTCGATCTATTATCAAAGTTTTTTGTAGTAAACAATACCTTGGGTGGCTCCCAAAAAAAATCCCAAAAAAAAACACATATCCCATTACTTACCATAGCACAGTAACATACTCTTACTTGTGTGATGGCAGAGCACAGTACACATACTACACATGTATATACCCTGATGGTAAAGAACTGTCAAAAGAAAAAAAAAACAGTGCTTCGTGGTCGTCAATTGCATACATTTTGTATGAAAAATTGAAACTTTAAAAATTAATTAAAAATATAAATAAAAGTTTCCTCACTTTAAAATTGTGATATTTATTACTTTTAGTCATAAATCTATTAAATAAAAGTATTCGCGTGTTAAAATTCGTGCGCCCTTAAAGGAAAGTTCAGCCTGCGTTTGTATTTGCGAAATAAGTGATTAAAAAATATTTTTATTTATTACTACTGATTATTTTCTTACAAAACATCCCCCAATTCCATGAACGTCAAAGTAACGAATGGAAGTACGAACGTATTTTCGCGAACCATGTAATCATGAACGTTCTTGCCTGTCAAAAACACGAAAGACGAAACGAACGAGAAAACGAACAATCAGGCTCATTGAATGCGCCCATTCTGTGCTGTTCCTCGCTGAACAATCCTAGTGACAAGTGGAAACCTAGGAAAAGGGACACCCTGTATAAGTTGTGTTCAACACGTAATTATAGCCAGTTTCCATCACAGATAAGCAATACCTAGATAGGAATCTTTCGTTCGTATCACCCCCCAAAACCCATTTGTTTACATTGTTGTTTTTGTAATTTCATTTCGTGTCGATGAATAGATGTGAACTGCAACAACAATTTAACGCGGTGAATTTGATTTGTTTGACAGTTCATTTTTTTTTTTTTTTTCATAAATGTGCTGTGCGAAGATTTTTATTCCGGTGTTTGTGATTTTCATTAAAAAATAAATTAACAAAAAAATAATTGTTTCACCAAGCACAATTCCCGCATGGCAAGCGGAACTTGAACGAGTCCTTGAATTTCAATGAAAAATCTTTTGGTGCTTTCATGTTTCTTTCTTCCAATTCGCCAAAAAGCTACTTGGGTAGACGATGCGCGATGAGAACTTTTTGTAGAACTCTGTCGCCTCCGAAGGGGCCTGTTTGAGCAGAGTATAGCAAAGGGCAAAAGACCTAATTATGTTTATGAAATTTAAAAACATAATTTCAATTTTTTTCAGCTCTACAGCACAATAATTATAAAAAAAATCTCGCCAACCAATAATAAAGTTCGAGAAATCAACAAAAATTAAATTCACCATGGCAAATTTGACAGCTACTATATTCTTAGTTTTAGGGTACAGACACACTTAATATATGAAATTATTTTAATTTATACGTAAGGGGTTGGATTGCATCATGGTCAAATTCCTACGTAAATTCTTAGAAATTAATTTAAGGTCCCCCAAACCGATGCGTGGACAACATTTTTGTCAGTCATCGGGTTCATATAGAAAATCGCACCGCTTTCATTGTGGGTACCTACTCTCAATTATTTTCATGTAACTTAATTTAAAAAAGTGAATGTTTTGTTGTCGTGAGTGTTTCGCTCCGATTTAAGGCTCACCCAAACCAATGCGAAACATTCGTTGCGGCGAAGAAACATTCGTCAGTCAAAATTAATTCATATGTTTCTCCGCCGCGTTGGTGTGGGCACTCTCATTTATCACCATGTCCCGGTCTACATTGAACGATTTTTCCCGTGCTGAATGGAAAAATCGGCCGAAACTGGAAGGATCATGTCGGCTGTACCTCTCAATCGCACACGATTACAACAACAATTTTTTGTCGGCACTGAAAATATCGTTCAATGTAGACCGGGACCATGTAAATAAATTTTGACTGACGAATGTTTCTTCGCCGCAACGAATGTTTCACATTGGTTTGGAAGAGCCTTTAACGTTGATTTGAAAATCCTTTACACAATTTAAATTGTGTTGCAACAAAAATGGTCTCCTAAGCCGATGCGAAACATTTGGAATACCAACAAAACCTTCATCTGCCAGAATTAATTTGTATGGGGATAAAAGAAAGCACCCACAATGGTGTGAATATCAACTGTTCTTAATTGCAAAAACTGCAATAAAGTCAATTCTGATTGAGGAAAAAACACAATAGGCGTGTTTTATCACAAAAGCCATCCATAGTACAGTACGATTTTACAGGCATTACAAATACAACATGGCTAGTAGCTCTACAGCCAATTAGAAGTTATACTACGTTTTCTGTCAAAACAATTTTTGTATGTTTTCTTGCAAGAAGGTTTCTTTAGCGAACATTTTAAATTCTCACTTTTGTACTTTTTTGCAAAAGTAGGTAGGTATATGTAGTTAAACCTTAATGATTCAATATAGCTTTTAACGGCCTTTAGTCCATAAAAATTGGCGTTTCGTCCCGGCGTTCTCACTTGGACTCTTCAGTTGACAGTGAGGGCCTTGTCAAGACGCAATTTTTATTAAGTTCAGTCCAGCTTACATCAATTTTACAGCGAAAATCGAATGTGAACTATATCCAACCCAATTAGAATTTCTAATCAAGAATTGTTGGAAATTTTGTTACCCGTGGCCTGGCATTGTTAACATATGAGTGTTTTTTATAATACAAATTCTATATACTACTGAAATACATCAGCCAAGTAGAAGACTTAGCATTATTTAATTGGACTTGTTGAATTATTGATTCAATATAGCTTTTAACGGCCTTTAGTCCATAAAAATTGGCGTTTAGTCCAATTTTTATGGACTAAAGGCCGTTAAAAGCTATATTGAATCAATAATTCAACAAGTCCAATTAAATAATGCTAAGTCTTCTACTTGGCTGATGTATTTCAGTAGTATATAGAATTTGTATTATAAAAAACACTCATATGTTAAACCTTAATGTAACTTTCATTTCAACAAAAAAATCAAATCTGTGATAGAAAAATTTGATTTGTTTAGAAAAAAAGATCAACAATTAAATCTTTCATATAGAAAATTTACACCGGCTACACAATTTTTTTTGCGACTTCCTTACAACAAAAAAAATTAATCTGCAATCGTCGAAAGGAAATCGGCATACAAGAACCTAGCACATTTAAACAAACCCTTGGATTCTTAAATTATCCGCCATTTTGTTCACGAACCGAGGTGAAACCCGGATTTTTTTTCACGTACACTAGTGCAAAAATCCGATTTTCACCACGGTCGTCTGCACGTACACTAGTGCAAAAATCCGATGTTCACCACGGCCATTTGACGTTTGAGCTTGTAGGCAAACCGAATTGACAGCCGTAGATTCCCATCTAGGTATTGCTTATCTGTGGTTTCCATTAGTGGTGGCGAAGTAATTGCAAGTCCCTTGCTAGTTACTAGCCATTTCCAATGGAACACCCAAACAAAAATGTATTAATAAAAATGATTGTTGATGAGTGAATACAAAGAAAATGGTCTTATCTATAGATTGTCTAATGTCGATTTCGATTCAATAATTTTAGATTTGGTGGTCAAACTTTAGATCAATCGAGGTAAAAAGAACTCAAAACGTTATTTGATCTATACTTGCAATTGTGTGAGTGCCATTTTCTATTGATTTGGATAAAAATGTCACTTTAATTTGGTTTGTGTGCAAGTGCGTGTGAAAATCTGTGTAGATCGTTGCCTGAAATCTAGATTTGCAAAATTGATCTAAATCACATCAGACCACCAGAAAATTCGATTTTTTTGTAGTGAAGAACGTGAAATGTGAAAAAGATCGAAAAAATAGAATAATTTTTGTTGAATCGAAATCGACATAAATCACTCATCTACTGTATTACCAAAAAAAAAAAACAATCTTTGGCGCAATGTATTTACCGATTTTTTTTTTTTGATACACTGTGGGTTCATAACAAATAACAGGCATGTAGCTTTCAAAACTCACCGGTACGATAATCGATTTACGCCTTCAGACCACAAAACAAAGAATGCTTATTTAATTTAATTTTAATAACAAAAAATGAACACAAAAATGTAAACAAATATTTTTTTAACTTTCACTGGCACAATTCGCACACATGTATTATCAAGCCGCATCACTTCACGAAACGATCACGTCACGCGTGTTCGAAAAATCAAAAATACGGCGAATTCGAACCAATTACGACAGTGCTACCAGACTATAAACATGGCAATTAATTTCCTTCAAAGCTGAATTTACACCAGGCAACTTTTATACACGCATTTTGTATACAGCTCATAACTTAAAGGCTCTCCCAAACCAACACGAAAGTAGCGCGAAACATTTACAGTTTTTGTTGATATTTAGCATTGTTTATTTTTCATTTTTGTTATCATTGTGAATGATTCGCCCTGAAGAGTGAATGTTAAGTGTTTGTTTAGGAGAGCTTTAAGAATCTGTCATTATTATGACAAGAACGTGCCGGTTCCCTTCAAGCAAGCGAGTCCGTTTTGGATCCGAAACCAGTTCATAAACGGACCCAAAACCGGATCCAAAACCACTCCAAATCGGATCAAATTAGTATGGAAATTAGAATCACCACGGAGCCATTATGTGAATGCATTGTGAGAGAGAGAAAGTATACCAATTCACCATACTCCGAGAAAACGGAGCCTAAATGGAATCCAAAACGGACCAACAAAAATGAATGAATCGAGGCATACCCAAATGTATTGTATTAAAAAGAAACTTCCCCATCTAGTCGAGTTTCTACATTGCATACAAAAAAAAAACTAAAAAGCAAACAGAATTTTGTTAATTTCAAGACTTTATTTTTATTAATAAATTATAAAAGGTACAATATATATTTTCACAACTTTCTTAAAGTTTTCACAAGAAAAAAGATAAAAAAGTAATGGTCTTCGCCACGTTACCTACAAAACCGAACTAAAAAAACAAGGTGGTGGAAATTAAAACAATATGCCTGTACTCTCTCTGTTTCTCCGTGCATACAAAAATTTTCTCGATTATTGTTCTTCTTTTTATATGCGTACACAGGAAATTTATTAACGTGTGTGAGACACTCAGTTTTTTTGGATTCCAAAGTGATTCCAAAGTGAACTTAGAAATTCGGGTCCGTGATTTTGCTTGAAGGGTTCATTCTCTATTGTGTGTCGTCATTATTGAAAAATAATCACCCCTGTTAAGCCTTAACTACAAAAGTACAAAAGTGAGAAATTAAAATGCTCGCTAAAGAAACATGCTTGCAAAAAAACATACGAAAATTGTTCTGTTACATAAATTGAACCACCATGCACAATTTTCCATTGTTTTTTTGCCAGCAGGTGTCTTCAGAATAGATATTTATTTCTCACTTTTGTACTTTTGTACAAAAGAAGGCATATGTATTTAAGCCTTTACGATTCACAGTATACAATTAACAAAAACAAATTTGTGGTGATTGTCCGAAATTCAATTTTGTTTACTATCGATTTTGACAACATCTTGATTACGATTGTCGTTTTACTAAAACAATAGTGACAAGGCTCTGCAAGCAAGTTGGCGTTTAAATAAATCCAAAACTCCGACATTCTCTCCAATCTCAAAAACCATTATGACAAAATAGGTTTTATAAAGGTTAGACCGCACACAACTGCAGATGACCGCCATATACTTAGCAGGTGAAAGTCACGAATTTAATTTTTTTTGGTTCCCAGAATTCTGTCCTCATTTGGTCCAATTTGCGCAACCACTTTTAGAATTTACGTCAGCGTAGTTAATAAGTTATTAACAATTTAAGTTTTGGCGTATACTTAGCAGACATAGAAACAAAAGTGGGCTTTTTTGGTGTCAATCGATCGGGAATGGTGTTGTCGAATTTGCGCAACCTATTTTAGAATTTGGAGCATCATAGTTTAGTTAATAATTAATAAAATGTAAAAAAAAATGACACCTCTATAAACAATTACAATTTACAAACAAATATACGTTTCGTAACGTAACGAATTTAAAGCTGTCAAATAAAACAGGACTAGCACATGTAAATTCACTTTTGTGTCCCAATTTAATATTTTTTTTTTGTTTTGGCTGTCAATATTTGTATAATTTGTATAATTAAAACAGCAACCAAAAGCAAGAGCACAACTATATATTCTCTTCAACCCGCTAAATTAAATGATAAAATTTAACGCTAGATCTTTTTCTTAAAGTTTATTCATATTCCTTTACAATAAATATAATAATCCTAATGTCGATAAAAATTTGTTAACTTTTTAATTTTGCATGTTGAACCCATCTTAGCAGAAACTAAGGTCGCTTTCAGGTAAGGAGGCAGGAAGGTGGATATGGCGGTGAAAAGCATCCTCGCTCGATGACCCATTTAACGCTGTAGTTCGGCGTTTTGATACTATAACTTGTTTGACCTGTGGATTAAAGAATATTAAAAAAAAAGGAAATTATTTCCTTGCACAAATGTTAATTTTAAGAACAAAAACGTACGCATATAAGAAACTTCATTATATTTTAATTTACCTTTGCCAGAACTAGTTTGTGATCATAAATATGTTTCCATGGTTAATGACAGCTTTTAAATTTTATATTGGATTGCAGAAACAGTTTAAAAAGATCTAGAATCCACAGAAAATATGTGTTATTGCTTGTTTTTGTCTCTCTAATTTCCGTATAAGAAATTTCCTTTCTTATAGACGTGTTTCTCATATAAGTAATTGTCTTTCTTATATCCGTTGTTTGTATATAAGAAAAACTCGGATATAAGAAAGAAATTTCTTGGATTATCAGAGTTTCTTATATCCGTGTTGTACTGTACTACAAAATTCTAATTTTTATAGTGTGAAAAAAGTTAAAAAAAAAAACAAAACAAGTTTTAACCAAAAATATTTATTGGAAGGTCTCTGAAGATCACCTAGGTGTTAGATGTTTTTAAAATTAACTAGGTATCTATTTGATGAAAGGGGGTAAAAACAAAAAAGTGATGGCCAATTTAAAAAAAAAAAAACTTTAAGGGGTTCACACTCATTGACAAGTCGATCGACCTGAGTCGTGTTGCTAGCGTTCACATTCGACGACAGCCTCATTAACTTCATTTGTAAATGTTAATAAATTTTCAAAAAGCAAAAACGACGTAGATTTATTTTTTTTGCACCAGTTTCAGCGAAGAAAATTCATATTTTCCACCTTATTTTGTGGTTTTACTTCTATTTCAACCCATTCTCTATGAGTCTCACATAAAAATTAAAAAGAAACACTAAAATCCAAATTTTCAGACACACCGGTTGTTCAACTAGTGTTCACATTAGCTACAGCGGTCGTTCGAACGAGCAAAATATCAAAAAATTTGAAAAACTTCCGACAGTCGTTCAACTTGTGTTCACATTGCAAATTATGCGACGATTCGACACGAGTTGATGAACTTGTCGATGAGTGTGAACCCCCTTTTATGCTTTTCACTTTTGTGAGGGTTCATCTCCAGGAAAAGTTATGCATATGCATAAAACAATAAAACATTTCAAAATTAAGCGATTTTTATAGGGTGAAAAAGGGTAAAACCAAAATATGGTGTTCGAATAAATTTTTTTTTTAAGATTATATTTATAGAATTAACTTTAAGCATTAAGCTGGTCTCATGTATTGTGGAGTAGTTGGTCGCTGTCATTCCATAAATTTCATGCGCCACAACACACGATACAATTGTAGTACTACGGATAAAAAATACATTGCACCGATTGCGACACACGACAACATACGATATAAATCTGGATCCGGCTTTACTTTGAGGACAGAAATCTCAAAATATAGTTTTGTATAGGGTGAATGGGATAAAAACAAAAAAAATGAGTTAAATTTTTAGTTATTTTTGTTTTTAGTTTTTTTTTTTGATTTTTTTAAAATTTAGGCTCGCACTCACAGTGCTGCAGTGTATACCATTCCCTATATGAATCCGACGATAAAAACGTTGTCAACAACGAATGTTTCAAGTTGGTTTGAGAGAATATTTTATCATTCTATAGTGTGAAACGTAAAGGAAGACTTTTTTGATATGAACCTTTTTATAGGTTTTAAATTTAATATATTGGGAGTTTCTGTTATAGCCCGGTATATTTCCAGCGAGACTTATTTACCTTTAGTGAAATTTAACAAATAAGCTGTTTAAGGAAAGTGGCGATCGATTTAGTCAAATTTTATTTTTAAAAATTTTATTTTTACTTAAATCCCAAGCGAGCGCATATGTGCATGCAAAGCAAAGGTGGACCGTGTTACTAGTTAAAGGTTAGACCGCACTCAACGGCAGCGCTTCATGACGCGGCAAAACATTATTTGTACGAAATTGTATTAGCTATATCGCACTAAGCGGCAACTACACTTCATACAAATTATTGTGAATCGCAGTTCCGCTGCAGTGCAGTTCCGCCTAGTGCGGCCTTACCTTAAGAATGAAGCATAAAAAAGTAGTTCATATTTTTTTTAAAGATTTTTGGAGCAAAACTATTTTGGTAGGAATTTCGACGATATAAAGCAAAGCGACAGCATTGTTAAATTCAAATCTTTTCTATTACAATTCCTTTTCGCTTTACCGTGGTTCCTATGATTTCAAATTTGAAAATTGTTTGATGCATTGATATTTTTCTTTTAAAGTTCAAGTTTTCTTAGGAACAACGTTGAGTTCAATTTTCTTGTTCGATTCAATTTGCGAAACCAAAACTTCTAAAAAGTGATTTTAATTGCTAAATTTGTGTTAATTCAAACAAAATTGTGTAAATAATACCTGATAATAGGTATTTGATATTGCGTTTCATAATATTAAAAAAAAAACATCAAAAAAAAAAAAAGATTGAGGTAGGTATGCACATTAAAAAAACATTAAACTTTTATTACAGATTTATAGAAACATACATTAAAGGTGTTTATGTGAACATTTTTAAAGTGATATTTATAGTGTAAAGCCTTCCTAACCTTCGGTTATTTCCAATGTTGCCAACGGTTTATTTGCAAAAACAAATATAAATTTTTTTGTCTGAATACACTGAATTTCTTCTTCAAAATCAGGGATCTATTTGTGCAGTTCCTTTTAATTTCATGCGGGTTCGTGTAATTCTGTTCTCAACATTGAAAGTATCTATCACCAAAGAGTCCTTGTTTTTATTTTCTAAATACCTACCTAATTTTCTGTAACAAAATTTCTATCAAATAATTGGGTACCATCAAAAGCAGCATTTTTTAAGGAATATATAAGACAACACATTTGCAACATAATTATTGCTCTCTCGGTCACTTAGTTAAATTTTAATTTCGGTTAATATAGGTATTTTATACTTCTTCTCGTCAATCATCCTCAAAAGTAATTTCATGAATTATAGGACAACATAAGTCAGCGCTCAATAGACCAAGATATACTGATGTTTTTAGTTTCTTTTCAGCGTAGGTATTACCGCAAAAACAATAAAATAATTCCCATTTAGCGCAGGAACATAGTAAACACTAAACACTTCTATCAGATGTGTACATATTTATATACATTAAGTGGACATGCATCTTTGCTTCAATTTTAATTTTATGTCCATATGGTTAATATACCTATCTAAAACTCACGCTCAAAATTAATTTCCAGCTAACACAATGTGGCATGAGCTGCCGAGTCAATATGTATACGTTTTCCAGAATCAATATTATTTGAACTAAAAAGAACTTAATTGAAATCGAATTCCGTACGCCCTTTCTTCTTATTTGAACAATCTTTTTTAATGTAACGATTCTTCCACATTATCTTTAAGTTTCTCCTTATCTGTCTTAAAATTGCTACATACAATAATTTTCTATATTACTTTGTAGTGATCAAAGTTTTTGTAAATAAATTTTAGGTATGTCATATAACAGATATTATGATGCCGATAGGTTTGGCAAACAAAAAAAAACATACAATTTAGCAGTAGGAGTGATTTTATCAATAAATCAATACCTTATTATCTTCGTTACCAAATCACTTCATACCCAACAACCAAAACTCACATTCACAGACTCTAGAGCATAACAATTTGTTTGAAAATTAAATCACAAATCATTTGTTTTTAGTTTTTAATATTTTATTCAATATGCAGTGATCGGCAGTGCAAAACCAAAAATGACCAACAGAGTTTAAATGCGTATTTCAGGTATAAACTCACATCTCCTCACCTATGACTTTCCAACCATATAAAATGTATCTAAATCGGTTGGACACTTTTTGATCAAATCGTACCACAAAATTTTTTCAAGGCTATTGTTTATAATATTTATGTTAATGGTACCTCCCATAGAATCATTTTTTGATTGTCCAAAATGTGTCAATGGTTTTTGATTAAAATTTGTATCCGGAAGCCTCTAAGGCCCACAAAAGGGTCAACAGATTTCGAACAAAATGTTAATGCAGAATTTTCTCAAATATCTTAGCAGAACATTATGTATGTATGCAGTAGTGGATCTAGGATTTGGCTGTGGGGGGGGCTTGGAAATCCAGTTTGTAAATTTGAAGTTATATAACAGAAAACGAATTTTGACATCACTTTTCCTTTAATAATAGCCGTGTTTTTTGTGCCCTTATATCCGCTCCTATCGCGCTTTATAATTTTTTCAAAACGAAGCACAATAAGAAGAATTTGGGATTGATGTGTTAGGCATGGGAATTTTTTTTAAAAGCCATTATTAAGGCTCAGCAAAACATGGTAGGATAACTAATTTTATAACTTTAAGTTCTAGCCACGTTACCACACGAACAAATTCGTTTATTTATATTCATATTGCTTAATAATTGATTAGGTATCAAGTGCCCACCTTTGTATATTATGTAAGTGTTTGTTTAAATAAGCTGAAGTTATGCTTTGAACTTCACCTTTTTAACAAAATTTAAAAACTGTTTGTAATGCTAGTTCAAAAAAATGATATTTAAGCAGTGTTGCCGTTTTGACCTCTTTCATGTCAAATTTAACAAGATTTCACCGCTGTTGATAGGAAATGAGATACAAATCTTGTCAAAAGTGTTTTGACTTGTTTTTTGACTTTATTCAATAATTCAATGTGCAACTTAACTTTTTGTTAAAATATTTTAAAATACATTTCAAATTCAGTGTAGGCCGAGTGTAGTGTGTTATACTATGAACTGCAATCAATGAAGTTACCTTTGAATATATATAATATGGAGTACAGCCATAAAAAATTAATTCCCAAATCCCAATCATGTGCTGTCATTTTGGTTTAGCTACAAGCTGCACAAAACAACTGGTTTCGGTTTACAAACTAATCCTTATTTGGGAGCAGAGTGCAAAGAAAAACTTAATGAATTGAAAATCAAATCGGAAGTGAGCGACGAAGAAATTCATATTTGTAGAAAAAACTGCAAAAATTTTATTATGAAAATAAAAAATGTATGTACCTTAACTTAAGTACCTATGTACCTATTTTTATATAATAATAATATATGAAATATTATTTATTTTAATTAACACGTTGAATTGAATTTGAAATACTTTATGTTTTGATTATAATTAATAAAATGTGTTTATGTTATCATTAATATTTGGTTTTTGATATTTGACTTTTTTTTGACTAGAAACTAAATCTTCAAATATTTGACTTTTTTTTGACTTGATTTGAAAGAGACAAATAAAGTCATCAAGTAAGATTTGACTTTATTTGGAATTTCGACTTGGCAACACTGTATTTAATTGGTCTTTCTGGCAAAAGCTCATATGTGTATTGACAGTATCAGTCCTCTGAGATCTCATTTTCTTTAATTAGTCAAAGCAACGAACCTACCTGTTTTCTTCAAATTGTCACTGGAAAGCACGAAAATAAGATTTTGTAGATCGAAAAATAAAATATCAAAATTTCAAGACTGTTAGTCGGGCATAAGAAACAGCTGCTCTAAGAAATAAGCTGCACGGCTCAATTCTGAATTTTCGTCTACACTCCACCTACATACACTTTCTATTCCTGCTCAAAAATGTGTCGTTAAATTTTTAAGCCACTCAAGAGTCTATAGAGATTGTAAATATTCATGTCCACCTGCAAGATTTTTCTGAGTTCACAGAGTTTCTCACGCTTTTGGAATTTGGCTCCTCGACTAGAGAATTTGTATTGAATTGCTTAGTCCAAAAATGTTTTGTATTTATTTCATTGGACCTTTGAAATTTTAAAAACTAAGCCTCAAAATGATCTTAACCCAGCCAAGGCCGTAAGAAACAATTCCTGTTGTATTAAACATTTACACTAATCTTTACACCCCGGTGTTCTCAATTAGCCTCAATTGCGTTTCTTTCGTTAAATTAGCTAAGTATTTAGTGTAGGTAAGCAGTTGTTGCTTTTGACGACATGTAAATGTTAAGCCCCGACCACGTTTTTTTAAAATTATATCTACAAGCTTTAGTTCCAACTTCGGACTTTGAAAATCCTTAGACCTATGCCCCAAAAGCTCTCTGGGAGTTAGTTGTTTAACCCTGACTACGTTTTTTGTCCAATAATCTCAGACCTTATTTGTTTTTTTTTTTCAATTTTCTGGGTTTTGTTTTAAGGGGAAATTGTCGTTGAATGAAACATGTCCATTTTTCATAGCCCCCAATTGTTTTTTTTTTTCAATTCACTTCCTAGGCTTAAGCCCCAACCTTAGGGCTTAGAAAAGAAGTTGCAGAACATGTAAATTGTTCAGCCCCAACCACGTTATTTTGCCCATCAAAATTCTCATCTTAACAATATTTTAGACGAATATACAATTTAACACGTTGTAATGTATTGCTTTCTATATTTCAAATTATTTTAGCAATCGGCTGTGGGGGGGGCTTTAGCCCCTATAGCCACCCCCTGGATCCGCCACTGTATGTATGTATGTATATATTGTATCAAAATTTTCAAAAAAATTAAGTTTTGAATTAAAAAAAAACTGAATGAGACCCACCCACATAACTTTCTATTGGTACGTAAAAATGCTTTTTTGTTTAAAAAAAAATAACGAATTAAACCATTTCCGAAGGCTACCAGTTCCAGTTAAGTTAGAAACATTTTTTGCAAATGCAATGTATGTATGTATTAGTTTGTGTCGAAAGTAACCATTATGAGAGCACAAATTCCAATACTTATATCCAAATCGAATGGGTTTTCTTCTAATGAAAATTTTAGGCGAATGACGTCCGAAGTAGTGTATCATTTGTTCATCTATTAAAAGGTGATGCGAAGCTATTCCAAACTGCATAAATCTTTCATTGAGCATATTGTTGAGTATTGTAACTTTAGCAAACTTTTATCTGGTATCGATTTTACTGTTTTCAGAAACATGTAAATAGGACTTGATTCTTTTGAAACGATTTCGACTCATGGTATTTTTTACTCAGTCGACGCCGTTTATAGCGACCGCCAAGGAATGTGGTCGCAATAGCCGGCGGTCGTTATATCCGACGCGACTTATTGAGAAAATGATTGATAAGAAAAAACAGAAGTACATAAGTATGCACTTATAAGTTTTAGGAACACAATAATAGAGAACTGAGTTAAATTCATTCGCGAAGAAAATAATTTTCGAACACGTTCAGTTTTGAACTCTCAGTTAACTACTTATTTTTTGTTCGTAATTCCGTCGTTGTAAGCGGCGAAACTGAAGTATTTTTTGCCTGAAATTCGTCGTCATATCCGACTAGTCGCTATAGACGATGATTTCACGGAGTTATTACCCACGATTAACTAATACAAGTTGTTTGAAAACCAACCAACTGAAAGAAAAGTGGGCGTGGCGTTAAAAGCGACTTGTCGTTATAAGCAACGTCGTTATAGGTGGCGTCGACTGTATATCGCTTCGGTTTACTAATTGATTAGACCAATATAAATCAAACTGGGGCACTGTATGCATTTCGATGAATTTATAAATTTCATTGATATCAGTTCTGAATGTTTGAATATTTGTTTGTGTACATTAGCATAGACGTTTGTGCTTTCAAAAATAAAATTGACTAAATCACTGTCAAATATATTCTAACATTTGCAGAGGATTGAAATTACCTGTAAGAAAAATAGAAATGGTCATCTCGTAAGAAACATAGAAATGGTCATCTCCCATACTCTTTCAAGAAAAGAATAGATTCTGAATGATATTATTATTATAAGCTTCTGTTGTAAAACACTGAGATCATTTTTAAAACACTTCTTGACCGCACAACTCACAGCTTATAAGTAAAAAATAAGTCAAATTCAATTTCATATTCGCTTAGCTTACCATACTGCAGCCGAACTCAGGGCGTCGGCGATGATCCTTTTTTTTTAATATTCTTTAATCCACAGGTCAAACAAGTTATAGTATCAAAACGCCGAACTACAGCGTTAAATGGGTCATCGAGCGAGGATGCTTTTCACCGCCATATCCACCTTCCTGCCTACTTACCTGAAAGCGATAATGCTACCTTAGTTTCTGCTAAGATGGGTTCAACATGCAAAATTAAAAAGTTAACAAATTTTTATCTATTATTTTTATTTATTATATTTATTGTAAAGGAATATGAATAAACTTTAAAAAAAAAAGATCTAGCGTTAAATTTTATCATTTAATTTAGCGGGTTGAAGAGAATATATAGTTGTGTTCTTGCTTTTGGTTGCTGTTTTAATTATATGTACAAATCGGTATTTCATCATCACTATTAATTGGGAATGTGGATTCTTTAGCATAAGGATTTATTTTATACAGATGTTGTGGTGAATTATTTATAGTTTTATCTGTAACAGATGTAGAAGCAATTATTTATTGAATCAATAAATGAGGTTTATCTTTACCTTAGTGTTGATCTCTCAGGTTCATATAAACTTTTCCCAATCTTATTTCCAATACAATGGCAACTGAATGAAGGGAAAATCCAATTTCGATATGGCCGGCATCTACATCTATTGTACTTCATATTCCTGCTAAGCCGGGAATCAAGTCTTGAATATGTATTTATCCGCGCATTACTGAAGACTTAAAGTCAGTCGATCAAAAATTCAGAATGTTGGCATTGCAAAAGGAGTAATTAGGAACTAGCCATAGGATTTATCTTTAAGTTAAAAAATGCAATACAAAAATAATGAAGAACATGATTAAATTATATTTTCTTGTATATCTTACCTTTGTCAAAATGAATTTGACTGACCAGAGATTAACAATCAAGTGTAAATTTCAAATAAATCCAAATCAACAAAATGGTAGTGCTAAGGAATGTTCTGAGATATGTCCACATCATAAACGAATTCCCAAAATTGGATTTGTCTATTGCAAAGTCTCATCGCCATAGACAACTTAACTTATTGAACACTAATTGCGACTACTCTGTTTGCCACAGGTATAAACAACACTTTTTATGCAGACAAATTTAGCATCCAGCAACACTCCTGGTAGAGGATCAGTGCTCCTGGTAGATTATCAAGTCGATGTTCTTCACAGACCGAGCATTATCTTCCAGGCACTTTGTTATCAAAGGAGGTTCCTATTCAAGATGTTTTTGTTTGCACAATCCATGGCATTGTTCCAGCCAGTGATGCAAATATCGATATGGCAGATATTCAATTATCATAATGCCAGTTGATTTTTGTATGTCCTCACAGTGTACGAAGTGGTAGTCTGAAACAGAAACTTTCGTTAGCGAACTTTTTAAATCATACTCACAAAAATTATAAGCACAGCAAACAAAAAGAGAAAGCGACTGCTCCAGCCACAAATATTAACAGCCAAAACAAAAAAAAATATTAAATTGGGACACGAAAGTGAATTTACATGTGCTAGTCTTGTTTTATTTGACAGCTTTGTAAATTGTAATTGTTTATAGAGCTGTCATTTTTTTTACATTTTATTAATTATTAACTAAACTATGATGCTCCAAATTCTAAAATAGGTTGCGCAAATTTGACAACACCATTCCCGATCGATTGACACCAAAAAAGCCCACTTTTGTTTCTATGTCTGCTAAGTATACGCCAAAACTTAAATTGTTAATAACTAATTAAGTACGCTGACGTAAATTCTAAAAGTGGTTGCGCAAATTGAACCAAATGAGGACAGAATTCTGGGAACCAAAAAAAATGAAATTCGTGACTTTCACCTGCTAAGTATATGGCGGTCTGCAGAGGAACTACACTTCACGACGCGGCAAAACATTATTTGTATGAAACTGTATGAGCTATATCGCACTAAGCGGCAACTGAACTTCATTAATGTCGAATTCCTTACAGTCAAAAAAATTCGAATTTTTCTGAACAAATCGAATTTTTTCTAAACAAAATCGACTTTTATGCTGTCAAACAAATCTTGCGTTTTTAGCTAGATTTCACATCAAATCGCACACACACTATCAAGATTTGACATTTCTCATGCATCAAGATGGAATTAAATGTTCTCATTACAATTTTGTGACGAAGTTAAAAAAGAAAACAAATGTTTAAGTGTTCTTAATTGTTTAATATTTCAGTGATTGATGAAAAAAAGTAAAGATAATTGTGCGTATCTTCAAGAAACAAAATATCCCATTAAAATAACATACAATTCGCGACGAAATCACGTTGCAAAATTATTTTTCTTCGTCCTCTAGTGAAATATTCAGAATAGGTCCTCGCTGCTGTGTGTGGATTAATTTTGGATTGTAATTTTTTTACTTGATTACGCGCACAATTGTTTTTGATGTTTTTCAATTATCAGACGAGATATATTTGTTTTTAAATTATCAAAACAACGCGAAAATAAAATACACTTTAATATTTGCTTTGCGCGCACTACTTCTTAGTTTTTGTGCGACAACAAAATTCCTGTCAAATTGCACTCACACAATCACAAAAAAAAATCGACTTTTTTATGAATTCCTTACAAAAAGAAAAAAATTTTAATGAAATCGACTTCAAATGGTTGTAAGGAATTCGACATAAATTTCATACAAATTATTTTGAATCGCAGTTCCGCTGCAGTGCAGTTCCGCCTAGTGCGGTCAACCTTAAACATCAAATGCCGCCTCCAGGGATGTCGTTTTACTGTCGTTTTGGTGAAACGACAGCCGTAATAAGGGTGAATTAGAGTACAATCTAAACACGATATATACGATTTGATTATTTATGACAAGAAAAAATGACAGCTTATCACCCGTGTAAATGCGGAACAATTTCATCGTACAAGAATTTCATTAACCTGAACAAATCTAAAAAGGTCTGAGCTGACACCATTTCGCCGCGCCGATTTTGTGTTGTTTTCTTGGCATGCACTTTTTTTTGTTGATACTGAAGAACTTCAATAAAAATCAAAAAGTTGAATTCTATTTTCACGTGTTCTAAAATGAAATGAGAATAAATTAGTTTTCTTTTAACCCTATAAACAAGAAATTTCAATCCTACGTGCTACCTAAATTACATTGGTTAAAAATGGCATCATCTCTGCAATCTATTTTGAAAATAGAAGACCTAACTTCTGAAGAGGATGCTTGCAAACTAAATCAAGACGTTTTATATGAAGAATGTTTAATTGATGATGAAGAAGATGATGATGATGAACCAATGTTGACGATGAACAATACTAGCACAAAAGACACACCATCTACATCGTCCAGCTTTAGGCAAGAAGATTCACAAAACAAAACATCATCGGAAGACACTCAATCATCTGAAAATCGGTAAGATCAGTTTTTATTTTGTATCTTACCTTACTTTTGAGACTTATATTGGAATGTATTCAAATTGTTGCAATAAGCTTTCCTCTATATAACCCTCATCTCGTTTATAGAACTGGCATCATATTATATACCCAACTCCCGGGTAGCCTGTGAATTTACAAATATCTTTTAAGACACTTGCGTAGCAAATTATGTATTGTTCGCGATTGACAACACTCTTGGTGCGTATAATGCGCTGTTCAGAAGGTCTCCTTTCTTGACAATCGGTCAAAGAAGGCTGAGGTTCTTTTTATCGACGCTTTCCTCAGTTGTGCCAGCTCGGTAGGATGATTTAAAAACCCTACCGCATCTTATAAACAAGTATTGTTTCTTTATCAATAATTGAAATTAGAAAATCCGTTCTCAGTTGTTTTACCTCTAGAAAACAAGTACAGAAAATCATGTTCTAAACTGTTCGGAACAGACTCATTAAACTGCAAGCAGAATAGATCGGAACAGGAAATTAATCATCAAGAAGTTAAACTTTTCTTTCCAAAACGTTCGGAACAGCGTTGTTGAACAAAGCTAGAATTTACAAGGTTGTATTATATTTTACTTATGCCCCAGGTTTTACGTTAGGCTAATTCTAACCGTTAAAATATGAATTCGAAATTAGCTTTAGTCAGTTTCAGTGCATCAAAAAGAAATCTAGATTTTCGCACTGTGATTTGAACGGAGTGTTAACACAATTTAATATGATTCGAAGTTAACTTACATTTGTCATTCAATAACATTTTAATTACACAATATCATGCCGTGTGTGCAACAGCGGCCTAACTGCAATTTTATCTAAATTGAGTTAATTACGAAAATTAAATCTGTACCTTATAACCCACATTTCTGCATTAAAATTTGTTAAATTTTCGGCTTCATGCCATAGTAACAGGCCTTTTGTACTTAGGACACATACAAACAAATTAAAAGCTTGAGTGCAAGACTGGCCTATCTACCACTTAGGCCACTTTTGCGCTCGCATATTTGATTTTATTGTTTAAAACTATAAGTTAGGGCAAATATTTTACTATTTCATCACAGGAGAAATCAATGCAATGTTTTAAACATAAATGGGTACCCTGATAATCTACCTCGATAAGCCATTAAGTTAATGATTTTCATACTAAAGATAATGCTGCAGCTGTTGCTGCCATAACAAAGTGAGGGAGTGCATTATGGGTATATAAAATCTAATCCGGACTATAGAGTTGGTAAGATTAACCATAAGTTTCTTTTGAGCCAACATTCATATTTACAAAGCGACTAAGATTTTAGTTTACTTGAGAAATATATTTTCCAAATATTTACATCCCCGATAATTAGATAGAAGTCATAAGCTCAGCAGGAAAAAAACATACAATGTCATAAAAATGAGCAAAGACCACTTTGAAACTGGAAAAAAAAACATTTCAAATAGAAAAATCTCTACAGAAGGACTTAAGGTTAACTGGCTCTTAATATTTTTTAAATATTCTCTTGAAGAAATTTTTCCATTTCAAATTATTTTATTTCGAAAACTATGTATAAGTGTAAGCCTAGCAAGTCTCAACCTTAAAACTTTATACCCCGATGGAAGACCTATAAGCATGGAGAAGAATAAGGATTTGCTCGACCTTCTGCAGGTTTTACCGTCAATACATTACAATATTTGTACACTGATCTTAGAAATAATAATTATATTCTAAATAGCGCAAAGGCTTTTATGAATTCTAACACTTCTGAAAGTGAAAACAAATGTTAAATTTCAACTTAATTAACAAAAAACTTAATTAATTAATAAAATAAAAATACAAAATAGATTAAAAAAAACCTGTTTTATTTACAAATCTTTGGCTTATCATTTCAATTTTTTAATTTTTGTACATTTTTCCTCTATGCAATAGTGGCCTATCTGACTTTAAAATCAGTTATAACGGTATTTTCAAGGATTATGAATCTAAAATCAAAACCCTGTTATTTTTTGAGCATATTGCAAAATTAAATCAAAGTTATTATGTTTCTTTGTTTTAAAACTACAAGTTTTAAAAAATAACCTGTTTCTTATTTGTACTCTACTGAAAATAATTAAAAATGCAGTTAGACTACTATTGTACTCACGGCCTCATATGTATGTAAAATGTAATTAATAATATTTAATTAAAAAGAAAAAGAAAAACCTGCAGGAGTTCCAGGAATCAAAAAGAAGTCTTTTTTGGTACAACTCCATTGGTGCGTGCATAAAATCTGATTCTGGAAAGAGTATTTGGGTGATTCTCAGTTAAAAGCTCCTTTTTAGCACCCAAAATGTCCCCTACCTAAATTTAAGAAAAAATTATGTACATTCAAGTGTTGTTATAAATTATGGAATAAATTACTGATTTAAAGTGCGGCACTCGATTTTAAGCGTTTTTGAGAATTTGGGCTTGATATGGAAATGACGCCTTCGATACGGAAATGATAATGAACCAGTACAAAAAATTTCCTTTTAAAATATTCTTTGTAACAAGGGTCGTGTGATTCAGAATGCATTTAAAAGACTTACGGAATTACAAGAATTTATTTAAAATTGTGTGGTACGGAAATGACATTTAACTAGTAAAGATAAAGAATGTGTTACGTTTTCGCTTCCCCACCTATCTCAGTTTTACGGTCTGCAATTGCCTTTTAGGGGTTTTAAATGCATGCACAAAAATTTTAATGATTTGCAATAAATTTATGATTTTTTAAGAAAAAAAACACCTCTTAAGTCATTTCCGCAACCATTTTCTCATCGCCGTAACCCAATAAAGGCGACGGAAATGACGCGACGGAAATCGATGTTTTTTAACTTTTTAGAAAAGAAAAATAGAAAGTATATTTTTTAAAAATTTTTTAAAATTTGTATAATTAACTTCACAGGACTGTTTTCAAAGGAGGAATCGTTATAATCCTAACATAACTAAGAGCTCTTGACCAGGTAGTTCCCACAATAAACGCTTAAACGGGTACCCCTTTATTAATAAAAACGATAGCATACTTTTTTAACTTTATCTGTTATAGCTAATAAAATAACACATTTATAAAAATTTATAGTAATTAAAAGTAATTTATAGTAGTAAATTTATATTTTAACTTACATATGCACACTGTCAACTTCAAGCTACGCTAAAGTTGTTAGCTACGAGAGCAAGTTTGTTCGATCCAGTCGCGCCCATTTTTTGATAAAGCTTCCAACTAAGAACTACAGATCACTTTTGAAAAGCTAATAATTTGTCATTCTATTAATAAATAAGAAGATTTTGTTCTCTCTTAAGTTTAACCAACTGAACAATTTCAAAAAAACATTTTTTGTTTGGTCAGGGAAAACATAAAAATTGGTCAGGGAAAGTCAGGGAAATTTATTTTGAAAAATAGTGGCAACTATTTATAAACACTGAATTTTCGATTCTATAAAGAATTGTTGTTTTGTTTGATTTTTTACTTTGAATGAAAATAATAAAATCAGAATTTCCGTTTTTATTCTATAAACAAATGTCGTTTGATTTTTCTTCGTTTTGTTGACATATTTTTTTTACTTTGAATTTTTTTTTGTCATAAAAATGGTTAGCGGTCACAAAGTCATTTTTTTACATACAAACCTGGTACAGAACAATAATACCTTTCCAACACAAAAAAATGCATCGAATTTGGAGCTACCAAACTTGAGATATGTATAAGAACACAAACGAACAACAATTCATTTTTATATATATAGAGTTGTTTAATTTTTCTTCGTTTTGTTGACATATTTTTTTTACTTTGAATTTTTTTTTGTCATAAAAATGGTAAGCGGTCACAAAGTCATTTTTTTACATACAAACCTGCTACAGAACAATACCTTTCCAACAAAAAAAAAATCATCGAATTCGGAGCTACCAAACTTGAGATATAAGAACACAAACGAACAACAATTAATTTTTATATATATAGATAGATTCAACATAATGTGGACGCTACTTTAAAGTCACTATACTTTATCCAACAAAAATATTCACTACAGACAGGAGATTTGCTTCTTACTCACTGTGGATTTCAATAATTTTTCCTGTCTTGAAGGTCTTACAGGGTTGCCGTAGTAAGCATTATAAATTACCACAAATCTGTGAGAAATATCAGTAGGGTAACCATCTGTTCGACTAGATTTCAAAGTATAAATTATATTGACATTATTGAGTTTAACCTCAAGCAATAACTTGTTTAGCGTTGGAAGTTCTTTATTTGAAAACAAATATGATGACACTAAATTAACTTACAGACCACTATAAAAAAAAAAATAAAAAATAAATAAATCGGGTGGCACAACGGCTCATGAAGAACCAGGGCCTAGTGACTAACAACTCGCAACCATTCCTGTGTGCGCCTTTCGACAGGAATGGAAGGGACCTACAATTTTATGCCGAATCCGAACGGCTAGAAGAGAAGCACTTATTTGTGACAAGTGATACTCTTGGAGGATTTGTCAATTCCTCGCAAGAGGCAGTAGCCCTGAAAAAAAACTTTTTAGTTTTTTAGGTAGACAAGGCTGGGAAGCGATCCCAGACCTCCAGCGTGACAGTCGAACGCACTAACCATTACGCTACGGGCTACTACTACTTTATAATATAACTACTATAACTTTATAATTAAAAAAGCCAATAAAATTCTAGGTTTCATAAAACGATTTTCTCGTGACTTCCGTGACCCTTACGTCCTCAAACTTCTTTATATAACTTTCGTAAGGCCAATACTTGAACACGGCTGCGTAGTTTGGGCACCTTACTATACAATTCATATAAGTAGACTTGAAAGTATACAGAGAAGGTTCATGCGTTTTTGTCTTCGTCTTCTTCCCTGGTCCCCAAGGTCCGCACTTCCTCCTTATACTCATAGACTCATGCTAATAAATCTTCCCTCACTGTTAAAACACAGACAGTATCTCCAGCTTTGTTTCATTATTAAATTAATCAATGGATCAATAAATTCCCCATCAGCTTTATGTCGTTTAAATTTCAGCTACAGTCATAATTGCCATTATGTCCGATATTCAGCAGAACAAACTATGGTGTGAATAGTCCTTTAAATCAATTGATATCAGTCTTCAATAATTATTATTATTTAATTACTTCTATAAACGACAATTTTAAAAGTAAAAAATTTAAAGAAAACTTTTTCAACATTTCATTGTAGTTATACTTGTATTTATATTGTAGGTAATATTAAGTGTATTAAAATTGTATTTAAATAGTTATAAATTCTAACGTTAGTTAATTAACGGATTAATAAATAATAATGTTTATTTATTTTCCTGAAAAACTTCAGAAAAATATAATTAGTTAATGCCACATGTGTTCCTTTGTGCAATAAGCGATCGATAGTTTTCGTACGCAATACCGCTTTTTTTCAATTTGTCCATACTTGATCTGGATCAATATAATAGTAATTGTATTTGTTTTCAGTTATTCTTGGATAAACCTACTCTATTTTTACTATTCGCTTTTATTTCCTTCACCAAAAACTATTTCCTCGAGTTTATCGATTAACAATCAAGCAAGTTATTCAATCGTTCAAAATCGACTTCCAGATTTTTATTACATGATACAATGATAGTGAAGAGAAACAAAAATTAATTCATTTTTTGACTTCATACTTTCTAAAACCACATTTTTATCTTATCCGAATAATAGATCATTCTACGATTGAATCTTTATCTTTTGGATAAAAATATAAAATAAATTTAAAAAAAAATTGCTTTAATTGTGTATATGTATATATTTTTAGGGACTTAAAAAGTTATGTTAAAACAAATCCTTCTCAATTTGAAGCGATGGCAACTTTTATGCTCGCCCATCCAGATTTTTCAAATGGGGTCGTAAAAAATTTAGAATCGAGAAACAAATTTAATGAAATGTGGAACAAATTAACTGATATCTTAAATAAGAAGGGCCCACCTGGACGTAGTCGAGAGGGATGGAAAAAAGTAAGCAAAAAATATTTAACCAATAAATTATATATAAATTTTAAGTTGTTATTTAAAGGTGTGGTGTGACCATAAGGCTTACATAAGAAACAAACTACGAAAAAACAAAATATACTATTTAGAACCTCGAGGAGGGTCAAACAAATTTTACCCCTTGACAAGAATCGAAACATCAGTTGCCAATTGCTTGGGATATATCCAAAATGATGCTGGTGGTGATGTAACTTCAACATTATCTACCGGAAACGGAATGACGGCTGAGACTCAAGCTCCCTCAACTGTTAATTCGAGTACTGTTGATGAACCAACACATAATACTGCAGATCAGTCTGATGACCTTATAATAGAGAATGATTGTGAAGAATTCACTTTACCATCGGACAGATATTCGCCTCCTTTAAGTCGAAAACGTAAAAAAGAATTACTTCAAACACAAATTCAAATGCAGAGGGAATATACAAAACACTCGAAAAAAATGTTGATAGAGATAAATGATAATTTGAAAGGATTATTAAAATATTCAATTAAAAGCTATGAACTAGACGAAAGGCGATTTGAGCTTGAAAAAGAAAAATTTTTGTTTAAACAGAAAGTTGAAGAACGAAAACATCAAACTGATTTGGAAAAGTTACAATTACAAAGAGACATTTTACGTTTGAAACAAGAAACAGCTGGGTTTACTTAATTAAATACACTGACCAATTGTTATCTCTTATTTCCAAAAGTATTTTAAATTACTTTTTGTATTACTAAAATTTCTTTTAAGTATGTTCTCTAGCTTCATAGTTTGTTTTAAATTATTCATTTGTAATTCCATTAAAAATAAAAGAACTAAAATCATTAAATACATTTTTTTTGTTTGGTTTTGTATCAGTCAGTTGTAAAATAAACAATGAAAATGTTTGAATGTGACGGAGCTAAAGCTATGCAGCCTATTGCGAGTGTGCTATCATACGAAAAACCAAATTGATTTTTTGTATGTTTTGGATATAACAATAAAACCTAAAGGGTATTAATAACAACTTGAATTACACGTCACAAGTCAGAAAGATATGAAGATAGGGACAACATTTTGTTGCCGGATTGAAAACTAAATTCTAAAGGCCGTTTTCATAGCCATTTGTAAACTGTTGCTAGGGTAAAAGTGAGTTTTATTGACTTTTCTGTGACTAAAGATGGAACCACACTTGTTTCGTGTGTTGTGGAGTCGTGTGTCGCTGTCGATTCATATACAACACAAGAGACAAATGTAGTTCCACGAATATTAAATATATTGTAGCGATAGCGACTCTCGGTTCCCGGTTAACATAGACATATATCCATCAACATAAAAAGCAATTTAGTTCAAACTACGTTCTTTTATCCATTTGATTTAAGGATCTCATTATAAATTATCCAGATCTGAAGTAATGTACGAAAGTATTATGAATAGCGAATCGAACGTTCCACTGAAAAGTTTTTTTTTTATTTGGTCTTTTTTGACTCACTGAGCGAATTTTGTACTCAATTATTGCTATAAACCTAAAGAAAACTTGAGTTTATCTAACTACCAAAACTACTCCCCTACCTTTATACATACCAGAATTACCCGACCTAACAAGGAAAACATTAATATTTTTGAAAAATTATTCTTTATTTATCTACTTAGTCCTTGTTATTGGTTGGATTAGCATTAATGTTTTTTTTACTATGTTTAGAAATCTACTCATAGTGTTCACTTTAAATGGCTGCCAATGAAAAATGAGCAACATGCTGTCACCAAAATTCAAACTTAAGCTTTCTAAAAGTCCAAATATAAAGCATGTTATTTATTTCTTAATTACATCTTTAGCTCAGGTCGGGTTCTTCTGGGACTGTCCTCGTAATAGGATTTAGGTTGAGAAGTCACAACAAAACGGCAATGATTTAAACTTTAAAGAAGCTGCTGAATTTTGATTGAATTCGCTGAAGCCATTAACAAGAAAGTTGAACACAAAAAAAATGTGTGAGTACCGGGACTCAAGGGGGTGATGTGTAAACATCAGTGTAGCTTATAGTTTATACTATAGCTTACAGTATATAGTAAACTGATGAGGTTGCCAAAGGCGCCCGTCGAACATGTTATGTTATTTCATGTCATTCAGGGCTGAGCGAAAATATGTATTTAATTTTCTTTCTAACCTCACCCCCCACTTTCAAAAAAGGTACTTTAGAGAATGTGGCAACTCTTAAAATTACCCAATTTAGACCTTAAAATCATAACAGTTGCACCATGCCTAAAAAACTGCATTTTCCACAATTATATGATGATGATAATTTTCCCGACACTATTTAATGCACAAACCGTTGGCTTGGTTGGTGTCGTTGGTGTATTACTATACCCAACCACATTACCGACATTTACCACATTATCTCAATTTAGTCTATTCAATGCACGAACCATTCGCATCCATTAGTTAAAAATCTAAACAAACAAGATGGTGGCGTATCCGTAATTTTGTCTTTCCTCTTTCAAGTTTACCCATACCGAGAGTTTGTTTTTTTCTAAATACCTAGCGCTAAAATGTTTACACATCAAAAAAACGTGTTCATATTCGTTACAATGGGTGCCTGATGACCTCTAAAAGCCGGAACCACACCTGTCTCGTGTGGTGTGTTGTGGTGTGCGTGTCTGTAAAAGGAAACTTGTTTATAAGTGGTTATGCGTTAGGAAGTCAGGTCATGTCAATGCCTAACGATGCATTCCTATATGTGGAAATCCCGGCGTATTGTTGAGAATGCGTTTTTGAGATTTCTAAGCTTTATATGGGGAACGAAATGCGCAAAAGAACTGAATTCTGCTAAGACTCTAACGTTCTCACAAAAAAAAAGAAAAAAAATTCAACAAGGTTTCAGCAAATCGCAATAACATAACATTCATTTTATTTGGGTTATAACTATAATTCTAATAAAACAGTGAGATTGAGTTGTTGCCCCATTTCTAATAGGGAGTGAACAAATTGTGATTCAAATGTTTTTATTTTTTAACCATTGCGCTGTTATTTAGCTATATTTAAGTCTAATTAAAAAGCAGTGATATTGAGTAGATGCCCCATTTTTAATAGGGTGTGAACAAATTGGGATTCAATTTTTTTAACCATTGCTCTGTTGAATAGATTATACCAATGCCAAAACAAACTAGGAAACTTAATATACCAAAACAAACTAGTAAACCTTTGATCTATTATATTTCTGTTGATGTTATGGCCTTCATATGTGGTTAGGCTTAAGAGTTGTCCCCATCCCCATACAGTGTTATTTTAAATGTAACTTCATTTTTCAGAATGTCTTTTAAAATTGTACAAATAACTGAAAAAGTGTTCAAAAGGGTAGTTATGTGCATTCAAGAGGACACAAGCGTCCACAGGTTTTTCTCAAAACCCACCTCTGTCTACCAACTCCTACTCTCACCTCCTAGTGGTGAACATCGGGTGTCTATTACCTCAGCTGGAGACGGGGTTTAAATCCCCGTGGAAAGCTGTTGGGGACAGCCAACGAGAGAGGGGGGGGAGGAGTGTTCCCACTAAGGCACTTCTCCTTTCATCGAGGCGGCAGTGGACGAATTCTCTAGATGGAATCAACGGTGGCGTCTACAGTTCCAGTTAGGTTGAACTACTAAGTGAACACCTTATATGGGCTACTACGACATATTTGTAGCTCAGGCCTATAAGGAGCTGTTTATCCGGCTCCCTACCCTTGGAGTTATACGAAGGGTCTGGTCCTCCGGGTCGGGGGTTGTGCGTCGGGATAACTTCCCTACCACGTAAAAAAAAGTTGCCTCGGATATGGATGATTTTAAAGTTGACGACCCCAGCAAACGAAACAAGGACAATGAATTTCGGATCTGCACGTGGAACGTCCTGTCCTTATACAGAACACGTGCAGCCGAACAATTATTTTCGATATAATACAAAATACATTATGTACATACATACATATGTGTTGATTGTGTCTTTAAAAAATTGTATCACATATTTCTATTTATTTATTTACGTTACCTACATTGCAAGCCGATCTATGATACATAATTTAAGTTGTGCCTTTTCAAATTGCAAAACATGTAATACTATTGTTTGAGTTTTGTGGTACAAAATTTAATTTGTTTGTAATACATACATTACTTTTAAAACTATTAGATACTGAAATATGGCAACCATTTTTTTAGTTTAAAAATAAATTTTTTTCCGATATTTTCGAATGGATAAAAAAAATCGAGTCACTGTTATTGATATAATAAGGTGGTGAAATATTAAAAAAAAAATACAGAAATAGTCAAATAGAAAAGATTTATTTATTAATTAGTCCTAAAATATAAATTCAAATATAAAAAAAAAAACACTAAACAATCATGACTCATGGATGTTTAAGATGTCGCAGTCTCGACTTTCTTAGCATTGTCTTCTTTGCTGGATGGGCCTGTCTGAGTAATTGGAACAACTCGCTCACTAGGTGTAGGCGGAAGTTTCTTCATGGGGGCGGTAATTGTCAACAGTCCATCGGATGACAAAGAGGAAGCGACATTGTCTGGATTGACGTCATCTAGAGGATACATTTGATTTTAAAATTTATCTACACTTCATTTTTTGTTTGTATTAAATTTACTTGGCAAAAGATAACGTCTTGAAAATTGTCTCGCAACAAAACCATGTTCGTCTTGTTTTTCCTCGTGTTTTCCTTCAACAACAATATATCTGTCTGTTACCTTGACAGTGATCTCGTTGGGTGAAAACTGTTGAACATCTAAGATAACCTCGAATTTTTCACTATCAATATTTAAAGTTGAACCGGATTCTTGCTTCTGTATGTTGTTGGTACTGCGGCGCCATGGACGAAGATATCCCTGTCTTAGAACTGTTGGATTGGAACTCCACAATGAAGACATTAAATCTTCACGTCTAAATGCACAAACAAAATATTATAACGGTCATAGATGAAGCTGTTTTTTTTTTTGTTTTAATTACTTTAAACCGGTACCAAAATGCTGATCCAGCAAACGCGAGGTTCGCATTGGCATATCGAAGTCATCCCACCAGTCGCGGAACATTAGGGGCACTACTGACATCTAAAATGAGTTAAAAATTTCATCCTGGATATATCACAACTTGTACAGCAATTTATTTTATAGTAGAAACTTCAGAAAAAATAGAAATGATTTTGTACCTTTTTTCGAAACGATTCAAAATAAAATAAGCACTCTGCTATCGCTGGGGCTTTAGAAACTTATGGGAATAATCGTGAAATGTTCATACTTTTATATCCAAATAATCTATTTTAATTTTGAAAACAAAAATATTCATCAATATTTCTATTTTAGAAACATCATATGGTAAAATTATTCATCGGTGTGTTTTTTGGGCCTACCACTAGCTGTTTTGCTTGCAAAGAGGTGGATTGCGTAGCCAAACAGAATATGTATACTCACTGCTCGTTTGGGCGTCTGAATCAGTGTGTATCTATTTTTAAAATTATCACTCATATCCTTATGTTTCCATTCATTCGTGTGGTTAGTGTAAAAGAAGTCAATTTATTTCTTGTTTACGTTTAATTCTTTTAAATATCGTAATTATTTGTTAAGTTTCTTCAAATGCGCTTGCATTTGCATGTATTTACATGCATTTTATATATTTACTTTGTTTTTGAAGAGTCTGCTAACTGGGAAATTTAATTTAAATTGACTACGATGATACTAAATCCACTAAATGGGTCTGATGTTAACATAAATATTAAATTTAGATACTTGGTGATATCCCAGTCAAGTTTTTGTTAATTCATTCATTCATTTTACCTTCTAATTATTTTGCCGCTAAGTCGCGTTTTGACTTTGAAAATACCTCTAACCGATTGCGGAAGACTATAAGATCAATCGCAAAAGAAAAGATAGAAGAACTTTAACCCTCCACAATAGGAAGATCAGTTTTAAACTTTTAAAAAGAACAAATTAAAAAATGTAAATAAAACAGTCCCAAGATTATGAAACACGAAGCAAGATGTTTTTAGTAGCGAATTTGCTTTTTGGTATGAGGGCTACACTTTAAGAAGAAAGTTATATCGATGTAAAATTTCACACAGCCAAGTGACATCCTTAACTAGCAATATTGCAAATTACAAGTACTGGTTTGAAGAATGGAAGCGAGTCGAAATAGGCAGTTGAAGAGTGTAGAATTCTAGACCAAAAGTTAAAAACGTTGAAGTCAGAGTGAATTAATTACTTTGATGTAGGATTTCAAGGTGTTAAGTTTTTTTTATAGTATTTGCCTTCTCACTCTTTTCTACTACTTAACTTCGTTGTAAAAGGAGAATGTGCATTTTGGTGTACCTATTTCCCACGAATGAGATATATATCGTTGGAAAGCTTAGCTTTAGTACATCATTTTTTGTATGGACACAAAGCTGTTAACCATGGGGTTAAGGCAGTATATGGCTACAAAGATTGCAATTAGAGCAAACATTAATTGCAATAGTGTTCCATTGAAATGACAGTTTGGTCACTTTCGATGAACTGAATAGACCCCAAAATAAGGGAACTTTAATACAAATGGCCAATAATAGCGAATAATATCATAGTTGGCGAATAACTGGCTTAACAGTATGAAAATTCTACTTTTTTTTATTGGGTTTAGCGAATTTAATGAATGGGAATAATTGTTCGTCAACTGTGGGTTGAGATTTACATCTAGTTTATGAGCATCATTTTTGAATATGGACACAGAACTGGAAGGCATCTGGTTTAGACAGCATATTACAAAATATAAAACAATTTGTCTATGTTTGTTCGAATTTGCAGTGTTTTTCTTATTTTGTTGTTCGCTTCTTTTAGCCAACTCCTATTGTTTAAAACAAAAAAAAAAATAATCGAACGTTGGTACACTCCATAGTACCTAATCATTTTCATAGGTCTCATTTCTGGCACTAGATAGACCGGGTCCCATATATTTTTGCCCATTCTCCTTTCTATCGAAGTTATAATTCTTTAATTTTTTTACAAACTTTGTGGGAATCATCTTTAGGTTCCGAAAGATGGAAATCCAGCTGGATTTCATTTTCTCATTCACCGTTCCCCCTCTACCTCCCTTGAAAAATTTAAGAATAATCATTTTAATGTTTTTTTTTTTTATTTTTAGAAATAATATTTTTAAAGATATTAATACCGTTGAGGTGTCATTTTAAAGATAAAAGACGGCAGTTTTTGAAAAAAAATATTTTAATTAACCAAATCACAACCAAACAGTATCAACTGTTACTTTTTTTTCTTGATTTTTTACTGCCTCCCGTTTGCCGATTCAATTTTAATGCCCTTTTTATGTTGAATCGAATGAGCTATCATTTACTAAAATCGTTCAAAAATTGTGAAAGCTATGGTTCTTTTTTATAAAATACTAGCCGACCCGTGCTCGCGTTGCTTCGCAAACTTTAAAAAATAATATTTTCTTTGTGTTATGACCTTGGGTCATACAAGAAAATAAATAATTTATTCTTTATAACTTTATTAAAATCTAAGAACACAAGAACAGTCGTAAATTATCAAATGGAAACCAATTTACAATTGACGCCCTAGAATAGATAAGATAGAATATGTATCTCACATAATGTATCTATGTTTTATTGCCGTAGTTGTAGATGGTCCCAGGGACGGCAATTAAAGAGTGTTTTGCAGTGCTGTCTAAGTAGTGTAATTCCTTGTTCTCAACACTTTGCTATTTATTTATTAAAGGAGTTTGTTTATATTTGCATACCATCCTTCCTACATATTTAGGGGCCTGCTCAGCCAGCAGGCATGAAATGCATTCAGTTTGCGGAAGAAAAGCACAAAACAAAAAAACAAAGCAGCTACCCTTTGACTGCTCTTAAATAGCATTCCTGGAGAGAAATAATTTTAAAAAAATTGATAACTTTCAAAAGTTTATATATTTATTGCTCAGCTTGCTTATATAATTAAGAAAAGATATTAGTCTTAAAATTTGAATGTTGATTTTATCAAAAAATTGTTATTATTTTAAAATATCAAACCGTTTTGAGTATATGAGGGAATATTTGGGAGAAACTCTTAGAAAAAAGGTGACAAAAAATTAATAAACAATAATATTCTGAAAATTTAAACAAATTAAGAAATAAAAAATAGCCTAAAACCGTCTCATAGACATAAAGAATATTATAAAATTTGTTTCACATAAATCAGTTAATTATTTTGTAAGTTATGCGCGAAGGAACAAAATAATTCTTTCGTCTTTATATAAATGTTAAGATTAAGATAACATATAAGATAAATGTACATGAAAATAAAAAGAAAAAATCCATCGCAAATTAAAATAGTTTTTTTATTTCATCATTTGTGCCATTAAAGAATAAAGGTCAAGAAAAAGGAATAATAAAAGAATAGTTTCTTTAAGAGTAAAAATAATCATAGGTTCTACAATTTCTAACCGATTTTGATAAATGATAGCTCATTCGATTCAACATAAAAGGTCCGAATTTGAGAATTCATCACGTCAAATTCGGCTTAGTTTTCGCGTTATACTAAAAATATTGAAAAACAACCAGTGTGAACATTCTCTCAGACATGCATGGGTGAATTTGGGCGAATTTTGTGTTTGAAACAAGCTTAAGTTCCAGACAAACATATTCAAAAATAAAAAACCCCGAAAGAAATTGTTCCTTACTAAATGGTATAATCACTAGCCTAGTAGGTAGGTACCTACTGTGGAGCCGTTTTTGAGAAAAATAAGATTTTCCGTAAGGCTGCAGTTCCAGTGCAAGCGAATTTAACTCCCCCGCAAACAGAGTTGTTCCGGTGCAAACCAGTTTATTCACGTGAAGTAAGCGAATTTATTTAGTAAGATATGCAGTGGGAACGATACAAGCCTCTGCAGTAAGTAATGCTAAGTAGTCGCGTTTTGAAGTGTTTTGTTTTGAATTAGCTTTGTTCGCGCGAGTAAAATAGAAATGTAACCATTGAAAATGTTACTTGCTTAGTTCGCGCGAGTATCTTGTAAGCACCCGAAGCACAACAAAAGAAATGCGTACTTTTGAATGAGTTTAGCGAGCATTTCGAATTCGCGCAAGTGATGTATACATACATAATATACAATACATAGTCAAAAAAGTCTCCGTACAGCTTCAATTTTGTATTGTTTGCAAAAATTATTTAAAGTACCTACTAACTACTTAAATTTGAGTTAAAATGACTTTAAATGAAAGAAATACTTTTAGTTTAACAAAAAAAAATCACATTTTTATTTCGAAAAAAATAAAAATTATTGAAACCAACACTTTAAAATCCATGAACAAAAAACTCTCCGTACATCAATAGATTTTACCAACCTACAGGGTGATTCACCTAAGATGTGACAAGAACTTAGAGCGTGTAGCTGGGTCAAGACAATCAAAAACTCGTTTGTGAAGGGGGAAGTCTATTCCCCCCTCCGTTTAGGCAGGAGGGGCAATTTTCTAAAAACATTGAACATTGAAAATTTATTAAAATACAACGGTAACACGTACAGCAACGTGTTTTACTTTTTTGTAAATCCAGAAATCACTTCTTTTATATTCTTTTTAAATAAAGTTGTTTTAGTGAACAGTTCCCGAAAAATTAATTTTTAAACTTAAAATTTTGAAAAAAAAATGAAAACAAAAATTTCAAACAAATTTTTTCAAAAATTTACTTCTCTTTTTGTTTTCAAACTTCAATGCTCCACTCAATTCCCAGTCAACAACTGAAAACCGGATGGCTCCAGGACTTTTACGAAATATAACGTTTTACTATTTTTTTTTTTTACTAACGTTCCAATAATAAAAATAAAAATCAATCAATGACTTACAAGCTTAAATAAAAAAAAAAAAATTTTTTAAATTTACCTGCTGCTGCCAAATATATTTCTGGAGAAAATTGACCCCAAAGTAAAAAAAATTAGCATGGGCAGGAAAAATGGAACAGGCTAAAAACTGAACATCTTAAGACTGAGGAAAGTTTCTATCATTAGTACTAACAGCACAATTACCGTTAACATGGGTCAGGATACACCAAAGTAAGACTTTTCTTAAATCCCTGATAAATGATATCAAAATTGGAGATAGTCCTTACTACCCCAGAATCATGCCCTAAAATACTTTTGACGAATTAAGGTACATCCTCTGTATATATCGTTGGAAAGCTAAGCCCTACATCAGTACATCATTTTTTTGTATGGACACAAAGCACACATTGGTAACAAAGATTGCAATTAGAGCAAAAATTAATTTTTATTTATTTATTAACAGGAACTTGAAAGTAACCGAATTGCTAAAACTAAATTTAATTTTATAATTGAGATTGCATATGATTTGTTTTACTAATTCGATATTTTTTGAGTTTCCAATTTTGAGCATTGGATATAGATAGAAGATAGATAGGTATTTGAAAATTGATTTTAGGTGTTTTTTGTTTCTGTACATCAGTTTTTTATTAAGTGTTCTAAATTAACAGTTTTGTAGTTGTGGCGCATATGGGAGGGTTTTGTTTGGTGAAAAGATTTCAATTAGAGCAAAATTAATTGCAATAGTGTTCCACTGAATGACAGTATTGGGCACTTTCGATGAACTGAATAGACCCCAAAATAAACTTTTATACCAATAATAATAGCGAATAATATCATGGTCGGCGAATAATTCGCTTAACAGTATGAAAATTCTATTTTTTTTATTCGATTTAGCGAATTTCATGAATGGGAATAATTGTGCGTCTAGTGCCTACAATTGAGATATACCTACAACGCAACGTTGGAAACTTAGTTCAAGAGCATCATTTTTGAAATTAGGGCTGGCCACGAGACGAGACTGCCTTTTAAGCAACTGCCTTTAAGAACCCCCAAGCCCACCCTTCGTTTGAGCCTAGAGTAGTATTATAGGTACATACATAAAACTGAGAACATGAATATCTACTAAAGTTACAACATGTTATATCACCTGGAAAACTGAAAACTCAAAACTCAAAAATTAAGAGTGAAATTGTATGGCGAGGAAGTTAAATTCATACATTTCAGTGGGTTTGACCCCCCAAAACCCCCCTGCGTTCGCGCCTGCATACAATTACTTTAACGAAACAAAAAAACAATCCGAAATCGTATTTGATACACTCAAGATTTTAGTCTGAATTTTCCAAACCGAGTGTGCAACATTATTTTTTACTTCACTTCACTATGTTTATACATTTTGTAAGTAGATATGCAGTACATAATGTACTACATTTGTACCTGTACCTGTAAGTCATAGAAAAAAGAACAATATTTTTACTTTTTTTTTCGCGTAGGTATACAAACGAATAATCTTTCACGTGGAAAATAAATGAGAATCGAAGAAAACGCCTGCGAGATGCAACATTCCAAAACACATTCCTTTGATTTAAATTTATAAATAGAAATAGGTAGTATGCATACTAATATCATAACTTTGAAAATATAATTTCGTATGAAGGTGAGTAATATTTTGATTTGTGTTTGATCTTAATAAATTAATTTTGATAAAATAAAAAAATTGATTTGTTTTGAATGTGAAAACAAAAACGTGGCTGATAATTTTAGCACCAATGAATGGGCAGTGTATAATAAAATATACAAAAACTAGAAACCACATACAAAGTTAAATGAAATTTACTATTTTAAATTGATTATATCTGATTAAAATCTAAAAATCACAACACAATAACAAACTACATATATGTATGTATGTTTATTTTTAATATAAATAGCCCAGTCAAATTCGATAATAAATTCGCAAAGTTTGATGTAGTTCTGCATTTTTGATATGTTGTTGGGGCATGTTAGAGTAGTCTGTAGCTAAGTTTGCAACTTCGAAAAACCTGTGCTCGCTGCCGAAAAATGGAACAATGAAGTTTAAAATTCATGTATGTTATATTTGAGTTGCTATCTAACCATGAGTTAAAAACAAAAAATATGGAAAAACTAAGTAATTTTGAAGTGCTCAAAAAATAGGTCAAAAATTCTCCAATTCTGCTCAAAATTTGCAATCAAATAGCCTAGAGTATTATAAGACAAAATTCGATCCAAATTGGTCAAATAGTTTTGGCAAGAAACATGATGTTAACTAAGTGCAACAAGCAATGTTTGCATCATTGCTGTGGTCAAATTAGGACGCGCTTATGTTGGCACTGATTTTTGTACATGTTCTTGGGACCCTTAACTATAATAAAATATAGGAACAATATTTATATCCTTTTTTAAGCAACATTTGTAGTGATTTTAAATGGTACGAACATTTTGCACTGTATAAATAAAAAATGATTTCGTGAAGCATTTTTGAAACATTTAATATCGCTATCAAAGTTGCTTTTAAAAAAGATATAAATATTATAACTATATTTTATCATAGTTAAGGGTTCCAAGTACGTGTACAAAAATCAGTGCCAACTTTAAGCGTCCTACTTTGACCACAACAATGATGCAAACATTGCTTGTTGCACTTAGTTAACTTCATGTTTCTTAACAAAACTATTTGACCGATTTGGCTCGAATTTACGAATTTCGTCCTATAATACTATAGACTATTTGACTCCAAATTTTTACTACAATTGTATTTTTTTTTTGATTTAATTTTTGAGTGCTTCAAAATAACTTCGGTTTTCAGAATTGTTTTTTTTTACTCATGGTTAGATAGCAATTCAAATATAACATACATGAATTTTTAACTAATTTGGTCGTGTAGAAAATTTTATAACAAATAAGAATATAGTGAATGGTTTTTTCCTGAGTTGCATATTTCCAAAGTTGTAAAGGAAAATGTTGGAAAAAATGGGGTGATTTTAGCGTTTTTTTTCACTGTTGCATTTTTCCTGCAGCGAGCACAGGTTTTTCGAAGTTGCCCCAACAACATATCAAAAATGCAGAACTACATCGCGCTTTGCGAATTAAGCCCTTTTTAACTTCCCATTGGAAGTTATCGTAATTGGTGCGATTTGTCGAATTGAAAATTTTGAGATATCTTCACATTTTGAGGTCTATAGAATCAAAATTCGTCGTTGTATGTGTGTATGTACGTAGGTACGTTCGGGGTACTTTTTTTGTCCACTTTATCTTGAGAACGAATAAAGATATCGACCTCGGATACATTTTATTTTACAGATAATATTGTCATAACATTTTCTAACAAATTCAATTAACCGGTTTTTACTACAGCAATTTAAAAAGAAGCTGTAAAATATCATTTATCTGGAATATCTCGAGAACGGAATAAGATATTCACTTCAGACTAATTTTATTTTACACATAATTACACAATACCAAATGGGCAAATATTAAAAAAAAATTCAACAGACATTTTTAGGTTTAAAAAACTAAGAAAAACAGTTGAAAAATAATTTTCGTCTCAAATATTTCAAGAATAATAAATGATTCCGAACAGAGTCTATTTTTTTTTACTTATAATAACGTAGTCAAAAACTGGTATTTTTTTTTATTCAATGCGTCTCAAATATTTCAAGAATAATAAATGATTCCGAACAGAGTCTATTTTTTTTTACTTATAATAACGTAGTCAAAAACTGGTATTTTTTTTTATTCAATGCAGTTTTTTTTTAAGAGCAAACAAACTGGAAAAAAAACTTTTTAAAATTCTTAAAAAATGGTTTTGACTCAAATATTTTGAAAAAAAAGCAATGATATCGATTTAAAATTTTTACCAAAAATATATACCTATACCATCAAGTACAATCCCCTGATTTTTGGTATTTTTTAGCCAGTAGTCTAGTTTGAAATAATTGGAAGTAATTTCAATATTTTAATATTTAAATTTCTTCATCTTCTTATTATAAAAAACCTGACCACGGGTATTTATTTTCTAGGTGCACGAATTTAAACAAATTCCCATACGGAGACTGAAATCGTGTGGCATCTACTACGGCGGGTACTTGAAGGAACTGGGTCAGCGGCTCTTTGGTTGTGGTTTTGTGATAAGGGAAAGACTTAGGCAAGAAGTCTTGGGCTTCCGAAGGTAAGCGAGCGTCTGGTCACAATCCGCATCAAAGGCAAATTTAAGAACATTACGCTGATCTGTGTTCACGCCCCCCATGAAAAGAGAGATGACTCGACCAAGGAAGCATTCTACGATCTCCTGGAGACAACGTATGATATGTGCCTGAAGTACGACGTGAAGATCATTCTTGGTGACTTCAACGCAAGATTCGGAAAGTAGGGCATCTTTGGTTCGATAGTCGGAGGACACAGCCTCCACGACGAAACTTTCGGCAACGGACACAGGATGGCAGGCTTTGCGGCGGGGCGAAATGTCATCATCTCAAGTACCTATCCCACACCTCAACAAACACACAAGGGGACTTGGCGGTCGAATGATCAACGAACCTTCAACCAAATCGACCACGTTGCGATAGACGCGAGACATGTATCTTGTACGTCCGAACGTTCCGAGGGGCCAATATTGACTTGGGTCACTGCCTGGGTGGTAGCTACGTATGTTTTCAGTATATGACTATATGTGTTAATAATAACTATACTGTTCTAGCTTTACTTCAAATATTTTTTATTTATTAATTATTTCATTTATTCTTAAATATAAATTGAACAGAAAAAAGATGAACTTATAAGTTTCATTAAAAAAAAAACAATAATAATTTTATCGATATTAATATCAAAAAAACAAATAAAAAATATTTTAAGTAAAGCTAGAACAGTATAGTTATTATTCACATATATTGTCATATACTGCATCGCTCCACTGTCGGACATTTCCACACTCTGAAGAGTGTACATGATTAGCAGTAGCTTCCGCTACGACACATTCCCCCCTTGAAGAGTCAGCGGATTCTTCAATTTTATCAAAAGGCAAAAAGGCAATTTCTGTACTGGCCGCATCGTTCGTCGTTTCTTGCCTGCTACTTGTTATTCAAAATTTCTTGTGTGACTATCTTTTCCAGGGAACGTTCTTATGATACGACCTGTTGGCCAAAAAGTTGGTGCTGAGTTGTCATCCTTAATCAACACTAGATCGCCCACCTTCAAATTCTCTCTTGCCATTTTCCATTTCGATCGTTGTTGAAGTTCATTCAAATACGTTCGATTCCACTGCTTCCAAAATGATTGGGACATAAGCTGCGTAATTGCATATCGTCGCAGAGCATTTTTTTTGGCGTTTCTTCCATTCGCTCCCATGTCCCATTATCGCTCTATACAAATGAGTGAAGCTACCACGAATGCCAGTAAATCGAAGGAATGCCGCAATAAATGCCGTTGAGGATAAATCTTCAACTAGTTCGAGGTGAACAGCTTTTGTTGACATACAGACAAACAGCGCAACATACTTCTCAACTATTCTTCATCTTCCACCGCGTGCTTTAACCTCAAAAGGACCCACATTGTCAGCACTACTATGTGCAAATGGTGGACTCTGTTGTACATGCTGCTGGAAGATTTCCCATAATTTGCTCACACAGTTTGTGTCTTTGCCGTAGACATGGAAAGCACAGAGAAATTTGTGTACGAACTGCACGTCTAAGATTAGTTATCCAAAATTTTTGCCGTAAGGCTGCTGCCATAACTTGAAATCCGCCATGCAATGTCCGCTCGTGTGCATCCCTTATAAGTGGTTGAGCCAAATGACTTAAATCTGAGAGAATAATGGGATGCTTCTGCTCGTATGACAATGATGGATGCTCCAATCGACCACCAACTCGCATTATGCCTTTTTCATCAATGAAAGGATTGAGTCTTAGCAAATGACTTTATTGGAATGTTTTCCCCATGCCGTAAAGCCTTTAATTCTAGTCCATAATACACTGATTGCTCTCGTTTAACCCATGAAATAATTGCTTTTTCTTCTTCTGATTCAGTGAGGTCACCGGTGCTGTCGTCTACACTTGTTTTCTCCTCGTAACCTAGAATTATCTATGTATCGCCAAAGCCAAGCTTTTCCTCGAATAAGACGACGCCAAGACGATGTTCGGGTTAGCAAATCTGACTTAGTGTTCCTCAAATTATTCTCGCCACGAATTTCGAACACAGCAACGTTGACAAAAACCTTTTGTATCGGTCGCAGTTTTTTATTGTTAGCCATTTCTATCCAATTTGACTTTATCTCAGCATGTATTTCTCTCTCAATAAGCACTGAAAATTCTGGTCTATGGGCCGGCCATTCAGATTCATTTTTTGCTAACCAATCGGGGCCGTTCCACCACAGCCTCAGTGATTCTAGCTTTTCTGGTGCCACACCACGACTTAAAGAATCAGATGGATTGTCAACAGTAGGTACATGTCGCCACTCACAGTCAGCTGTCAACTTATGGATTGTTTGAATGCGATTATGCACAAATGGTTTAAGAGTTTCTCAATCTTTCTCCATCCAATGCAATACTATTGACGAATCGGTCCACAACACAGCTAGAACCTGTTCAAAACAACATGCTTTCCTTACGACGCCTAATAGTTCACTTAGCAGCACCGCAGCATATAGTTCCAAACGTGATATTGACACTGTTTTGACAGGGGCCATTCAAGATCGGGATGCGAGTAGGGTGCATATCTTTTTGTTTCCTTGGTCAACTCTGACATAAAAACTGCTCCCTAAGCTGATTCGGATGCATCAGCGAATCCATGGAGTGTAAATCTGTGTCGTGGTGCAGTTCCAAGCCAGCGTGGTATCCGAATGCGGGCAAGTTTAGGTAACTGCGATTGGAATTCCAACCAATAATGGCCTATTTTTTCTAATACTCGTGTATCCCAACTGGTTTTTTATTTCCATATATGTTGCATAATAATTTTCGCCCCGACAATAGCTGGACCCAAATAATTATTTAGATCAAATAACTGTGCAATTTGCCTAAGTATATCACGCATGGTCATCTTTTGCTCCTCTTCAGGTGACTGGGGCTGAAATTTCAAAGTCAGTTCATCAGTGCTAGGTAGCCACCTAAGGCCCAGCACCGTTGTATCATATAACTCTCCCAATTCTTCTTCTGATGTTGCCGATGTTGATTCTGTTGGCACAACATTGATACCATTGGAATGCCATTTACTTAATGGAAACCCACCGTTGTCCAAAATCATTTTCATTTCGATACATAGCGTGCGCGCTTCTTCTTCACTATTTGCGCCTGTTAGGCCCAGGACGGTTGTATCATTTAACTCTCCCAACTCTTCTTCTGCTGTTGCCGATGTTGATTCTGTTGGCACAACATTGACACCATTGGAATGCCATTTACTTAATGGAAACCCACCGTTGTCCAAAATCATTTTCATTTCGATACATAGAGTGCGCGCTTCTTTTTCACTATTTGCGCCTGTTATACCATCGTCCATGTAGAAGTCTTTTTCTATTGTTCGTGCCCCTTGTGGAAATATATCATTTTGGTCTCGTGCACACTGAACCATTGCACGAACTGCGCAATGGGGTGCCGAAGCCATCCCAAAGGTCACCCTTGTCAACCAATATTCTTTTACCTCTTCTTTTATATCTGATCTCCAAACAATCCGTTGGACATCCCATTGTTCTTTAATAACATCAACTTGAAGATACATTTTTTTAACATCGTTCGTAATTCCAATTCGGTGTGTTCGAAACCGCATAATCAGGTCGAACAAATCATCTTGCAATTTTTTTCAATCATTTGGGCTTCGTTTAGGGAGAAACCAAGACTTGTCTTACACGTTGCATCGAAAACTACTCGAAATTTACGAGTAACTGCATGGTGTGGAATATAGTAGCACCATCCTCTTGGTTCACGATCTACTTCACGTAAATGGCCCGCTTTCAACATATCGTTGATACTAGAAACATATTTTTCACGCATTAAAGGCTCACGCTCAAACCGACGTTCTAATGTGTGTAGACGTCGCAGAGCTATATCACGTGATGATCCTATTTCGTCTATATCGCTGCGAAATAGAATGCCAACCACATATCTGCCTTGTGTTGTTCGTTTATAATGGGCCATAAAGAATTTCTCACACTGCTTTTGCTCAAAAGTCTGTACTTTAGCTTCAGGAATATCTTCTATTTCCCAAAATCGATGCAATAAAGTAAATAAAGAAAGTTCTTCATCTTTTAAAGGTCCAAACGCTGAACACCTGTGCTTCTTCTAATGGCCGTACACCACCACCATATACTAATAACCCTAGTCGTGAGCTTTGAATAATGATGCCATATTCATTGTTTGATATGATATCTTGAATAATCATCGCCCAAACTCCAGCACCAAGTAACATGTCAATGGGTGCGGGTATATGAAAAACTGGATCAGCTAATTTCAGTCGAATATCACTTGTAACCAAATCAATAGGTGCACGTGTATTTGGTAATAATCATATAGATAACTTTGGTACCACAAGTAACTCAATTTCTGCTATTGCTCTATCATTGAAACGAGAAAGCAGTTGACACTGTCTCGTGGGCAATACAGCAGTTTGAACAATTCTTTTTGATATAAGATTTACTTGAGAACCAGAATCACACATCGTTCGAACAGGATGGGTTGTAAATGGGCCAATTCTCAATCGAAATTGGGGCAGTTGCCAGCAAACCCAATCTTCCCAATCCCTGAGTCTCCTTCCTGATGATTTCCAAATAATGATGAATATGGTATAGAAGAATGGGACACACCGAGATCATTGTGCTCACCTGCTTGTGTTAGTTGTTACTTCGATTCACCAGATAATCTTATTGGTCCTTTTGATTTCGGTTGTTTGTTTCCTGGACAAATTGAACTGTTATGGCGTTGATCTGGGCAGTGAGGACAGGGGTCTCTAGAACAATTATTTCCTAAATGATTTGAGCTGAAACATGATTCACACAAATGCTTCTTTTGCACAAATTCTTTTCGATCGTTCATCGACATTGATTTGAATTGATCACAATGAAACAGGAGATGACCTGGTAATTTACATTTAAAACACTTGCGATTTTTAGATGGATGTCTTTGATCAAAGACCCGAGCTACTGGTTGCCGCATTTGGCCATTTGCTAAGCCAGGTGCAATTGAAGGTGGCTTATTCGTACTCATTACCAAACTTGCAATACAATTTGCACGCTGCTCTAAAAATGAAAACATATCCTCTAGTGTAGGTAGCTCATTTACACGACGGCGCATTTCCCATTCACGTCGTCCCTCTATGTGTTGAATAAACATTGTCGAACGCATCCATTAGAACATATCCAATAGAACGCATCCGATGAAACGCATCCATATTTTTTAGATGTTTTTTGTCATATATACATTGATCTCTTTCTTGGTTTCTCCGATTCAAGTTTTACTCTTAACGGATTTCATAGATTGTTCTTGAATAATAAATTACTTTTGTCTAAAACTTTTTGCTTTTATTTTCAACACGTTATCGAGATAATTACGAGATAATTGTTGCTAGCTCTCTTGAAAAGACTTTACTTTACCAAGATGGACAAAAGTATAAATTTGCATAAATTCAATGGAAGAAATTACTCGCTTTGGAAGTTTAAGGTCTTGGTTTATTTGCGTGCCCATGATTTGGAAGGCGTCCTTGATGAATCCAAAAAGCCAACGGGTGAGTTGGCCCTTGCTGCTTGGATTCAGAAAGACAAGAAGGCACAACTAATAATCACTTCGTCGATGGACTTCAACCAACTGAAGTTTTTGGTGACAAGTGAATCTGCAGCCAAGATGAGGACAAAACTTTCATCAATCTATGAGCAGAGATCTGGAGTTTCACTGAGTGCATTACAGTAAAAGTTTTATGAATATCGAAAGCCGGAAGACGACAACATGGCCAGCCACATATCAGCCATACAACAAATGGCCAAACACCTCGAGGAACTGGGTGCTCCGATGGCAGAATCAGCCATATTTACGAAAATCATCTGCAGTCTTCCGTCACAATTCAAGCATTTCAGATCAGCATGGGATTCCGTGGCTCAATCGAAACAAACTCTGCACAATTTAACCCAGTCTGATGAAAGAGGATATGCTTCTTTTTGAAAAACCAGATGATTTACCTACAGACCACCAGGCATTGATTCATCACAACAAGAAAAAGATGTCTGTAGCAGATAAGAAGAATTCAACCTGTGGTTTTTGCAAGAAGCGTGGACATTGGTGAAAAGAATGCCGTTCTCGTCTGGCACAATAGAAAGACAACAATCAAGGTACATCGTAAGCTTTAATGGCACACTTCACAGACAAAAAGAATACAAGCTGGTACACTGACTCTGGATCATCAAGCCACATGTGTTTCCAAAGAAGTGCGTTTAGTAGTTTCCGAACTGTTGATGAACGCCAGTATCCAGTTTGCTTGGGGAACATGGCGATGATGTATGCTGAAGGAATCGGTGATGTGAAAATTAAATCCGAAGTCTCAGGTAATGTGCAGTTCCACACACTTACAAATGTGCTATTTGTTCCCGGCATTGTATTCAATTTATTCAGCGTTAGCTCAGCTGACATGCATGGTGCTACTACTAGTTTCAAGAGTGGTCGTGCAGAAGTTAAAAGAAACGGCCATACTCTGTTGCTTGGTCAACGTTGTGAAACTTCTCGGTTGTATAAGATAAGTCTGAGCGTTGTTGAACCAGATATTGCAAATGTTTTAGTCAGTCCCAGCATTGCAAGACGGCACAAACGTCTTGGACATCTGAGCGTCGATACAATCTTGCAATCAGACCTAAACAAACAATTTTCTATGTGTGAATCTGAGAAATTCTTCTGCAAGGGATGTGCTTTCGGAAAATCCCATCAACAGAGTTTCGTGAAAGATGCAAAATCAAGAAAAATGGAACCTGGCTATTTGGTTCATGCCGGTCTCTGTGGACCGATGCAGATTCCTTCTTTAGGAGGTTCCAAATATTTTTTGCTCATCAAAGATGATTATTCAAACTACAGCCAAGTATATTTCTTGCAAGAAAAGTCTGAAACTGCAGCCAAGTTTGACGAGTTTCTAACGAAAGCACGTGCCAGCTCCATTACTGTGAAAGCGGTAAGAACAGGCAATGGTTCTGAATTTGTGTGCAGGGTCTTCAAAGATATTTTGGCAAAGCATTCTGTTCATCATGAGACTACAATACCATATACACCGAAACAAAATGGCTTTATTGAAAGGCAAAACCGTACAATAAAAGAGACTGCTCTCTCAATGCTTTACGATTGCGGTGCCCCACAATTGCTTTGGGCTGATGCTGTTAACACAGCGGTGCAACTTCGAAATATTTGCCCTGTTCGAGCAAACAATTGGAAATCGCCTTTTGAGTTGTGGAAGAATGTACCACCTAGCTACAGTTCTCTTTACACTTTTGGATGCAGTGCATACTATCACAATCCGAAAGAACATAGTAAAGGTTTGGATCCAAAGAGTAAGCATGCTGCTTTCGTTGGCTACAATCACGAAACCAAAGGCTACAGATTGTACAATGGATCTAAAATTGTTATAAGGAGAGACGTCCGATTCAACACAAATTATATTTCCAATCTTCAAATACAAATTTAAATGAATCATCAAATAATAATTTCTGCGTGCTACCATTAAGTGGTTTTGAAGATGAATCTCTGGAATACCCTCAACAGAATCCACCTAGCGAAGACCAAGCGAAGCAGTGTAATGATAATGTCACATTTGCCATGGATGATCCTCAAGAAGCTATCCCTGATGATTTTGCCACCACAACTGAGAAGAATGATTGCACTATAGACGAACGTTATCCACTGAGGAATAGAATCACAACCAACATGTGTGCTCTAGCTGCAGCTGAAGGAAGTCCAACTTATGAAGATGCTATATCAGGTAACGAAAAATCTCAATGGCAAAGGGCTATATCTGAAGAGTTAGAATCACTTCGAGAATCTGACACATATGAAGTACTTGAGCGTCAGACATGGATGAGACCGATTCAAAACAAATGGATTCTCAAAAGGAAGATAGATGCAGAAGGTTTGGCAAGTCGCTACAAGGCAAGACTAGTTGTACAAGGAATCGATTTTGGGCAAACATTCGCCCCAGTGGTAAGATTTGATTCCTTACGAGTTTGTACGGTCTTAAACAGGCTCCGAGAGTTTGGAATGCTAAATTTAAACAAACTCTCAACAAGTTTAATCTTCAACAATGCCAAGCAGACCCATGTGTTTATTTAATGAATACTACAGACATTTTGATTCTTGCGCTTTATTTTGATGACAGGCTTGTATTTTCATCAAGCAAAAACATCCTTGATAGTCTGATGGAACATCTAAAAATAGATTACAAAGTCAAAGAGTTTGAAGCTTCATATTTTCTCGGACTTCATATCATCTCTACGGAATCAAAACTCATCATCAACCAGAAGCAATACTGCGAACGAGTCCTTCAGAATTTTAACATGGATTCTTCATCACCATTGAGTACTCCTGCTGATCCGAACATCAAGTTTGAAGCTACAAAAGAAGAAAAGATTTCAACATTTCCATTTCGAGAGGCCATAGTTTGATGTACCTTGCTGTTGCAACTCGACCAGATATTGCATATGCGGTGAATGCTCTCAGCCAATATCTAGACAAACCATCTGCTGCACACATTACAGGCGTCAAAAGAATCTTTAAGTATCTCAGAGGGACTTCTTATTATGGATACTCGTCGATCCCGGACTGGACATCTATTCATGTTGAATGGATCATGTGTAACCTGGAGCAGTGAAAAGCAGAAACAATGAGGGAAGGCGTTAAATAAACATTGTCGAACGCATCCATTAGAACATATCCAATAGAACGCATCCGATTGAACACATCCGATGAAACGCATCCGTATCTTTAAGATGTTTTTTGTCATATATACATTGGTATCTTTCTTGGTTTCTCCGATTCAAGTTTTACTCTTAACGGATTTGATAGATTGTTCTTGAATAATAAATTACTTTTGTCTAAAACTTTTTGCTTTTATTTTCAACACTATGTCCAACAACTGTTCGATTTGGTGCAGAAATTGGTAATCAACCAACTGTTCTGGTTATAACACTGACAGTAAATGCCTTCGGTACAGTGTCCAAAACATCGCGTAAATCATCATACGAGTGTGCACGTATTGTTTGCAAAGCACTTACTTCTTGCATGTGTGGTCGAATTGTTTGATGGTTGTTATCATATTGTTTTCGCAATGAAAGCCAAGCCATCTGATAATTAGCATCATCTGCCCCTGACCATTCACCAATTGCACGTTTAGCTGAGCCTTCTTAGCAGCTTAAAAGCTTCCTTAACCGTTGTGCATTAGTTAAATTTTTGTTATTATGCACTTCCTCGATGAATGCATCACGAAATGATGCCCACTTGGCAAAATCTCCAGCAAATGTTGGTAGTTTATCAACAATCGGTAGGTCACCCCACTGGATTTGCAAAACATTATTGTCCGAGTGATTTGAAAGATCCGGTGTTAACAGGGCTAATCTCGATCGAATGTGGTTTTTGTTGTGAAGTAAATCTCCTCTCCTTGTTCAACAAAGGTATATTCAGGCATGAAAGTAAATGACGGCAAGCACTGTCATATTCCTTCCAGTGGTCGTCTAGCATTTCTAGTTTTGTCTGTATTGCATGTTTATTAGCATCAAGAAATTTAGCTTGATGCGTAAAATCAAGTGTACGACGCAGTGCAGACAATTTCATTTCACACCAGCTACCCATCTCATCTTTTGTTAGTTCTTGAATTTCATCTGATTGTCGTTTCTTTTGCTTTACCTTTGATGTAGCTTCATCATTGTTTCTATTGTTTTTGGTTCCATAATACGGAGCCCATGGACCTGTATAAGTTCGTTGTACGTTTTGAAGATCCAATACTGAATGAGCTACAGGATTTTGAGCTGTTATTTTTGCTTGCCTATGATATAATAGAAATAAAATACAATAGCCTGCATTATTTACGGCCGAGCAAATTCTGAACCATATATCGTTCTGCATTTAATTATGGTCACGCATTTGTGACGCATAATCACTTTAGATAACGATCACGCATTCAAGACCCATAATCGCTTTCAATTACGATCACGCATTTGTGATCCATAATCGCTTTCAATTACGATCACGCATTTATGACCCATAATCGCTTTTGATAATGATCACGCATTTGTGATCCATAACCGCTTTTAGTATTGATTGCATTATAATATACTATCACGCATTTGTGATACTTAAATCATTATGGTTTTGGCTACGGCTACACATGTTGTAGACCATAAGCTAGTCTGCTTTTATTTTAACCAACCTGCTTTTCGAGCCTTTGCCATTTCAGAAATCTGCTTGCTACTACGTGTCGTTTTAGTGAAACCTTTCTTTGGTACAATAACATCAGAATCTCTGTGGTTCAAATGTCGCTTCAGTTTCTAAAGAATAGATACAAAATAAGTCTCGGGACACATAATCCGCATATATAAAAAAAATTTGAATTCTCAATCCAAGTTGAATTCATCCTTGATGCTTATATTTAAAACAAACATTCTTGTGTTCAAACATGTATGTATGGAGATATTTCTAACATCCATAGATCATCCAGTTTTTATCCGGCTCGAAGGACCATGTCGATAGTTCAGCTGGAAAAAGTGGATCTAAAATGCATCTTTTATTCTTTTAACTTTTGGGAATTCATCTCAAATAATTCATCTCTTCAAAATATTATTTTATTTATTAATTATTTTATTTATTCTTTAATATAAATTGAACAGAAAAAAGATGTACTTTTAAGTTTCATTAAACAAAAAACAATAATAATTTTATCGACATTAATATCAAAAAACAAATACAAAATATTTTAAGTAAAGCTAGAACAGTATAGTTTTTATTCACACACATAGTCATATACTGCATCGCTCCACTGTCGGACATTACCACACTCTGAAGAGTTTACATGATGAGCAGTAGCTTCCGCTACGACACAGCTATGTCATGTCTCGGCATCCCTGCCAAATCCGTTCGCTTGTGCAGGATGACCATGGAGAAATCTCGCTGCTCCGTCAAAATTGGTAAGAACACCACCGATTCCTTTGATGTTGAGAAAGGATTGAGGCAAGGCGACGCGTTATCATGCAACTTTTTCAACATGGTTCTTAAAGCAATTGTACGCAACGCACATGTCAACACCAGCGGTACAATCTTTCAAAAGTCCGTTCAATTGCTTGTGTATGCAGATGACATAGACATTGTCGGCAGAACGAAGCGAGCTGTGGCTGGCGCATTTGCGAGCATTGAATCGGAGGGGGCTAAAATGGGATTGGCGGTTAACGAGGACAAGACGAAGTATATGTTGTCATCGAGAGAGGAATCTCAACATCTTCGACTCGGGCAAAATGTCACGATGGACAGATACAACTTCTAAGTTGTCAAGGACTTTGTCTACCTGGGATCCACTTTTACCTCGCAAAATAACATCAGTGCAGAGATCAAGCGAAGAATTACTCTTGCCCACCGCTGTTTCTTCGGTCTAAGAAGGCATTTAAGTAGTAAGGCCCTCTCTCAGAGAACCAAGGAGATTTTATACAAGACCCTTATCATCCCGGTCCTGCTCTATGGCTCAGAAGCATGGACACTGAGAAAATCAGATAAAAATGTGATAGGGTGCTTTGAGAGGAAGATTCTTCGTGTGATTTTCGGTCCGGTGTGTATCGAAGGAGTGTGGAGGAGAAGATTCAACGACGAACTATACGGGCTATACAGTGACGTTGGCCTGGTCAAAAAGCTGAAAATACAGCGGCTGAGATGGCTAGGGCACGTGGAGCGTACGCAACGCACCTGCCCGACGAGTCTTCGAATCCAACCCCGATGGGGTACGCAGCATAGGAAGAACCCGTAACAGGTGGCGCAAACAAGTGGATGACGACATCAAAGCACTCGGTGTGCGCAACTGGAAGCGGCTAGCTAGGGACAGAGCTGGCTGGAGGGGCTTGTTAGTTGAGGCCGAAGCCCATCCTGGGCTGTGAGCGCCATCTAAGTGGTAGTAAGTGGTAGTCTCGATTGATTATACTAGTACCTAGAGGTAAAATAGGGCATTAAGGGCATCAACCTTGCACTTCATCCTGACGGGATGAGCTTTGATACACTAATAGTCCATGTCCTTACTTTGCTTTTAAGAAGTGTTACCACGGTGGCAACACTGGCAGATCGACGGTATGGGGGTTGCTTCCTGACCAAGTTATAACAACTATATTCCATATAAATTGGCCTATTAATCGAGAACCAGACATCGGACTATACGGAATGTCTCGTTGGATTCTGAATACTTGAAGCCATGGTCCATATGATTTTGTTGGCCCCTAAGCGCTGGGGGCGAAAAATAACCTCGGTTGATAAGGTTTTTTTTTTGTCAGGATCAGGAAATAATGATAATTATAATGTACATATTTATAAACTGTTAAAAGATTGGTGTCGACGTAGAATTTCACATTCAACAATTAATTAATTTCCCATTCAACATTTAAAGAGCATCTGTATACAAAATATAATTTTAATCGGTTGATTATAAATATAATTAAATATACTATAGTGATATAATGATCAGATATTTTGACGTTTCCATACAAACTATTGATAGAAAAGTGATAATTCGTGCTGGTAATACTGTTTTTATGGGAAAATAATGTTGAATTCCTTACAACCAAAAAAATTCGAATTTTTCTGAACAAATCTAATTTTTTCTAAACAAAATCGATTTTAATGCTGTCAAACAAATCTTGCGTTTTTAGCTAGATTTCACATCAAATCGCACACACACTATCAAGATTTGACATTTCTCATGCATCAGGATGAAATTAAATGTTATCATTACAATTTTGTGACGATGTTAAAAATGAAATCAAATGTTAAAGTGTTTCAAATTATTTCAAATTTCAGTGAATGATCAAATAAAGTAAAGATAATTGTGCATATATCTTCAAGAAACAAAAATCCCATTTAAATAACATACAATTCGCGAGAAAAACACGTTGCAAATTTATTTATCTTCGTCCCCTAGTGAAATATTCAGAATAGATCTTCGCTGCTGTGTCTGGATGGATTTTGGATTGTAATTTTTTTGCTTGATTACGCGCACAATTGTTTTTGTTCTTTTTCAATTTTCAGACGAAATATATTTGGTTTTAAATTATCAAAACAACGCGAAAAATAAAATACACTTTAATATTTGTTAAGCGCGCACCACTTCTTTGTTTTTGTGCGGCAACAAAATTCCTGTCAAATTGCACTCACACACTCACAAAAAAAAAGTCTTTTTTTTTATGTCGAATTCCTTACAACCATTTGAAGTCGATTTCATTAAAATTTTTTTCTTTTTGTAAGGAATTCATAAAAAAGTCGATTTTTTTTTGTGATTGTGTGAGTGCAATTTGACAGGAATTTTGTTGTCGCACAAAAACTAAGAAGTAGTGCGCGCAAAGCAAATATTAAAGTGTATTTTATTTTCGCGTTGTTTTGATAATTTAAAAACAAATATATTTCGTCTGATAATTGAAAAACATCAAAAACAATTGTGCGCGTAATCAAGTAAAAAAATTACAATCCAAAATTAATCCACACACAGCAGCGAGGACCTATTCTGAATATTTCACTAGAGGACGAAGAAAAATAATTTTGCAACGTGATTTCCTTGCGAATTGTATGTTATTTTAATGGGATTTTTTGTTTCTTGAAAATACGCACAATTATCTTTACTTTTTTTCATCAATCACTGAAATATTAAACAATTAAGAACACTTAAACATTTGTTTTTTTTTTTAACTTCGTCACAAAATTGTAATGAGAACATTTAATTCCATCTTGATGCATGAGAAATGTCAAATCTTGATAGTTTGTGTGCGATTTGATGTGAAATCTAGCTAAAAACGCAAGATTTGTTTGACAGCATAAAAGTCGATTTTGTTTAGAAAAAATTCGATTTGTTCAGAAAAATTCGAATTTTTTTGACTGTAAGGAATTCGACATTAAATTCATTCTACCAAGAAAAATTTTTAAATGAAATCGACTTCAAATGGCTGTAAGGAATTCGACATAAGTTAAGAACCAAAAATTATCTGGATCATATGAGCTACAGTTTTTGTTGCATTTACATACATGTAAATTGATTATTTCTGATGTCGTTTTTTCACTCAATTCTCTCTGGACTGGTAAAAAACAAGACTATTATTTAATAATTAGTAATTTTTAATGTAAATAAAACCCAATCATGGTATGATATTTTAAAATCATATTTTAATTGTTCGGAATTACAAAGAAATTTACGTTCCAGACGAACAATTTATCACTATCACTCTCTGATGACCCGGCTGACGTTATCCTGTCCAAATTTCTAATAACTTATTTTTGATCGCTTTGACACAATGGGCCTCATATTGGTCAATTGTTTAGCTTACCCGACATAAGCCAACTTAACGTGCAACAACGAAAATGTAAAAAAAAATTGTTATATAAATAAAATCAATATAATTAGAAAATTGCGTATACGCCCGAGTGCTTTATCATTATTTTAGATATTCAAAATACGGTTTCTTTGTTTGGCATAATTTTGGTTAATATAATTTTTTTTTATTAATTTTATTTTAGGCTCATGTTTAATGAACCAGGAGGCATGAACCACAAAAGCTTTAGTTGTTAAACTAATGTATTTTATCATCTTAACTTTTTAATATTTATTTTGTATTTTCTTAGGAACCCATTCCTCTTTTAAAATTGAAGGTATTCCACCACAAGATATTATAAGAATAAGAAATCTTACAACACAAACTTTGTTACAAGAGCTTCTCACCACATTACCTACTGCAAGGGATGACTTTCTTCATATCCATCTGATGATGACGTAAAAGTGAATCCTCACGTACATCAGCGATGGACCGACCTACGAAATATAAACAAACAACCCAACACATAAATGAATTATTACGCTCCAATAGAGCTAGCAGTACACATACAGCGTAGAGTAAATTCGTTGGTCGTCCTTAAAAGAATCGAAATCAGTGCATATAGTGAAAGTGCATATCTCTTCGTGCAAGACAATGAAAAAGGTACCTATTCAAAATAAATTAAAAAAAAAAAAAAAAAAAAAAAATGTTTTAACAAAAAGCTTTAAAAAAATTTAATTAAAAGATTCTCCTAACAATTTTCACCTGCACTTTGATGATAAGCCCAGCGCACTCAAGAATAACCAAACGTAGCTATTCAGATCAAAGTGTTCACGGTTACATGACAGAGGTAACTTACATAGGTGTTTTTTTCTTTTTCTTCACTAAATGAAACATCATTCATACATAATGTATGTATCTTTGAATAAATAATTTTGTGCACAATTTTAGCGTACGTGCTGGTGGAATGAGGTATGCAAGGAGGAATTTCAAAACATGTTTCGATGCAAATGCCCTCAATGGTCTTATTGCAGGTGAGCCTTTATCAAAAGGAAGGTTTTGCATCTTTTATGAGTCTTAAGTGTGTGCTTGCTTGTTATTAGGTCACCGGGTCGGTATTACAATGCATTCTGTTCTATGACAAACACCGGTTACATATGGACACAGCCGACATGGGATTGGGGGCCTTGAGGAATCACTGTAAGCATTTAATCGAATTCTGGGCATTCCGTTGCCAGAATTATCTCTAATGTGTTCTATAAAGCTGTTCAATATCAGTGGAAGTATTTTAAGTTCTTGTATAGTAGCATAGTATTTATCCATAATAAAGTAACGAAATAAAATTAGGCATCTGTAGTTGGTTTTATTTTGGAATTGCACGACAGGCGGCAAAACAGATGGGGGTGGGTAGGAGCAACACGTCGGAAAATCGATAAGAGTGCAAGTTTAACAAAAGAAGTTAAAACGTGGCAAAATTCACCTGAATGACAAATCTACGGCACGCAAACTCACCATTTGACGTCCTTATAATATTGACAGACCATCAGTTGGATAATATCTATTTTATTTCCGTGGCAATAGCACCTGCTTTATAAAACTTCTCCAGAAAAAAATAATTGAAAACTCTTGTGACGAAACAATATGGGGCTAGAAAAATGGTTAGTTAATGTTTTATTTATCTGGACGTGGTTACATCTAGCTAATGCTGATGCATTGTCCTTAAATGACCAATTTTTCAATGACGTACGAAAGCTTATCAAAAGACGCCTGAAGGAAAATGTAAGTAAAATAAAGTTTCTGTTAGATATGTATGGTATTATATGTTAGATATTATAAAATCAGCAGCAGCGAACTTCTGAGCTAACATCCGAGGAAGAACGAACACAAAATGTACCCACACCAATTCTCGTAGAAAATTGGCCCCAAGAAAAGCATTCATTTGGTCAAGTTACAGCTGTATCTATTGATCCACATGGTAATCCTGTGATCTTCCACCGTGGCGACAGATATTGGGATGCAAAGTTATTTCCATCAAGAAAGATTTTCGTTGGTTTCATTTTCAAGTTTGTATATATTTTTTACTTTGCAGCACATTCAATGACAGCAACATATTTTACTTGATCGAATATGGACCGATTAAAGAGAATACAATCTATGTACTCGATTCAAAAACCGGAGCTATTCAGTTTGGATGGGGCGCATCGGTGTTCTACATGCCACATGGATTGACTATTGACACATATGGAAACTATTGGATAACAGATGTTGCTATGCATCAAGTATTCAAGGTTAGCAAAACTGATTTTAAAACAAAGAGAGAAAGATTATAAATTTAAATATTTATTGATATGTAGTACAAGCCATATGAGGATACACCACAGATAACTATTGGAAAACGTTTTAAGCCTGGTTCTTCATTAAATCACTTGTGTAAGCCCACAGATGTTGCAGTCTCTACAACTGGAGAGGTATAATGACTCATTTTTTCTTTAATTTGTTCTAACATTAATTTATTTTTAAGTTTTTCGTTGCCGATGGGTATTGCAATCAACGAATTTTGAAATTCAATGCAGCTGGGCGACTTTTGCGAACCATACCACAACCTCCAGGTAAGCGCCATCATAACCATATTTATTATATCTGTACTATACTTATTTTTATAGCTTTATCATGGAATTTTGTAATCCTATCAATACATGTCACATTTATTTTCCTAAAGTTGTTTTAGAGGTTTTGGAATTCCAGTGAAATTATTTATGGACTTACAGTAATGACCAAGGTTAAAATAAATTGGTTGTATTAAATAATAGCTGACCCGACAGAAAGTTTTCTTGTCCAATTTTAAATTTTCCCGGAAACCTTTCCAATTTTGTAACATGACTTAATTAAGTCTTAACGATGTTAGTCATTAGTTAGTTAGTCCTTTAGTAGTGCCTTCTTAGCCTTCAATTTGTCGACAAGGACTATTTGCTAGCGCTTAAGACCACGGGAAAACGTCATGTGAACATGAGGAAAAAAATTGGATTCGCTTGCTCTTCTTTTGATGGAGAAAATTCTCCGAAATCTAGTTTTCCTGAACAAGCCAATAAATTTCACAACTTTTAACATTTTTGTTCAGCTGTCATTATTCTAATTCGTCTTTCCTCTGGCCAGAGTTGCATAACCGCTAAACAATTTAATTTACTTTTATTTTTAGAATTTATGTCATTGCAAGTTCCTCATGGAATCACTTTACTTGAACACTTGGACCTTCTATGTATCGCTGATAGAGAAAATATGCGCGTCGTTTGCCCAAAGTAAGAACTTCGTGTTTTTTTTTTTTTAATTAAAACGAAAATATCATTATTTTTTAGAGCTGGTCTACAATCGTCTTTCGGTGAAGGACAACCTGCTGCCACCATTCAAGAACCTGATTTAGGACGTGTTTTTGATGTAGCTGCATATGGAGATATTGTTTATGCTGTCAATGGCCCTACATCTATGTTACCAGTTCGCGGATTTACTATTGATCCAGGTTCTGAGACCATCATTGGACACTGGGGAGAATTCAAAAATCCACATTCATTGGCTGTTTGTCCAAATGGAACAGCTCTATATGTCACTGAAATTGGCGATAGCCCTGCCACCAACAAGGTGTATAAGTTTATTTTAGTTTAAAAATTTCGAGATGAGCAAACGATAAATTAAATAAATCATTAATAGCCCTCCCTCCATTGCCCATATCAAAATAATATACCATTGTCGTTTTATATACATACGTATGTACATACCTATATGTACTTATATACATATTCCTACTTTATTCTTCAAATTCACACATAAATCCCACAGGTTTAGTTTTTTTATAAATAATCCCAACCTAAAGATAAATAAATAAAATTTTAAATTCTGAGTTATATGGATCTCCTGTAGTTAATTATGCTTCCTGTGGTGTGTGTAAACAAATAATTATTTAACACAACTATCTATTAAGTAAAATTTAAATGAAGATATATATTTGATGTTAAAAAATACTGTCGTTGGCAATTTTAAAATAAACCGTCAAAGTAAAACGTTATTTTTTAGATTTTCTTTTGGAAAACAAATACAAATATAAAATAGTCGTTTTGAAGCCCAGTCAACGGAGACTCAAAATTATAAAATAAATGCAAAAAACAGTGCTCTCTGGATTATTTTTTATATGGTAGGGACAGACCTGTATAATTTAAGCTTAAGTACAATTCCTTGGTACTTAAAATTTTAAAGTACAAGTACAATTCCTCGGTACTTGTACTTGAAAATTTTAAGTACGAGTACCGAGGAATTGTACTTGTACTTATATTCCACAAAGGAATTTAAAAAAATTGTAATAAATACTTAAGTAATTAAATATTGTACTTATATACTTTTTCGAATACTTTTAATTCCTTAAGTACTTTAATTCCTTTTGATTCCTTTTGATTCCTTTTAATTCCTTTTGTTTTTCTTATATATTTTTTTTTACAAAAGGAATTTAAAAGGAATTAAAAGTATTTGAAAAAGTATTTAAGTACAGTATTTAATTACTGAAGTAATGAGTACAAATTTTGTAAATTCCTTTGTGGAATTTAAGTACATGTACAATTCCTCGGTACTCGTACTTAAAATTTTCAAGTACAAGTACCGAGGAATTGTACTTGTACTTGAAAATTTTAAGTACCAAGGAATTGTACTTAAGTAGTACTTAAGGCACAATATATTTAATTACTTTACAGCTCTGGGCAGGGGTTACCCCCAGGTATAACATACCCAAAGTCCTTAGCCCAGTGCCACCAGCTAAACTCAGGAGGGGGGTTAAAGGTATCCCTTTTGGGATTTTCGTGAATATTTCCACAACCTAGCAAGCTAGTGGAAAAGTATATACTACAATATTAGAGACAATAATTAAATTGTCTATAAAAAAACTATGTTTATATTTTTGCTAGGGTCAATAATTAGAGAGATGCGGGTGTAGAAATATCAACAAATCTTAAAATGTCTTAGATATTGAATGTTTGCTGATCAATTTACCTGGAAAAAACGAAATGGTAAATACACATTAATTCCTTGTTATTTCATCATGTCGTGAGGCTGAGAGTGAAGTTATAATTTCCTTTTTTTTCTATACCTCCGAAACTACATATATGAAAAAGTTGATGTATGAAAAATTAAGGTAAATTTAATTAGCAAGAGTTCGTTTCGTACGTCGCCAAAAAATGATTACGTTTTTTTTAAAGGAGAACAATACAAACAATTTTTACCGTAGAAGGAGGTTCTCTTTCCCCGCTTTTAATGAGGAGGGGCACAAGAAAAAAAATTTCCCTTTTTTGAAAGCCAGAATTCTGTTCTCTAATTTTATTTTCAAATCAAGTTAATGAAATCTGTAGTTTTTGTAAAAATGTCTTTCTGGGGACTTTGAGTATGTTATATCTAAGGGTCCCCTCTACCAAAAAAAATTCTCTAGGAGACATAGAATTATTTAGTTTTCAGTTTTCAATTAAGAATTAATAGGGGTAGTGAACAATATTTATTTGTTTATTATTATCATCAAGCAGACTATATAATACAAATTAGTAATATATACTCTTGCAGCATGCAATACTGTACAATTTACTAATACTTATTAACTAATCACTAACTGAAATATACAAGTAGCATGCGATACTTTACAATTTACTAATACTTATTAACTAACCACCAAGGTGAAGTAAAGTTAATATATAGATAACATGTTTTTTGAATGTATCTCAACATAGATTATCGTAGAAATCAATATAATTACAAATTAAGTTAGCTTGTATAATACACCGTGTTATCGGTTCATCTTCATTGAGTCCATAATTAACTCTATGAAACGGAACAGCGAATAACCTATGTACTCTTAGAGCTCTAGAAGGAGCATACATTTTTATTAATGATAACAGAAGAGAAGGACAAACAATCTGATTTTGAAGAATATCCCGAACAAAAATTATTTCAAAGTACGTCCTTCGAATTTTTAAAGATTGAAGACCAAGTAAATTACATCTTGTATGATAAATAGGCATTTGAATGTTCCAATTTAGTCTGAATACAGCCAATCTGGAGAATCTTTTTTGGATGCTTTCAATTCTTTTAGAGTGTTTTTTTTTTTTTAATTTTGAGTTTGAAAGTCGTTTTTACAAAAACTATGAATATCATTATTTTGATTTGAAAATAAAATTAGAGAACAGAATTCTTGTGTTGCCGTTGTTTTTAAATATTTTGTTTAAACAAATGCCCCTCCTTAAAAGGGGGGAAAGAGAAACCCCTTCTACGATAAAAAATGTTTGTATTGTTCTCCTTAAAAAAAACGTTATCACTTTTTGGCGACGTACGAAACGAACTCTTGCTAATTAAATTTACCTTAATTTTTCATGCGTCAACTTTTTCATATAGTTTCAGATGTATAGAAAAAAAAGGAAATTATAACTTCACTCTCAGCCTCACGACATGATGAAATAACAAGGATTTAATGTGTATTTACCATTTTGTTTTTTCCAGGTATATTGGTCAGCAAACATTCAAGATCTAAGACATTTTAAGATTTGTTGATTTGTCTACCCCCCGCATCTGTATTATAATTGAACCTAGCAAAAATATGAACATAGTTTTTTAAAGACAATTTAATTGTCTCTAATATTGTAGTAGATTTTAGATTTTTTTTTTTGATTAGATTGATTTTTTTATTTTCTTTAACGATAGTTTTTACAATTATTATAAACAATCAATAAAGCATGACTTTGCCGTCTGCCTGATTGACAAAAATGTTCAATATTTATAAATGTATTTAAACTAATTAAGTTTCAGTTATTAGCTAAAAGTATTCTTCTAGTATTCCTTTTCGATAATTCAGCGCGATTTTGCAGGATTTTAACATCTTCGATACATCTATTTCGTTCAGCAGATCCAAAGTTAATACGGAGTATTTGTTAAATTGCGATTACGAGAAACGATTTTTTGACGTATTTATTTACTTTTCTATATATACATGTGTGTTCAGTGACTGAATAAAAAAAAACTTTATTTTGTCCACAAAACGTATTTGATTTGGTCCCGTATTTTCGTACATATTGTTTGTCACTATGTACGAAAAATGATTCAACTTAATTATTGGCAAATGATAGAAAATGTTGGTTGTGCCATTTATACTAAGAAATTCTGTCCGGTTTCTCTTTAATAACTACTCATCCTCTGCCAGACACCGAAGTTCCAGCTTATTTCAATGTAGCTATTTTGGTTGTACAATTAAGACTTGTAACATTAGGATCAATCTCTTCCAATACATATTTTAAGGCATCCTTGTTCAGACGAAAGTTGCTTGATCCTTGAAAATATTTTAAGAATTTTCTTAAATACAACATGAACAAAAGGATTTCCATTTACTTACTTGGAACTTGAAAGACTCATTGGATCTTATGAGTCTCTTAAGAGTCCTCTTCTTATTCGCATTTCTTCTTCGCTTTCAACAAATTCTAACTTCTACTTTTTTACTTACACATTATTTGTTTGTTTTGAATAAATCTTTATGAAAGAAAAATACTTGAAACTTGTTCAACATTCGTGTTTTGACATTTGTAAATAGGTGTGAAGTTAGTTGCGTTTTAAAAAAAATACAATTTTTCAATTTTGTCTGGCAACATTTTCTTGATTCCATTTTCGTTTCTCATAATCGCTCTACGCCATGACTATCGTATTTCTGGGTTATGTTTTTTCTGCCGTTCGTTTCGTATTTCATAATAAGGGCCCAGTATGTGTCTTCTAGTTTCCCTTAAAACAGGACACCTCCCAACAAAATGAAAAACATCCTCACGTTCTGCCAGATAACACATCTCACAAAGTAACGGTAAATCCTCACGATGGGGGACAAAGTTTAAGTTCAACAGTTCTCCTTTTAGACGAAACATGTTTGATATTTCTTCGATAGTACAATCATCCCGAAAGTAGTTTCTCTCATTGAGATCATGATTCAGACTACTATAAACCAACCGATGCAGTGAGTTTGATGCTTCATCTCTGTACCTCTGTCTTAAATGTTCATCCAAACTGGTTATTATCTGGTACATTGTCGATTTCCACATACTCTGTTCGTTAATGTTTAGAGGAACATCAGTCTCTTCCGCTAGATCGATCCATTCTTTGGCCCATCCTGTCTTACATCGATGGCTTGTAGTGCCGCTTTCTTCGGAAGGCGATCATTTGGTATATTGCAAACTTTTATTATGAAGTCTACTTGAAGTTTTAGCGTCTTCATGAATAGTGGTGATAAACCTGTTTCCAGCATTAACATATAGTTTGGCGTGCTTGTAGGAAGGTGAAATGTTCTTTTTATAAAAAGTCTCAGTAGTTTTTCAACAGTCTCATATTTCTTTGCTCCCCACACTTGCGCCGCGTAAAACATAACTGATTGAGATACTGATTCAAACATTTTTTACTTGCTGCTGTGGGCGATGTATTTGTTAAAACATTCTCTCCATGCTACATTAATAGCGGTTTTTGCCTTCGCCAGTTTCTCCGTGAGATGCGATTCCATTTTAAGATTCTGAGTAAAATGAACTCCTAGGTATTTATATTTTTTAACCACTTCTATTCTTTCGTTGTTAGAGTACCATTGTTCATTTGTCGCAGATCGTCTTCCTCCTCTCCTGAAGACCATTATTTTAGACTTATTCAAGTTCACGACTAGATTTCATCTTAAGCAGTATTCCGACAACCTATTAATCATAAGCTGGAGCGATTCCGGCGAGTTTGCCAGCATAACGATGTCATCCACAAAAAGCAAGGCTTTAATCATAGTATCCGCGTATCTTACACCTCCTGGCAATGCCTCTATGATGTCATCAATTAAAAGTGCGAATAAGTGGACTAAGTGCACACCCCTGTCTCACACCTGACTTTGTCTGGAACCATTATACATTTTTACAATTTCAGACGGCTGGTCTGGTCTCTATGTACAAATTCTGGAGAACTCGTCCGAACTTTAATGACATTCCGGCTCCAAATAATTTATACATCAAAGCATTTCGGTCCTCCGTATCAAATGCCGCTTTTAAATCTACAAAAAAAGCGTATAGTTTTTTGTTTCTTGACAGGAATGAATCAGCAATACTCTTAAGAACGAAGATGTGATCTATGGTTGAATAACCCGTTCTGAAGCCAGCTTGAAACTCACTCAGTAGCTTATTCGTATCTATCCACAAATTCAGCGTTTTCAGCAATACCGCCGTAAAAATTTTATAGGATGAGTTTAGAAATGAGATTCCTCTATAACTTTCAGGATCTTCGACGCTGCCTTTTTTATATATCGGAAAAATTAAAGAATCTTTGAACTGATGTGGTATAGTTCCATGTTCGAATATTTGGTTAAATGCATTTGTCAGATTTCTAATAAGTTCATCTGTGCCATATTTATAAAACTCTACTGGTATTCTATCAGCTCCTGCAGCTTTTCCATCTGCAAGTGAATTTACTGATGCACGAACTTCCTCTTGTGGTATGGGCGTGTCCAGAATGTCGACGATGAAGCCTGGTGGGGCATATTGAAACATGTAAGGGCTTATGACTGCCGGGTTCAGCAGTTTATTGAAATATACTTGTATTCTGTTGCAGTCCAAGCCGCGACTGATGGTATATTTGGTGCCATTTAATTTTCTAGCCAAGTTCCAAAACTCGGATGCATTACTACACTCAGCTAATTTTACTGCCTCCGCTTCATAATATGTTTTCTTTTTTTCCTTACAAAGTATCTTATATCTTTGATTGTGATCTATGTACTTATTTTTGGCGAAGCACTCGTTAGACCTCCTAAACTCATCAAGCCAAGCAAATGATAAGCCTCTGGCTTGCATGCACTCATTATCAAACCATGGTTCCCTGAATGATATTTGTTTACCATAGTGCTTGTTTGGTGCTTGATATGCGTCCTTTATGCAGCTTTCTATACTGCTTAAACTCACCTCTCTTTCTTCGGTCATCAAAAGTCTATCCAGTTGTCTTCTATAACTGGAGGCCACTAAATTTCTCAATTGTAGTTTAGGCAAGAGTTCTAAGTTCACACTATTACCATTTTCGGTTTCCCCACATTTAAATGATATTATAATCGGCATGTGATCTGAGTACGGTTTTTTTTTCAACTTCGAAATCGGTTATAAAGGAACTCCATTCACCGCTTTCTAGTCTATAATCGATAACAGAACTACCTTGTTTTCCTACAAACGTGAATTCACCAAGCTTGTCACTATCGCTCGTACCATTTTGGATTCGAAGCCCGAAAGAGTTGCTCAGTTCCAGTAGCTTTGTACTTCTTGTATTCCGAGTAGGGGAGACTAAGTACGGTTGAAACAATTTTGCTTATATCGTCCATAATATTGCCATATGAACACCGAGCGATGTTGATGGTATTTTGAATGAAAGATCATGTTTTTATCCACACATGAACAGGGTTATTTTAGAACCATGTGCATTATTTTAGGTTAACGTCAAATTAAAAAAAAAATCCAATTCGTTTCAACCGTACCCATACCAGGGACGGTTGAAACAGTGATTGGGGTCAGTTGAAACAAACGTAAATAGTGCATGATATTACAAAGTTATGCATGTTTATGATTTTTTTTTAAATTATAACGTTAATTATGACATTGTTTGACAAGATTTATTAGTCTCCAGTGTTTCAATGTGTCTCAAAAAAAAAAAAAAAAACAAAACAAAACAATAAACAATAAACAATAAAAATGAAATAATTTAAAAATAAAACGTTACTTTATTAAATAATTGAAAAGAAACTAAAAGAAAAGTTTAATTCAATTTTGATTGGTCAGAAACCAATAAAATTACCATTTCGGAATATTCCAGAACACAATTGTCGTACCCAGATACATTGTTTCCACCGTCCCCAACCCCTCCTGTAGGTAAACAAATATAAATTGTGTCGGTTACAATACTGACACACTGAAAATAGTCACCATATTCTACTCTATACTCTTCACTTCGATCACAAAAACATACTCAATACTCTCCAACAAATAGAAAATACGATATTGGGAAAAACATTCGAACAAAAAAACTTACTTTTGGTTGTCAAAAAGCAAAAAGGGCCCTCCGTAGACAACTGAAGCGTGCTACGACCACAGCGAAATCGAAGTTCGTCTTTAAAGCTGTTGCTTCTTCGTGCGTCTCTGAGACGCATCCACCCACCACCCACGGTTTGCAAGATATTTGCGTTGTTTCAACCATCCTGTGTTTCAACTGTACCCAGTCTCCCCTAATATCCTTTGTATATCTATGGAACCCAACTCGTTCATTTTCTACACCTCCTTCACTGCCTACTCTCGCATTTAGATCGCCAACTAGTAGCAGATTTGCTATGCTATTTTCGCTTGTTAAAAACTCGTTGATTTTTCCAAAATCCATTTCCCATTGGTTGCAATTTATATAAGTCGGCAATATGCGACACTTTTTTCGACAAATGTTTATATCCACACACGTTAGCTCACCATAAAGCTTGAATTCGATGTTTATATTCATAGCTTTATTAAATCCGAATCTACAGCCTCCGCTCGCTCTTCCTTTAACATGTCTTCTTACTGCTGGTATTATTCTTAGTTAGTTAGCTTAATTGATTTTCGTACTTAGCAAAGCTACTATTATTTAAAAATGTTTCATACAAAAATATAATATCGAATTGATTTATGAATTTAAAAAAATCTGTAAAAATGCTTTTGTTACTAAGTCCGGATACATTATAAGACAAAATTTTCAATATTTTAACTTGTTGGTCATAATTATTTAAAGTATTTATTGTTTTATCTATTTTATTACTATTTGTTCGGCAGACGGCATTACAACTAAATATTGTATTGTAGTATATACTTTTCCACTGGCATGCTAGGTTGTGGAAATATTCACGAAAATCTAAAAAGGGGTACCTTCAACCCCCCCTCCTGAGTTTAGCTCGCGGCCCTGGGCTGGGGACTTTGCGTATGATATACCTGTGGGTAACCCCTACCATATAAAAAAGTAATCCAGAGAGCACTATATTTGCAAGCAAAATTCCTTCGTTGACTATACTATTTATACGAACTTTAAAAAGATAGTGATGAGAACACAAAATGAAGGAACAACAAAGAAATACATCAACATCACCATACAAGTTCAGAGGTTCAAACACTTATCTATGGACTAAGACAAGCTATGGAAATTAAGCACTTCTACTCGCAAATACTAAATAAAATTTTTGGTGGTCGAATTTCGTCCGATGGATGATACTAGTTATTATAAAGTTTTCATTTTTAATATTTACAAAATTTTTGAAAAAGCTATTAGTCGGGGAACCCGCCATAGGACGACCTACCCTCATCTCTTTAACAGGTAAGAGGTATACAGTTTTTTAGATAGTATCGAAACAAACAGTTTGCGCATGGGTTGCATATAAAAAAGTGGGCCCTTCATAGGCCCTTCATGCGTTTATTCAATTATCTGATTGCGCTTATGTGGTAAAGCCAGGATATTCAAAAAATATATTATGAAAGGAAATTTAATTTAAAAATTTTCAAATACAGGATTTTTTGATATTTTAAATTTATGTAGGGTAAATTAGATTGAACGTATTAAAAGGTCGAAATCTTATCTTCTAAACGTTAAGATAGATTGTATTGAATACATGAAACTTATACATGACAACAAAAATTTTCAAAAATGTACAACTCGAGATATGAACGTTTAAAAGTCAAAAATGGCGAAATAAATGTTTCAGAAAAAAATTACTATAAATCAGTGTGACGTTCTATTGAAATATATGACTGATTAATAAAAAGATAATAGGTATCTGCCAAATTTTTAATTAAAGCTTTAGTGAATTAAAGTTTAAATATCCTTTGGTATTTTCATTGAAATTAACATCAAAATGCAGATAATTCTCCTATAAAAGCATGATAGTACCAGGATTTCTACAAACACTTGGTTGAAACTCAAGGTTGCGGCACTTTAATATTGCTCTTTGCGTCAGAGAAATCAGTTAATTAGTTTGACTTTGTGTCATACAGATGTCTATAATATGTATATGTACTGCACTTTTTTATAAGAGTGTGCTTTACTTCTTGCATATTTCGGATCCTCTATATGCTACAATCGTTTGATAAAGTACCTCAATAAATTCTTATCAAACTGTGTTTTAGTAATGGATCTGAAATTCACATCCTGTTTGACTGCTATTTAAGACCATCTGTACAAGTATTCCTTCACGCATAACAAGGCCTTTTCAATATAAACCTACTAATTCCTTGGAAAGCTTAAAAAACTATCTAAAATAGAATTAGCTAATTTTATTTTTTAAATTCCTTCATCTTCATTATTTTTTTAAGAAGGCTTTGGAAAAGTTATGACAAAGCACTGGGAAACTGATAATTTTTTAAAGATATTCCGAAGGAATCAAATGTAAAGGCAACTGTATGGCAGAGAGTAGTACATACCTGTTTTCTCTGACGCAAAGAGAAATATTAAAGTGCCGCAACCCTGAGTTTAAACCAAGTTTTTGTAGAAATCCTGGTACTATCATGTTTATAAAGGAGAATTCTCTGCATTTTGATGTTAATTTCAATGAAAATACCAAAGGATAAAAAAATAAAACAACCTATAAATTCAAAAAAAAAAAAAAAAAATTCAAAAATTCAATTTGCCAAAACCAAAGCTTTAATTTAAAATTTGGCAGACCTATTATCTTTTTATTAATCAGCTTCATAACAGCATACCATATATTTCAATAGAACGTCACACTGATTTATAGTAAATTTTTTCTCAAACATTTACTTTGCCATTTTTGACTTTCAAACGTTCATATCTCGAGTTATACATTTTTGAAAATTTTTGTTGTCATGCATAACTTTCATGTATTCAATAAAATCTATCGATTGCAAAAAAAATCATTTCGCTATGAGTTACCGTATAGAAAATAAGATTTCGAACTTTTAATACGTTCTCCCTAATTTACCCTACATGAATTTAAAATTTCAAAAAATCCCGTATTTTAAAATTTTTAAATTAAATTTGTTTTCATAATATATTGTGGTGAATATGCCCAGTTATGTAAACAACCACACATTAGTACAACTTTCCGCGCCATCTTTGAGTGAAATCAATAATTAAATCCAGCACTGGAATAATTGACGAAACCTTTTTGGAAAGCACCATCTGGCAGACCCTAGAACATTCTAGAACCCTTTATTTCTGGATATAAATACAGGGGCACCAGTCCGAAAAGGCAGTTTGATTTTGAAAGTGAATGAATAAATATCAGTGTGAATAAAGAGTTGCATACTTGTGCTTGGTTATAATAAAAGAAGAAAGAAAAAGTATTTGAAATAAAAAGCGTTTTATTTTGTGAATTAATTGCAGTTTCAGTTTGAATAAACGAAATAAGTTTTATTTGCGAACCCTTATTAAAATACAACATTGGTGTCAGAATAAGTGGAATAAAACTTATTTAATCTGTGAATTCAGATAATTGATGGTGAAAAAAAAAATTGATAAAGTGGTAGATTAGTGAACAAATAAGAAAGGTGTTTGTGAAAAGTGACACAAAAAAAAAATATATAAGAACAAAATAGAAAAAAAAAAATGGGTAAAATTGTGAATGCATTGAATTGTGTTGAACTTAAAGCAGAACTAAACAGACGGAACCTTCATACTGCTGGAGCAAAAAACGACCTCATTATCCGTCTGCAGGAAGAGTTAAGGCAACGTGATGAAAATCCAGACACGTTTCTTTTTGAAATTGAAATGCCGGAGGAGCAAGTAAGTACAAGCTTAGACATTTCTAGTATGATGGCTCAGCTGCTCGCCCAGTTTGAAGACCAACGAAAAGAGCAAAAGAATCTTCTAGAGGAACAACGCAACGAGCAAAGGAACCTTCTAGACGTTCTGAAAAATCTAATCGAAAGTAAGCTAAATTCATTTGAAAATAAATTCATGGCTCTTGATGAACGTGTTGAAAACGTCGAAAAACAGTTCGAGAAATTTGAAGACAAATTGCAGAACTTTGCCAATGAATTAGATAAGGTTAGGAAAATGAAGGTAAGAGAGGGCAGTTGCGATTTTCCTAAGAAGAAAGAAATGCATCCACCAACCTTTGATGGACAGTCTTCTTGGTCAATCTACAAGAAGCAGTTTGAGGCAGCCGCAACAACAAATGGCTGGGATGACGGAGACAAGTTTATTGCCCTGACGCTTGCCCTTAGAGGTTCTGCTGCTGAAGTTTTGCAAACCATACCAGCAGACCAGAACGGCAACTTCAGTGCTCTTGTTCAGGCTATTGACAAACGCTTCGGCGATAGCCATATGCAAGAAGTCTTCCGCGTCTAGCTCAATACCAGAGTCCAGAAAAGAGGTGAAAGTCTGCAACAACTCCAAGCAGACATCGAACGGTTGGCACACCTAGCATACCCGACTGCAGGAGATGAAAAAACCAGCTAGCAACGGAGGCTTTTGTCCGTGCAGTTTCCGACATCAACCTCCAGCGAGCACTTCGAACTGCTGGGAAGCGCAATCTTTCTGAAGCATTAGCGTTCGCTCTGACTATGGAAGCATCAGAACAGGCTTCCTTTGGAGTTCATCGGGTAAGAGAACTTGAAGTTGAGGAATGTTCTTGCCAGAAAGCTGAATTCCATAGAAGTGAGCGAGAAGGACCTGCTCGATGCTGGAATTGCAACAGAACCGGACATCTTTAGCGCCAGTGCAGATTGCCACCAAGAAGAGTCGCCTGTCAACATTGTGGAAACAGGAATAATACCCGCGAACAGGTAAGCAATAACATCATCGCTCCTGCTCGCCATGGTATCGATGGGCCCAGAACCACAATCCAAGTCTCGCAGACTAAACGAAACAATAAGAGTCTGACAGTGGACGCAACATTAAATGGAAAGAAACACGTGGCTACAATTGACACCAGTGCCACAGCCTCCATTGTGCGGAGAGACTTGGTCAAGATGACGTGGCTACATAACACCAATAGCTACCGATTTAAAACTGCGACAGGTGAGGCAGCAAGAGTATATGGAGAAGTTCGTCTTAAAATCCGTTTGGCAGAATTAGAGTTTTCGCATCTATTTTTGGTAGCAGACATATGTGATGAGTGCATAATTGGAATCGACTTCATGAAAGAGCACGGAGTGATTCTGGATTTCGGTAAGCAAGTGTTGAAGTACCAAAATGTAGAGATTCCTATGGTTTATGGCAACGAAAACTCATCAACTCTAAGAACTGTCATCAAAGAAGACATATGCTTGCCTGCCTCTTCAGAAGTGTTTGTTTGGACGAAAATAGAGGGCGATCTAGGTAGCCATCGATACCTCGTGGTGGAACCAGAGTCTGAGCAAACTTCCCAAAACATCATCTTAGGGAAGACTCTTGTGGAACCAAAGAACAACATGGTACCCGTACGGATTCTGAACATCAAACCGTACGAGGTCAAGGTCAAGAAAGGAGAAGTAATTGGAAAATGCGAATCTGTGACCGCAATAACTAAAATCACAGAAATTAACACAGAAGAACCAATGGACCCCAGAAAATTCAGCTCCATGAAAGCCAAAATTCTGAAGCCATCCAATCTAAGTCAACATCAGCTTAGTGTTGCTGGAAGCCTTCTTCATGAGTACGCTGATATATTTTCTTCACCGAGTGGGCAGTATGGTCGAACACAACTGGTACAGCATCGAATCGACACTGGTGATGCGAGACCGATTCGACAACCAGCAAGACGTCTCCCATTAGCCAAACAAGCCGAAGTTGAAGAAATGATATCGACAATGAAGAAAGATGGTCTAATCGAAAATTCCAAAAGCCCTTGGGCGTCACCAGTTGTTCTTGTCAAAAAGAAAGATGGAAGCACCCGGTTTTGTGTGGACTACCATAGGCTGAACGATGTAACAAAGAAAGACAGCTACCCTCTGCCCAGAATCAGCGATACATTGGATGCAATGGAAGGAGCTCAATGGTTCTCGACGTTAGACTTGAAGATTGGCTACTGGCAGGTAGAAATCCATCCAGAAGATCGAGAGAAGACAGCTTTCTCAACCGGAAATGGTCTGTGGCAGTTTAAAGTGATGCCATTCACACTGTGCAACATTTGAGCGTCTGATGAAGTGTGTTCTTCAAGGCCTTACTTGGAAATCATGCCTTGTATATTTGGACGATGTCATCGTTTATGGAAAAACTTTTGACGAGCATTGTGAAAACCTTAAGGCTGTATTTCAGAGGCTTCGAGAAGCACACTTAAAATTAAATCCAGATAAATGTGCGCTTTTCAAGACCGAAGTTAAATACCTAGGACATATCATCTCATCCCAAGGAGTAAAGACTGATCCTGAGAAAGTTGACACTGTGAAGAATTGGCCAACACCACAGGATAAACATCAGCTCCATAGCTTTCTAGGTCTAGCCACATATTATCGGCGCTTTGTGAAGGACTTTGCTGGAATCGCTAAGAGCTTGCATCAACTTACTGAAAAGGGGAAGCCGTTCAAATGGTCAGGTGAGTGCGAGAAAAGTTTTCAGGAACTCAAGCTACGTTTGTGTAATGCTCCTGTGCTGACCTATCCGACTCCTGGAAAACCTTTCATCATCGATGCCGATGCCAGTAACGTCGGAATTGGAGCTGTACTGTCGCAAGTCCATGAAGGAGAAGAAAAAGTCGTCGCCTACTACAGTAAGGTGCTCTCGAGGCCAGAGCGCAATTATTGCGTCACAAGAAGGGAACTTCTAGCTTTGATTTTGGCAACAAAGCACTTCCATAAGTACATCTATGGACAGAAGTTCCTCCTTCGAACAGATCATGGTGCGCTTAATTGGCTTCTGAACTTCAAAAATCCAGAAGGTCAAGTAGCAAGATGGATCGAGAGACTGCAGACATACGACTACGAAATTCAACATCGAAGAAGAAAGCTGCATTCAAACGCAGATGCATTGTCTCGATGACCGTGTAAAAAGGACTGTAAGCATTGCACGCGTCAAGAAGAAAAGGAAGCGGTTACCATCCAACGAATAAGAGCCGATCCCATTTACGGTTGGAACACGGAGAAAAACCAGAATGGGGTGACATCTGCGATAGAAGTCCAGCTCTCAAAGCATATTGGGCACAGTGGGACTCACTTCACTACTAAGGCGCAAATGGGAATCTGCAGATGGCAAGTCTTATATGATGCATGTGATAGTGCCTAGGTCAAAGGTTAATGACGTTCTTCGAGAGATGCATGATGGAGCATCTGGAGGTCATTTGGGAGTCAATAAAACGCTGGAGAAGATACGACAACGGTTCTACTGGCTACATGCAAGAGATGATGTCGAAAAGTGGTGCCGAAAATGTGATACTTGCGATGCTACCAAGGGACCAGGTAGAAAGCTTCAAAGTTAAATGCAACAGTACAATGTGGGCACACCTTTCGAAAGAATAGCAGTAGATGTCGCAGGTCCGTTTCCGGAGACCAACAGCGGAAACCGCTGGATTACTTCAGCAAGTGGCCTGAGGCATTTTTGCCATCCCAAATCAAGAAACTAAAACAGTTGTTGATCAGATTATCTTCAATTGGGTGAGCAGGTTCGGCGTACCTTTGGAACTGCATTCTGACCAAGAAAGAAACTTCGTATCTAACATCTTTTGGGGCGACCTGCATCGTGCCTGATCGGGAAACTATTGATTGCTCAGAACTTGGTCTGGGCCAGTAGCGCAACAATCAGTCACGATGAAGTGCTTGTTTTACCTCCTCGTGGTGGTCCCCGGGCAACTATTTATGTATCCCAATATACATAAATAGGCCAAAATTACAAGTGCGAAAAGGCCTAGCTTTCTAGGATAGGTTACGGAGGTTAGCATTCTCCGTAACTGAAATCAACCCGCTACCGAAACCAACACTACGCCTCGGATAATTAATGATAACTCGTTGACGACTTTTGGCTATTGTACCCGGACAAAGATTGGTTTCTGGAATGTGAAGACGCTTCTTGACAATGGAAAAGAAGGTCCTCAGAATGCCAGATTCCTGCAACTAGAGAAGGAATTCATGCGGTATAGGATGGACATCTTAGGGATAAGTGGAGTTAGATGGCTGGGTTCGGGGAAGTTCAAGTCACCAACCCGTAACACTGTACTATTCTATTCCGGAAAAACACCTGGAAGCGCTCGGGAATCTGGCGTTGGATTGCTGCTTTCCAAAACAGCTCTCAAAAGCCTAATTTCCTGGGAGCCTTTAGGTGACAGGATCCTGAAAGCCAGGTTCCGGACTAGAGTACGTCGCGTCACCATCATACAGTGTTACGCCCCAACTTTGCTCTCTTCTGACGAGGAGAAGGAGGCCTTTTATAACCGGCTGAGTGCTGCTTATGATAGCGTTCCACGAGGTGATATAGTTATGGTGATGGGAGACTTAAATGCCAAGGTTGGCAATGACAACACTGGGCTAAGGCATGTCATGGGAAAACATGGTGTTGGTAACCGAAACGACAATGGCGAACGATTTGTCGATTTCTGCAACGCCAACGGCCTTGTTATTGGAGGGACCATGTTCGAGCATAAGACGTGCCACAAAGTCAGTTGGGTGTCGACTGACAGACAAGCAACTTCCAACCAAATTGACCACTTCGCGATCAGCCGGCGTTTTAGAAGCAGTCTCCAGGACGTCCGTAACAGAAGAGGTGCTGACATGGGAATGGCCCGGGACCACCATCTGATGGTTGCTACCGTAAGATTGCGTACAGCTGCAGTTCGGAGATCCCAAGGAAACACTCGAATGCCCAAGTTTAATACAGATAGACTAAAGGATCCTGCAGTGCGCCAACAACTAGGGGACCACCTTTCACAAGGATTGAACGCAATCAGCAGCACGGAAACCACATCCATCGAAAATCATTGGTGTGCTGTGAAAAATGTGTTCATATCCGGTGCTGAAAGTATAGTCGGCCGGGCGCAAGGAAGAAATAGTGCTTGGCTTTCCGACGAAACTTGGGCAAGGATCGAAGAAAGGAAACACCTTAAAGCTCGCATCGCAGCTACCCCAGCAGCAGGGAGAAACGAGCTTGAGTCTACGTACCGCATGAAGATGAGGGAAGTTCACCGTAGTGTGCGACGTGATAAGCGTAACTACATCAACGCACTGGCCACAGAAGCAGAAGAAGCCGCTAGTAGGTGTGACAGTAGGACCGTCTACAGAATTACCAAAGAGCTCACTGGTGTCCAGAGCTCTAAACAACACCTGGTTAAAGACACAAACGGATCCCTGCTAAATTCGGATGAGGACCAGCTCATAAGGTGGAGGGAACACTTTTCTGCGGTTTTAAACCGCGTTTTCGCAAGTGAAGTGAACCCTATTCCCACTGAGCTACCCGAAGTAACAATTTCCCGAATACGCACCGTACCCCCCAGTAAAGAAGAAATTATCACCGCCATCAAAGCACTGAAGAACAACAAAGCGGTTGGACTTGACGGTATTCCTGCAGAGCTCTTAGGAGCAGCCCCAACGACATCGAGCGAGCTACTGCACCCACTTATTAAGAGAGCTTGGGAAACAGAGAGCTTTCCTGAAGAGTGGAAAAAAGGAATGATTGTCAAGCTCCCAAAGAAAGGAGATCTCACACAGTGCGAAAACTGGAGAGGAAAATACGTTGTGCCTGCAGTAGCCAAGATAATAGCAAGGATAATATTGGACCGAATTAAAGACCACCTCGAAGACACACTCGACGCCGAACAAGCAGGTTTCCGCACTGGATCTTCCTGTGTGGATCACATCAACACCTTGAGGATCATCATCGAACAGTGCGTTGAATATCGATCACCACTTCACCTGCTGTTCATCGATTTTGAAAAGGCGTTCGACAGTGTCAATAGAGAATTTATTTGGCTTGCTTTGCGCAGGAGGGGCATCCCAGATAAATTGATTGCTATTATCAAGGCTATATATGATGGATCCAAGTGTCACGTTTTGCACAAAGGTAGGCTGTCAGAGGAGTTTGAAATCCAAAGTGGAGTTAGGCAAGGCTGTATACTGTCACCAATACTGTTCCTGTTGGTGATAAGTGACGTACTGCACGCAGCTTTGTCAAATGGAAATGGAGGAATTCAGTGGACTCTGCAATCTCACCTCAAACATCTGGACTACGCGGACGACGTATGCTTACTCTCTCATAGGATCATGGATCTCCATCAAATGACAACAAGGGTGGAGAGAGAAGCAGAAATCGTAGGGCTTAAGATCAACTCGGCAAAAACTAAAAGGATCAGCCTTGGAACTTCCTCATCAATCCAAGTAAATATTTCTGGACAACCGGTAGAGATGGTAGAGGATTTCCAATATCTTGGGAGTATTGTCTCTACGGGTGGCGGAACTGAACTGGACGTAAACAGCCGAATCAGAAAAGCAAAGGCTGCGTTCGGAATGCTGTCCAAAATATGGAGAAACAACTCTTTTGGCTTAAAGACCAAGCTACGACTGTTCCGCTCCAATGTTGAATCCGTTCTGCTTTACGGCTGCAGCACCTGGAAAGTCACTGAAATTGTCACTAGAAAGCTGCAAACCTTCGTTAATAGATGTCTACGAAACATCTTGAGGATTTTCTGGCCCAACCGTATCTCCAATGCCGAACTTCATGCGAGAACGGGTCAGGAGCCCATAGACTCCATTACACGAAGAAGAAAGTGGCAGTGGATTGGCCATACGCTTCGAAAAGGCGATCGGTGCATTGCATCTCAAGCAATGCAGTGGAACCCGCTCACACAGGAGGGAAGACAAGTGGGCCGGCCTAGAAGTACATGGCGAAGAACGGTCGAACAGGAATCGGCACGACTGGGGAAAAGTTGGAGAGAGCTGAAATATATTTCAAGAAATCGTACACGATGGCGCGTAGGTGTAGTGGAGGCCCTATGTCCCGTAAGGGAAACATCACGGACGTAATAGGTCCGAGGACCTAAGTAAGTAAGTAAGTAACATCTTTCAGGAGGTTTACTTTTTCCTTGGCATCAAGAAGACGAGGACAACACCGCTTCATCAACAATCTGATGGGATGGTAGAACGATTCAACAGGACTCTTAAAGAACATCTGTCCACGGTTGTAGGTGACTACCAACGAGACTGGGACCGCCATATTCCATTGTTCTTGATGGCCTATCAAAGTGCGGTTCATAGTTCAACAGGACATACACCATCGGAGATCCTGTTTGGCACAACAATACGACTGCCCAGTGAAGTCAAATTTGGATGCCATACCATGGAACCGGAATTATCAGATGAATATGTGGATAACCTCAAAGAAAGACTCATTGACATTCATCAACGGACAAGGAAAATACTTAAAAACCGCTAGTGATAGGATGAAAATACGGTACGACGCCCGTGCAATAACGATGGGATTCCAAGAAGGAGACCTGGTGTGGTTTTACAATCCTCACCGACAAAAGGGACTGTCACCAAAACTACAACAAAACTGGGAAGGCCCATATACCGTTGTGAAGCGAATCAATGATGTGGTTTACCGCATTCTGAGAGGAGTAAGGGGTAAGCTTAAAGTAGTACACTGCGACCGTTTACATCGTTATAACGGTGGGAATAATGGATTAAATCGGGACGATTAATCCTAAGAGGGGGGCAATGTGGTGAATATGCCCAGTTATGTAAACAACCACACATTAGTACAACTTTCCGCGCCATCTTTGAGTGAAATCAATAATTAAATCCAGCACGGTTGGTGTTAGTACTGGAATAATTGACGAAACCTTTTTGGAAAGCACCATCTGGCAGACCCTATAACATTCTAGACCCCTTTATTTTCGGATATAAATACAGGGGCACCAGTCCGAAAGGGCAGTTTGATTTTGAAAGTGAATGAATAAATGTCAGTGTGAATAAGGAGTTGGATACTTGTGCTTGGTTATAATAAAAGAAGGAAGAAAAAGTATTTGAAATAAAAAGCGTTTTATTTTGTGAATTAATTGCAGTTTCAGTTTGAATAAAGGAAATAAGTTTTATTTGCGAACCCTTAGTAAAATACTACAATACATATTGCATATAATAACCTTTTACTTCAACTTAAGAGTCAGAAGCCTTAAGCAGCTAGCGCTCTTTACTATTAACATGTAAATTTTAATTTAATGTTAATAAATTATAATAATAATAATAATAATATTACAGTGGGACACTATTCTATTTTTTATATATACATTTTATTTATTCATTGTATATAATTTGAGCTAATAGACTAAGAGCCCAGGCCGCCAGATATACATCATTTTATCAAAGCTTAGATTTGTTCTGCGAACAGATACTATGGTAGCTAAGAACAAATGGATACTTTAGGCCGTGTGTCAATTGCGTTAAAAGTGCGTTAAATTTGATCCCATGGCTAAATTTTGACATTGAATATAGCGTCAAAATTTAACCTGTTCAGGAGCTCGTTTAAATATTAACTAGTAGATACATTTTTACGTTTGTATTAAGCTCCTTGCACATTACTTACACCATCGACCTATTATACCTGGACTGCTTGGAGCCAACATCACGATGGTTTTCATCATTTCTGTTTATTCATTCATGATATTTAGTTGTGTAAACTTTTCGCTTTTGACTTCGAAAGGAAAAAATCTTAAAATAAATAATAATCAAATAAAAATAGAGTTCTGTTCTAATTGAAATAATATAATAAAAAATGTTTCGTGTACCTACTTCTGAGAGAATTGGGCGTCATCTTTTTGGAGCAGCGAAGATGATGCAGAGGAAGAAAATGTATCCCTTGATAGGCGGCAATATAAAATGCTTTCCCGTGTTGGTATCGATAAATAGGACGACCATGATTCATTCATCGTTCTCGCCTCTCAAAAGCAACGACAATTATTTTTTTATTTTTTATTTAATAAAGGATTCGTTGCCTTGTGACGAAAGACATTACGGAAAATATCGGTTTAAAAATACAAAAACAGATTGTCGTTCGATCACCGAAATAAAAGGCGCGGTTAGTACTTAGATGGGGAACCGCATGAGCATTGAGTTTTTTGTCTTGGTATTCCTTTGACTCCGCGCTTCAGTTGGAATGAAAAATCCATTCCAATTATTCAGGATAAATAAGAAATCCACAATAATGGTTTATCGCGAGTATTTTATTGCATAAGAAAACACAAAATTCTTATTCCAAATATTTTGAATATAAAAAATGAATAAAGGAACATATTCACAATCAAATGCAAAATTATTCTAATGCAAACCAAAAGTTGAAAATGACGCCTTGTGTGTCATGCTTAACAAATGAGAATGACGACGACTAGCAGTTGAGGTATATTAGGTTCATCAATACTGCCACTATCAAAATGCAATTTCCGCGTTCAAGATCGTATCCAAAGCGATTTGGATAGATTTGTGTTAGTATCCACCGTCTCGGATAGGTTCCCTAACGCAAGGAACGTCGATGGGAAATGTATGTTTTAAAAAATTCCGTTTAATGCAATTGACACAGCAAAACCCTTCAATTTTATTCACCCCTATAAAAACGGATCAAATTTAACTGGGATCAAAATTAACCTAAATTTTAACGCAATTGACACACGGCTTTGGAATCTTCAACCCGGGTGCAATTAAGAGGTAGCGAGTGTTAAAGTTGCATACAAATGTTGCAACATTGCGTTATTTTATCAAAGCTGAATTTTTGATATGTGTTAGGGGATGGTGTCATTTAATTTATTTTATTTATTTGACATCTACAGTGGGACCTAACGTGAGCCAGACACTTAAAATCTGTCAAACTAATCGTGCCGTTTACATAACAGAATCAAATCAAGATTTTATGTTTTCTGTGGGCAAATATTCTTCAATATTTTCTAATCAGCAAGACACCTACAGCGGGTCCTTACATCACCTTAAAACTGTCAAAATAATAATAATTGTTAATAAAACGTGATTTTTCGCTTATTTTAGCTGTTTTTAAATGTCTGGCTGATGAATACGCCCCACTGTAGATGTATAGCTGATGGGCAATTATTTTTAAACAGTTGCCCATAAAACATATAAATATTAGCTTTAAAACTACAACGCAAATGGCACCATTAGTTTGACATATTTTAAGTGTCTGGCTCACGTTAGGTCCCACTGTAAATGTCTGGAAAGTGTCAAATAAATTAAATGACATCATCCCCTAAAGCTGGCTTTAACCTTCGGTGTTTTCATCGGTTCGCGGAACAACGAAAATGTAAATGAGAAAACCGAACAACGAACTAAGAACGAATGAAGAACGTGCAAATTCAAATCAGATCAGAAATTTCGGTGTTCGTTGTTACCCTAACAACTTGTGTTTAAATGCGAAAACTGTTTAAATGAACATTGTTTTGGAGTGTCGTGCAACTTTTAGCGACATTTTCGAAGTTTTTTTAATTACTGAATGGCACAAGAAGCCTAGTTATATAAATAAACAATTTTGTAAACAGAATCTAAATTTCTAATGTAAATGCTTTCTTCGTTGTTGAGAGAAGAACGAACACCGAACAACGAATGAAGAACGAAAGTCTAAAGCCAGCTTAAGACATATCAAAAATTCGGCTTTGATAAAATAACGCAATGTTGCAACATTTGTATGCAACTTTTAACACTCGCTACCTCTTAATTGCACCCGGATTGAAGATTCTTAGGCTGGTATTCACCGAGCGATCATAACTTAAGAACCTCATAAACCTATTTACCAAGCAATATTAATGGACATTTACGAGCGCTCGCAAAAGTTATGAGTGGTCTCGAGCACTCCTAAGTTACGAGCGGTCTCTTCGAAAAGTTGTTCAAAAACTTTCGCAATAAAACCTCCCTTCTCCCTAAGATAAACAGAAAAAAGTATGCTCATTTGATACACCCAATTCGCCATCATGGTATTCATCTTTTGCTATTTTGTTTAAAGAAGTCAGAATTAAAGCATTCATAAGAGTTATTTTAAGATGATAATAGAATAACATAATATTGTTATGTTAAATTCTAAAAAAACTACTACCTATTATTTTTGTTCAGAGATTATACCTATTTACAGACAAAAGTAAAAAATGTTTTTAGTTTATTGATATTCTCTTGGCGTCTGCCTAGCCAGCTGTCTATCGTTTCCAATTGGGAATGTTTGGTTGGTTTTTCGAACATTTGCTCTCATATTCAAATATTGGTTCTCTTTTCGGAACATGGAAAAATACTTATGAGTGGTTGGTGAATAGCACAAACAATTTCCAAGTTAAGAAGCTCATAAAGTTAAGAGCAGTTTATGAGCGCTCGGTGAATACCAGCCTTAGTATCCATTTGCTCTTAGCCATGAATAAAAGAATACAAGATAACGACACTTCGGATTTTTCGCTTTGTTATTGTAATTTTCAACACGCTTCGTGACTCAAGTGGACACAAAAAAGGCTAAACTTTGGTATAATTTGTATGAGATATAGGGCTGCGAAAACTCAAAGTTACTTGAACTTGTTATTAAAGTGATTTTTTACCATTAATTTTTTTTAATGCTGTGGGCTATATTTTGATGATATAAAAACAACAAGAAAAATAATAATTCAAGAATGGAATATATCTGATATTTGAATTTTTTCATCGCACTCGCTATTTTTGCTTCATATTTTGACTATTAACATAATTTAAAACGATTGAATAACAATTAAAAACATTTTTCGGTAATATTGATTGTGTTTTTAGAATGAAAATCTATATTAAAAACATAATAATTCGCGAACAAAAAATCATCTCTATACAAATTTTCTTGGCTGTCACATCTGTTGTTACGTTTTGTCTCCAAAAAAGTGAGAAGTGTCGTAATCTTGTATTCTTTCATTCATGGTTCTTAGCTACCATAGTACCTGTTCGCAGAAAAAATCTTAGCTTTGATAAAATAACGTATGTCTGGCGGCCCTGGGCTCTTACTCAATAACCTGTATCAATTTCAAATAAATCTGTCAAGTAACGACGACGTTAACTTTTTTCAATTATGTTTCATTACATTTAAGTCCAAATTCAAATTGTAACGCTTTTTAACGCTCAACCAGACGGAGTTTCTTACTGTCAACTTGAAGGAGTCTACGGAAGTCGCATTTTTTTTTTAATTTACCCTTTATTTATAACACGTTATATGCACACTAGGACTAAGATGTTACACCTACAAAATTCCCGGTATCCCATTTTTAACAGTCTACGGCCCTTAAAAAGGAAGTTATTACCGATTCAAAGCCATCTGTCGCAGTGCTCCATCATGTACAATAAATTTTACATAATAGGCGCGTTCACGAAACAGAGATATCGGTGATTACAGATAGAACACATCATTTAAGTACTAGTAGTTATCATTCTTACTTTCATATCAGTCTATGGCTTGTCATACCAAGTTTTTCTGAAGAAGCATACAATTTCCTTTAAATTGATATACAGGGGTGTCCTGAAAATATTGAATAGCCTTGCAGTCGGTTGTAGCAAGCATTAAGACCTTTCAAAACAAAAAATAAAACAAATATCTGCCTTGTGGTTTCTAGGTTATGTTTTTTTAAACTAAATAAAGTACGACTCCTACTAAATAACTGAAGTCTACGACCACGGTTGAATGATTGCTGTTGTTTTTTTTTTTTTATTTTTATAATGTTCTAGAATAACTGTACTGAAGGTTGGTAGACAAAAATGCTGTCTAAAAAGACCTCGAACCAACACCTCTAATATATTGTATTATTGACTTTTGCCGCCGCAATATGCGAATAAATAAAATCAAACTACTTACCACATTTTTTATATCCACACTGATGTTAATATGAACATTATGATTTGTTTTCTTCCTTATAACTTTGCAGCTTTCAAAATTTGATTACTTCTTTATTTGTTCGACATTATAAGATCTCAAGCTCAAATTTATTATATTGCTTGAAAAACAAGTGTTGAAGTAAATAAATTGAATTTCATATGAAAACTTATCTTCCCAGTCAATACTAAACTTAGATCTTTTTGTCACGTAACTGTAATTATTAGATTCTTTAAATTTTATGGAATGTTAATAGTAAATTTTATTATAAAAGTAACAGTGATCAATCATAACAGGTGACAAAAATATACTAATAAAAAAATACACTTAACAAATATATCTGTTTTACTGTTTGTGTTTAAAATATAATTATTGCACAGCAGATAAAATTATTTCATCCAGTCTGCAATGAACTCTAAGACTTCATTTAAGGCACTTATCCAAATATTGAGATCACTTTGACTGTCTGCTGAAAAAATATATAACGAAGGTGTTTCGGTCGCCTCTAGCTCTAAGCAAAAAGACCTTGAACGGGCGCAAACCTCCCTAGCTGCACATTGAATCGGAAGAGATTTACAAGAACAAAGGTCCACTTTCATGATTGGCTCATTATCAGCTACGTCATTTGGACAATTCCATATATTTAATTTTAACGAACTTAATTCACACCACCTAAGATTCCAACTGTGTTTTTTGTTTACATCCTCGACATTCAGAAAACCCTTTGTTAAGTGTTGTCGAAAAAATTGTACCACTTCACCATACACATGCACTTTGTCCAGAAAATTGGTATTTCGGGCTACAGAGACAATAGAAGTTTCAAAAGAGTTTTCCGCGTGTAAAGAGAAAAAGTTTTCACTGGCATTCAGGCAGTTTTCTTTCCAGCTAAAAGGCTTAAAATCTCGTGGCTGCAAAAAAAATGAAGCGTGTGGTCGAAATCGTGACAAAATTTCTTCACTCGAAGTTGAAACTTCACATAACTTCTGCAAAAAGTCAAATAGTAGTTTCATGGCAAATTTGAAAACATTTTTAGAACAAACCTTTGTCTTCAGAGGAGGGATTTTACTGGTCGTCACCTTTCTAAGCCTCAGCATGAAAATATCACAACGAATTCTCGAATCAGGGCAAACATTACCAAAAGAAATATTACAGTTTCTAAATACAGCTGCTCCATTTGAACATTCAGCTGATTGCGTTGATTTTATCTGTCTTCCATTGGAAAACACTCCAATATAATAGTAATTAAAGAAAAGCTCCTGTGCGTTGTTCTTCTTAATTGGCAATCGAAGAGATTTCAACATCAAATTACCCTTGGGCTTATCGTCTTGAGAAGCAATACTTTCATTTAAGTACTTAGCATCTTTTTTAACTGTTGAAAATAACAGAAGCCGCTCCGCTTCCACCATTTCTGGTGTACCTTCTAGTTCGGGTATAAGTCGGCATATATTGACAGCTTGTGTAAGTTGGTGGTTAACTGGCGCTTTGTCGTCCATTGAAAAGAGATTTGTAATGCACAAGGATGATTCATCCCAGGGTTCATAATCTCGATTGGAATTTAAAGTTTTATGTGTATTGAGGGAATTTGAAAAACGATTGCTTTCATTTTTGATAAAATGTCTACTTTTTCGAAAAGATTTGCGAAGTTTGTCTTTGAGGGTCCGGTATCTCCACAAACTAACATTTGATGTTTTTTCCTTTTTAGTTATGGCATTAGACGACGATGATTCTTCTCGTAAGCTCATTGACTCTTCTGTTCCTGGGATAAAGTTCTGTTCGTCATAAAGAAGCCATCCAGGTGTTGCTGGGCAACTAGATGTTTGATGAAGACATTCTTCACTCGGCATTTGTATACCAAACTAAATTAAATATATTTTTATTTTAATTATAAAAAAATAAATTCTTGAATACAACCCAACCAAGAACAAGAGTAATAAAGATGACAATTTGTATTTTGTGTATAATAATTCAAACTTTTAATAGAAAACGAAATTTTAATTAATTTTTGTATGATTGCACATGATAATGAAAAGAGTTTGTGTTGTTTTGTGTTTTGTTTTAGTATAAGCCATAGAAGAAGAAGAAGAGAGCCCCTGATTTTGGTATTAGTATGAATCAATATAAAATTCTACCTTAGCAAAGTGTGTTGTCTTCTTTGGTGTACTTTGATTGCCAGTTAAATTGTCGACTTTAATTGGATTTTCATCTCCGGGTAGTTCATACGATACTTGATCAGATTCTTTGGCAATGGATTCTCTATAACTGTTGACGGACTCATAAGAATCATCGAAATTGTCCTGAAAAAAAAACACATTTAATCATTCAATCAATAAAATGAGATTCTATATTTAGATAGAAAACAAACACCAAAAAGACACAACCTGTAATTTTCAAAGAATATCTTAGCTTTAACAAAACTTAGCTAGAAACTTTATGAAGGCCAATAAAAATCAATACAACATCATTTTCAAAATAGCACATCTATATACAAACATTGGTACTTACTAGTTCACTGTATATTCGTTCTTCTTGCGACGTATTTTGGATCTTTTCTGCTTTCTCATTACAACGGCTAAGAGAAGTATTATTTTCCGAAGTTAAATTCTCCAAAAACATATCACTTTGTATGGATAAGTCAGTCTTACTGACATTCCTCAGTTTTGGAGGACTATTTTGCTCCATTATATTGTTAAAAGAACTCGAATGGGGTAGCTTAAGCTTCTTTGGAGTTTTGTTGATTTTAGCATAGATCCCTTTTGGGTCATTTTCTACAACAAAGTGCTCAATGCCAGTTGTATTCTCATAGACAGGACTGCCAGTTATGAAAAAGCTTTCTTCTTCGATCTCCGAATAAGACGGTTCTGGCTCATTATGTACAACGGCTTGAGCCGAAACATGAAATACCCTTTGGTATTCGTACCCATCAACACAGTCGTAGCTAAAAGCTTTTTGACCAGCAGCTTCTTCTTTTCGTTTTATATCACGAAATGTTCCCACGGCATGATCGTCACTAGCTTCCAATCGGTTACGTATATTGCTTAGCACCTGACCCATTTTTGTTAGGTTTAAATCTTTGTCAAAATCAGAGTTGTAAGATTTATAAGTTGTATTTTGATTTTTCTGAGAGTTTATTTTGCGAGGTGGTTTCTCTTTGAGGACATTTAGCTTCGGAAATAACTGCTTACGTTGAGGAATTTTTTCTTCCCGTGGAGGAGATTGAATTGTTCGCGAAAAGTCAAATTCGGTTTGGGAACTTTTTGATGTTTTAGCCGGAGTGTTTGAGAAATAGCTGCCTGGCGGCGATTGAAGACTAAAACGCTTCTCGTTAACTTTTTCATTTGGAAACAACTCAGTTGATGTTTGGACTCCGATTGATCGATTTTCCCTGGAAGGAGACTTCCTTGTTACAAATCTTAGAAGCTTTGTTTTTGATTCATTCAAAAATGAATTGGATTTTTTAACGTTTTGTTTGTCTTTTTGTTTTTTACTCGACCATGGGGAATGGGAAACGAAGTTTTTTAATTGTTCAGCAAGCATGAATTTTTGACTTTCAGTTTTATTATTTGGCATTTCTGATTTGACTGGTGTGTTCTTTGACTCCATGTTGGCAACTAGATTATGATATGCTCCATCCACGGTGTCTATATCAAGCTTTGGTGGAACTTTCCAACCTACTTGGGGACCGCACTCTGGATTGGTGGATTGGAAGTTTTTCGTTGATGTGTCAAGATTAAGCATGTCTCTGATTTTTGGAGATTGCCAGGTTAAAGCGTTTTCCCTTACAACATCGCAGGTTTCGGTTGATTTCTCACTTGCTAAGCGTTCGATATCACTTAGTGAAGGGCAAGAAGGTATTTGTTTTTGATAAGCAGGCATGATTAAATTATTAGAAGAGATGGTATTCTTGGATAGCGGTAATGACTTGCGATTATTTTCGAGCTTTTTCGTCAATTGGGATTTTGGAACAGGAATTCCCTTTTCACGCAGAAAATCATCAAGAATTTTTTCTGCATCTCGAATAGATGACGCTGTACTTATAGAAGTTCGTGCACTGTTAACAACCGGTATATTTCGTGGTGGCTTTCGAGGAGGAGTTGATAGGTTTCTTGGCTTGTACTCTACACGAGTACCACTTAGACGTTTTTGTAACAAACGTCCTCCTTTTTTGTCACTGCTCCTGGAGCTTGTGTTTAATGAAGATTGTTGAAATTCTTCGGTTAGACTATCTATTTCGCTGACACGATCTACGTAGGCAGGAGAATGTGATTTTGTGGGAATGTCTTTTGTTGTTCCGGTAATAATTGTTTGTTCTGCCGTCATATGCTTCTTAGATGGAGAACTCTTGCGTTTAATTTTATTTTTGTTTACACGCACCTCCGATACTACACAATTATTGTGTATTTCTTGGATTATGTGAATAAGTGGTGCTTTTGAGTTACGACTTGAATCTTTTAATTTACTTATTGCTGTTACTGTTCGAGAAGGACCACTTTTTGATTGGATATCATGCTTGATTTTGGAATTTAATGGAAAGGTGTCCGTCTTCCGTATTTTGTGGTTATTATTGGACATATCTGAAATCTAACATTTAAAAAAAATATTAATTTAATTATCATTTGAAACGAACATTTAAACGAATTAACACTATTATTAATCAAATACATTAGCTAGCATATACAAATAGTTGTCACTAAAGGTAACATAAAAACAGATGCGTTTTTATTAGTTAATTAGTAGTCATAATCATTTATAGCTCAGTCACATTAGGCTTTGAGCCAAATTATTAAAATACTGAAATTTGGTGGAAATGTTCAGAACAGTGTCCTTAACTATATGTGTAAGTTCCCAAGAAATCCGGGATGTGGTTAGACCATCAACTGGAAATAATTGCCATAGAGAAGTTATTCACGAGTCAAATAGACTGTTTTCGTATTTCAAAATCGAAAAAAATCTGGTGTTAAAATAAAATGAGGAATAAGTTCCAGTTCTTCAAAAACGTTTTTTTTTGTATGCACCTCAACCCCTACCACTCTACCAAATTTCATTATTCTGCAACAATAGGAAGTGCTTCTTATAATTAATATCATTTCTTCAAAAATAGACGGATGTCACGTATCCTGAATGTGAACCTCAAATTTTTAATTGTTCTCTTTGTTTGCATTCTAAGGTACCGCTCTACCAAATTTCATTGTTCTACTATGATCAGAAGTGCTTCATATAAAAGACTTAAATTCTGCGAAAATGGGCGGGTGCCACGCAGCCTTAACGGAAAATCTCAATGTTGTCGTTTGTATGCACCCTAAGACCTACCGTTGTGCAGAATTACAAGATTCTACGGTGTTCCATGATTTTGATGATCTGTCAGTGAGTGAATTAGTATGTTAGTCAGATCAGTTAAGGTTTTGCGATTTTTGCAGTCGTGCATATATGTCAGGATTTACTAACTAATGCTTAAGCAATGAAATGTGAGGCGTTTGTGCTTGATAAGCTCTAGGTGCAACAATTTAACCAAATTCCCCTGGAAATTATATAATTTGCAGCACAACACGAATGTTAAATGCTCTACCTAGCTCAATTTTCCCCTCCTATTGTGATCTACAGACATTTAGAACCAATGTGCATCGGTATCTCCTTTCAAATCCCCTCCAACCTACCTAATCACTCGTGCTGTGTACATCATTTTAAGGGTAGTCGTAACACCTTTAGCGGGCGCTAAATATAAAAAAAAATCAGTGCAGTTTATTTATTTTTATATACGTCGGTAGCCATCGACTTAAAACATGTGTCTAAGAAAAGCAACATTTTATACTGAAGAGCTTAATTGTTGTAGTCAGAGCAAAATACATCTGCACTATAGGTCGCCAAAAACTTCGAAATTAAAAATTTCAATAAAAGTGCTCCAAACAAAAAAAAAAAAAAACAATTTTAGTATTGTTATTGTTTGTCTTCTTCTTGATAAGAATAGCAGATACTGCGAATTGAAAGTTTCTGACTTTATTGGTACTGTAGTTTGCGGGGAGTCGAAAATCGCCTGAGTTTCAGCCTGTAAAAAGTCCCAGAGCTTGGCTAGGCGGAGATATTGCAAGAGCTTTAGCTAAGTAGGTGAGGTAAGTTCAGGTTGTTATTAAATGTACTTAATCGGGCTTTCCTTTTTCAATATGTGCTGGTGGGAACCTACGATATCCCCAAGACGGAGATGTGCAAAAGTGGTTTTGATTGAGTTGGATGTGGATGCAGTATAGAGGAGTATGGCAGTTTGTGTTAATCCTGGATCAATGAGTTAGACGATTTTTGAAAATAAGACTGTTAACAAGTCTTTGAACGTCAAGATTTGCGTAGATTTACTTAAGATCTGCCGGCTAGATTTGCATCGCGGTCCGCGATTACATTCTTTTGAATCCCGATAAATTTTTTTCTTTATATGTTGGAAGGAAAAATGGGTTTCTACCATAAGTAGTTAAAAAAAATAATAAGTTAAATGAACTCCTTGTGGCAAAACTACCAGTATCAAGAGTTCTTAGGTAATGGTTAATATGAATATATTCAATTTATTTATATATTATAGCCGTGTTTTTTGAGAGAGTGACTAGCAACTCAGCAAAATATTTACACGTAAAACAATAACAAAACAAATGATTATAGAGAATTTTGTTTGTGTTTTCCGTGTAAAACTTTTACTGAGTTGCTAGTCACTCTCTCTAAAAACACGGCTTATATATATAATTTTTTCTTAATGAGTTAAGCTAAAACTTAAAAAAGTGTCTCAACTTCAGACCTAGAGAGAAGCCAGTTTTTTTAATTTTTTTCATGAACGCGTGTTTTTGAGCAACAGAACTTTTTATGTCATTTGGCAATTTGTTGAAGATGTGTGGACCCATAACATTTAAAAACCTCCTAGAATGCTCCTTTTTAACTGCAGGAACACTCAAAGAGCACAGATTGTTACGAAGGGGATATGTTTCGTTGCTTTTCATTTTCATTTCATTTCTGATGAAATAATATTTTAATATCGTGAGAACATGTAAGTAGCGAAGTGGCAATATTCTTGTGGATGGTAGCGAGGGTTCTTGTCTTCCCCGACGCAATATTATAGCTCTTTTTTGCATTGTAGTAATAGGCTTTAAGTTACTTGCGTATGCACTCCCCCAATATGTTAAGCCATATTCTAATCTTGAATTAACCAATGCAAAGTATATTACTTGGAGCAACTTACTTGGAACCACATTTCTTAAGTAATACAATTTGTTAATTGAACAGTACAAAGATTGTTTAACTTGGTTAATGTGTTGTTTCCAGGTTAGTCTTTTTTTGGTCAATTATTAGTCCCAAGTACCTGTAGTCGGAAACAAACGGTAGCTGAAAACGCGATAAGTTTGCCCTTTACAGGTACTTTAAAGATTGAGGTTAAGTACAAAACGGAGAAGAGCGGACCAAGGACAGTGGAACACCCACGTCAAGACAATCTTTTAAGTCACTTAGAACTCCGTTTACTTGGACGCGCTGTTTTCTTCCTTTTAGATAGCTATCCTATCAACCCAACTTTGCGCCATGCCTCTAAAACCCATTTGTGATAATTTACCCAAAAGTAGTTGGTGTTTAACTAGGTCAAAGGCTTTGGTAAGGTCAAAGAAAACTCCAGCCGTTTTCTTGCTTCTATCTAAAGATCCGTACACTTTGCCGAGAAAACATTCCATTGCGTCTTCCGTAGATTTTCCTTCTCTGAATCCAAACTGCGATGCATCAAGGAACTTTGATTTATCCCACATCTACAACAAAAATCTCGTATATACTTGGCGAACAGACTTCTATGACGCCATACATCCGTCAATCATAAACATTTTCTATTTAAGTGGCACAAAAAATCTTTTTGATTCATTTCTCAATTTTCTTTCTCAGCCCAAACAAATGTTTTTTTGACAAAAATTGTAATTTTTCGGCAGTGGTATTTAAACAAATTAAAAATAAAGACGGAATGATGGTAAAGACTATAATTAATTGAATAAGCTATTCATTTTCATAGATTTCAATAAGATTTGTCCTTTAACAATTAAATATTTAAAGTAAATTGAAAGTTTTCTGCCACAAGTACTTTTTTTTTACAAGTGAGCGAAGAATATTGTCCCACCAAATGAGTCTGGGAGATTTTATTTGCTAAAACACACCCACTCTAAAAACTGCAGGAGTGCACAATATTCATCGTCATTGACTTAAACAAATTTTGTGATCAGAATGTTTAATGCCGAGTTGCATAATAAATGTAACTTTTAAATACAACTCGTTAACAAGACGTGTTCCTTTACAGGTGGAGCCATTTTCAATCGAATTTTTGGTTCGCTAGCCTTCTACTCACATATTGGAGCATTAATGGATGGTTTTAAATGATTTCCAAATTAATTGCCTACATGACCCTTGGCCCTTTTGACCTTGAGGTATCGGGTCGATAAGAAACTTCTTTAATTTTAACCTTTATATGCAATCAATATTGAATCACTATGCATATCTTTCCACATGAAAATCTCTTCTTAGACTGCTTTCACACAAGGAAACTGAGTTGCCAGAAACTAACTAGTCTGTAATCGAGAAGGGTTTGAGGGGAAATTAGTGTTCCTTATCCCTTACGCCCTTCTCGCAAACATACTAAAAATGGCTGGTAACTCAGTTTCCTTGTGTCAAAGGGGACTTACTGGACTTTTAATTAAACATTGACCAACGCAGAAATAATTATTATTGATTGTATAAATTAAACTAGTCACAAATACAGCCCACTCAATCTTTTCTATTATTTCACACATTATAAATTAAAAGAAGTGATATCAAAAAACTAACCTGTTCCTCGGATATGGGCTCTGATCTGCGAGATCTTTTCCGCTCATCAGACTTATAGATTCTGAAATCCTCGCTATCACTAGTAAAGCAGTAACAGAAACCGTCCTTGCATGGTTTACTAATACGCTCGCTGTGCTTATTCGAGTTGTTTTGATTTATCAAGTCATCATCGGTATTCTGATTACTCTGACTCTGGCTTTGGCTCTGAGATGAACGATGCACTTTCCTCGCTCTGAACTCATTAATGCAATCTTGTAGACTAAACGATGAAGACGATGCTTGTGAGCGTCCAGTTTCATGGGATGCCACCGATTCGTCTAAAATACAACCAAATAGAATAGGTAATAGATGTGACACACAAGATAGAAGCAAAAGTGAGTCTAGAAATGAATAAAAAAAGAAAAATAATCTGTAAACCTTCATCTCCAGAATGTTGTTCTTGAAGTGGTCCACGCGAGGTATTTGAACAGGTTTGTGGGGTTCGCATTGCTTGGACTAGAAAATGGATACAATAAAAAGCAAAACAACGAGATCATTTAGAAAATGTATTTAATTTCTAGCTGGAATGTAGATGTAATTTTTTAAACAAAACAAGCGAGAATCAAAGGTATTAAATTATAAATTTCAACCGACTCTACTCGCCAATGCACTGCACAACTTGCACGCACACGCACTACTTGAGTTTACTAGACGTGACGTTTTTAGATTTGCATTCAGACAGAGCATTTTTGAAGTTTGTGCAAGGGAGTAGTGATGCCAAGTTTCTCGACACGACGATAACAGAATTTTTAGATTTGTTCCAAACAAGAAAAACAATTGCGATTTTAAAGCCTCAACTACATAGACCTACTTTTGTACAAAAGTGAGAAATTAAAATGTTCGCTACAGAAACATGCTTGCAAAAAAACATACGAAAATTGTTCTGACACATAAATTAAACCACCATGAACAATTTTCAATTGTTGTTTTGCCAGCAGGTGTCTTCAGAAAAGATATTTATTTCTCACTTTTGTACTTTTGTACAAAAGTAGGCCCACGTAGTTGAGGCTTAAAGCCTTTAACTACATAGACCTACTTTTGTACAAAAGTGAGAAATTAAAATGCTCGCTAAAGAAACATGCTTGCAAAAAACCAAACGAAAATTGTTCTGACGCATAAATTAAACCACCATGCACAATTTGTCATTGTTTTTTTGCTAGCGGTGTCTTCAGAAAATATATTTATTTCTCACTTTTGTACTTTTGACCAAAAGTAGGCCTATGTAGTTAAGCCTTTGAGTATATATTATATGGAGTGCTCGTTCCTATCCCTAATGCATTGTAGTACTTGAGCCTTTGATAGGGGGCGTGATTTCAATATAGAGACAGCTGCAGCTATGACGGTGTTGTTGTAAAAACCCTCTCTATATTGAAAATTGAATTACTGCATAGATTACCGCGCCCCCTATGATGGTTACGTTTTTAAAATGTTAACGAGCACTCCATATTATATATACTCAAAGAGTTAAGCCTTAAGGCTCTCCCAAACCAATGCGAAACATTCATTGCGGCGAAGAAACGTTCGTCAGTCAAAATTAATTCATATGAAGGTTTTGAATGAACAACAACCCCTTGTGTTGGCTACCACCGAGTATTACATTTTGGCTGGAATTATTGCAATTTCATGGCTGTCACACCAATCATCAGATAAGTGGTGCTTGGTCTATAGTTCCAATTTTAATTTACAAACTGTTTTGCCGTCAACTGGATTCGAACCTTGACAATATAGCTACCTCAGAGGCCGTTGCACTACGCATTGCACCACTGAGGTCACCTGATCGTGCCCATCCAAATGAAGGTTTTTCTAATTTACAATTGCATTTGGACAACTAGCATGTTTACAAGCCACACACAAGTTAGATGTTATTCATTAGAGTTCTTTCTTTATAACATTGATTTGTTATACTAATGTTTGTGTTTTATTTATAAAGAAATGGTTAGAAACTAAAAGCGAAAGACAAATTGGATTGTAATCGACGAAGAAAAGTTGAAGAGGGCTATTGCAGACATACGAAAAAACTTGAAACGCCAACATAAGCTTATGAAAAATATGGGGTAAATAGAACCACATTGATAATGCGTATGAAAAACCAGGATTCCTTAAAAGACTGGTCTGATTCGATGCATTCGGAAAAGTAGCGCTGACGAAGATTTTACTTTTCAATCGAAATATGCGTCGCGCCAAACCCTTACGAAGCTGCAAGACAAAGAACTGGTAGAATATGTGAAAAAATGCTCTGTTCACGCATACGGCTTGTCAAACGATTCTTTCAAGAAATTTGTGTATGACTTTATTAAGGCTAACAATATTAGCTGCCCACCATTTCTTTGACTTTAAGGAGTGAAATCAAATTCAACTTCTCGCTGTAGTCAAAAATATTTATTTCACGTTGACTTCGGCAAATTCTATATTAAATAAGATACATATTTATAAATGTTCCTATGTATAATTCTTAAGGACCTTATGGACTGATAGTTTTTAAAATGATTTCTTATCCATGTTAATTTTTAAGAAAACGGATTTATTGATTTATGTTTCTTTATATTTTTAAAATAAATTGTTTAAACAATGTTTGACTTTTCTTTCTATTAAAACAACAGGCAGAATAGACCCGCTGATACTTTTTATGCATACGATTATGAGTTAAAACTGCAATTGTCAAATGTTCCCCGTGTAAAGTTAAAGGTGCCCCATGCCCGCCCAACTAACATCTCAGCTTCGGTTTCGCTTAATAGTATAGTCTTTAGAAGTTCCATAAGACATTTGTAAAGTTTACTTAAGCATAAAAAGGAGAATGTTATACAAGCTAATATAGCTTGTATACGTGATTTCGGAAAATCTTCTTATAAACTTATTCATAGATCTTTTAAAAGTAGCAGATTGTATAAAAGCCTAAAGAAGCCGATACGAAGTTTTAACGAGCGATATTGGAAATTTGAATGACACTTCAACTTGACAGATAGCTTCGGACATGGTTGTATAAAAGTGAAATACAAGTCTTATAGAAGGTGAACAAAAATAAATAAAAAAAAAGAAAGATACATTTTTATTTTTTAATGTGATTTTTACTGCTTTTTATCCGAAATCAAGTATCAAATTCAGTTATTTTGGAAGTATTGGAAACAATTATAAAACATAAACTATATTTTTACCTCACTAGGGATCAAACTCGGGAACTCCTACGTGACAGTCCATCACTCTAACCACTCAGCCATCTTAGATATAATTTGGAAGATTCAAAAACTTAATCAGCCTTTTCCTTTTTTAAAACTTAAAATTTTCCTTAAATAAATCCGAGCTTCTTAAAAATTTTCACACATGAACAAGATTTCTTTAACTCTCTTATACATTTCGCGTGAGGAAACAAATGTACCTAAAAGATTTGTTTAGCAGTCCCCTTGCTCCATTTTCATTTCAATAGTCTTAAATTAATATAAATAGTCTTAAAATAATCTAAGTAATAATGCATAGTTTTGATAATTTCAATCCGAAAAAACACGGCCACTTAAGCACGATTAACAGAAACAAGGTATGCTCATTAGGGGTGTTCGTTACAATCATCTGCTTATGTTCGGAGAAAAGAAAAATAATTAGCTTTATTTGATTGTTATTATAATTTTTTCTATTTTTAAACTGCTCATTAAGAATTTAAAAACAATTTATTTAAATACTTAAATTAATTTTGGTCTTCACTTTAAAGGTTAGACCGAACACAACTGCAGCGGAACTACACTTCACGACGCGGCAAAACATTATTCGTATGAAATTGTATGAACTATATCGCACTAAGCGGCAACTGGACTTCATAAAATTTCATACAAATTATTGTTAATCGCAGTTCCGCTGCAGTACAGTTCCGCCTTGTGCGGTCTAACCTTAAATAGAACAAAAACATAAAAGCTGACCGTGACGTCACATAAATACCCAGATATACGAAAATGCCGAATGTTATGTTTATCTGATGAGCATTAACCGCGTTCATGTTTATCGTGCATTGAAGCTTATATCTTAAACCAACGAAAAGTAGCTTTCCGAATGCTCAAAAAGACAAATCAAGTAAACTGAATTATCTTTCTATCCGCGTGTTCAATTTATTCAATATACATATATAATTATAAATGTGAATAGAGTTTTTTTTAAAAGCTTCTTTAAAATGACTTATACAAATTCGAGCTTCTTTATTATAGATTGACATATTGGCCGCGTTCGGGTACGTCGCCAATGGTATCTAGATTTGTTCGTGTTGTTGTAATGCCTAAAGAGTGACAGCTCGCAAACTCGGTAAGTCTTCTTTTTCTTATTTCTATTTGGCTTTAAAGAAGTAGTTATCCAGCTCGTTACATGTATAAGAAATTTAATTCCGCCGAAGGCCGTACCGAAGCTTAATATAAAGTGAAACCTGCGACACATCAATATTTTTAAGCTAAAAGAAGTTGAATTGTTAGTTGGGCGGGGCACCTTTGACAAAATGACTTTTTTTTAAACAAATTTTAAAAAATTGATGAAGTTGTTATAAAAATAAAATGTATCTGTGAGTCTTTTCTAGAATAGTCAATGCATCATACGAAAAAAAAGTATTGGAATTCATATATAATTTTGGTAACTACAGACCTTTAAAAATTAAGTGTCAAATGTGCCCCAGTTTCCCCTACAAGGAAATTAAAGGAAAACGTCAAAAAAATCTTCAGCAACTGGTTTCCCTGATTGAAAAGGGCCAAGTTGCTTGGGTGACTAATGTCATCACTGTGAAATTTAAAGTGCTTAGTAAATTATCTGTCATATTTGGTTTGCGAGTTCATCAGTCGAGTTGATAGTTGACAAGTAAACCAACGATAGACGTTTTAATGGATAAGTGTGTTCCGAATCTACTCCTTTACAAAATCGGGAACAGAAAACATTACTCAGACAAGCCAAAATCGACATATTTTTGAGTTTAGAATTTAAAAAGAAATAACTCCGAACCTCCAATCGAAATCGACATTAAAATTGCCTAGTGCACGCATGGTTCTAGAATCTAGAAGGAGAAAATTATCAAACAAAAAAATTTCATCGAACGCGTCCAGGCCACTCTAACCAAAAGCCATCCCTGTCTTCAAGAAAAAATGTCAAATATTTAAAGTTTGGTTATACGATAAATTTCTTGTCCAATTTTTGTATTCCTGCAAATTTGAAAAGTTATAAGGTTTTACAATGTCCAACAGCCATTTGTTTATGAAATCTGGTTTTCCCAAAGCACCTCTACAAAACGGTGTTGGAAGATATGTATGCCAATTGCAAAGAATTACATTAAAGTTCTGTAAAAACAATGGTTCCAGTAAGGGCATGAGGTAATAAAGTCAAACATTTATCAAAGAAATTTTAATTTTTCTTCTAAAATTGTTTCTAAAGAGAATTTCTGGAAGAAGACTTGATTGATTTTGCTAAAGAAAATCCCGGAGTTGTAATCTATGTTAAACCAAGGCGCCATAGGACACCTGTTATAGTTGGCGAATATTGTAAGTTGATAAAAATAAAAACAAAAACTGCCTTCAAAGCAAAATGTCTTGGAAATTTTTCCGACACTTGCTACCTTTGAGGAAAGTTGCATAACAAACAAAATATTTACCCCCCACCACATATACAAAAAAAAAGAACTTAAATGTTTTATAAATTACAAGTTCCAATAGTTTAAATTTCTGTAATGCTAGATCCTTGAAAGTTCTCAGCATTTTCATTCGGAAGAAATATTTAAGGCTCATTTTAATTACTCTTTGCAGTAAATGGGGACCGGGAGTGGCTTAATTGCAGAAATTCAACAAAAGAAGACGTATCCAAATGGATTCAGATGCTTAAGTTACAGAACGGTTCGTCGAGTTCCTTACGTCTCAGGAAGATGTGGCACACTGACGTCCCATCCATCCAAGGACCGTGGTCTCCATTCTTACTTAAAACATCCGAGTCTAACTTGATGACATATCCAAATACTGAAGCCTCTAAACCGCTTGACATACAACAATCCGCAAGCGAAAAACTATTAGAAATATTTAGAAAAGAGCGCGATTCATTAAAAGAAAGTCGGGCGGAATAAAGTTACCAAAAATTAAACAACAACAATATATTTGATTTTTTGTATTTATTTAGAAAAAAAAACTCCAATTGGAGAATAATTGTATGTGTGTTGCTTTTAATTAAGTACATTACTAGACTAATTTTTTAACAATTTATTAAACATAGATTGTGTGCAGCACAACATATATAATAATTCGAACATCAATTTGTACGCCAAATTCGAAGTTTTTAGAAGAAAGTAAAAACAAATATTGCAAAGCTAATATTTGTCTCTTCAGGCACGTGCACGACGATGCATATCGACATTCTACAAATCAAAATTTATTTTTTAATTCCAACGATTTAATCTTAAAAACAACATTAGCAGGCGTATACTATACACATGCATACGCCTTTCAAAGAAATAAATATGCAATATAAATCATAACTTAACTTAATAAACTGTGTATATTGGCAAAATTAATAAGTTTTTTAAAAATATATATAAAATACAATTGTACAGTAATAATAATTAGTGCCATTTATTGTCACTTGGATATGTGTTCTTCGGTAGGCAAGTTAGTTTTAGCATCCAATAGAAAAATGGCATTATACTTAACTGATAGAATAAGCCATATTCTGCTATCCGTCAATTAACCATCATACAGTTTGTTCAAGAACCAAATAATAATACTAAAAATTACAAAAGTAAAATGACAACAACAAACAACAGAACTGTGTTTTTGAAATGAGTAACAAAATAATCAAAACCAAATGAATGCAAAAATAGCAGAATCAGGCTAAATATTAATACAAAATAGGGAATGTAAGCTTGTCTTTTTTTTTAAATATCATTTAAAGTAGTACTAGTTAAAATAATTCAAACAAATAGTAGAATAAACTTTGTGGTTTAATATCAAAAAGTTTAAATTTATTTATAATATCAAAGCATACAAATAATTGCTTTGTGTGTTTATTTTATTTATAACCGGTTGGTCCGCAATAAGTGTTTTTTTTTAGTATTTTTATACTTGTTTTTCTTTTGTTTCAGAAAATAGTTTCGTTAAATTTAAAAACTAGGTATAACCTTCCAAAGTGATATAGTTTTTTGTTAAAAAGTCAAAGAGATTAGGTAGTAAAAACGTGATGCGGAGCGATATGCTTATATTTTCATTATAGATTATTTGTTTTTTTTTTCTCATTATTTTTGGTACAAAAAAAAAAATGTCTTATTGTTTTTTTTTTCCTATAATATAGAAAAACGTATAAATATTCTATAAATGTACTAACAAATAAAATAACAAAATACACTGCACTAATAAATAAGACAAGACTTTCTAACTTGCTACTCTTTTATCTTTTTGTGTGTTAAAATTCGACATTTTAAAAAAATGGGACGTTTTTTTTGTGTTAAGTGTTTCATCCAAAACTTGAAGGATGGTTTTAAGCACCAGATTGATTTATTGTTATTAAATGTCACCAGTTTCCATAGCTTTGTTAATATCGGCAACAATATGGCCCATTACTTCACGGTATGGTGAGTCTGGCTTGAATGCGTTTTCCAACAGTTTTGCATCACTGAAAAATTCAAATACTTCGTTGATGCGGTTTATAGATTTCTCGGTTAAATGAGGCTGGACAATTAATTTGAGGGCGTTTTGGGAGTCCGCAAACGATTTTTGTAAATACGGCAAATCAAAACTGTAGTCCACTTCATAGAAAGAAATCACAGCGAGTTGAGTATTCTACAAGAAAATAATTAATAATAAATAATTGATAAGGTACGTCATACTCAAAAAATATTGTATTTCGGTTAGAAATGTTATTTCTATATGTAAATTTAAGTTATGATAGGGAACGTTTTTTTTTTTGTTTTATACATATATTTAGCGCGCGCTAAAGGGGTTGTGACTACCCTTAAAATGTTATACACAGCACGAGCAATTAGGTAGGTGGGAAGGGATTTAAAAGGAGATACCGATGCACATTGGTTTTGAATGTCTGTTAATCACAATGGGAGGGGAAAATTGGGCTGGGTAGAGCATTCCACAGTCGTGTAGTGCGACTAAAGAAAGAACCTCTGTACTTAACAGTACGTCCGAAGTTGAGCTCAAGGGTAATTTGATGGGCATTTCTAGAAGCGCGAGTATTACTTTGAATTGTTTAAGGGGAAGAACGCAACTGGCTATTTCACTAGAGCACTGTTTGTTGAAATAACGGTAAAATAACGAAAGGCATGCAGGTATAATCTTTTCATATAAAGTTGCTAACTAGAATGTTAAATAATTTAACTAAAGCAACTGTCTTATTTCCAAAATAATTGGTGCTTAAAAGACGATGATTGTTATTTTATCATAGTTTTCGAAGGTAGTTACAAAAATTCAATCTTGCAGCACATATAGCGACTGCTATGATCCTCGTCCTTATAGTCCCTAATTTAAGCATTTTCCTTTATGGTCAGAAAACTAGCTTTTGGTAAAATTGGTAAATTCATGACAAATTGTCTTTAACTGTTTGTTATTTAATTTTTTTAATACGATTTGTAACTGTTTTCTGTCCTGTTTTTGAAGACGTATTTAAACGAATGACACAAAACAAAGTCATTTTTTTGAATAAAATTGTTCAAAGAGCTGCAACACTATTGTTAGTGGAGTTAGGAGGATTAAGAATTCTTCCTGAATCTTTATCCGCATATTTCGCTCAATGAATTCTAAAATTAGATTTGTCATAGTCAATCTAGACAACAAGTTAGGGGTACATCACAAACTTTTGTAGCAGCTTGGATTAAACATTGCATTCTATTGTTCCTACTATTTTTTCACAAAAATTTTATTTGCTATCATTTTTAAGCCTAGTACGCAGTTCAAGTGAAAATGAAATTTCTATATAAAAGTGACATTCATTTCACAACGATGAAATTCATAACGAGAGCTGAGTACCCAAAATGTGAGAGTGAAATATGAACCGGTTCAAAATTAATATCATTGCATGATTTTCATTTCCTAACGTAAGACAACTAGGAAAAAATAAAAGAGGAAAAGTGTGACATTTGTCAATAAATAAAAATAAAAATTTTTATAATTGAATAAAAAAGCCTAAAGAATTGTTTTGGATCTTACGCTTATTTATTTTTGAATATAAAGTGTTACTGAAAAGCCAAAAACCAAACTATTGAATTAAAATAGTCTTCTCAAGCATTTCAAGATTCTGTTAAACTATCAGTTAAATCAAATTATTTTTTTTCATTCAAAGTGAGTATTAAAAATTTGGAAACTAAGGACTAAAAATTCACGTGGAGAATTAATTATGGTTTCATTATGATTATTCACGTGAATTTTTTTATTTTTCATTTCACACAGAGGTGAGTACTAGGCTTTAGAAGTAAAGCCTAGTACTCATGAAAATAAATGCGGTTCAAATTCACGTGAACATTCATACGTATAATTTATACCATAATTTATTCTCCACGTGAATTTTTAGTCCTCAGTTTTCTAATATTTGATACTCACTTTGAATGAAAAAAATATTGATTTTTATGACTGTCAAATTGAAAGAATTTTTAATTAAAAAAAAAACGAAAGCTGTATTAATTCCAAAGATTGTTGATTTTGGCCTGTCGGTATAGCACTAGCGATTCAAAAATAAGTTGTTGTCAGAACCAAAAATAATTCCTTCGGCTTTTTATTCATTTATTTTAAATTTTATTATCACCAAAATAAATTAATAGACAAATGTCACACTTTTCCACACTTTAATTTGTTTTTCCTAGTTGGCGATTCCAAAATAAATTATTGTACTCACCTCTCGTTTTGAATTCCATCGCAGTTAAATAAGTGTCACTTTTATATAGAAATTTCATTTACACTCGAGCTGAGTACTAGGCTTTAAGTAGTAAACGAGCTGTTGACATACCTGTAAGCTAAAAAGTGATTGCCTAAACGGATGACGTTGCTATGTCGTACCAGGAAAAGATCGACTTATTTTTAAACAGTTCAAAAACCAATTGAGTTGTTAGTGGAGGCATGTACTCAGATATACCTAATTTGATTTCTACTTTCGTGTTCCAGGCGGAATGTTTGGCGATAAAGGATGTCTTATCTTGGCTTAAAGCAAACCTCAAATCGACTTCAGATAACTGCATCTTCTCAGATAGCCACACTGTTAAAACTCTTGACTCTGTCCCTAATTACTCTTATTTAGCCCTAACCTGTCTTACGCAGAAGTTCATTATTTATCCTTTGTAGGGACATTCAAGGAAATCTTAAAGCTATGGAAGTCACCAAATCTGGAACGACAAAACCTATTTTATCAGACAAGGTTATGAACAAAACTATGGTCTTGATTGATTTTAAATATTTGTATATTTTAATTAATATAAAATCTTTAATTAGTTAAACCGACCAAATCTTTCCTTTAATGGGATATTTAGCCTTAAAAAGGCATTTATGACTGTTTCTTTTTATTCACATTAGCGTTGACAGTCGATTTTTTGTTTGCTTATTTTTTGTAATCATAAAGTGCGATGTGGAAAACAAAAGCCCAATAAATTAGTGCTAAATTGATAATTCATTGGTCACAATAAAGAAACAAATCCCAAGGATATTTTTAAAAAGCATTTAAATTTAAAGCGAGCTAGTTAGCTTAATTCGAGTGAATGAGTACAAAAATTAATGAAGTACTCTGAATGTGAATGACAAAATTACATTAAAAGCAATATTAGTTAAATCGGTTTAATTCAGTTTTTAATAGACTGAATAAATCGGCCCTGTTAGTTTTTTTTTCTAGCAGCCAAATAAACTTTAAACTCATTAGTTAAACGTAGTTGTATAAATCGCCCGCCCATCTCAAACATTCTACGGATTTAGTATTTTAAAATAATAAATTAATATTTACCCCGAGGGTAAGTAGCGAGCGAGCTTCAAGCTAGCTTGGCCCCTTTGTATACCTGCGTTGACTTGAAATGAGCTTCAACCGACTCGATTCCACTTCAGGAGCGGAGTCGAGTCGAAATTGTTGATAAAAAACCTGAGTCGAAGACTCGGTCTTAAGGATGTGCTCACCACACTGTTTTTGCACATGTGCGAGTAAAATTATTTATTTGTTTTGATAGCTATGTGAAGCATGTACTAAAATTCATTGAATTTGAACTGTTTTTGTGTAAAATAAATATATTGTTGCCATTCAATTAAATGTAATCTCAACACCATATCAACTCAACTTCAAATGGGGCTCTCAACTCACGTGACGAAACACCTGGGTCGAAAATCCGACTCTAATCCAACTCGAACTCTCGATTCTGTTTGTAAACGGAGTAATTATGCCCGAATTTTGACTATACTCTGTTCAACAAAAATAGTCAGTACAGTGTACAGGCCGTATGGGAGAGCTTTTTGCAATACACTGGTGCCTGTTGCTAAATTCCCACTGAAAAAACCACAGGTTTCATACAAATTGTTTTTGTAATCTTGTTAAAACTCGCGTATATTCCACCATGACATACCTACTACACATCCAAGTGCACACAGCACACTGCTGCTTCTGCTTTGCTTGTACGTCATCAATGCAATCAACCCTCGTTTTGGCGACTTTTAAAATAAACACATCATTGAATCAGAGTTACAACTGCTGCGTTTATACATATCTCTGAGGCTTTTTCTTTGGATTTTGGTAAGGAGCTTTGTGAATTTATGTTTTTTTAAAGCTTTTGAAAACATATAATTTGTTGTAATTTAGTATGCTTACTACGGCAACCATGTAAGAGCTTTAAAACAGTACGAACTTATTGGTATCTATTACAGTCAAAGTTAGAGGCAAGCGTCCTATCTTCCCTGTACTGACTATTTTTGTTGGACAGAGTATAACTACATGCTTTCAGTAATAGTCTAAGAGCTGGCTACAAAAAAAGTGAGTCATCGGTACACGATTGATTTTTAATGGAGAGAATGATTTAGTGTAGCTGAGCACAAATATGCACGTCTGCCAGCGCGATTCAGAGGCTTAATGGGGAGGGAGGGGTTTCAAAGTTGTCAAATTTTGGTGAAAAAAAAAATTACAAGGTACATGGATTCTGATAACGCAAATGTGTTGTGTCCATCGTCAATAAACGTGAAACAAAATGGCAGACGGTTTGGGAGAGGCTAAGTTGCCGGCAGACGACGTTAAAGTTGTCAAATTTTGGTAAGAAAAAAAAATTATCATAAGGTACATGGATACCGATTTTTGTATTTTAATACTTATGTATATAGAGAGCTAAGTCCAAAATGGCAGACAAAAAAGTAGAGGCTAACACCGCGGCAGACGTGTTTGAAAAGTGCACTGTTGAACCAGAAAAATTGCATTATTTCTGCCCCAAAAAATCCAAACCAATATTTTGAAATGCAATTATCTTTATTTTAGCATGAACAGTATAGTCGCAAAAGTTCATTGCCAAATCGCACAACCGCCTATAACAGTTTTTCACCTATAACTCCGAAACGGTAAGTGCTATCGAAAATCATTTCATGCAAAACTTGTAGACCATGCTGCCCGCCAAAAAAAAAGTTACGAACATTTTTTTCCTACGACTTACCGTTAAGAAGATATTGGCATTTAAAAAAATGTATAATATCGAAAAAGGTATTTATTTACGTATAACTCCTAAACGGTTCATATTTCCGAAGACATATGAATATAAAATTTGTACATTGACTGATCCCCTACCAGACAACATTATTATTTTTTTCTTAAAAACAAACATTTTAAAGATATAATTAATATAAAAAATTTAAAAAGGTCTAAATTTCTGTTTTTTTTTCCTTTTTACTCTGAAATGTCAAAGATTTACAAAAAAAACTTACGCTTAATTTATACATCGTAATATTCAGTACAAAAATATTATGACGGGTTTTTCCATAAGAATCATCAGTCGCAATATATTACTGTTTTAATAGCGTTAAATGTCGAAAATAAAGGTTTTTCGCATATACGTTACATCTTTTAAATGGTAAATTTTTAAATTAAATATATTTTTCCGAAATTTAGATGAACAAAATTTAATTATTAATAGATTTATTATTCACAAAATTGTTGTTATTTATTTATCGTATTTAGCCAACAATATACTATAAGTAATATTTGCTAATCAGCTTCAGTATCGGAACCTGATGACTCATCATACTCTAGGTCTTCACTAACCCAAAACGAATCTTCCTCCGAATCGATTTCTTCACCTTTGCCTGAATTGTTTATAAATATACGCTGTATCAAAAAAGTACCCGTACAGCCTCAACTTTTTTTTTGTTTGCTAAAATATTATTTAAAGCACTACTTACATTTGAGGGAATATGACTATAAATGATAGAAATAGTTTTAATTAAACAAAAAAAATTAAAAACACATTTTTATTCCGAAAAAATGAAACCAAAATTCATTGAATCCAACCCCTTTAAAATTTCTGGACAAAAAATTCTCCGTACATCAGTAGAATTTACGTACAGGGTGATTCACTTAAAGGTCTAACAAAAAGTTAGAGCACGTAGTTTGCGGTCGAAACACTCAAAAACTTGTTCATGATAAAATAAAGATAATTGCATTTCAAAATATTGGTTTAGACTTTTTGGGGCAGAAATAATATAATTTTTCTGGTTCAACAGTGCACTTTTCAAACACGTCTGCCGCGGTGATAGCCTCTACTTTTTCGTCTGCCATTTTGGATTTAGCTCTCTATATACATAAGTATTAAAATACAAAAATCGGTATCCATGTACCTGATGATTTTTTTTTTACCAACATTTGACAACTTTAACGACGTCTGCCGGCAACTTACCCCTCCCAAACAGTCTGCCAGTTTGTTTCACGTTTATTGAAGATGGACACATGACATTTTCGTTATCAGAATCCATGTACCTTATAATTTTTTTTCACCAAAATTTGACAACTTTGAGCCCCCGCCCACCCCATTAAGCTTCTGAATCGCGCTGGCAGACGTGCATATTTGTGCTCAGCTACTCTAAATCATTCTCTCCAGTTAAAATCAATCGTGTACCGATGACTCACTTTTTTTTGTAGTCAGCTCTCCGTCTATAAGTTTTTACCCAACTTACTTGAAATTTTCGTTTGAATTGCTCTGCAGCTTGCTGTTCCTCTGGGCTGAATTGATTATTCCTGTGTAAAACTCCAATTTTTATAACAATTTTAATAATATTTTTAATTAATTTTTCAGCATCCTTTTTGTTTCCGGTCTGAAATTCAAAAATAAAAATTATAATATATTTATTGCCTTCTAAAGATTTTGTAAATATTTTTTTGATTTACATGCATCTTGCAAAGCTTGTAGAGATTGTCTAGAAGTGATGCCGTCGTTCCGTCGATAAAGGCCTTTGCTATGTTTTTTGTTGCCATACGAGATAGGATTTTTTTCTGAGCCCGCAGGCCAATATCTCTGGATTTGAAATTATTTTCCGTCATAACTGCAAATATAAGACTTATAAATTAAAATGAAACCAAAAATACATATTATATTGCGGATAAAATTTTAAAACAAGCCATAACAAAATATGGATGATAATAAAACTACTAATTTCAAACTCTGAATGGCGCGTTGTTTATAACAAAAAATCATCTGAAATGGCAAACAATATCAAAAAAGTAAAATATAAGAACCCAAACAAAGAAAAGCAAAGTAAAACATAACGCTCATTTATATAAAAATTAGTACCTTCTAAGTTCCAGTAATCCACACTCCATAGCAGGAAATATTGCCTTAAACTACTCGCAGACATGTTTAATTGTTAATCGAGCTTAAAAACAAATAGCGAAGTAGAAGAGAAGAAATGTTTGTTATTGGAGTATACTTTCTTCTTTGGATAAAGGAAAGAATGGGCAAATTCCTAAACGCAAAACTTGCGCGAATTATGCTAAGCAAATAGTTCCTAAATGCAAACATTAAAATCCCTGCAAAGTAACGGCGTATACAGGGGGGGGGGGTCACGGGGTCATGTATCCCCCCCACCCCCGAGAACTCAAGATTATTTTGTTGACCTGAAATAATTATTTATAAACCACATAGAAAAAAAAAGAAAGTTGGTTACTTAGAAAGCTAGTAGGATTTTCGATTGTTAATTTAGAATTCAATTGAGAATTTGAATGTTGGTAACTTGAATTCATTAAGAAATTTTATTTTCATGGCAATGGAATACCTACGTTACTTTGTAGTCAATCGATGATCAAAGTGCGGAGTTGTTACCAAATTTTCACTCAGTAAAGTAAAAACTAATAGGATTTTCAAAAAAAGAACATTTTTTTTTTCTGAAAATAAAATCTTTTAACACATTATAGAACACATACAGAAATTGTTTTGTTTGATTTCTGTATGACAGATTATTTTTAAAAGCAAAAAAAGTGATAACTTTCGATTTATAGTTATTCTAACCAAAATATATGAATGTTAACGATAAAAGTCATAAATATATAAAACTATGATGAAAACCTATTATGAAAGGATTTTGTTTGCACTTATTCAACATTTACGATCGAACAATATTGTTATTGATTTGGATGTGGATTACTTTTTCAAAGTAACCTATGAATCCCATAATGCAAAAGCCAATAGCTATAGCAATAGCCGTTTGACCAGTCGGATGGAATTATTGACGAAAAGCGACTAGGCTCGTAGAATTTAACAACTTTGTCCATTATTTTTTATCAGAAAGGGTTACTGGTAAGAAATATAAAAAGATTAGGTATATTTGATGTACATATTTATTTTGGAAGGTGCCTTTCACTTTTCCATCGGTGGCAGTCTTAGAGACATACATTTTTTTTTTCAAATCAGAGGCATATCAAAATCACTCGTGAACTTTGTTCACACTTTTCTTGAAACGCAACGGAAACGAATTTTTGTATTCAATTATAATTTAAGAGCAATTTACACAAGTGGTCATTTTTGAAAATCAGAGCTATTGTTTTCTTTTTCAGTAATGAATATTTATATCTATTTACTAAAATTAAGAAACAGAAAACAGTGCACAGTACCTATGATATTTTACTAATTTTTCCTGCAACTTCAATTCGCTGAAATAAAAACTTTGATAGGATTAAAATAAATTCTGAATAAAATTCAAAACAAATGATCAAGCGAATCCAAAAATTTTTTTCCTCAATATTTTGACAGCTAGCTAAACTGATTTTTTTTTTTGTCAGGCAAATGGAGATTGTTGTATGCTGTTGCTGAGGCCCTCCGACGAAACGAAGAGCGCGTTCACTGGTCCAGCTAATAAAGGTTCGTTCGACTCAGTTGTTTATTTTAATTTTCTTTGGAACCAAAAATGAGGTAACTTTGCAAATACCAAAAATGTGTTTTCGTCTTAAATTTATTAATTTTTTTGTATAGGTAGCTCATTTCATTTTGAATTGGCTTTGGCAGTTTGAAATATATATTTTCAACGAAATTGCCTAACTTGGCGTAGTGAAAATGTAGTATTACATTCGTAGTCTGCTATTTCACGCCGACTTTTGATTCTTAACTGTCCTGAAATTAAATGAGTTAAGGTACGATATATTTTCCAGGATATGAACGATTTTTAATTATTTTAACTTATTTTTAACAAAAGTAATGTATTTTAGGGTTTCCCATTAAGGGCGGGTCGATTTTGAAATTGAATAAAACAAGTTATCAAAAGGGTTTTATCTTTATTTGATTTATATATAGTAATATAACGTCCTTCAAATGGCCGCCCCGGCTTCGCTGGGTGTGGCGCGTGAATTTGACCGATGGCATCGATTATGTTGTCTTTGAGGGTCGAGGTGGTTTGCAGCTTATTCGCATGGCCCTGCGACTTAAGAAAACCCCACAAGAAAAAGTCCAAAGGGGTCAAATCACACGATCTTGGTGGCCAATTCACGTCGCCTCGGCGCAAGATAACCATGCCATGAAACAGCTCGTGCAGAATATCGACTGTGTCATAAGCTGTGTGGCACGTAGCGCCATCCTTTCGAAACCATATATCTTCAGTGTCCATATCATCCAATTTAGGCCACAAGAAGTTTGTGACCATCGACCTGGCCAGCATCATTTTCGAAGAAGTACGGACCGATGACGACTCCAGGCATCCAGCCCAACATCCTCACAAAACATTAACTTTATTTGGATGCATTGGCAAATCCGGCCATTTTGCTTTTTCACGTACCCATTCATCCAAAGATGGGCCTCATCACTAAAGATGATTTTTCGACCAAAATTGGGATAAACTTCTAACTGCTCTAAAACATCATTTGCACGTGTTGCTCGACGCTGTAACTCACCATGATGATTTTTTTGTAGTAACTGATTAAAAGACGATATTTTGACCGAAAGTAATGTCGAATTCCTTACAACCAAAAAAATTCGAATTTTTCTGAACAAATCGAATTTTTTCTAAACAAAATCGATTTTAATGCTGTCAAACAAATCTTGCGTTTTTAGCTAGATTTCACATCAAATCGCACACACACTATCAAGATTTGACATTTCTCATGTATCAAGATGGAATTAAATGTTCTCATTACAATTTTGTGACGAAGTTAAAAAAGAAAACAAATGTTTAAGTGTTCTTAATTGTTTAATATTTCAGTGAATGATGAAAAAAAGTAAAGATAAGAAACAAAAAATCCCATTAAAATAACATACAATTCGCGAGGAAAAGACGTTGCAAAATTATTTTTCTTCGTCCCCTAGTGAAATATTGAGAATAGATCCTCGCTGCTGTGTGTGGATTAATTTTGGATTGTAATTTTTTTACTTGATTACGCGCACAATTGTTTTTCAATTATCAGACGAAATATATTTGCTTTTAAATTATCAAAACAACGCGAAAATAAAATACACTTTAATATTTGCTTAGCGCGCACTACTTCTTAGTTTTGGTGCGACAACAAAATTCCTGTCAAATTGCACTCACACACTCACAAAAAAAAATTTTTTTAATGAAATCGACTGCAAATGGTTGTAAGGAATTCGACATAAAAGAAACAATATGGCCGCCACGAGCTGTCAAAATCAACCCGTCCCTATTGGAAAACCGTTTAGTATAGTTAATTAAGATTTTTTCTTTTATATAGCTACGCACAGTAAAATATGAAAAACAAAATATTAGGCACTTGACTTTTAACAAATATTAGTTTGTGTTATTTTTGTTTGGCATGACCCCCCCCCCAAGAACTAAAGCTGTATACGCCCCTGCTGCAAAGCAGATTGTCCCAAAACGCAGTCGACTTTTTTACTTGCGCAAATGTAAAAGCAATGTAAAAAATATCTTGCGCACTTCACTTGCATTTGAATTTGTTTGGCGTTAGTTGTGTCTGGAATTTTGCTACACTTAATTTATTTGTTTTTTGAAGAAAAGTAATTTATATTTATAAAAATAACTATTTTATGACTAATTTTAAAAGTATGGAAAACTGAAGGCTAAAAAAGCGTCGGGGGTCTAGTTCTTAAGGAAATATAAAACAATAAAACAAAGGAATGGGGAAACTGGAGGAGGTGCAACAAGATGGGAGTACCTACTATGACTTGTTTGTTTCATGAAGTGTAGATATGGAACAAAGCAACATCAACTCAGTAAAATCTTTATTAAAATAATTTTTGTTTAGGGGTCCTTAATTCATTCCAGCAAAAATCAACAAACAACGCAAATGTCCGTTCCGAAACGTCGTTAACATGCTATGCAAACAAGCTTTTAACATTTCAACTTGTTACGTTTAGGAATTTGGCCGATGTTTTTACACTTGCAAAACAATTTACAAAAACGCTAGGTGAAAAATAACTTTTACCTTTTTATATTTCAAATCGTATGTTACCAGATAAAATTATCAAAAATATAATGATAATGATCGCTATAACTGGCCCCTTACACAGAATTTTCTTCGAAAATGGATTCTGTTGTAATTTCATTCGAGACCCATATATTAAGTTTGTGACTACGATCGAATTCATGATAGCTCTGAAATTCAAAAACTAAAACGTCGCATCGCACATTACCAAATCAAATGTTATAATTTTGGATTACTTACTGTTCTAACAATAAAAACTCTGACTCGCGATTACAAACTCACAAAACTTTTTAGTTCAAACTTTGAGTAACAATGATTATTTTCATACCACATAAAATGTCATCGTTTCCGTTTTAAAAATGCATACAAAATGCATATAACAAAAAAAGAAGAATGGTCAGTGTCACAGTGTATGTACATACAGAGATAGCAAAACTATATACAGACATACATACAAAGTGTATGTACATATGTACGTAGATAAAAAAAAAAATATTTTGAATTTATTTTCTTTTGAATAGGAAATGGAAATGGAATAGGAAAACTATACCATGGAATAAAAATGGTCCAGACTCAAATGGAGCACTAAGTAAATGCCTTTAGCTTGAGTCCAGAAAATTGTTATTTCATGTTGTAGATTTCCTAAATATAACTAAATATAATATACTAAAAACTATTTTTTCTTTATAAATAAGGGGGTAAATGTTTACATTTCAATTTGGATATTCTTAGGGCCAGTTTCACAGTGAACACTTACCGGAAAAAGTTGCACTTAAGTTTTGCATAGTGGTCCTTTTGGTAATTTTTGCAGTCTGAGTTAGTGACACTTAAATGCCCAACACGGGATACTTAAGTGCAACTTATTCAGGTAAGTGTGCACTTCGAAAATTGGCATTTTATATCCTTTATTTCGCACTTAATTGCCACTACTGTTACTGTGAAACTGGCCTCAAATAGCAAAGCATTTTACGTTTTCTTTGAAAGGCTTTTTTAAGATTTTAAAATAATAAATATAAAGATAAATATCCGCAGAAATTGTGCAAGAGGGGGTTTCCCCTCTTTTTCATGGTTATTAAAAACGACCAGAAACTATTAAAAGTTTAATTCACTTCACATGAAACACATATACAGGATTTCTCAATAGTAATCGATAATTGCTATTTAAAACAAAATCAAAAATCTTACTTGACCCAATTATGTAATTAATTGTATATTCAGTTGTCATTATTCAGGAAACTGATTCGGCGAGGTACTGAAAAAAAATCATCCAAAACTTTTGGCACCATTTTTAAACCATTCACCGTTTCTTCACATATTTTCGACTTAATGTTTTTTGATACGGCACAGTTTGTTTCTGTTGTCGCAAGCAAAATTAATAGAACTTGAAGTTTGTGATAAACACTTGGAAACCAGTCTTCATTCAGTTATTTTATTTCAATGCACAAACGTGTGTTTCATAGCTCATAATGTTTTTGTACTTGAAAGTTGGTCCTCAGTGTACTAGATATTCCAATGGTTAGAACAAATAGGTTAGAACTTAGTACCACAAACCACAAACCCCCTACCTATACACGGACCTGTAAACAGTCCTATATGTTTCAGTTTTATTTAGCTATAAGTATTTGTTTATTTCATTTGGTGTCCATATTAAGTTTTAGTACTGTTTAGAATCATTGAGTTAAATATAAATCGTGTATGTAATCTAGTTTGAACTCACGTACACCACACCATTCATAGCTACCTGCCACACTGAAAGTGCAGACTAAAATCTCGACTAGCGAATGAATCAGGGTTACAATTGCCACATTCATGGAAACCGTGATGACATTTTCTTTGGCTTTTGCCAAGAAGCTTTCAGGATTTGTTTTTTTTTTTTTTTGTAGCATTCATGTTTTTCTACTCATGACATATTTTGGAAGACTGGTATAAACTTTATTAGGTCAACAAAACGAACACATTTTCCACAACAGTGCATTTATTATGGATCATACTTTTTGTGATGCAAAGAAGGTTGCTTCTATTTGCACAGAATTTTGATAAACTTAATACAATTAAATCTTAAATCTAAAACAATCTGGAACGTTAAATTAAGTTAAATTAAAAGGAAAGAAGTTGAATTCTAAGGATTTGGTCAAAACAGATTATGATTGGAATCGAAGAGCATGTTTGATGGACGATTTTTAAAGGTTTGAATCAAAAATTGATGAGTTGATTTTTTTTCGGAACACTCGAGATTCGTTTGCTTTTATTTTGTAAGGCCAAATCTCAAATCTGATAAATCTCCGTTGGACGCCTTCAATACGCTGAATATGGACCTGATGGTATGTTGACCACAATTGGGATTCATATTCTAGGATAGGTGTAACAAACGTGACACACAAAGATTTGGTGAGCTAGTTTTACTGTACCTACTATACTTCGGATTTTTTAGTCTAGATTTTAGAGTATATAGGTAATTCGCAATTAATAGGCTTCTACTATACTTTTAATTTGGATACGCGAATTGACAGATAAGAGTAGTTTCTAGACATTAACTTTTTTAAATTCTATAAATTTAAAACTGAAATTTGTTTATGACCTTGTATTGTAGGCTTTTATAAAAGTAGTCTTATAAACGTCTTACGATACGAGGTCATACAAAAATTCATGTAGCTAAATTCAACTTCGAATACACAAGTTTGGCGGATCATAATGGGAATGGGTACTTTATAACTATAACTAAAGACACACAGTCATGCATACATTATGTATACATAATATATGGACAGCACATTTAAAACATACTGTAATTATTTTTTTAGTGAAATCCTGAAGTACATAATAATCTTCACTTCCTCAGTTTTGGCAACCCGAATTTATGGGCTTCATTTAAAGAATTCTGTAAATAGTATCACCTACCCACTTAAATTTTAATGACTAATATCGTTATCGAGACTCATGATAAGAAATGAAATATTTGGCTTAGTAGACGACAACACTAAACGAAAACTATAAACAAGTTGCTTTAAGAAAATTAAAATTCTCATCCAAACTTTGTCTCCGTATATGCATTAGAAGTTCATTACACTTCCTGTCTGCCCATGTATGTTAAACTTAAACGTTGAAATAGAAAAATATGGATTGTCCAGTGGAGAACATCTAAAAGAAATTAATAAAAAATGATTTCTAAGTTAAACGAGACCAACACCTTGAAAACTTAAGTATATTATTGATTTTTCCTAACAACAGGCTTTACATTTTTGTCCAAAACAAATTCCTTAAAGGACCTGTCCTTCCTATGTACGTATTTGACAAAAACTTTTATTTTTTCTTCAACTTACTGCCGTCAATGTTAAAATATTATTTCGCAGAATGTCCTTTTACTATATTAACACATTCTTATAAAAGGAAGTAACTTTATAAAAAACGCTCCTGGATAAATAAATAAAATAATTTGATTTCACACTTCATACGAAAATAAACCACACTCAGGAAACACAAAAATACAACTTTTTTAATTTTATTCCGTCACTCGATGTTCCTTATGTATTTGTTTTTTTTTTTTTTTGACACAAGTGATACCAATTTTAAATAAATGTGATTAGCCCCAGCTTGCATTATCTCCCTGTCCCGATCTACATTAACCGATTTTTCCAGTGCCGATTTTTTGTTGGTGTTGTAAACGTGTAAAACTGAATGGTACAATCGTCATGGAAGAGGTCGGCTGAACCGCACAATCTCACATAATTACAACAAAAACAAATAATCGGCACTGGACAAATCGTTCAATGTAGCTCGAGACAAATCTTCTCTCCATGACAGGCCGACTCCACAGGCCATACATACTCCGTTTACCAACAGAATGGATAGCTCGAGTTGGATTAGGGTCGGATTTTTGGCGCAGGTGTTTCGTCACGTGAGTTGAGAGCCCCATTTGAAGTTGAGTTGATATGGTGTTGAGATTCCATTTAATGGAATGGCAACAGTATATTTATTTTACACAAAAACAGTTCAAATTTAATGAATTTTAGTACATACTTCACATAGCTATCAAAACAAATAAATAATTTTACTCGCACATGTGCCAAAACACTGTGGTGAACACATCCTCAAGACCGACTCTTCGACCCAGGTTTTTTATCAACAATTTCGACTCGACTCCGCTCCTGAAGTGGAATCGAGTCGGTTGAAGCTCATTTCAAGTCAACGCAGGTATACAAAGGAGCCAAGCGAGCTTGAAGCTCGCTCGAATACCTCATGTAAACGGGGTAGATGCAAGGTATATATATTACAGGTAATTAGGCTTATTCTGCCATATCTGTTATTCTGCTATGAATTTTCTATTATGATGCATAACAGATCTGCACCATAAAAGATTTGTATAATTGGTATTCAAGAGTTCGATCTTTTATAAAAGTCTGTTATGGAACTTCGAAAAAGAAACATTTATACGAACAGACCATGAATGAAAGAATACAAGATTACGACACTTCGGATTTTTCGCTTTGTTATTGTAATTTTCAACACGCTTCGTGACATTTTTCGGTAATATTTTTTGTGTTTTTAGAATGAAAAACTATATTAAACATATAATAATTTGCGAACAAAAAATCATCTCTGTACAAATTTTCTTGGCTGTCACATCTCTTGTTACGTTTTGTATCCAAAAACGTAGGAAGTGTCGTAATCTTGTATTCTTTTATTCATGCGAACAGACCTAGAACCTGCTGTCAGCTGTAGTAAACAAAAAAAAAATCGACACTGACGTGTGACCAAAATAAAATTAACCCGTGCAATGCTCATGTTTTGTTTCGCGTAGATAAATTATTGTTATATTTTATTTGTCTATAACTCGCAACCATTCCTGTGTGCACCTTTCGACAGGAATGGAAGGGACCTACAATTGTATGTCGAATCCGAACGGCTAGACGAGAAGCACTTATTCGTGACAAGTGATACTCTTGGAGGATTTGTCAATTCCTCGCAAGAGGCAGTAGCCCTGAAAAAAAACTTTTTTAGTTTTTAGGTGGACGTGGCTGGGAAGCGATCCCAGACCTCCAGCGTGACAGTCGAACGCACTAACCATTACGCTACGGGCTACTACTTATTTTTTTTTTTTTTTTTGATAAGTTAAAGTTAAAAAAGTGTCTTATTCTTTGCCCCAGGCAGCTAGGTATTTCATTAGATCGGTTAATCCATCGAATTCTGTTTGACTCTTTGGCGCATCGGCTTTAGTCAGCCTCGGCAGTCCAGAGCTTCCAAACGCCATAACAGAATGCTCCTGTTCCTAGAAACGCGTCCAAAGAGCCCCAACCGAAGGCGCGCAGAGCTAGGGCTGAGCCAGCGTCCATCAGAATCATCGTTTCTCTTCCACCCTTGGCAATGAAAGCAGCTTCGTCCCTCTTGGCTCGACCTAAAGTTCAGGAGAATCCAAAGAATGCAGCTACGCCACCGACAAGGACCAACAAAACTCCTCCTCGATAGCGATGTTTTCTTCATTCTTCTTCAGCTGCGGCACTCTGTGCCGACCGGCAAAATAAAGCGACTACTTTTTACGTTCCATCCATCAACTGTGTTCTATGCTTTCGTGTATAAAAATAATTGAGTTAGAAATTACTCAGACCGCTTTCACACAAAGAAACTGAGTTGTCAGAAACTAGCTAGTTTGTTTGCGAGAAGGGTGCGAGGGGAGATTTTTTCCTTGTGTGAAAGGGGTCTTGTGTTTGTAATTATGCATTTAAATATTATTTTGTTATATCTGTCTCTTTTGAAGAACAATTCATTAAAGAAATAAAAGTTTTTACTTCAGGTATTGAAATCTTTTATGATAAAAGTCAAACAAATCTGTCTTTTATTCTGTTATGGTTTATAACAGATTTCATAACAGAATCCGAACTGCAGACTACCAATTAATAAAAGAATAAACGGATTTTTGACAGTTCGAACATTTGTATGGAAATTGATAGAAGAATAACAGAATAAAAGATTGCGCCGAATAGGCCTGAATATCACTAGCGTTTTCATTTTTGTTCAGTTCTGCGCATCATTTGTCATAATGGAAGAAAAATGGCTGATTTCAGTGCGGTTTTGTGTTCTGTCATTCTGTCTCGTGTGTGTTCATTACCCTTCAAGCAAAATCACGGACCCGAATATCTCGGTTCACTTTGGAATCACTTAAAAATAAATCGGGTGGCACAACGGCTCATGAAGAACCAGGGCCTAGTGACTAACAACTCGCAACCATTCCTGTGTGCGCCTTTCGACAGGAATGGAAGGGACCTACAATTTTATGCCGAATCCGAACGGCTAGACGAGAAGCACTTATTCGTGACAAGTGATACTCTTGGAGGATTTGTCAATTCCTCGCAAGAGGCAGTAGCCCTGAAAAAAAACTTTTTAGTTTTTTAGGTGGATGAGGCTGGGAAGCGATCCCAGACCTCCAGCGTGACAGTCGAACGCACTAACCATTACGCTACGGGCTACTACTTTGGAATCACTTGGGAATCCAAAAAAACTGAGTGTCTCACACACATTAACAAATTTTCTGTGTACGCATGTAAAAAGAAGAACAAGAATCAAGAGAATTTTTGTATGCACGAAGAAGTAGAGTAGGTACAGTCATTTTGTTTTAATTTCCACCACCTTTTTTTTAGTTCAGTTTTGTAGGTAGCGTGGCGAAGACCATTGCTTTTTTATCTTCTTTTCTTGTAAAAACTTAAAGAAATTTCCAATCAAAAATACAAGTTTACTGTTTATTATATGTATATGTTTAGTTGTGGAAATATATAATGTATGTTTTAGAAGCCTGCCGAGATGAGAGTGGGAATATGGTAGTAGACACACAGTCAGTGCTGAGGATCTGGAAAGAACACTTCTCTAGACTGCTTAATGGCGAAGACAGCCAAGATGCCGCTAAAAGGTACAACGCTCCATTCAACTTGGACGATGATGGCCAAGAGTTCCGTCCACCCGACCTTACCGAAGTGCGTCTGGCGATATACAAACTTAAGTCGTACAAGGCTGCTGGTGCGGAAGGCTTACAAGCCGAACTATTTAAATCAGCGGGAGATGAATTGGCTAGGAGCATACACCAGCTCATCTGCAAAATTTGGTCGGAGGAAAGTATGCCAGATGAATGGAACCTCGGTATAGTGTGCCCTATCCATAAAAAGGGAGATGTTCTGAAATGTACCAACTATAGAGGAATTAGTCTCCTAAACGTCGCTTATAAAATCTTGTCGGCCATCCTGTGTGACCGCTTAAAACCTTTTGTCAACGATCTGATCGGCCCCTATCAGTGCGGTTTTAGGCCAGGCAAGTCAACCGTCGATCAAATGTTCACACTCCGACATATTTTAGAAAAATCCCGGGAATCCCAGATCGATATACACCACCTTTTTATCGATTTTAAAGTCGCGTATGATAGCGTGAAAAGGAACGAATTATACAGAGCCATGTCGAGTCTCGGCATCCCTGCCAAACTCGTCCGCCTGTGCAGGATGACGATAGAGAAATCTCGCTGCTCCGTCAAAATTGGTAAGTACACCACCAATTCCTTTGATGTTGAGAAAGGATTGAGGCAAGGCGACGCGTTATCATGCAACCTATTCAACATCGTTCTTGAAGCCATTGTACGCAACGCACATGTCAACACCAGCGGTACAATCTATCAAAAGTCCGTTCAATTGCATGCATATGCGGATGACATAGACATTGTCGGCAGAACGAAGCGAGCTGTGGCAGGGGCATTTGCGAGCATTGAATCGGAGGCAGCTAGAATGGGATTGGCGGTTAATGAGGACAAGACCAAGTATATGCTGTCATCGAGAGAGGAATCTCAACATCGTCGACTCGGGCAAAATATCACGATGGACAGATATAACTTCGAAGTTGTCAAGGACTTTGTCTACCTGGGCTCCACTATTGCATCGCAGAATGACATCAGTGCAGAGATCAAGCGAAGCATTACTCTTGCCAACCGCTGTTTCTTCGGTCTAAGAAGGCATTTAAGTAGTAAAGCCCTCTCTCAGAGAACCAAGGAGACTTTATACAAGACCCTAATCATCCCGGTCCTGCTTTATGGGTCAGAAGCATGGACACTGAAAGATTCGGATAAAAATCTGCTGGGTGCTTTGAGAGGAAGATTCCTCGTGTGATTTTCGGTCCGGTGTGTATCGAAGGAGTATGGAGGAGAAGATTCAACGACGAGCTATACGTGCTATACAGCGACGTTGACCTGGTCAAAAAGTTGAAAATACAGCGGCTGAGATGGCTGGGGTACGTGGAGCGTATGCCCGACGAGTCTTCGAATCCAACCCCAATGGAGTACGCAGCAGAGGAAGAACCCGTAACAGGTGGTGCAATCAAGTGAATGACGACATCAAAGCACTCTGTGTGCGCAACTGGAAGCGGCTAGCTAGGGACACAGCTGGCTGGAGGGGCTTGTTAGTTGAGGCCGAAGCCCATCCTGGGCTTTGAGCGCCATCAAAAGTAAGTAAGTCTCTGTACTGGCCTCCCCGAAACAATCTAAAATACAATTATTAAAGGAAATAATATTGGACGTTATACTCTAGTAATTAAAGAAGTACTTGCCTGTGAAGCGACACGTGTTAAGGTTAGACCGCATACAACTGCAGCGGAACTACACTTCACGACGCGGCAAAATATTATTTGTATGAAATTGTATGAGCTATATCGGACTAAGCGGCAACTGAATTTCATACAATTTCATACAAATTATTTTGAATCGCAGTTCCGCTGCAGTGCAGTTCCACCTAGTGCGGTCTAACCTTTAGTCCAATAAATGTGATTTTCATTCCGCTGTAGAATACCTCATTTTTTTTTAATTCAAGCGATGTTGTTTTTGCGCAGATTGTTTTCATTTTAATTGTAATCGATTTTTTAACAAAGAAAATTTTTTCAATGAAATATTGTTTTGAAAATAAAACAAGTGTTTTTTTGTATGTATTCAAAAAATCTTATATATTTCTTTTTTGTGAGCCCTATCTAAAGTTCAATAAATCCAATTGCCAAGATAAAGATTTTTGGCTTAGGCATGAAGATATCTTCTCCTGTAGTAGATATATAGGAATTTAAATCCCAAGTGCCGGGTTCAAGTGTAGTGTAGAGTGTTGATCTTATAAGGAGTTACACGAGCCACTTGGCGTGGGCGTTGCTTTAATACCTAGTATTCGACCAAGTAACAGCTGAGTCGACTCTACAAACGAGCCAATCTTCAGAAGAGCCTTCAGAAATTTCATATTCTGTATTAGATGTCACATGCTTTGCAAAAAGGCTTCCAGCTAAATGGTAACCGAGTTTGATTTAGTTCAGAGCATTCTATTTTACAAGCTTAATTGATTTTATAATTTACTTAAAGTTTTCGAAATTTATATTCTGGCTGAACGCTTTAATTTCGTCCAATTAATTCAATAATAATAAATTATTTTGCACTTTAAAGCACCATTCATAGACAACAAACTAAATTCAAGAAAAACCCACATTCTACCAGCGAAAGGATATTTAACTCAAAACAGTAAACAAAACGTATTGAGCTAAAACAAGTCTTTTACTTTTTTATTTTAATTTATTTATTTATTATTAACCACACGTTAATTTTCTAGAGTAAATCAAATCTTAATCCTAAAATACAAAGATAACAAAGATCCAACTTTTCAATTGTTTGTATTTTCATCTTCTGGCATAATTTAATTGCAGATGCCACTATCTGTGGTCTTTTGTACTCCTGTAGAAGAACTACCAGATACTTTTCCTGATGTCTTCTATTTGCTTCCCATTTTCTGGTATGTTATTTCTTTTAATGAGAACGCATAATTGCATGTTTTTGGTCAATGCGGACATGGATATAAAATGTCTCCTCCTGTACGCGTTTGTCAAGTGTTACTGGAAGAAGACATATGTACGTTGTTATCTAAGAATAAATGAGTACAAAATTAGCCGAGTTTTTGCATGTTCTCATTAATTACTCACGTTTCAATTTCAACGAGTATTCTTATTTGTTTTTACAAAATTGAGTAATTAATGAGTATGAAAATAACTCGACTAACATGTATCTCTGAACTTACTTTCAAGTAAAGGGGTTTCTTAAATGTATATGTTCGTTCTGACGATTGGACATAACTTATATGACTCCGTAATACACTTTGATTGGTGCAACTTTTTTCACAAACATTGCTCATATGCATCTTTCCTTCTTCATTTAACGGAGGAAATGTTTTTGTAGGCTATGCTTGTTTTTCAACCATGATCCACATTTTTCACATTGAATTTCTGGCTGTTTAACTCAATTATATTATTGTGTTCAAGTTGATATTTTTCAAATATGGCTCTTCCACGAATAACTTTGGCACATTGTGTCTATTTAAAAATGGGTGCATAACGTATTTTCACTTGGAAATCTGAATTGAAAATTTAACAAAGTATAAATAGAATATTGTATGTTCTAGGGCAGCAGTGGTACAGAAATAATAATTGCCATAATGACTTACACTTTTGGACAAAAATCTCAAGGAAACTTTCGCTCCTCTATTGAAGCATGAATAACTTTGTGCTGCTCCCAGGTTTTGCTTGATGAAACGATTAGCACAATATTCATATTGAAGTGGGTTCTTCTCATCGGATTGATGTATTATGAGCATGTGATTCTTTAAGCACTATTCATCGGCAAAAACTTTATTGTTACTTTGGCATCTGTAAAAAAGAATCATAATCAAACTTAGAAAATCAAAATACAACTTGTAACGCATCAATGGACACACTAAAGTATTCCGGATCCAGATGCTTGTTCATATCATCATATTATTTGGCACGTAGGTACATTGTATTTAAATTCTTTTTCAAGAGTTCTTGTTCGAAGAGACAGGCAACTTTCGCTGGTATACAGAAGCTCTTCCGCATTGGGTTTGATGTCAACATCTTCATGCTGTAAGATATTATTGAAAAGATGTCTAAAATACATTTTGTTGAATGTTACCTTTTATATTTTCTTGTGTCTTCAATTGTTTCAACGACGATTCCATTGTCGACTAAAAATTCAGATTCTTCTGGTTTTTCTTCTGAATTATAAAAACATTCCAGTGTTTTTTTTTATCTACGAATAATAGAAAGCTATTCAAACATGAACATCGATTTGTTTTCACCACATTTACTTAGAAAAAATATTACAACACAGGTAAACAAATTTGCTTCTTTTTATGATTATAACTTTTCTAACTATTAATTATTAAGAATTTAAATTTTAATTGTTTTTTTACGCAACAAATTCTACGAATAAAAAAAAAAAAAAAAAAAAAAAAAATGTCAAGAGTTACACCATGTTTTCCGCTTTGCACCGCCGGCCGCTCGTGTCGTTTTTAATTAAAGCTGGAACCAACGTGAAGTTGGGGGCTAGCAGGCCATGTTATTCCTATGTCTATGTTTAAATGGTATGTAACCCCCGTTCACACGATGAAACTAATTATAAGAAGTTTGTGAGATGTCTTTTCTTTTATTTTTTTTTTTTAAATCTGTTATAGCTTTCATACAAAAGAACAAAATTTCCAGAGATTTTTGTTTGGTTGCTTGTAGTCTATATAGTCCGATAAATCAGAGCAAAACTATATATATATAGTCTATATAGTCCGATAAATCAGAGCAAAACATTTAAGGCTCTCCCAAACCAATGCGAAACATTCGTTGCGGCAAAGAAACATTCATATGTTTCTCCGCCGCGTTGTTGTGGGCACTCTCATATATCACCATGTAAATAAATTTTGACATGCGAGTGTTTCTTTGTCGCAACGATAGTTTCGCATTGGTTTGGGAGAGCCTTTACAGCGATTTTTTTCTTGTGTTCATAATGTTGTCGTCGTTATTTAACACTACTTGACGCGACACGTTTAACCAAAACTAAACTCAGTTTTGGGTATCCGTGTTTGGATACAATGGCCATGAACGATGGCAGAATTATGAACCAATACAGGTTCAGAAATCCATGTCATTCCAACGGCATATCAAGGAAAATAAACAAGTTTGATCATGAGATTTCAACAGAAATAGGTGGAAAAACGAGCAAGATCTCGTTGTTGTTGTCTAACCGTTTTAATGAGGAATTGAACCGAGACTTCAAGTTGTTGTCTTTAAATACAGAGCATTTTTGAAGGTGTGTGTGTGATACTCCATTTGCCAATAGGCTTGTGCCATCAACTGAGCGCTCCGAGCGCTCAAGGATTTTTTAAGTGAGACAAATAATCTCAACTGAGCAGTGAGATTTTTTGCGGAGATTTCTGATCCAAAAATTTCTTGGATTCACTATTCAGTTTTTTTTCTCAGTTAAAACAGCTGTTGGTTTGTCATCCAAGTTATAACTTTTTGTGGGTGTGCAAATAAGAAAGTGGTAAATAAATACAAAACAAAGACGGAATGTTGGTGAAAACTCAAACTTATTGAATAATCTATAATCATTTTCAATAATTTCATTAAGTTTTTTGCTATAAATATTTAAAGAAAAGTTGAAATCTTATTTCCAAACTTTTATGAGAATAATAACACATGTTTTTTTTTAAGAGAGCGGAGAATGTTGTCCCACCAAATGATTCTGCCTCCGTTAATCTGACATTGAGCGCTCAATGAGCGCTCAGTTTGTGGTACACGCCAAATGATCCGAGAAGGGCCGACAAAGGTGTTCCAGTGAAATTTTACATGGGCATCACTTTTATATGTCAGACAGTTGTCAGTTAAGTAGATTTTTTGATAAGCTGCATTGTTAATGAATTTGATCATCCTATACGTCCTTAAATTGATAAAATTATTTAAATAATTAAAAAAAGAGCCAAGTTCTTAATTTAAACTCATTAAAAAACCTGACAACATTTTTGAAATACCCAAGAACTTTTTGTAATGCACAATAATATTTATCTGTATTCAAAAGCTAATTTATTTCCTTGTTGTTTCCAGAGAACTCTATTTTATATCGGTTACAACTAACAAGTAAATAGTTAATTAATTCGATTGCGGCTAAAAAGAATGAATCAATCTTGTAACAACAGTGTAGACACCATCGGACCAAATATGTGCAACAATGGGAACTCAAACTCACTCAAGAACCGAATATGCCGTGACTTTGTTCGTGGTATATGTCGCCGAATACATTGTCGATATCCTCATGTTGTGTCACCCGATCTGGTAGTTTTTTGTCACGACTACCAGAATTCAACATGCACCAGAGCCAATTGCAAATTCTTGCATTACACCATCCAGGAACAGGAGTATTACAAGGTCAATGGGGAGTTTCCACCAGAGCAGTCCGAAGATAACCAATTACCTTGCAACGAGTACGCAATGTATGGGCGATGTCGCCACAAGGATTGCTACATGGTAGACAACGTACAACCAACTCCGTCGATGAGGGGAGTTGAACGAATGGAGCGCCAACCAGTATCCTCTTGGAATCACACAGAATATAGAGATGTGATAGGTCGCCCAGGAGGTCTAACTAATGGCTACGGAGTAAGTTGTGATGATTTTCCATCCTTGAAACGCTCTGCAAATGTCGATTCTCTCGAGAATTCAGCAGCATACAAAAGATTTCGGGAAGATATCGAACGTATTGACATAGTTGCTTTAGTTCGGCGCTTTGAAGAAGAGCATGTTATGTTAAGGAGGCGAGTGGAAGCAAATGAAATAAAAATTGCCGAACTTCGAGCTTCAAATGAGTACTTGTTGGCACAGAATGCCCAACTCCGGCTCACTAATGTCCAATGCTCGGCTGTTGTCAATCCAGTTACTATGACCCAAACAACTTCACAACAACAAACACAATTAATCGGTGGAGTTTCGATTGCTCCCGTTCAGGTGCAAGCTACACCCATCGTGAGCATTGCAACTCCACAGACACAAATTATAACATCTAGTGGCACTCCACTTGCGATCGCTGCTAACACTTCACAGGGACAGCAGTTGGCTATATCACAGCAGAATATAACATCGCTATCCAATACTACTCAGCAACTAGCCCCGACCCATGCCCAACAAATTCTGGGCACATCTCAAATAACTTTAACGCCAGCCATGGCCCAAGGGTTGACTATAAACACCTCGCAAGCTCTTGCAATGTCGAATGCTTCCCAGCCAATCATTTCTTACCCTATTATGACACACAGCATACTGCCGCACTAAAAAATACACTTTTGGTTGCATTATAAATTTAGTGAAGAAAATTAATTTTTCAAATATTTCAATATCTGATGAGGCCAATGATTTTGAAATAATTTTTTAATTAATAACTGTGTTTGGAATACACAATCATAATTATATACACACAACAAATATCCATAGTAAATATTATGTCAGAAAACATAATTATTGAGAATTATATTAATAACCACATAGATAAAGAACAAATAAAGTAAAATGTACCTTTAACAAAACTCCCTATTTATGATGTTTCAAGAAGTTTCAAAGAACAAGTATCAAAAAACACGTACAAAAGTAAATGTAGGACAACATAGTCGAAAGCTCTCGGAACTCACTCATATCCGGGTTGTCGTTTTACTAAAACGCCACAATCATTTAAGCTTCAGTTGGCGTCTCAGTCAAACTACAAGACGACCGGAGAATTTTTCTATATCCCTAAGACCAAACAGCAAAATGTTAAAAACAAATATTTATATCGAGTTTTGAAAATAATCCTTTTATTTATTAATAGCATCATTAGGAGATCCTGTATTTGGCGCCAGTTATAGCTTTCATTGAAAACCATCATTGAAAATTTTGTCTTTCAATTTTGTATGCACTTAAACAAATAAAACTGATGGCGTTTTGGTACCAAAATGATGGTTGTCAGTTATATAATTTTTTTAGTGAAAAAAATATTTAGTTTTCTTTACAACTTTCATATAAAATCATTTATTGTTTTCCAATGATGAAAATCGTTTTCAATGAACAGCTGATATTTTGTTCCCAAAACTGGAACACATTCGTTCCAATGAAATGTGTTCCTTTCTCTTCCTGTTCTCGTCTGTCAGTTTTTCGTTCAATGATCGACTTTAACCTTAAAGTTGATTTTTGTATAGGGAATGGAATTTAAAATGAAATAAAATTTCAATTTTAATAATTTACCTCATTAAAAATAACAAAAGGTTGTTGCTGGAGGTTTGACATTTAATTACTTATAGAATTTTAATGATTGCTATAACCGGCTGTAATTAAAAAATTCCAGTTTTCACCTGGTTCAACTTTTACTGATGGTTTTTAATTATCGTTATAACTGGCCCCTTATTTTTAATGATGCAAAATGTGTCAGTAATTTTTTTACTGATGAGTGGAACAGTAAAAAAAATGGAACATAGAAAACTGAAACGAAATGTTCCATTTTTTGGGTTTTGACAATCAGCTGTTCAGTAAAACGAATTTCCATCAGTAAAATAAACAAATGCTTTTTTTACAAAAATTATTCATCCTTGGGATTATTTTTTGGCAGAAAAAAATATTTTTATTGATTTGCCATCGATTCGTACCATTTTAATGTTTCAATTCTTTTTTTAACACAGCAAATTATCCAAAAGAAAATTTTTACTGATGGTTTTTACTTATCGCTATAACTGGCGCCTAACTGGCACCTAAGGCGCCAGTTATAGCGATAATTAAAAACCATCAGTAAAAGTCGAAACAGGTAAAAACTGGAATTTTTTACGTACGGGCGGTTATAGCAATCAGTAAAATTATATCAGTAAATTAATGTCAAACCGACAGCCGCAATCTTTTATTTATTTTTAATGATGCAATATGCTTCAGTAATTTTTTTACTGATGAATGGAACAGTAAAAAATGGAACATAGAAAACTGAAACGAAATGTTCCATTTTTTGGGTTTTGACAATCAGCTGTTCAGTAAAACGAATTTCCATCATTAAAATAAATAAATGCTTTTTTTACAAAAATTATTCATCCTTGGGATTATTTTTTGGCAGAAAAAAATATTTTTATTAATTTGCCATCGATTCGTACCATTTTAATGTTTCAATTCTTTTTTTAACACAGCAAATTATCCAAAAGAATCTTTTTATTGATAGTTTTTAATTATCGCTATAACTGGCGCCATAGCTATAACCGACTTGTCAGAAAATATTCTACTGTTTCACTGATTTGTGTTTCAATAATGGTTTTCAATGAAAGCTATAACTGGCGCCTTTGCTATAATAGTTAATTTGTCGATTTGAAAGCCTATTTTCATCAAAGACCGTTTTGGTGTAATTTGGTAAGGCTCCAGTTATAGCTTTAATTGAAAACCATCATTGAAACACAAATCAGTGAAACAGTGGAATATTTTCTGACAAGTCGGTTATAGCCATCATGAAATTTTCTTTCATTGAAAATTCCATTCCCCATACATAAAACAACTTTGAGGTTAGAGTCGATCATTGAACGAAAAACTGACAGACGAGAACAAGAAGAGAAAGGAACACATTTCATTGGAACGAATGTGTTCCACTTTTGGGAACAAGATATCAGCTGTTCATTGAAAACGATTTTCATCATTGAGAAACTAAAAGTGATTTTATAAGAAAGTGTTAAAGCAAACTAAACATTTTTGTTGGCTAAACAAAATATATAACTAACAACCATCATTTTGGTACCAAACTCCATCAGTTTTATTTGTTTAAGTGCATCAAAATTGAAAGACAAAATTTTCAATGATGGTTTTCAATAAAAGTTATAACTGGCGCCTAATACAATAAACTTTAATCCGAAGTTGATTTATAAAATCTAATGTTAAAAGGTTGTTAGAAAGGTTGATGACATGTGAAGTTGCGTCAGATCTTACGTCAGTTGTTCTGTTTTTTTGTTGATTTGTTTGTTGGCCAACTAAAGAAGCGCAACCAGGGAAAAAATATAAAAACCGTGAAATGTTCAGTTATTGATAAATTTAGTGCTGACAAACTAGTTTTTGATTAAAACTTTGAAGTGATTTAAAAGTGGCCACATTTTCTTTAATTTGAGCCCAAAAACATCTCTGCCAACTTAGTAGCTTTCCAGCTGCAGCTCTTTTAAATTTAGGAAATTTATAAAATCAATTAGTATAATTAACGATATAATAACTGATCTAGGCCGGTATTCACCGAGCGCTCATAAACTGCTCTTAACGTTTTCAGCTTCATAACTTAAAAATTAGTTTTGCTATTCACGAACCACTTATAAGTTTTTTCCTATGTTCTTTCAGATTCAGAGGTTTAGGCTTCAGTTATAGCTTTAAGTTCAATTATAGCTTTCATTCACAAATCAGTGAAATGGTGGAATATTTTCTGACAAGTCGATTATAGCTATCATAAAATTTTCTTTCATTGAAAATTCCATTCCCCATACAAAAACAACGTTGAGGTTAAAGTCGATCATTGAACGAAAAACTGACAGACGAGAACAGGAAGAGAAAGGAACACATTTCATTGGAACGAATGTGTTCCACTTTTGGGAACAAAATATCAGCTGTTCATTGAAAACGATTTCATCATTGAAAAACTAAAAGTGATTTAATTAGAAAGTGTTAAACCAAACTTAACATTTTATTGACTAAAAAAATATATAACTCACAACATTCATTTTCGTACCAAAATGCCATCAGTTTTATTTGTTTAAGTGCATCAAAATTGAAAGACAAAATGTTCAATGATGGTTTTCAATGAAAGCTATAACTGGCGCCTTAGTTAATAGTCTAGGAAAATTAGATAAAAAATGTCCTTACTTCGAAAAAATTCCGACAAAAGCTGCATTTTAGTGGAGTTTCATTTTTACTACTTTACACTTTTTAAAAAATACCCTTAATTTGGAAAGGAGCAAACAAATTTAGAGGGAAGGGAGGGAAAATTCAGTTGTATTCCAAATTATTTGAAAACTATAATTTCTTTTGAAAAAAGTTTTTTTCGTACAATTGATAGATTTGGAGAAAAACCGTCGAAAGCATTGGGGTGAAGTACATTTTGTCAAATATATGTAATAAAATTATATTTTTGGGTGGGGAAATTTTTGTGTGTTTTGTTATATTTGGAGAAAAATGTTTTCTATTAAAAAAACAAATTTTAATATTCACTATTATTGCTTATGAGGCTCTTAAGTTGTGAGCATGTAAGCTGGATCAAAAGAATAAAAACCTTTTATGCTACCCAAAGTCTTTATTCACCCGTTAAGGTGGGAGAGTCAATTTTCTGAAAAATTGACTAAGGGGCCAGTTATAGCGATAATTAAAAACCATCAGTAAAAGTTGAACCAGGTGAAAACTGGAATTTTTTAATTACAGCCGGTTATAGCAATCATTAAAATTCTATAAGTAATTAAATGTCAAACCTCCAGCAACAACCTTTTATTATTTTTAATGAGGTAAATTGCTTCAGTAATTTTTTTACTGATGAATGGAACAGTAAAAAAATGGAACATAGAAAACTGAAACGAAATGTTCCATTTTTTGGGGTTTGAGAATCAGCTGTTCAGTAAAACGAATTTCCATCAGTAAAATAAATAAATGCTTTTTTTACAAAAATTATTCATCCTTGGGATTATTTTTTGGCAGAAAAAAATATTTTTATTGATTTGCCATCGATTCGTACCATTTTAATGTTTCAATTCTTTTTTTAACACAGCAAATTATCCAAAAGAAAATTTTTACTGATGGTTTTTAATTATCGCTATAACTGGCGCCTAATAATCAAAAACAAAAGTATTAAGAAATATCGTTCAGAAAGTTATTTGAATGAATGCTTTTTGAAAAATTATGTTTCAAACTAAAGTTTTGAAAAAAATGTTTAGATTATTTTTCAAAATTTGGTCTTAAGCTAATTATTCAAATTAAAGAACAAGTGACAAAAACTATCAGCAAATCCGTTGGTTGGGGCAATTTGTATGGGATTTTCCACTATGATTGATTATGTGATCCGTTTTTTAGGGGTTCGAAGCAAGTTTCCGATTAAGATGGAATTCGTGATAGGGCTGAATGCTTTTAATTTTGAAGGTTTTGAATGAACAACAACCACTTGTTTTGTTTACCACCAAGTATTTCATTAGGCTGGAATTATTGCAATTTCATGGCTGCCACACCAATCATCAGATTCTTTTAGCGGTGCTTAGTCTGTAGTTCCAATTTTAATTTATAAATTATTTTGCCGTCACCTGGATTTGAACCTAGACCAAGCTACCTCAGAGGCCGTTGCACTACGCATTGCACTACCGAGGTCACCTGATCGTGCCCATCCAAATGAAGGTTTTTTCATTTACAATTGCATTTGGACAACTAGCATTTTTACAAGCCAGACACAAGTTAGATGTTATTCATTCGGCTTCTTTCTTTTTCTCCTCTCCGTTATCACCACAACAATTCGTTGCATATGATATAAGGAGGGCGATTGTATGAAAGATTTGACACTGGTCAAGAATTAAATTTCATTCGAAGGTGTTTTCTCGTGATAACACTTACAGTTAGGCTACATAGCTTTTGCTTTGTCATATTAACATTTCCGTTTTGCTTTTAATTTTACTCAGACTATTTTTAAGAACTCGGAAATAAAATCAATTGATTTTTCAAAAAATCACTGATGAAAGATAATATTTTTAAGATTATTTAAACTTTTTTTTTTATTCCTCAAGCACAAAGTTTCATCTGATAAATTTAAACTGACCCAATCTGCCTGCGCCTTTTAAAATGGATTAATTTAAGCACCATGATCTAAATAACTTCGAAAGCCAAATAAATTTTGTTGCATTGCATTTTTTATTTTTGCAAACTAAATAAAAAATGTTCGTGATGTTAAATCCTAACTTGACCGTATCTACAATTTTTTTTAAAACAAAATTTACAGTGGAATAGGTTAGAAAAATTGAAAATGATTTTTGAAGGGAAGAAATAGGGATTTGTTTCTGATTTTGTAACGTATTTTATTTACAAAAATTACTTGTGACATAACATCGAACACAGACAAAATATATGTATATGTTTTTAATTTAAACTAACGAATTTTTAAAGGACTAAATAAGATAGTCTCTGCTTACAGATTCCCTTACAATTTTCTTTGTGAATATATTTTTGGGGTGTTTGGTATGATACATGATAACTCGATTGATCGAATTGCTTAAAATTTGGTACAAATATGTATTCAATTGAAAATAATAAAATGTTTGAAATATTTTAATACATATTTAAATGCCTTTAACTTAAAAATACATTAATGGAGTTGTCATGTTTATACCAAACACCAGAATTGTATTGCTATGTTTGTTTTAATCATCTTTAGAATTTAGATGTGTAGCTTACAGTCCATTAGGCACGTACCACCGCCTCACCTAACATCTCTGTTATCAAAAATTCAGAAAACTAACGTATTTTCTATAAATCCATTTTTTTTTTTTATTTATGTTTAAATTTTATTTTATCCCCAGTTTAAAAATAATTATTTTCAAAGTAAAACAATTTTTCATTGGAAGCTCCATTATTATCGATTAATCGGGATTTCGAAATTGCTTGGTGAAGTATTGCGGTATTTTGAACATATTAAAGCAAATAATAATAAATATGGAATTTATTTTTAACACCAAGAAATCAAGAGTACCATCAGTTTGGACTATACGGCTGAATTAGGTTTTCAGAAAACTTTTTTATGTTATCGCCACCTCGCACTTCTTTTTCTAAGAGCGGTAATTTTATAACATGGAAATCCTCATATAGATCAGCTATCTGATCTAGGTATTTTTCTTGAATCTGAACAACAAAAAAAAATTAAAACATTATTTGAAATTATTTTGTATGTTCATAAATCCAAATTACCTTATACCTGGAAGCACACATCGAACAGGGTTGTTGGTCTATTTTTTTAAATAACAATTGATTAACAATTATGTTGTGAGTATCGATACCACATTTTGTCAGCTCTTGTACAAGCCTCTCAGTTTCATATAGCGAAAGAAATTCTGCAATGCATACGCACACAAATGTTGTTTGATCCTGAAAATAAAGCGTTAATACAACTGTATCGTATGCATCAACATCAATGTCTATGACTTGTATCTTACTGGATTTCTAAACTGTTCGTTTACTTGTCGAATTATGCTAAGCATCTCATCTAGTTTTACTGTCAAAGCATCTGCACTAAAGTCTTGTAACCCAAGTAGTGATCCAAATTGAGAGATAAATGGGGAAATTTTTGATTTTAGTCGCATTAGTTTTCCTAATCCTTTTTCAACAACCTGTGAATAACTTATTCGTAAGTTTTATTTCTTTTGTACATTTTTATTGTTTTATTTACCTGTGGAAATGACAGCAATCGCAAAGTGTGACCAGTTGGAGCAGTATCAAAAATTACAGCCGAGAAGTTCATTGCCTTAACCAACCTTTTAGAAAGATACAATTATAAATAAATCACCCTTATTACAGTTGTCGTGTCACTAAAACGACACGTCCCTGGAGGCGGCAATTGATATTTAATTAATAATGATATGTTTGGAGATTAGAGAGAATGTCGAAGATTTGGGTTTAATTAAACGCCATCTGTCGCCTCTAGAGCCTTGTCGTTTAACTGTCGTTTTAGTGAAACGACAATCGTAATAGAGGTGAATATTTAAACAAAATCTTTTGATTTTTAATACTTGTTTACTTATAGTTTTGAATATTTTTATTAATTAATACTGAAACAGCGTTTTGCTTTAATTTTTTAGAAGGAATACACAGCCAAAAAAGAATTTTTGCAGGTAGTTTATCATTTCCGTTGCAGGATTTGTAATGTATGGGGAATATTTTACTCATAAAGAAAAGATAGATTTGTGTAAGGAAACATAGGAACATACCAGATATTAGACTTGTTTTACCAAATATGCTTGACTTTTGTCCCCATGACCAATTCAGTCTACTTACTTCATTACTTCTGCATAGCTCATAGCTTCATCTATACCAGGCAGAGCTCCAATAAACTCATGCAGTACACTTTTGCTCAACTTAAGAGCATCATTTTCTCCTTCAAAATATTCATCGGGAAGTTCATTAAGGCCGACATTGGGATCAATTTCCATTGCATACAAGTTGTTAAATCCATTAACCTAAAATAAGAACTTTGTACATATCGATATACGCCAAACAGAATAATTGAAGTTTACCTTTGTTGGAACTTTCGTGAATTTTTGATCAAATGCATCTGAAATATTATGTGCTGGGTCAGTTGAAATTATCAATACTGATTCCCGAACTTTGGAAAGCTGAACAGCTAGACTACAGCTAAAACATCCAGTACCATAATTTATTATTTGTTGGCCATTTCTAGTAAAACAAAATATTTTAATTTTTTTACCTGCATGTTGTTTTGCCAACACCACCCTTTCCACCGACAAATATCCATTTGAGGGAAGATTGTTCAATAATATTTTTTAAACTTGCTTCCAAGGGTTCAAAATCGCCACTCATGCTTTTAATATTATTTAATTACTAAACAGCAAACAAAAATAACAAAAATTATTAAATAAATACAATTTTGTTCACTAAATGCAAATTCAGAATTCACACACTGTCGATTCTGACGGAGGCACAGGACAGAAGTGAAGAAACGAGAAAAACACCCTTTTCGAAAATATAGATATAAAATACTGTTTGATTTGTAATGTTCTAGGTTTGTTTCCGAACTTTTTGCATTTAAAGTGTGAAACACATTTTTATCATACATGAGTGACAATAGTGATGGACGTCAATTTATCAATTTGGTTGGCTGTCAGCCAAAGGAGAATTAACATTCTTAGGGCCACCGCCCACTAGTCATCTTTGTTGCCGGCAACTTTAAGTTGCCGGGAGTTGCCGGCAACACAGAGCAACTAAAGTTGCTCGCCACCGCCCACTAGGCAACTTCCGAGCAACTTTTTGTTGTTGTTTCGTACTTGTGGTTATGACTTGTCATCATTTTTTTTTCATTCGGTGACGTCTGGCTTGTCAAAAAATAATTTAATTTGTATTTATTTTATCTATTATTTTATTGAATATATTTTGTCACTATTTTTTATCATTTAACAAAGCTAAGCACTTTTGTTGTAAACATTCGTGTAATATAAATTTAGTTGTTTTTCTCGAATAATAAATACAAATATGTTAATAATATAAATCAAATTCATCATAAGCCATACAAGAAACAGGAAGAGAAAACGTCCTGGATTATTTCTTTTGTCGACGAGATGAATCTCCATCAGTAGATGGGGCTAAATCCAGGAGACTTAGGAAAATCCTGTTTCCGACCAAGAACTGAAAAAGAAAAATGCAAGGGCAAACAATGTGGCACATCAATGTTTGTTGGGGATGGTTGCAGTTCTATTTCGGAATACAATCGCAATGGGATGCAAGTGCTCAATCTGGCAACGTTATATTTGGGAGCTCAGAATAAAGTATGAAAGAATGATATCACTTCTCAACGTTCAAGTAGGTATGTAGGTTGTTCTTTCTAGGTGGATGGCATAACCTAGGTGGCTTCAAACACCCGATTCTTAGACGGCCAGAGAGAAGAACCTCTGGGCAGCCACCGCACGGCCAGCTTCTGTCTATGAAGATGTCATTGATAAAATTCTAAAAGACAAAGTATGTTAGTTTACCCTATTAAGTGTTACCTGACTGTTATATCTTTATGTATGTATGTATGAACTATGTACTTAACTTTCTGTCAAATATATTATCTATCTGTTTCCTACCTTCAACAAGTTAACCCGCGTTTCTTTTATATTCCGTTTACAGGTTATGGACCCAGATTTCGTTTTTTTTAATAAATTTTTAACAAAAGAATTAAGTATAAAGTAATTTTAATAATTTCGATTAATTAAAGTTAAAAAAAAAAAAAATTATGAGCGGTTTAACAATCGAAAAATTACTCGGTCGCGATAATTATCCTACATGGAAAATTGCTGCCCAGGCATTCCTCGATTTGGATGATTTGTGGACGACCACGATCGAGTATGAGGTGGATAAAATTGGTGAGCCCAAAGTAGCCATCGATGTGAACAAGGATCGTAAGGCTAAAAGCAATCTTACGCTTGTCATCGATCCAGTGTGCTACGTTCACATTCAGGGTGCAAGGACTGCGAAACAGTTGTGGCAAGGCCTAGCAGATGCATATGAGGACAACGGATTAACACGTCGTGTCGGTCTTCTGCGCAAGCTAATCACAACTTCACTATCAAATTGTGGCTCTATGGACAGATTCGTTAAGGAAATTATGGGAACTGCCCAATCGCTTGGTGGCATTGGTTTTCCGATAGACGAAGAGTGGCTCGGAACGTTGCTATTAGCCGGTTTGCCTGAGGATTACAGACCAATGATTATGGCTCTGGAAAATTCTGGCGCGAAAATAACGGGAGGTGCAGTTAAAATTAAATTGCTTCAAGAACTGCGCGATGAAAATTGAACGGCATTTCACACTCGTGTGCGCGAGCGAGACAAAAATATGAACACCGAGAGAAAAGGTCCGAAATGCAGAAAATGCCAGAACTTCGGCCATATTGCTAAAAATTGCCGCTCGAATCGTCATAAAAAAAATCATGTGTTCAGTTGTGTTTTATCCACAATAAGTTCCCAAAACAAAGAAAACTCGTGGTACTTCGACTCAGGTGCCACATCGCACATGAGTTTTGACAAAAACAAGCTAGATCGTCTTTTTTCCGATTCTGGAACAATGGTTGCGGCAAACAAAGGCTAAATGCAGATAAAAGGCTGTGGAACTGCAACACTCAGACCGATCTGCAGTACGTCTACAATTGAAGTCAGTGACGTCAAATTTATTCCTGAATTGTCAGTAAACCTTCTGTCTGTCGGTCGCATAGTGAAGCAAGGACACACAGTGGAATTCACCGAAAAGTCAGTGAAAGTTATCAACGCGAGAAACCAAGTTATCGCAACCGGCACAAACATTGATGATTTATTTGTGTTGGAAACAAAACCATCAAAAGATTTTGCTTTTGCGTGTGGCTCCAAATGCTCAACAATGACAGCTTGGATAAACTAAACACTGGGCTGGCCACTGGAATTGATTTCAGAATCAAAATCGACTGTAAGATTTGTGCTGTCGGGAAGCAAACAAGATTGCGATTCAACAAGTGTGGCAGCAGGGCCAGTCAGCTGCTTGAGGTCGTCCACACCGACATCTGTGGTCCGATGGAAAACACATCGCTTGGTGGAAACAGGTATTTTTTGACCTTTGTAGATGACAAATCGAGAAAAATTTTCGTATATTTTCTCAAAACTAAAATGGACTGGGAAGTACTGTCATGCTTCGAAAATTTTTGTGCGCTCGCTGAAAATCAAAGTGGCCATAAAATTAAAACCATACGGTCTGATAATGGCAAGGAGTTTTTAAACAACAAATTCCAAGACTCACTACGAAAAAGGCATTCAACACCAAACAAGCAATGTGCACACACGGGAACAAAACGGCCTGGCTGAAGGAAAAAATCGGTCGATTGTTTTAAAAGCAAGGTGTATGCTCGCTGATGCCAATTTGCCTAAAAATTTTTTGGGCCGAAGCTGTTGGATACTCGGTGTACCTACTGAACCATTCACCGTCAAAAGGAACAGGTAAGACATCAGTAGAAGCGTGGAGTGCTAAAGTACCTAACTTGGCACCACACATCAAAGTGTTTGGTACTTCGGCGATGGCACATATCCCCAAAGCCAATCGAAGAAGATGGGATTACTGGGTCTTTACGACCCAGTAAAGAATTGTATATTCAAAAGCCGAGATGTTTCTTTCCTGAACGAAGATTCCAGTGGTGCTAAAAATTCAACACCGAATACGTCACAATCAGTTCAACTTGAATTTCTTCAGCACGAGGTTGTTGACAAAAGAGCTGCAGAACCTGTTATGCACAAGATCGATGATAAGAAAGACGTCTCGCAGTTCGAAAGCAGCAGCATTTTTGAAGATGCTATTTCAAACGATGAGTCAGATGTAACAGCCATTTCTGCGCTCCCTAAGCAATCCAACTCTAACCCACTGCAGCAGCAGGTGTTGAGGCGTAGTGAAAGGGAGCGCAAAATACCAGGCAAGTACAATCAATTTGTTTTAGAGAACGATGATTCTTCCACATTTTCTAACCCCCAAAATAGCGAAAATCCAGAGTACGATATGTCACCACAGCAAACGATGCAGAGTTCATTGGACGAAATGGAATCACTTCGTGGTTTCTCAGGACTTGCTGCGTCTCCATCGCACCGGAATCGACCAGACTTGGTTGAGAACCAAAAAGTGTCTAAGCCCAGCGATGTGAGGCGCGTATTACAAGGCAAGTAACCTGAAAATAAAAATCTTATAAAAGTTCCATTTACTGTTCCCAAATTCTTACAGAACGATCCCGAAACTGCTGAAGAAGCAATACTTCAACCAGACGCACATATGTGGCGACTCGCTATGGAGGAAGAAATCCAGTCCTTGAACGACTACGACACCTGGACGTTAGAGGAGTTGCCAAGGAACCGCACAGCAATAAAGTGCAAATGGGTTTTTCGCACTAAGCTTGATGTCACCGGACAAATTGACCGCTATAAGGCGAGGCAGGTTATAAAAGGATACTCACAGCGAAAGGGGGTAGACTACGAGAAAACGTACTCCCCTGTCGTTCGTCATAGTTCGCTGCGTTACCTTTTTGCTCTAGCTGCTGAGCTAGGCCTAGCAATCGAACACATGGACGCGATCACAGCGTTCCTACAAGGACAACAGTCCGAAGAAATTTATATGGAACAACCTCCATTTTACAAGGACAAGAATAAACCTTCAAAGGTTTGTCGCTTAAAGAAAGCTCTTTATGAGCTAAAACAGTCCAGTAGAGTCTGGAATCTAAAATTAGATAACACTCTCAAATCGCTCGGACTACAGAGGTCAAAGTATGACCCTTGCGTGTATTATTCAACAAAGAACCAACATATACTCTTCATTGCAGTCTATGTAGACGATATTTTCTTTTTCTCAAACAATAACAAAGAGCTACAAACTATCAAAGCTGAATTACACAGAGTATTTCAAATGAAAGAACTTGGCCAAGCGACGCATGTACTCGGAATGCGCATAACATACAACCAAGAATCGATTGCTTTGGATCAGGAGCAATACATCGAAAAGATTCTTGACAAGTTCGAAATGAAGAATGCCAATCCAGTCAGAACTCCCATGAACTCCAGCGAGAAATTATCTCTTGAAGATGGTCCGGCCAATGTTGAAGAAGCTGAACAAATGAAGAGCGTTCCATACCAAGAAGCCATCGGCTGTCTAACGTACTTATCGCAATGTACACGCCCAGACATTTGCTTTGCTGTGAACTGTCTCAGCTGCTATAACGCAAACCCTGGACCCCGTCATTGGCATGCCGTGAAGCATTTATTGCGATATCTACGAGGAACATCGTCACTGAAGCTGCGTTTCAAAAGACGTGGATATCATGATGACATCGTTGAATATTGTGATGCTGATTGGGCATCTAACATTGACGACCGTAAATCCACAACTGGATTTGTTCTTATTGCTCAAGGTGGAGCTATATCTTGGTGCTCCAAAAGACAACAAACCGTAGCACTTTCATCGTGTGAGGCTGAACTCATGGCACTTTTGTCTACCGTCCAAGAAGCGCTTTGGTGGATTGGACTCAAAAGCCAACTAAGTGAATGACAGCAGCCCCTTCACATACTGTGCGATAATCAAAGTACAATCGCAATTGCAACAAATGGTGGTTTTCATCCAAGGTCAAAGCATATTGACATTCGTCATCACTTTGTACAAGATACATTCAACCAAGGTAAAATCAAAATCGACAACGTGAGGACCGATCAACAAATTGCTGATGCTTTAACGAAACCTTTGGATAAAATCAAAATTGCATCATTCCGAGACTCAATGGGAATTCGAGCATAACCCTCAGGTTAAGGAGGAGTGTTAGTTTACCCTATTAAGTGTAACCCGACTGTTATATCTTTATGTATTGTCGTTTTCGGTTGGAGGTTCGGAGTTACTCCTTTTTGACTCCGCTTACTCCAAAATAATTCGATTGGCTGTTCCGAGTAACGTTTTCGGAGTATTTTTCTGTTCCGGAATTAATAAAGGAGGCAAATTAATTTTACTCGACTGAAAATGCAAAATAAACGTAAATATCAGACAATTTACTCACACACACATAATTTTTCGCTGATTGGATTTGGAACAACAGAAAATAATTCGATTGGAATCAAAAAGGAGTAGTACTGTTCCGAAAGCCAATCGAAAACGACATATGTATGTATGAACTATGTACTTACCTTTCTCTCAAATAAATTCTCTATCTGTTTCCTACCTTCAACAAGTTAACCCGCGTTTCTTTTATATTCCGTTTACAAAGTCGCACAAGAGGAGACAAAATGCGAGGCTACTTAAACGATACCTGCAAAGACTTGCTTCACCTCCTGCTACAGTTGTCACATGAAAGTGGACCCGTTTGCCGTTCAGAACGCAACACATTCCGTATGTGTTAATTCAAACTGAGAACTTGCCACTTACGTGTATTATCGGTCTCCCTGAACAACTGTCCTCTTACCGAGCATTGTGATTATTCAGACTGTGATGCTCAGCAACCGAACTTTGTTTGTGGATCGGATAATAAATTCTACAGATCAGAGAGTGCCATACGCGCAAAGAAAACTGTGGAAAACATGTTTTGTTGTACCACTTAAGCTTTGTCATTTCATCGTTCCAATTCAAAGGATGTGCTTAAATATGTACAAAGGGTTTCAACCTGTTTGTGGTACATATGGGATGACTTATTCAAATGAATGTTTCCTCAGTATAGAAAATTGCCGACAAACAGCTGCTCCTGTGAAGCACTTTGCTGCTTGTGGAAGACCAGAAGCTCCTTCGACCAATTATCTTTGCCACTTACGTGTTATTATTATTATTATTTTTATCATTAAATGTATGTAAGTTAGAAAAATGATTAGTGTAGATATATAGTTATGTATTTCGACTGTAAAACAAATTCAAATATCTGTGGTTGGTTTTTATTGTAACGACGCGGCGTTTATATTGTATTTGTGAAATATCAATAATAGTATTTATAATACTATTTAATATATATTTTATTTAATGAGTTTATTAACACTACGTGTACCCAAATTGAATTTTCTTTTTATTAATATTATGTGTTTCGTATCAATACTATTATAAGCAAAATAAATTAAAACAAATGTTGAATTTGTGTTTTTTATATATATCGTCCCCCAAATTAGTTGGCTTGGTAAATATTTCGGTGTTTGATGTCATCTCAGTACTGTTTATGTCCGGATATCGAAGAAAAGATTACTTTTTTGAAGACAAACTTTCGTTTTTGCAAATGCATGCTTCTGTTGATCTGAGTTATTATACGGAAGTGTTTATGTTTGCATTCTAGGCAGAGTAATCAAATAGTTTACTTAACATTGCATTGACTTCATGTGGCCTAATTAAATTTGATGTATTTTTCGGGGTCCTTACTAAATTGAACCGATACATACTAACCTAAAAGAAGAAATTATGTACTTTATGTTTGCACGCCAGTATTTATAGACGGATAGCTAGCAATGGATTTAATCACCTTATTTCAATAAGCATTAAATCTTGATCACCAAATAATGTATGGCCCTTAAATACGAAATTCCAGTTTATTCCACGGTTTGGGGGATTAATTAATAATATCCTAATCCACCGCTAGTATGTATATATGGACATACATTTTTCTGTAAACATTTACATTTGGTTCTAAACGATTCAATTAATCCTGCCCCTACCGTAGTTTTATCGTGAGCAGCAAAATAAGACTTTTCTGCAAGATGAATTGAATAAATTGTGAAAAATGTTAGCTTTGGATATTGTATTATTATTATTATCATTTATTAACATGTAATTAAAATTACAGGGTAACATAAAAAAAATAATGGAGCCTAGCAGCGGAGACTATTGGCTCCTTTTTTATAATACAAATTTTATATATTTACATTAAGAATTGAAAGGAATTTATTTATGTTTTCGATATTTGTGAAATTGGGAGTTTTAAGAACTTCATAAATTGATATATCTTGAAAAATAGATTTTATAATAGGTTTTGATAATTGACAATTTTCTAGTAGATGTGTGATATTCAAAGTTGAATTACAGGTGGTGCATATCGGTGGGTTATTTTTGGTAAGTAGGTGTTGGTGAGTTATTGATGTGTGGCCAAGTCTTAAACGAACAAAGTTTGAAATTTTAAGTTTTGATAGGTTTGGATATCGTGGTCGAGTTTTGTCAACGTTTACTTTTTTGTAGTGGTGGTGATAAAGACTCCATTCGTTTTCTTGTCTGATATTAATGCTTTTATGTATATATGCTTTAAGATCGTTTTTGGTAAAAACATTGAATTTGTGTACTGGAGCGTCTTTTGCATAAGATGCGGCTTTGTCGGCTTCCTCATTCCCACGAATATTGACATGACCAGGAGTCCACATAAGTTTCATTTTGTTTGGCATCATAATCATCTTATTTCTTATTGCTGAAACTAGTTCAGTGTTGTTGTTTGGGTTGCTAATTGCCTTGAGAACTGATATACTGTCGGTGCATATAACAAACTTGCCTCTGCAGTTTGTAGCTGTTTTGGTAGCTTGAAGGATAGCAAATGCTTCTGCCGTGAAAATTGACGTGAATTCCGGGAGGGTACCAATGCTTAAAATATAACCATCTTCTAATGTGACGGCAAATGAGGTGTTGTCTTGTGATTTGGACCCGTCTGTGAACATGAATTTCCAGCTTTTATTTTTAAGCTCTGCTGAGATGTTCCAAAATAATGAGCGGTATAGTGAACTGTTGGTATTAGTTTTCTTATAATCAGCTAAACTCAACATAATAGATTCGGGTTTAATATGCCATGGAGGGTAAGATAAGATATAGTTTTGTGTTTTTTTGATTGGGATTTCCATTTGATGTGCTTTATCGAGGATTATGCTTATTGCAGATGGGATACGTTTTTTGCATTTGTGTCCGATTGTTTGGTGGATATCTTTATCAATAACTGAGTTTTTTGAGAAGACTAACTTCGCAATCAGACTTGATGTTATTTCTTCAAAACGTTGCTCGACAGTTGGAAGTCCTGCTTCTGCTAAAATATTTTTGATTGGAGTTGTATTTAGCGCGTGCAAAAGGGGTTGTGACTACCCTTAAGATGATATACACAGCACGAGCGATTAGGTAGATTGGAAGGAATTTAAAAGGAGATACCGATGCACATTGGTTTTGAACTTCTCTAGATCACAATGGGAGGGGAAAATTGAGCTGGGTAGAGCATTCCACATTCGAGTAGTGCGACTAAAGAAAGAATCTCTGTACTTAAACGTACGTCCGAAAATGGGCTCAAGGGTAAACTGAGGGGCATTCCTAGAAGCGCGAGTATTACGGTTGAATTGTTTAAGGGGAGAAATGCATTTGGCTATTTCACTAGAGCATTGTTTATGGAAATAACGGTAAAATAACGAAAGACATGAACCATTTCGAGGGTGCTCAAGAGATGAGAATGTTTCCGTTATAGTTCTTTCACCTATCATTTTAAGAGCTCTCTTTTCAATTCTATCCAATAAACTCAAGTGGGTTATTGTAGCACCTGCCCAAATGTGGGAGTTGTACTCAAGTTTTGGACGAATAAAGGCTTTGTAGATCACAGCCAGATCAGAAGGGGAGAAAAATTTCTTGCATCGACGGAGAAAACCTAAAAACTTAGCAGCATTTTTGGCGATGTCGAATATGTGGTCGTTCCATAAAAGGTGGTTTGTGACACACATACCGAGGTCTGAAAGTTTTTCGGTTTCTTCAATGCAAGTGCCACTAATGGATAGTTGCATGGGGGGTGAGTTTCGTTTTAACGACAGTAGACAGCATTGACTTTTTGAAGCATTAAATTCTACACGATTTTTGATTCCCCATTGGACAATGCTGTCGAGATCAGAATTTAATGAGCTTATCATACGCTGCCGTTCGAATTCCACATCCAAAGGACATGGATGTGAATCTAAGAACGAATATGAAAAGCTGAGGGTACTGTCGTCAGCAAAACAATTTAATGGATTAGAAGTTTCAGATAAAAGATCGTTTATGAATATAAGGAAGAGAGTCGGAGACAGAACGGAGCCCTGGGGCACACCAGCATTTATTTTGTGAATTTCAGACTTGAAACCATCCAATACAACTTGTATTGAACGGTCCGAAAGGTAATTTCTAATCCAACGAAGAAGAGATTCATCGATACCAAATGCACGCATTTTCGATAAGAGAGCTTGATGCCAAACTCTATCAAATGATTTAGAAATACCAAGCGCAATAATCTTACTTTCTCCAAAACGATGTAAATATTTTTGTGCCACTGTTCGGTGAGATATACCATCAGATCACCAGTGGACCTATTGCTACGAAAGCCGTACTGCCGGTCATTAAGAAGCTTTCGTTCTTCGAGATATTTCTTTAGCTGAAAATTAATCAGCGTTTCCATGACCTTGGAAAGAAGGGACGTAAGCGCAATTGGCCGATAGTTGGAGGGGGAAGAAGACACGCCTTTTTTAGGGACAGGCTGGACAAATGCTGTTTTCCATCCACTCGGAAAGAGACCAGTAGAGTAGGACAGATGGAAAAGCTTACGCAGTGGTTTTGCCAGCGTTGAAGAACACCTCTTCAGAACAATGGGAGGGATACTATCCGGGCCAGCGGATTTGTGTATATCGAGATCTTTTAGAACTCTGGCAACTGCACGAGTGCGGAAGAAGATTTGTCCCATCCCACTTTTGTTCAATAAACCACACTAATCATTCTTTTTGTATCATTATGATCAAATCATGGTATATCTCTTAAAACATACCATCTTATTTCTTTCTCGTTCAATATCCAAATTATTTTCGTTACAATTTTTACCTTATTGAACAAAACGATATGAATTTGGTTGTGTTAAAACGAAAATTCTATTTTGTTCAATGTCCTACGAAATCACCATTGTTGCCCTTGATTTGGGTATAATGTATGATGTAATATATGATGAGAACGCAAAATTGAAATGTATCCAAGTTGCAAACATTAGTTGCTGTCATAATTATTGTTTTACAAAATTTTCCGATGAACAGCTTCGACAAATATTCAATGCTTTACCTATTCTTAAACTTATAGAATGTAATAAAAATATTGTGACAATTACGTATAAGTATTCTGAACCATCAGGTCATTTACAAGTGCAAGAAGTGGATGCTGTGCACAGTGGAATACAGAAATACTTTAAGGACTTGGAAGCTTACAGCCTCGATTCTTTAATAAGGATTCTGAAGGGAATTAATTACACCAAAATTAAAATGAGATTGCACAGCTTAAAAAAGATTTTTTTAATTTTAATAAAGCCAGCCTGGGATTTAAAAACGTTCCTTTCAAAGAAAATTGCTAAGGCTTTCAGAAAAACATCACTTCCAAAAATAAATAAGGTAAAATAAACAAAAGTTTTCGATCTGAACTTTAAAAATCGATTTCCCAACAATTTGAAAAATGGACATAGAACAAGTTTATTCCAGGTTTATTTACTCAGGTGACGATTTGTCGCTTACGATTAAACATCGATAAGGGCTGGATAGGAAATATGAAAATTAAAAAAAAAACCTACAGAAAATCTTTCTTTTAAAATGGGTCTATCTTTGTCTTCAATTTTTCCATGAGCAGACTTTGGTAGTTCGTCCATTGATGAAATGCTTCCCAACATTTTAGACCCACCAACGATAATTGCGCAAGATGGAGATCGACAATTTTTCTTCGTTATCATCACCTTCATCGTCTTCTTCGTTGTCGTGCTGGTGTGATTTAATTGTATTTTCGATTATTTTCTGCTCCTGGAAATCAATGCACTTTGTCGATATTGCTTTAAAATGAAGGTATGTTATCTTTCTTCTTTATTGGCTTCGTGGTGTGTTTTAAATGATCTGGTAGATCTGGAAAATGGAAACAAATTATTGAATTTTCAACAACCACTTGAGTGGGCTACCACCATTGTATTTTGGCTGGAACTATTGCAATTTCATGGCTGCCACACCAATCATCAGATTCCTTTCAGTGGTGCTTAGTCTTTATGTTCAATTTTAATTTTTATAAATTAGTGCCGTCAATTGGAATCGGACCTAGACCAGCTACCTCTGAGGCCTATGCACTACGTATTGCGCCACCGAGGTCACCTGATCATGCCCATCCAATGTAAGGTTTTGTCTTTATAAATTGCATATTGAGACAACTAGCATTTTTACTAGCCGCACACATGTTGGTTGTTGATCATTTGGGTTCTTGCTCTTCTCTCCGTACACTGTTTACAAACCAACAATTCGTTGGACAATTGTAAGGTGGGAGATCGTATAAAAGATTTGACACTGGTCAAGAATTGATTTAATTAAATTGGGTTTTTTGTGTGATAACACACTCCAAGTTAGGCTGCATAGCTTTCGCTCCGTAATTTATATTATTGAGTGTTTGATTTTCAACAACCACTTGAGTGGGCTACCATTATTGTATTTTGGCTGGAATTATTGCAATTTCATGGCTGCCACACCAATCATCAGATTCCTTTCAGTGGTGCTTAGTGTTTATGTTCAATTTTAATTTTTATAAATTAGTGCCGTCAATTGGAATCGAACCTAGACCAGCTACCTCTGAGGCCTTTGCACTACGCATTGCGCCACCGAGGTCACCTGATCATGTCCATCCAATGTAAGTTTTGTCTTTATAAATTGCATATTGAGACAACTAGCATTTTTACTAGCCGCACACAAGTTGGTTGTTGATCATTCGGGTTTTTTCTCTTTTCTCCGTACACTGTTTACAAACCAACAATTCGTTGGACAATTGTAAGGTGGGAGATCGTATGAAAGATTTGACACTGGTCAAGAATTGATTTAATTAAATTGGGGTTTTTGTGTGATAACACACTCGAAGTTAGGCTGCATAGCTTTCGCTCCGTAATTTATATTATTGAATGTTTGAATTTTCAACAACCACTTGAGTGGGCTACCACCATTGTATTTTGGCTGGAATTATTGCAATTTCATGGCTGCCACACCAATCATCAGATTCCTTTCAGTGGTGCTTAGTCTTTATGTTCAATTTTAATTTTTATAAATTAGTGCCGTCAATTGGAATCGGACCTAGACCAGCTAACTCTGAGGCCTATGCACTACGCATTGCGCCACCGAGGTCACCTGATCATGCCCATCCAATGTAAGGTTTTGTCTTTATAAATTGCATATTGAGACAACTAGCATTTTTACTAGCTTTTGATTAAAAAGTTCAAAATAAAAATTTAAATTGAAGATGAATATAATGGGGAGTGTATTCATGGCCATTTTTTAACTGTTGCAGAGTTTTAAAAGAAGGTTGAATTCAATTTTCAGATAATAATTTTAATGTTAAGTACGGACAAATTTTTAGCTTTTTACCAACTGTGATAAGATCTTCAACGTCCATCAGTCTGCATCAAATGTAAACGATTGATTATCTATGGTCTACATACGGAACTCAGGGGAATCTTTCTGATTCTACAAGTGAGTGAATAGATAGAATAAAATGAGAAAATGAAAACTGAATTTTGGGATCTAATTTTTGACAATGGCTGTACAAAAAAATGTTTGACAAAATGGGGTTTCGGGGCATGGCATCCTATTTTTGACAGTTGCCGGCAACAAAAAGTTGCTCAAGCAACTTTTAGTTGCTTAGTGTTGCCGCCAACAAAGTTCCGCGAGCAACTCCGAGCAACTTGAAGTTGCCGGCAACAAAATTGCCTAGTGGGCGCTCTCCCATATAACCCAATGTAATAAGATCGGGAGCAACAAAAAGTTGCCGGGGCGAGCAACTTTAAGTTGCCTAGTGGGCGGTGGCCCTTAAGCTGGCTTTAGACTTTTGGTGTTATCGTCGGTGTACGTTGTTCGTTGTTGTTTGTACGCGGAACAACGAAAATGTAAATGATAAAACCGAACACCGAAGTAAGAACGAATGAAGAACGTGCAAATTCAAATCAGGTGGGAAATTTCGGTGTTCGTCGTTCGTTGTTACCGAACAACTTGTGTTTAAATGCAAAAACTTTTTAAATGAACATTGTTTTGGAGTGTCGTGCAACTTGTAGGGACATTTTTGTGTTAAAGAACGTTGTTGGATGATACTGTTGTATCCATCCACTAGCAGTAGGTCACTGAATGTGTCTTTGATTTAAGTTTGAACATGCTCTTTATATTTATTTTGTGAACACGCTCTTTTCCTACTTTGAAGATAGATAATAAAAAAGATATGTGAATAACTGGCTGGCATCTTGTTTTTCTTTGACTCTGCAAGGATAAAATAAAAGGTATTTCATAAATTATAAAAGGTTATGGGCATAAATGTCTTCAACAAATTTCCCCCAGCTGTCGGCAGACAGTTTCAATAATTGGAAATTCAGAGTTCGTTGCCTTTTGGACGAGAGGCAAATCGCAGTTGCACTCATTAAAGAGGAATCCGATTTTACTATCCAGGCGGAAATGGATAGACATAAAATAGTTGATGCAAGAGCAAGATCCATAATTGTCCAATGCATTACGGACAAGCACCTGGATCTCGTGCAGGATGCAACGTCGGCAAAGGGTATGATCGACAAGCTGCAAGTGGTATTCGAAAGGAGAAGTGTTGTGTCGAAGCTACACCTGAAAAGAAAGCTGCTAAGTTTAAAGTGCATAGAAGGTGAAATTTTAGAAAACCATTTCATGAAGTTCGACACCATTATCAGAGAGCTAGAAAATGTGGATTGCAAAATGGAGGAGTCCGACAAGGTATGTCATCTTTTGCTTACTTTACCAGATAAATACAATACAGTCATCACTGCAATTGAGACAGTGAGTGATAAAACGATCGGCAGGGCTGGACACAAAAAGGCTCAATGTTTTGCAAAAGGGGTAGTTAACAACTACAACAATCGGGGTAGTAGAGGTGCAGGTCAAAAAAGATTCAAGGGGGGAAGGCAGTTTGTTGGTGGATCAGATGGAAGGTCTCAAGGGTTAAACACAATTACAGATACACAAAGAGATAGTCGGCCAGATGAAATTGGATTTTTTGCTTTTTCAACTGAGGTAGAGTTGCCAACTCAGGCAAGGGAAATCAGTTTTATAGTTGATTCTGGCGCAACTGAAAACTTAATGAGAAATCAATATGAAGGCGAAATGACAGACCTAGTTAAGTAAGATGAACCCATAAAAATAGGTATAGCAAATGGTCAAAAGCTTGTATCTTTAAAGCGAGGGCTACTAAAAACATTTTTGAATGGACGTATAATCAATGTCAGTGCACTTATAGTACCAGGACTAAGCCATAACTTATAATCAGTCAAAAAACTGATGGAGAAGGATTTTGCAGTAACTTTTGTTGACAAAATTTAAAAATATCGAAAACTGGTTTTACATGCTATGGCGATGGTTATGGAAAACTTTTTGCGTTAAATATGAAAATAATAGATAGATCAAATTATAGTATGGCAGATGATGATTTGTGGCACAAAAGATTGGGCCACATAAACAGAAAAAGTCTAGCAATAATGAAACTTCCATATGGAAATGAAAAATGTGGTGCTTGTATGAGGAAAGTCAACACGGCTCCCATTTAAAACAGTCTCATGTCCAAAGTCTTTTAAAATAGGGGATCTCATCCACTCAGACATTACTGGACCTGTTAAAGTTCCATCAAAAGAAGGTTATAGGTATTTTCAAACAGTTATTGATGACTCTCTCACTCTCTCTCACTTTACTGTAGTGTATCTTTTAACAAATAAATCCGAGGCTGCAAACAAATTGATAGACTATTTTAAAAAGTTAGAGACTGAAAAAGAAACAAAAGTTAAAAGAATAAGATGTGACAATGGTGGAGAGTTTTCGTCAAATTGGTTTAAAGAATTTTGTAACAACGGAGGCATAAGACTAGAATATACGTACCCATATAGTCCGCAGCAAAATGGGACAGTGGAAAGAATGAACAGAACTTTTTATAATAAAGCCAGAATACTTCTCAATGAAGTGAATTTACCAAAGCATCTATTGGGTGAAGTAGTGTTATGCTCAACCTATTTAATTAACAGATCACCTTCTCAATCGATTCATAATGAAATACCAGCTTGACTATTTGACAGAAAATTAAACACAGATGGACTTAGGATATTTGGATCAAAAGCTTGGATGGTCAATATTCCGAAACAAGATAAACTTGAAATGAGAGCAAAAGAAGTACGTATGGTGGGATATGCCAGGACAGGTTATAGACAATGGGATGCGGAGACTGATACGGTTCTAGAATCACGAGATGTGTGGGATTTGACGAAAGCAAAATTAAGTTTGAGAGTAACAAGAACAACATTGAGAAAACGAAGTCAGTAAACTACAATGAGGATTATGAAGAACAACAAGATTCAACCAACCATAACTATGACCATGACGAAGAAGAAAAAGAACCAACAAATGAAAATATATCCAATGAAGAAGAAACAGATAAAACAAATGAAGAAGAACAAGAAACGAAAACAACAAAAAGAGGAAGACAAATAAAACCACCTCAAAAGTTTAGTGATTATGAACTTTTTCAAGCCTATTGCTTAACATCGTATGAAGATGAACCTCAGACATACCACGAAGCAATTGACAACGGGTGGGAACAATCCATAAATAATGAATTGGAAGCACATGCTAAAATGAAAACCTGGATAGTGACAACATTACCTGACGGAAAACAATAAATTGATAGATGCGAAGCGGATTTTTCGAACTAAAAGAAATGGGATAAAGAAATCTAGACTTGTAGCTAGAGGGTACCCAATTAAAGAAAATCAAGACTTTGGGAAAAACTATGCGCCAGTAGCAAAAATGTCAACAGTAAGAATAATATTGGCACATGCTGTTTAGAACTACTGGATAATCCGACAATAAAATGTTCCAACAGCATTTTTAAATGGAAAATTAGAGACCGAAGTATATCTCAAACCACCGCAAGGAGTACAAGTTAAAAATGGAAATATTTTAAGACTGGAAAGAGGACTGTATGGATTGAGAGAAAGTCCAAAGTGTTGGAACAAAAGATTTGACAACTTCAACAGGAAAAAAGGTTTTGACAGGTCGGAAAATGATTTTTATCTTTATATCGGAGAGGATAAAAACTCATTTCTAATTATTTATGTCGACGATATAATTTTGTCGGAAGGAACATAACAAGAATCATAGAGGAGCTAAAAATGGAATTTCAAGTAAAGGACTTTGGAGCACCCAGTTCATTTCTAGGAATGTAAATTGAAAGAAGAAATGGAGAACTTAAAATTACCCAGAAAAGGCAAATTGGAAAACTTTTAGAGAAATTTGGCATGAAAGAATGCAAAGGAGTTACTACACCTTTAACAAAAGGATACCAAGTGGAACCAAATGAAGAATTGGAAAATGTTCCATACCGACTTATCAACCGTTTCATGACCAAACATAACATATGCGACTTCATATTTAAGTCAATACTTGGAAAAACCAACTAAAAGTTTGTGGATTCAGGCCAAGCGTGTACGAAGGTATCTCAAAAACACTCAGGACATTGGATTAGTGATTACTAAAAATAATAAAACCAACATCATAGAAACTTATTCGGATGCAGACTGGGGTGGCGACCATACAGATCGTAAAAGTGTTACAGGATCGATAATAGTTTTTAATGGAAATGTCGTAGCATGGCTGTCAAGAAAGCAAAATTATGTAGCATTGTCAACAGCAGAAACAGATTACATGGCGGCGGCAACTAGTGCTTCAGATTTGATGCATATAAAAGGTATATTTAAGGACTTCAACAAAACTAAAGATGTTAAATGTTTGCTCTATATAGATAATAAGGGGGCAATTGAATTATCAAAATCTTATGAAAAAAGTAAAAGAGCAAAACATATAGATATTAAATATCATTTTATTAAAGACTTGGTTAACAAAAAAGAAATAGAGATTAACAGCCGTATTCATTAACAGCATTCATATATTCATATATCATCATATATTCATTAACAGAGATTAACAGCCGTATTCATTAGAATCCGCTGAACAGATGAATAGTTATGCACTGTATAAGGATTTATGTAGCCACTATACAACGCTGCATAAATTGTTATGCATAAAATATTTTTCATCCCATTATAGTTATCATAGAGTAAGTATACTACCTAGAGGCCCGACTCGTACCCCCCTTGCCTTAAACACCCGCAAAATTTATTTGAGGTGAGTAAGAGAAAACTCTCTTAATCTACTCTTTTTTTCCTATCCGTGAATCCATGTGAGTGGTGGATTAAAAAACAAAATGGCGAAATTTGCTCAAACTGACAGGTAAGTTTTTTTTGTTGTTTTCGTTTTGTCAAAAATCTGACAGTTCTAAGTAAAATAAATTATGTGAAATCTAAAATCATGTAGTTTTTATTTTAATATCAATAAAAGTTTATTTACTTGTATAAAAGAATATTTTTAATGTCATTAAAAAGTTTGTTGTGTTTATTTCTAGCTGCGGTACAATGTGAAAAAAGATTTTCATTTGGTTCCCTAAGACCCTCTTCGATTCTGAAGAAGCATTCCAAGCGAAGAAATGCGATGTCAGCTATTATTCAGTCACACTCGAAGGGACGAAAACAACGCAAGCTGTATCTTAAACTTCGTGAGAACACTATTATACTGCAATCATATTGCCGACGGTTTTTGGCGATTCAAGCTGCCAAAAGAAGACCAGAAGCTGCTGTTAAGATTCGAGCATTCATTAAAGGCTTCATCACCAGAGAAGATCCACCAAATGGTGTGAATGAAAAGTTCATTGCCAATGCAAAGAGATAGTGGCTTATAAGATTATCAAAGGAGTTACCAACAAAAGTGCTGGACATGAGTTGGCCTTGCGCAGCCAAAACATTGTCAGGAAGCCTCTACATACCTACATATGGTGCATCGGCTTCACTTAACAAGAAATTATAGTCAGCAGCTGAGTAATGAGAAGAAGCAATTTGAACTCAAAAGTCACAGCTGAAAAGGTCTTTAAAGGTCAGTTTTTTGTTAAATTAATTTATTTCCCTTCTAAATAAAGTGTGTTTTCCATATACCTACCTAGATAAAAAGAAAAATTACCCGCAAAGTATTGCCAAATGGTTCGAAAAAGACCACATTTCCAAGGAACACTCGGCGCAAGTTAGTAATTTTGTGACAACAGCATTAGGTTCTGAAGAACTTAAATATTCCTCACCTTGCGTCAAATACGATCGACATGGCTATAAGCCAAGAGGTCGATTCATCCTCCTCAGCAACAAAGCTATCTACCTTCTTGACGCAACAAACAAAAGCATCGACTGCCATTGGCCAAAATTGATTTTGTGCTAAAGAATCACAGTGATCATATGATGTTGGTACGAATTCCATTAGACTAAAAGAAAGACAAGGGTGATCTTATTCTAGAGATTCCTGCAATTATTGAGTGCTGCACGTACATCTTTCATACAGTTGGCACAGCAAACATAATCAGTAGTGTGAATAGAGATTCGTAAGTTTAAAAGTTCTTTTTCTTGAAATAACAAATAGAATATATCTTAAAATTGGTAGAAATTTAATGGAATTGCCAGATAAACCACTTCGTAATTCCAAAACTATCTACTTCATTGGGAAATAGTTTTTCCAATTAAAAATGCTTTTGGTGACACTTAGTAGACTTAATTTGAAACAGTTTTGATAGTACAGTTACGGTTTTGATTTTTTTAGTTTATAGGTTCTACCTTTTTCTTAACTTTTCTTGGTATGGAGGTATTCAGCCTTATCGGCAATTTCGGGAGAGATTGTTTTACTCCCGATTTTCATTTTTCCCTGGATTCGAATACTCCTTTCGTCAATCTCCCCCGGAAATTACTTTGAATCAGTTTCGAAATACTTTGAGTGAATTTATATTCTGAAATTATTTGTCTGTCAAAGTGCATGATAAGGTTCTGCCTGCCAATTAACGCGTTTAGGTTTTTTAGCGCTCGCTGGTACATTGTCGGATTTTCTATCCTAAAAGATTGAGGGCTTAAAAAGAAAAAAACAACAAATAATTAACTCCACTAACCTGCATGTAGGTTCTTATTTGTCCAGCAATTCGTTCGCATTCATCACGTCTAGTGCAGTAGATAATAATCGACTGGCAGGCATCGAATCTGCAAGGAAAAGCAAAAGGACAAAAGATGTAGGATGGTCCGAAATTATTTTCTTTGTGTGCGTGAAGTTTCAGATTTAGACAAAGCCATACAAAAGACGATTCTTATCTTACCTTTTACTCAACAGTAATCCGATCAGAGCTGTGTCTCTATTTTCATCCTTCGAAACTGACAATATCAAATTGTCCGGTAAGGGAACATCACTAATGATTCCTTTCTCTCCATCCGGAATGCTCAAATGTCTGATTATACTCGTTCTAGTGGGTAATGTTGCCGTTGCTGTCAAACCCAAGACAGTTTTTACACCCAAATTCTTTTGTAAAACCTTACAAATCATCAAATAGCTAGGTCGGAAATTATGACTCCATTGTGAAACACAATGCGCCTCATCGATACATGCAAATGCAATGGGCGGTAGTTTTCTCAAAATCGAACCAAATCCGGTTGAACGTTCGCCGGCCACCGCTGCCTCGGGCGATACCAACAAAATATCAATTTCTCCATTATTCATCATTTCTAGAATTTTTATTCGTTGTTGCGGAGTTTGATTAGTATGCAGGCAGTGAGCTCGTAGAAAATGTGGAACACCATGAACTTGATCCTCCATCAAAGATACCAACGGCGAAATTACCAAAGTTATGGAACCCATTTTTTTGCTATATAAATAAGTAGGCAGTTGATAGCAAAGAGATTTTCCACTGCCAGTACTGAGAGTTACCAATGTCGATTGGCCGGTGAGAATTCTCATTATGGCCCGATCCTGGCCCTTGCGGAAGTCAGTGTGGCCAAACATCCTAAGCACTTCATAGACTTCTTCTGTTGCTGCTGGGATAGATCCGTCAGGATTAAGTTCATAGATAGCGCCGCCTTTGGAAACTAAATTGGGAGCATTGAGTAGACCAGCTTTTTCAAGATTTTATGCCCTATATATACTTTTGGTGGAGATGGTGGGATTTCAGCTGGTTTTTCTGTTGCTGCTTGGATTTCTTTATAAATTTCAGCGACTATGTCTTCTTCTGCTTAATTTTCTTTGCCATCAAAAGTTTCTTCCTCGTCATATTCTTCGCCATCTTTCTTATACAGAAGCGTGTTCGTTGCTTCTGGAAGTTTATCCAAATTCCGGCTATGCACAACCAATGCACTCTGACTGGCCATCTTCTCTGCCTCTTCTAGAGTTAAGTAAGGACTATCATCATCCATATCCACAGTAGCTGGCAGAAGAGAATCACCTTTAAGTTTGCACTGCTGGGCAAAATGACCCGGCTGACCGCACTGAAAACAAGTCAAGATCCCGCCATCACATCCACCCATGTTCATTTCGGGTCCAATCAAAGCGGCTGCTTTCTTCTGTTTCCATTGGCTCTTTTTGTATTTAGAGAAGTTTACTGTTTTCTTGCCACGAACGAAAACCTTCTTTTGGATATTGATCCGGACAAAATTCTCATTCAATTTTCCAGAAGCCACTTTGTCAGCTAACTTGTTTTTTAGTGCTTCGCCTTTTTCATTCACTATAAAACATGTCTTGCTTACATCAGTTTTTTTTATTCCTCCTATTTTTTCGCTTACATTGTTAATATACTCATCTGCAAATCTTACTTTTTCTTCAAATTCTTTTCACACGAACAGGGAATGAATAATGTTTGCAAAAGTTTACGAATTACATGTCTATCAATAGAATTGGAGCGCAATGTTTTTTTTTTATTCTATCTGTCAAAATTCTCGACATGATTGAGCAAAACTGGTCTATTTCTTGTGGCGGAAGTTAGGGCACATACGCATGGAATTTCAAGGGTGTGATTCTACTTTTTGATTACATTTTCTTTGTTTTCAATAGAAATAGTAATAAATATTACTGGATTTGTATGCCAGAAGCAATAAAAGGCTATATCAAATAAAGTTTTTGTTCATAAACATTTAGAAGCATCAATTTTATTGACAAAATATTTTATTTTTCAGTTTTTGAATTTAACGGATTCCTTTTTGTGAATATCCGATTCACCAATTGAGCACATGACCACGTTTGAGCAAATGCCCTAATGCATACATACAAAGCTCGTTTTGTCCCATTTAAAATGCATTGCAACTGCACACATCCTTACTGAATAGGGCATAAATCCTCTCAATTCAGCTTGTAGGGTGAAAGAGCATGAACACCTTAAGTCGGTTCTCTAGGTAGTATTTTCTCTATGATAGTTATAATGAGCTTGTGTCAAAATTAGTACCATAAAGCAGAAATCTATTACGTTTTACTTTCAAAACTGACGAAGGAGACCCAGCTGTGTGTGTGCTGTGTGAAAAATCAATAGAAGCAATTCTGCTGGCGATTGGATTCTTTTTGGTTCCTTATTAATTTCTTTTAATATTATTATAATTATCCAGTAACTTTGTTATTTTTTTGTGTTGGCAAATAAAATTAAAAATATTTGAAAGAAAAAATACGTCGTTTTTGATTTATTTCATGAATTGTTCCATTCACTGACATCGTGATGTTTTTGTTGAGGAGAAAAATAAAAGGGTGGTGCTTATTTTGTAATGCTTAAAATGTATTTGTATTTTTCCGTGAAAGTGATGAAGGTGAATCTTTGTATAATTTTATTTAAATCACGCATGCCATTTGCATTTGCAAAAGTTGTAAGATTTGATGGAAAATCTTAAAATATTTTACATTTATTAAGTAGATTCTATAAAATAAAGTGTACAAACAAATATTCTTAATTTTATTTAAACAATATCACAACAAAAATGTACAATAAATTAACAAAACCAACATTATTTGTTGTTGTATTTCATTTTATAAAATATTTTGATAGTCAGATTTCAACACCTCAAAGATTAAAAAAATAAGCGCCCCCCCCCTAATATATATCTACATTATTGTTGTGTGTGAGTCAAAGTGACATTCTGATTGTACACAAACCCTTATGTTGACTCTATACAACCTCCAAACGCCATTAGCTTATGTTGCCTCTATTCAACGTTGCATAAGTTTAAGAATAAGGTTTTTGCGTTCAGAGGCATTATAAGCACTATGCACTCGCTATAATTCGGTTATACATAAGGCTGTAAATATATATCTACTGAAAATAACTTATCTGATATGTTTACAAAAACTACTGAAAAATTAAACTTTCTCAAAAATGCTTTAAATATTACTTGAATTTAAAAAAAAAATATATCTAAAATATTATAGGTTTGTTTCAAAATTAAAAGTTATAAACCAATACAATATGTTAACAATACTGATTCATTATAAAACTTGAACTTTTTTAACATTGATAAATTTTTGTTTGTATAGTAAAATGTAATTAATCGATTTGAAGATCAATATACTTTTCAATCGAGGGGGCTGTTAAAGAACGTTGTTGGATGTTACTGTTGTATCCATCCACTAGCAGTAGCCCAAGAAACAAATTTAGCTATTCAAATGCTCTAACAGCACTTCCAGAGCAAGTCTTAAAGATCGTCACTTCGAGATTTTGCTCTAGTTGCGCATTTAGAGCTCTCTTACAGGGAATTCTTTGACATTTAGAGCAAACTCCTGTTCGTAATCAGCTCGTTATCAGGGACTTAGTAGATTTTTAGCTATTTAATTATGCATTTTATATCTACTAAGGAGCACCTTTGACAGCTTTTTGTTGGTATAAGTGTGCATAATACAATCGAAGAATAGTAATATTATAGTTGCACAACATATTCTATGTTTGTTTGATGGATTATTTTATTTGAAGTATTTATAAGTATTGTAAAACTTCATTAAGTGCGTAATGTCAACAAGATAAGTTATTTTTTATATTCGAACAGAATAAAGGAATTATTATATTTTTCGGTAAAATAATTGTGGATTTTAAGTGCGCATTTTGTTTTATCACAAATGTATTAAATGTACTTCGCGAAATTACAACGCGCTTCCGGATTGATAAATATTTCGCTGAGATTTTGAAAAATTTTAATCTGAACAAAAAAAAAATTTTAAGAGCTATTAAAGGTTAGACCGCACACAACTGCAGCGGAACTACACTTCACGACGCGGCAAAACAATATTTATATGAAATTGTATGAACTATATCGCACTAAGCGGCAACTGAACTTCATAAAATTTCATACAAAGTATTATGAATCGCAGTTCCGCTGCAGTGCAGTAATCAAGGTCTAACCTTAATTATTAATAAAATATTTTGCTTAAAAATTACAAAATGTGTTGTGTCTTTTAATCGAAAGCAGAGCCCTTTTCTCTTTCAAAATTGAAAAAAAAACATGGTTATTTGAATCATTTTTTCTTTTCATCGCCATATTTTTATTAGGGTAAAAGTTTCTTTTCCATAGAGCTGTAATAGCGCTTCAGGGCTGTAATAGTGATATTTCAGAGCTAGTGGCCACAAGGTGACAGATTTGCTTTCAGTGCTTTACATAAAATATGGTGTTTTAGAAAATAATAGAAAGAGTGAATATTCTGCACAGCAAATACATAGTATATTTTAATTTAAAGAGTAGGTGTCCCTGAGATGCACTTTAAATTTAACGATCAAGTTTTTTTTTTTTTTGTGTTCAGCTTTAGTTGAATTTCAATAAGTTTTAAAGCTTTCTTAGGGTATAGAAAATAATAATAAATAATTATTATTAATACAACTTCCTTATACTCTAAAACCCTTTCATGGGGAAATTAATTTATTTATTTTCGACTAATTTTTTTTTGTTTTTGTTGTTTGTAACACCATATACAGTGGTGACGTTACAATAGCTCTGTAAATGCTTTTTTTGACACTTTACAATGCGCATGCGTAATATTTTGTGAAAGTATTAGTATTTATCTCTATAAGCACTTTTTATATGGTTCAAATAGAGCTATGTTTCGACGTTTTGGTAGGCGCATGCGTTAATATATAATAATATATCCATGTGTTGTTGAAAGCTCTATAATAATTCGTGAAGCACTGATTTTTAGTTAATGCTCTGTTTTGAATGTTATAAACTCCATTAAGTTGCATTTTTCTAAATCTTGAGACGTCATTAGTTGTTAGAGCACAATTTTTTAATAAAATAAAGAGAGCTCTATTATAAACTCTTACAGAGCTATAGTCTTAGATTACACTATATTAGAGCTGTAGAAGAGCAGTTTTGCTTAAACTAGCTCCAACAATGTTACTTGGGAGGTCACTGAATGTGTCTTTGATTTAAGTTTGAACATGCTCTTTATATTTATTTTGTGAACACTCTCTTTTCCTACTTTGAAGATAGATAATAAAAAAGATATGTGAATAACTGGCTGGCATCTTGTTTTTCTTTGACTCTGCAAGGATACAATAAAAGGTATTTCATAAATTATAAAATTTTGAAGTTTTTTTATTTTCTGAATGCCATAAGAAGCCTAGTTTTATAAATAAACAATTTTGTAAATAGAGTTTAACTTTCTAATGTAACTGCTTTCTTCGTTATTGTTCGTTGTTGAGAGAAGAACGAACACCGAACAACTTTTGTTACCGTCGTCGGCGTATGATTCGCGCCGCTTTCCCCTTTGTTTAGGTGATCCTTTTCTACAAATTTAAATCGCAAGGTGAGAGTGGACCACTTTCACACAAGGAAACTGAGTTGCCAGAAACTAGCTAGCTTGTAGAGGTGAGAAGGGTGAGAGGGGAGATTTTTTTACTTTCCCTTACGCCCTTCTCGCCAACAAACTCCCAGTTGCCGGCAACTCAGTTTCCTTGTGTGAAAGTCCCGGTCTACATTGAACGATTTTTCCCGTGCTGAATGGAAAAATCGGCCGAAACTGGAAGGATCATGTCGGCTGTACCTCTCAATCGCACACGATTACAACAACAATTTTTTGTCGGCACTAAAAATATCGTTCAATGTAGACCGGGACAAAGCAGTCTTGCATAATGCATCGTTTAAAAACAGTCTTGAGGACATTGACTTATAAGTCCCCTTTCACACAGGGAAACCAGTTGCTGGAGATTTTTTTTGACGTTTTCCTTTAATTTTCTTGTAGCTTTCACACAAGGAAACAAAAATTGCCGGAGATTTTCGTTTGTTTCCATATAAAGTCTATTGGCTGAACGCACATTACGGACAGTGTGAAAAGGAATGTGATAAAAATCTCCTCAAACGTTGACCGGAGAGATTTTTTTCATTCCCCTTGCTTCTTTCCCTACTCGCCCACAAACTCCCAGTTTCCAGCAACTCAGTTTCCTTGTGTGAAAGCAGTCTAATAAGTCAATAATTGAGGACTAGAACACGAACAGACCTAATACAAATTTTTATTTGGATTTTGGGACAGGAGTGACATGTCAATTTTTCGTTATCGTTTTTGTTTTTACCTTCTTTTACCTTTTGATAGCACAAACAAAAATATTAACGTAAATACAAAATTTGTCCACTGTACAGACTAATCTTATAATAAATTATGTTTTCCTTTACTGTAAGAATTAAAGTAACATTGTACAAATCTTTGGTTTACTTTAAATTATGTTATTCCTATTTCAGAAGCTAATTTTACTACGCAGCTTAAGCACCAATCAAGCAAAACATTTAACTAAAAATACCATCAACAAAAAACAAAACCTACCTTATTTTAAAATAGGAACTGGCAGTGTTTTCACGGCATTTATTGTTTATGATTATGTTGTTAATGATTTTACTTATTGCGGTGCAGTAAAGCGGTTTTTGCGCTCATTAAAAGTCGCAGCTCAAATATCTTGCGACTACTTGTTGCTTCAACGCAAAGAAAACTCCGAAGACTATGAAGAGCTTGTTAAAGAAGTTCACCTTAAAAGTGCACATAGGCTGCTTGATGCTTGCTTAAGCAATGGTGGACTTTACATTAAAGTTGGTCAGGGCGTTTCTGCAATTAATCATATTCTGCCAATTGAATATACTCAAACTTTATGTAAACTTCAAGATGAATGTTTGCCAACTACCAAAGAAGATGTTCAGAAGGTTTTTAAAAAGGACTTTGGATTGTTACCAGAAGATATTTATCAAGATTTTGATTATAAACCAATAGCGGCAGCAAGTTTGGCACAAGTTTTCCGAGCTAAGCTTAAGACAGGCGAAAATGTTGCAGTTAAAGTAAGTTATGGGATTACAAATGTTAGCATTAATTTAAATTTCTCACATCAATTGATATCTGAAAATTTGCATTTCATCCAAATATGTTTTAATATAAAATATTCAAATAAATGTCTTGTTGACAAAGCTATTGGACTTTCTTGTATGTAGTGTTTGGAATGAATTATCGAAAAATCGGAAATTTACCAATGTCACCGATAAATTCTAAGATTTACCGGTAAATTCTTAAATTTCCTTTTTTCGAATTTTAACAGTAACATAAACCTATGTATGTTAAATTTTACTGATAAAATAAACTTTGAATTTATACATATCATCACTGCATGTTTTAGTAATGAAAAGGCTTGTTGAAAGTAACTTTGTTCTACTTTCGAATCCATTCGAAAGTTTTTTTCAATGTTAATTTTAAGTGGTAATATGCATGAAAGGATCAAATTTGAGTACTTCCGACTCTTTGCCCATAGAATCTCCAATTAGCGCTGTTTTATTTAATTTTTAAAGTACTTTCTTTAGATTTAGCCAAGTGAGATTTTACGAACTCGAACATTTTTATTGTAGAATCGAATTACATAGCTGGGCCCCAGGCAATCCTACTTCGGATTCTATGAAAACTTAAAACATTCAGATAAAACAGATTATTTCGCTCAATAATTATAAAAAATTGATATACAATTGTTTTTTTAATCTACTTTAATACAAATGCCACGATGTCTGCACTCTTTAAATATCGGATCGAAGTGTTCTTGTTTAGTATTACATTTTTGCCAGTGTTTTTGATCGGATTGAAACATAAACAATCTTTCAATTGATTTTATTTTCTAATTACCACTTTTTGTGACCTTTGACGCCCTGTTTTTAAAAGACGCGGAGCTAGAATCGATGGAGATCTTTCTTCAAAAATTCATAACACATAAAAAAGCCGGTTCAAAAACTAAAGCCTTGTGTATAATTTTGCCGAACATATTTTTCATTTTCCTGGGCTATATGTAATTTCATCTTTAAAGCTTTGAAATAGTTACTCGTTCTGATTTGACTACAACACGCGTAGTATTTTTTTTTCGTTTGCTTAATTTTAATAGCTATCTAAATTAATAGGTATCATAGAAGATTTACATTAATGTACAGTTCATACATGTACATTATGAATACTTTTATCCTATTCATTCTATATTTAGAAGGTCCCAAAGTAATTTAAAACCTAAACAAATTTTAAAACAAAATCAATTTATATTTCATTTGTCGCACAGGTCCAATATGGTGATTTACAAAAACGTTTCACAAGCGACTTGGGAACCATCATTTTCCTGCAAGACATTGTTGACTTGTTCTTCAAAGATTACAATTTCGGTTGGATAGTCCGTGACGTTAAAAAAAATCTCACCCAAGAATTAAATTTTATAGAAGAAGGTAAAAATTCAGAGAAATGCGCAAAAGATTTGCAAAAATTCAAGTTTGTGCATATTCCTAAAGTGTACTGGAGCCAAACCAAAGAGGTTGGTATATTTGAAAAAAAAACCATAAAGCTATAATACTTCATAAATACAAGTTATTGAGAAACATTTTAGCGTGTTCTCACAATGGAATGGATTGAAGGATTGAAAATAACCAACATGAATGATTTGGAAAAACAGAAACTAAGTCTTCCAGATATAGACTTTAAATTGTTTACAATTTTTGCAGAACAGATCTTTAATACGGGCTTTGTACACGCAGATCCGCATCCTGGAAATAGTAAGTTCACAAAAATACATAATATACATACATAATATATTCATTTTTACCATTCAATTTGCCCTAAAGTTTTTGTCCGAAAAGCCAAGAACAGTAACGAATCTGAATTGGTTATTCTCGATCATGGGCTGTACGAAACTGTTCCGGAAAATGTTCGTCTTCCTTTGTGTGAATTTTGGGAAGCCACCGTTCTGAAAGACGAGAAGAGAATGAAACTAAGTGCCTTGGCTTTAAATATCAACGAATACAAAAACTTTGCCCAGGTTTTGTTTCAGGTTCCATTCGAAATAAACGGAGGACAGGTTAAAACCAAACTCTCCGACAAAGATATTGAGTATATGCAGCAAATAGCCAAAAATAATTTTGATAGAATAATGCAAACTCTGCGAGAAATGCCAAGAAATATGCTTTTTGTTGTTAGGTGAGATACGACAACATTTAAAGTACCTTCCAAAAAGAACATTTTATTTATAGGAATCTGAATACAATTCGGGCGATAAGTCGACATCACGGTGATGTTGTCGATCGACCAAAAGTAATGGCGCGTCATGCTCAAAGATGCATGTACACCAAATATAATTCATTAATTGGCTATTTGCGTTGGATTTGTAGGCGGGCTGTATTCGAGTATTGTCTATTGTAAGTATATAAATTCTCTCACTTACTTTAAACAATTGTTAAAACTTCATCCGTTATAGAAAAAACTCAGTTAAGACGTCGGTTTTTAGTTTGTACATTAATATTTTGTATAAACTAGGAAGATCACCAATTACGTCCAAGCAAATTTTTAAGATTGGAATAGCAACGAATACGGTATGACAATGTTTATTTATGTATACATGTAACTTATTGTTTTAGCAGTCTTAACTAAATTGCACCGGTTTGTGCATATTTAGAAGATTAAACTTAAGAGTAAATATGTGAATAATGCAATATTTTATTTTATTAAAATTTTTATTAAACATGAATTTCAAAAGAAATAACCAATTTTAGGAATCGCTAATGAAATACAAGAAAGGATTGAACCAAACAAAAATTATGTTTATGGAATGCTTTTTTTTGTAAAATTGAAGACCTGATCCGATGCATCAAGAACAAATAAAATAGTTCAAAGTTGCGAGGAAAATCCAAGTCAAATTTTGCGAGAAAAACACTCCAAACTGTAAGGAGAAAATGAACTCAACAGGTAAAATAATAGAATATTATATCCAAAACTTGTTACTACAACGAAAACTTCAGCGGACTTTTTACGGTTTGATCCGATTTTTCAATTATGCAAACATTTAGTTATCTGAGTTACCTGAAGAATATTTAGTTTCTAATTTTTAACTGACTCTTAATATGCCTCAACCCCTTGAAGCAGTCTTACTTACTACTACTACTACTACTTATTCCTTGCCATATTTTTTGACTTGAAGCGGAGACCATTCTGGGGCACCGTTTAAACTAAGTTTAAGTTAATTTGAGTGGGCTGTAGAGCTACAGCCCGCTCAAATTAGCTTCTTAGTTAAAACATAAACGTAACTCAAACAAAAAACAGGACACCTTTTTATTTGAGAGGAGCCGAGGTAGTGAAATTCCCTTAATAATTGTAGTTCTCCAAATCAAATCTTCTATAGAACACAGAAGCGTTTTGTGTCCACTTCTTCATGAAATTGGAAACAAACAAAAATTCCGATTACTCAAACAACCAAACGAAAGCTTTTGGAATAGAAGTTCAAAGGAAATAATAGTACCATAAAAATTTACTTTACATTTTGTATTTATATAAAATATTACTACATAATAGAACAATAAGAACTGTCTACCTCCTCGGCAGCTAACCCGGCCAGTTCATTTGCTTTAACTTCCAAATAAGTGTTCTGATTCTTTTTCGCAAGCCACTCTGGCAATGGCTTCGCCCAGTCTTCAGGTGGACTCTGGCGTTTTTCCCACGTTGTGTTTGCGTAATGGGCCTTGAGACGTTTATTTCTACGTTCTTCTTCACTTTGTACAATTGCTTCACCAGCTGTGAGGTTATTGCCATTTGAATCCTGGTACTTAACACAGTTTTGATAATCAGTTAACCATTGACTACAATCAACTGATTCACCATGAATGAAATATTGGTGAAATCTTGCTTTGATACTTGTGCAATCACTGTATTCTTCTTTGTACATGTTGCATGGACGAATCTTAAAGGATGTATGAGAAGAAGTTATCGAAAATGGTTATGTAAATATTTTAATTACCGCCCAATCATCTTTAAGCTGTTTATTATTATTGGCATCAGTTTGTTCTAATTCTTTTGCCATTATTTCCGTCTGCTTATTTGAATGATTTTTTTTTAATTTTGTATGTATTGTTTGCAATTTGCATTTGCATTCTACATATCAAAATTTTATTTGACATAAACAGCTGATAGCCCTTCAAGCAAGCGAGCTCGTTTTCGGTCCGCAAACGTGTCAAACAACGTATGGACGACTTCGCATTCGGATCCAAATACGGATCGAAAAACTGCGTTTTGCGGCTCAAATTAGTATGGAAATTAGAATCACCACGGAGCCATTATGTGAATGTATTGTGAGAGAGAGAGTTTTTCATTTCACCATACTCAGAGAACCGAAATCAAATGGAATCTAAAACGGTTCCAAAAAAAATGAATGAATTGAGGCATCCCCAACCCAAATGTATTAAAAAAACTTCCCATCTAGTCCGGTTTCTCCATTGCCTACAAAAATTAAACAAACAGAATTTTTTCATTTCAAGAGTTTTTTTATTTATCATTCATAAAAGTTTTTCTTAAGACTATTTCGCACTAATAACCATGACATATTTCCACAAATATAAATTTACATTTAATAAATAGAAACTTGCATTTCTGATTGGAAATTTTTCAAAGTTTTAACAAGAAAAAAAGATAAAAAAGCAACCGTCTTCGCCATGCTACCTACAAAACTGAACTAAAAAAAAAGTGGTGGAAATTAAGGCAAAATGATTGTATACTTCGCCTATACTCTCTCTATTTCTCGGTGCTTAAAAAGAATACTCTCGATTCTCGTTCTTTTTACATGCGTACACAGAAAATTTGTTATTGTGTGCGAGACACTCATTTTTTTTTTGAGTCCCAAGTGAACCGAGAAATTTGGGTCCGTGATTTTGCTTGAAGGGAGCCCTTCAAGCAAGCGAGCTCGTTTTCGGTCCGCAAACGTATCAAACAACGTATGGACGACTTTGCATTCGGATCCAAATACGGATCGAAAAACTGCGTTTTGTGGCTCAAATTAGTATGGAAATTAGAATCACCACGGAGCCATTATGTGAATGTATTGTGAGAGAGAGAGTTTTTGAATTCACCATACTCGGAGAACCGAAACCAAATGGAATCTAAAACGGTTCCAAAAAAAATGAATGAATTGAGGCATACCCAACCCAAAAGCATTAAAAAAAACTTCCCATCTAGTCCAGTTTCTCCATTGACTACAAAAATAAAACAAACTGAATTTTTTCATTTCAAGAGTTTTTTTTTTTTATCATTCATAAAAGATTTTCTAAATACTATTTCGCACATGACATCATTCCACAAATATATTTAATAAATAGAAACTTGCATTTCTGATTGGAAATGGTTAAAAGTGTTAACAAGAAAAAAGAGATAAAAAAGCAACCGTCTTCGCCACGCTACCTACAAAACTGAACTAAAAAAAAAAAGTGGTGGAAATTAAGGCAAAATGATTGTATACTTCGCCTATACTCTCTCTATTTCTCGATGCTTGAAAAAAATACTCTCGATTCTCGTTCTTTTTACATGCGTACACAGAAAATTTGTTATTGTGTGTGAGACACTCATTTTTTTTGGAGTCCCAAGTGAACCGAGAAATTTGGGTCCGTGATTTTGCTTGAAGGGAGCCCTTCAAGCAAGCTAGTCCGTTTTGGATCCGAAACCAGTTCATAAACGGACCCAAAACCGGATCCAAAACGATTCCAAATCGGATCAAATTGGTATGGAAATTAGAATCACCACGGAGCCATTATGTGAATGTATTGTGAGAGAGAGAAAGTATTCCAATTCAACATACTCCGAGAAAACGGAGCCTAAATGGAATCCAAAACGGACCAACAAAAATGAATGAATCGAGGCATACCCAAATGTATTGTATTAAAAAGAAACTTCCCCATCATGAATGAAAGAATACAAGATTACGACACTTCGGATTTTTCGCTTTGTTATTGTAATTTTCAACACGCTTCGTGACTCAAGTGGAGACTAAAAAGACTAAACTTTGGTATAATTTGTATGAGATATAGGGGTGCGAAAACTTTAAGGTACTTGAACTTGTTATTAAAGTGATTTTTTACCATTATTTTTTTAATGTTGTGGGCTATATTTTGATGGTATAAAAACAACAATAAAAACAATAATTCAAGAATAGAATATTTCTGATATCTGAATTTTTCCCTTGCACTCTCTATTTTTGCTTCATATTTTGACTATTAACATAATTTAAAACAATTGAATAACAATTAAAAACATTTTTCGGTAATATTTTTTGTGTTTTTAGAATGAAAAACTATATTAAACAACTAATAATTCGCGAACAAAAAATCATCCCTGTACAAATTTTCTTGCTGTCACATCTGTTGTTACGTTTTGTCTCCAAAAACGTAGGAAGTGTCGTAATCTTGTATTCTTTCATTCATGCTTCCCCATCTAGTCGAGTTTCTACATTGCATACAAAAAAAAAAAAAACAAACGGAATTTTGTTCATTTCAAGACTTTATTTTTATTTATCAATTATAAAAGGTACAATATATATTTTCACAACTAAACATATACATATAATAAACAATAAACATATAATAAACAATAAACTTGTATTCACAAGAAAAAAAGATAAAAAAGCAATGGTCTTCGCTGCGCTACCTACAAAATTGAACTAAAAAAAAGTGGTGGAAATGAAAAAAAAAATGAGTGTACTCTCTCTCTATTTCTCCGTGCATAAAAAAATTCTCTCGATTCTTGTTCTTCTTTTTACATGTGTACACAGAAAATTTGTTAATGTGTGGAGACACTCAGTTTTTTTGGATTCCCAAGTGATTCCAAAGTAAACCGAGAAATTCGGGTCCGTGATTTTGCTTGAAGTGAGGCTTGTTTACACCTAGTAATAAATTATAATTAGACGGCCTTCACACAAGGAAACTGAGTTGCCAGAAACTGGCTAGTTTGTTGGCGAGAAGGGTGTGAGGGGAAATTTTTTGTCTTCCTTTTACGCCCTTCTCGCCTAGAAACTAAAAATCGCCGGCAACTCAGTTTCCTTGTGTGAAAGGGGTCTTAGTTGCGTCCCAGGGAATGAGATACAAGCTCTTATTTTGTTCACGTTTGTCGATCCCTCTATTAAAAAAAAATCAAATTATGTTGACCTTTTTTTGATTTCACTTGCTATTTAACAAAAAGAATCAAAGAATCTTTAAGTTGTTTATTATTATTGGCATCAGTTTGTTCTAATTCTTTTGCCATTATTTCCGTCTGCTTATTTGAATGATTTTTTTTTAATTTTGTATGTATTGTTTGCAATTTGCATTTGCATTCTACATATCAAAATTTTATTTGACATAAACAGCTGATAGCCCTTCAAGCAAGCTAGTCCGTTTTGGATCCGAAACCAGTTCATAAACGGACCCAAAACCGGATCCAAAACGATTCCAAATCGGATCAAATTGGTATGGAAATTAGAATCACCACGGAGCCATTATGTGAATGTATTGTGAGAGAGAGAAAGTATTCCAATTCAACATACTCCGAGAAAACGGAGCCTAAATGGAATCCAAAACGGACCAACAAAAATGAATGAATCGAGGCATACCCAAATGTATTGTATTAAAAAGAAACTTCCCCATCATGAATGAAAGAATACAAGATTACGACACTTCGGATTTTTCGCTTTGTTATTGTAATTTTCAACACGCTTCGTGACTCAAGTGGAGACTAAAAAGACTAAACTTTGGTATAATTTGTATGAGATATAGGGGTGCGAAAACTTTAAGGTACTTGAACTTGTTATTAAAGTGATTTTTTACCATTATTTTTTTAATGTTGTGGGCTATATTTTGATGGTATAAAAACAACAATAAAAACAATAATTCAAGAATAGAATATTTCTGATATCTGAATTTTTCCCTTGCACTCTCTATTTTTGCTTCATATTTTGACTATTAACATAATTTAAAACAATTGAATAACAATTAAAAACATTTTTCGGTAATATTTTTTGTGTTTTTAGAATGAAAAACTATATTAAACAACTAATAATTCGCGAACAAAAAATCATCCCTGTACAAATTTTCTTGCTGTCACATCTGTTGTTACGTTTTGTCTCCAAAAACGTAGGAAGTGTCGTAATCTTGTATTCTTTCATTCATGCTTCCCCATCTAGTCGAGTTTCTACATTGCATACAAAAAAAAAAAAAACAAACGGAATTTTGTTCATTTCAAGACTTTATTTTTATTTATCAATTATAAAAGGTACAATATATATTTTCACAACTAAACATATACATATAATAAACAATAAACTTGTATTTTTGATTGGAAATTTCTAAAAGTTTTCACAAGAAAAAAAGATAAAAAAGCAATGGTCTTCGCTGCGCTACCTACAAAATTGAACTAAAAAAAAGTGGTGGAAATGAAAAAAAAAATGAGTGTACTCTCTCTCTATTTCTCCGTGCATAAAAAAATTCTCTCGATTCTTGTTCTTCTTTTTACATGTGTACACAGAAAATTTGTTAATGTGTGGAGACACTCAGTTTTTTTGGATTCCCAAGTGATTCCAAAGTAAACCGAGAAATTCGGGTCCGTGATTTTGCTTGAAGTGAGGCTTGTTTACACCTAGTAATAAATTATAATTAGACGGCCTTCACACAAGGAAACTGAGTTGCCAGAAACTGGCTAGTTTGTTGGCGAGAAGGGTGTGAGGGGAAATTTTTTGTCTTCCTTTTACGCCCTTCTCGCCTAGAAACTAAAAATCGCCGGCAACTCAGTTTCCTTGTGTGAAAGGGGTCTTAGTTGCGTCCCAGGGAATGAGATACAAGCTCTCATTTTGTTCACGTTTGTCGATCCCTCTATTAAAAAAAATCAAATTATGTTGACCTTTTTTTGATTTCACTTGCTATTTAACAAAAAGAATCAACTTATTTGCTACTTGACCTTCTGGATTTTTGAAGTTCAGAAGCCAATTAAGCGCACCATGATCTGTTCGAAGGAGGAACTTCTGTCCATAGATGTACTTATGGAAGTGCTTTGTTGCCAAAATCAAAGCTAGAAGTTCCCTTCTGGTGACGCAATAATTGCGCTCTGGCCTCGAGAGCACCTTACTGTAGTAGGCGACGACTTTTTCTTCTCCTTCATGGACTTGCGACAGCACAGCTCCAATTCCGACGTTATTGGCATCGGCATCGATGATGAAAGGTTTCCAGGAGTCGGATAGGTCAGCACAGGAGCATTACACAAACGTAGCTTGAGTTCCTGAAAACTTTTCTCGCACTCACCTGACCATTTTAACGGCTTCCCCTTTTCAGTAAGTTGATGCAAGATCTTAGCGATTCCAGCAAAGTCCTTCACAGAGCGCCAATAATATGAGGCTAGACCAAGAAAGCTACGGAGCTGATGTTTATTTTGTGGTGTTGGCCAATTCTTCACAGTGTCAACTTTCTCAGGATCAGTCTTTACTCCTTGGGATGAGATGATATGTCCCAGGTATTTAACTTCGGTCTTGAAAAGCGCACATTTATCTGGATTAAATTTTAAGTGTGCTTCTCGAAGCCTCTGAAATACAGCCTTAAGGTTTTCACAATGCTCGTCAAAAGTTTTTCCATAAACGATGACATCGTCCAAATATACAAAGCATGATTTCCAAGTAAGGCCTTGAAGAACACACTCCATCAGACGCTCAAATGTTGCCGGAGCGTTGCACAGTCCGAATGGCATCACTTTAAACTGCCACAGACCATTTCCGGTTGAGAAAGCTGTCTTCTCTCGATCTTCTGGATGGATTTCTACCTGCCAGTAGCCACTCTTCAAGTCTAACGTCGAGAACCATTGAGCTCCTTCCATTGCATCCAATGTATCGCTGATTCTGGGCAGAGGGTAGCTGTCTTTCTTTGTCACATCGTTCAGCCTACGGTAGTCCACACAAAATCGGGTGCTTCCATCTTTCTTTTTGATAAGAACAACTGGTGACGCCCAAGGGCTTTTGGAATTTTCGATTACACCATCTTTCTTGGGGACGTTTGCTGGTTGTCGAATCGGTCTCGCATCACCTGTGTCGATTCGATGTTGTACCAGTTGTCTTCGACCATACTGACCACTCGGTGAAGAAAATATATCAGTGTACTCATGAAGAAGGTCTCCAGCAACACTAAGCTGATGTTGACTTAGATTGGATGGCTTGAGAATTTTGGCTTTCATGGAGCTGAATTTTCCGGGGTCCATTGGTTCTTCTGCGTTCATTTCTGTGATTTTAGTTATTGCGGTCACAGATTCGCATTTTCCAATTACTTCTCCTTTCTTGAGCTTAACCTCGTACGGTTTGATGTTCAGAATCCGTACGGGTACCATGTTGTTCTTTGTTTCCACAAGAGTCTTCCCTAAGATGATGTTTTGGGAAGATTGCTCAGACTCTGGTTCCACCATGAGGTATCGATGGCTACCTAGATCGCCCTCTATTTTCGTCCAAACAAACATTTCTGAAGAGGCAGGCAAGCATATGTCTTCTTTGATGACAGTTCTTAGAGTTGATGAGTTTTCGTTGCCATAAACCATAGGAATCTCTACACTTTGGTACTTCAAAAGTTGCTTACCGATATCCAGAATCACTCCGTGCTCTTTCATGAAGTCGATTCCAATTATGCACTCATCACATATGTCTGCTACCAAAAATAGATGCGAAAACTCTAATTCTGCCAAACGGATTTTAAGACGAACTTCTCCATATACTCTTGCTGCCTCACCTGTCGCAGTTTTAAGACGGTAGCTATTGGTGTTATGTAGCCACGTCATCTTGACCAAGTCTCTCCGCACAATGGAGGCTGTGGCACCGGTGTCAATTGTAGCCACGTGTTTCTTGCCATTTAATGTTGCGTCCACTGTCAGACTCTTACAGCCGTATTCATTAGAATCCGCTGAACAGATGAATAGTTATGCACTGCATAAGGACTTATGTAGTCACTTTACAACGTTGCATAAATTGTTATGCATAAAATATTTTTCAACACATTATAGTTATAATGAGCTTGTGTCAAAATTAGTACTATAAAGGAGGAATATAGTACGTTTAACTTTCACAACTGACAAAGGAGACCCAGCTGTGTGTGTGCTGTGTGAAAAATCAATAGAAGCAATTCTGCTGGCGATTGGATTCTTTTTGGTTCCTTATTAATTTCTTTTAATATTATTATAATTATCCAGTAACTTTGTTATTTTTTTGTGTTGGCAAATAAAATTAAAAATATTTGAAAGAAAAAATACGTCGTTTTTGATTTATTTCATGAATTGTTCCATTCACTGACATCGTGATGTTTTTGTTGAGGAGAAAAATAAAAGGGTGGTGCTTATTTTGTAATGCTTATAATTCATTTGTATTGTTCTTTATTTTTTAAAACAATATCCCAACAAAAATTTACAGTAAATGAATTTATTATTTAAATTTTATAAAATATTTTGAAAGTGAGATTTAAACACCTCAAAGATTGCAAAAATAAGCGCCCCCTAACATCTATCTACATTATTGCTATGTGTGAGTCAAAGTGACATTCCGATACTAAACAACCCTTATGTTGGCTCTATACAACCTCCAAACGCGTTTAGCTTATGTTGCTTCTATTCAACGTTGCATAAGTTTATGAATAAGGTTTTTGCGTTCAGAGGCATTATAAAGAATGCATAGCGCTATGCACTCGCTATAATTCGTTTATGCATAAGGCTGTTATTGTTTCGTTTAGTCTGCGAGACTTGGATTGTGGTTCTGGGCCCATCGATACCAGGGCGAGCAGGAGCGATGATGTTATTGCTTACCTGTTCGCGGGTATTATTCCTGTTTCCACAATGTTGACAGGCGACTCTTCTTGGTGGCAATCTGCACTGGCGCTGAAGATGTCCGGTTCTGTTGCAATTCCAGCATCGAGCAGGTCCTTCTCGCTGACTTCTATGGAATTCAGCTTTCTGGCAAGAACATTCCTTAACTTCAAATTCTCTTACCCGATGAACTCCAAAGGAAGCCTGTTCTGATGCTTCCATAGTCAAAGCGAACGCTAATGCTTCAGAAAGCGTGCGTTTTCTAGCAGTTCGGAAACTGCACGGACAAAAGCCTCCGTTGCTAGCTGATTGGTAATTTCATCTCCTGCAGTCGGGTATGCTAGGTGTGCCAACCGTTCAATGTCTGCTTGGAGTTGTTGCAGACTTTCACCTCTTTTCTAGACTCTGGTATTGAGCTGGACGCGAAAGACTTCTTGCATATGGCTATCGCCGAAGCGTTTGTCAATGGCCTGAACAAGAACACTCAAGTTGCCGTTCTGGTCTGCTGGTATGGTTTGCAAAAGTTCAGCAGCAGAACCTCTAAGGGCAAGCGTCAGGGCAATAAACTTGTCTTCGTCATCCCAGCCGTTTGTTGCTGCAGCTGCCTCAAACAGCTTCTTGTAGATCGACCAAGAAGTTTGTCCATCAAAAGTTGGTGGATGCATTTCTTTTCTCTTTGGAAAATCGGCATTACCTTCTCGAACCTTCATTTTTCTAACTTTTTCTAACTCATCGGTAATGCTCTGAATTTTATCTTCGACCTTCTCGAATTTTGCTTCCACTGACGAAAATTGTTTTTCAACACGATCGTCAAGGGCAACAAACTTGTTCTCAAAGGCATCTAGTTTACCTTCGAGGACGTGTTTCTGTTCTTCAAATCGTTCGAGAAGATTTTATTCTGTTTTTTCCAGTAAATTCTTTTGCTCGTTGCGTTCTTCTTCAAATTTCCCAAGAAGATTCTTTTGTTGGTCTTCAAACTGGGCGAGCAGCTGAGCCATCATATTAGTCATGTCTAAAGTTGTACTTACTTGCTCTTCTTGCATCTCAATCTCAAATAGAAACGTGTCTGGATTTTCATCGTGTTGCCTTAAATATTCCTGCAGATGGATAATGAGGTCATTTTTCGTTCCAGCAGTAGGAAGACCTCGTCTGTTTAGTTCTGCTTTAAGTTCAACACAATTCAATGCATTCACAATTTTAACCATTTTTTTTTCTATTTTGTTCTTATATGTTTGTGTGTCTTTTTTTCACAAACACCTTTCTTATTTGTTCACTAATCTACACACTTTCATCAATTTTTCACCATCAATTATCTGAATTCACAGATTAAATAAGTTTTATTCCACTTTTTCTGACACCAATGAAATATTTTATTAAACGTTCGCAAATAAAACTTATTTCCTTTATTCAAACTGAAACTGGAATTAATTCACAAAATAAAACGCTTTTTATTTCAAATACTTTTTCTTCAGTTACTTTTATTATAACCAAGCACAAGTATGCAACTCTTTATTCACACTGACATTTATTCATTCACTTCCAAAATCAAACTGCTCTTTCGGACTGGTGCGCCTGTATTTATACCCGAAATAAAGGTTCTAGAATTTTCTAGGGTCTACTAGAAGGTGCTTTCCAAAAAGGTTACGTCAATATTCCAGTACGAACGAGGCTGGACACCAACCGTGATGGATTTAATTATTTATTTCACTCAAAGATGGTGCGGAAAGTTGTACTAATGTAAGGTTGTTTACATAACTGGGCATATTCACCACAATATATTGAATTTTACGAATAGTTTTCGTCACCAGTTTATTGCTAGTTTTATCAGAATAAATAAAAAAAAATGTTCAGACTTTAGAGCCGTTCCAATCCTATAATTGAACAATTTGCTGCAATCTCAAAATACACGACGATCGTCGAAAATGGTTTCCTTGACCCTGTGATGATGAAACTGAAATGCAGTAATAACAAAGTATAAAACACTAATAAAAACATTTATTTAAATTTAATGACAATAATTTAATATAATTTCATTGTTTCTTATATAAACAACAACCAAAAAACAACCATTAATAACTCGCGCTTGCCGATAAAATAAATGTTTTTGTTTGTCATGTTGTGCACATTCGAAATGAGACAAAACTTTGTGCATCGTATACATCGTACTCTTTCTTCCCTTTTACGATAGAAGAGTTTTAGTTTTTCTTAGGAGAAACAAAAGTAATTTTTTTGTGGGGAGTGTTTTTTGTTAATAAAGAAACACATACATTTATAGAATGCGTTTTGTTTGTGGTTGTGTTTCAGGGCAAACTACTGAGTTTTGGTTTGCGGGGTAGGTTTACGAAAACTTGAAAAGCGTTCACACCGAAAATTTACAAGTTTTCGTTTGACATTTCATCGTTTTTGCTGGAACACAATGATCTCGAAGGGCCGCGCCGCTTTGAAAATTTGCAGTTCCACAATAAAATCAAAAATCATGTGTTTTATGTGAAATTAAAATACAATTTATAAATGTTGCAAGTTAAAAAAAGAAATGCAATGAATCCTGATTCGTTATATTTAATTTATTCCTGAACCGATCAATTTCACGTAGTAGTAAGGATGCGCAACACTGCGTCGGCGTCGCGGTCTCTTGTGTTCCGCCAGAAAAATTACTTTTTACCTGGCAGCAACCCGTCAGCTATTTATATGACGTTTAATTGAGTGCTGAATGTTTCACAAGGTGTGTTTGCTTAGTTCATCTTGAAAATCCAACGTGTTTTCGACAGGTTTTGTTTAAAACTTGTGTTTTATCAAAACTTGTGGTTTAGCGAAAATATATGGGAAAACTTGTGTTCGGTGTGAAAAGGCTATTCCAGGTTTTGGGTTCGGTTTGAAAAGACTATTAACTACATAGACCTACTTTTGTACAAGTTAAGCATTTATACTGGCAAAAGAATGAATTTGCTCATTCTTTTTACAGTATACTGGCAGAAAAATCCAGCATTAAGGCTCTCCCAAACCAATGCGAAACATTCGTTGCGGCGAAGAAACATTCGTCAATCAAAATTAATTAACATATTTCTTTGCTGTGTTGGTGTGGGCACTCTCATATATCACCATGTAAATAAATTTTGACATGCGAATGTTTCTTCGCCGCAACGAATGTTCTGCATTTGTTTGGGATAGCCTTTATTCTGGCAACCTCACTGATGTCTCAAGCCTTTAACCACATAGACCTAAAAAGCTAAAAGTGTAAAATACAAGGAAATTATGTGCTAGTTTCGTTCGATGTAGTATCTCTTTTTACTAATATTCCGATTCAACTTGCCACGATTATTATTAAGAAGAGATGAGAATTAATAAAACAAAGCACTACACTCACACAAAGTAAATTTCTTGAAATTCTGGACTTCTGCCTCAAAGAAAATAAGTACCTGCAGTACAAAGACACCATATATAAGCAAATTCATGGCATGCCAATGGGAAATCCGCTGTCACCAACTATTGCGGAATTGGTTCTATATTATGTTATCGATGAAGCATTTTTGAAAGTTGAAAAACCTCGCTTCATTTCCAAGTATGTTGATGATATTTTTGCAGTAATGGACTACCGCAAAATTGATGACACACTGGAAATCCTTAATAAATTCCATAAAAAAATCCAGTTAAAATGAAAAGCAATAATGCAATATCTTTTTTGGATGTCAAGATTCATCAACAAAACAACGAACTTTCATTCAACTGGTATCAAAAAACAACAGCATCTGGGAGACTCGTCAATTTCCGGTCAAATCAGGCAAAAGATTTCATTATTAACAACAGCTTCGAACCTGATACACAAAGTCTTCACGTTAAGTGATAGGCAATTTCACTCTGAAAATGAGAAAATCGTCACCAAAATTTTCCAAGGCAATGGTTATCCCGGACAACTCATAAGAGGTTTGATACTGCGGCAAAAACATAAACCTCCTAGGAATATAGAAGCTGCTTTTAAAGGTTACTATAAAAGTATGATTTATGTTCCCAAACTTGCCAAAAGCTTCAAAGAGATCGTTTCATCCAAAACGAAAGATATAAATATTGCGAACAAATCACATAACACCCTCGCACCTCTGTTTAGTCGACTCAAGGTCAAACAAGACAAAGAAAAATCTAATGATGTTGTTTATAAAATTAACTGCCTGGGAAACAAAGATGAGACGTGTGACTTGTGTTATGTAGGGACTACTTAACAGTTTCTTAAGCAAAGAATGGCCAATCATAAATCTGATTTAAATTGTGCAAGCTCGGAACAAACAGCACTTGCTACACATAGCATTGAGAAGGGCCACAGACCAGATTTCTATGGAGTTAAAATTCTACAAAAGGAAAGCCATATCTGAAAGCGTTACACCCTGGAAACCCTCCACATTTTAAACAGCGCCCACACTATGAACACGAAACAAAAAACTCAAAACATATCAGCCGTGTACTGCTCTCTCGCTTCCTCCAAAAACGCCAAATAACAAATTTATTTGACAAAACTTCGTCAACAAAAGTGCTTTTGTTCTTTTTTATATAGTTTTTATTTATATATTTTTGTATTATTGTTTCACAATGAAAAAACATTTATAAATTTTATTTTGATTTATTTTAACGTAAGTTGTTAATCATAAAACAATTGGCGCAAAATTTTAAACAACCTGTTGTTAAGGGCTTAGCAATTTACTAGTAAGTAATTTTCTAAATATTTAGCAATTTACTAACTACTTCAAAATTTTAAAGCATTAACTACATAGACGTACTTTTGTACAAAAGTACAAAAGTGAGAAATTAAAATGCTCGCTAGCGAAACATTCTTGCAAAAAAACGTACGAAAATTGTTCTGACACATATTTTAAACCACCATGCACAATTTTCCATTGTTTATTTGCAAGCAGGTGTCTTCAGTATAGATATTTATTTCTCACTTTTGTACCAAAGTAGGCCTATGTAGTTAAGCCTTAAACCTTTTTTCCGATTTGTTATCTAGTAAATTGATAATTGGGAAATATCAGTCAGAAGTCACATTTGTTTTGTTTATGATTTTAATTTTGTTTTACTCTCTGAAGAAGATTTTTTTTAATTAGTTTAGAAAATTAATCTACTAAAGTGAAAAAAGATATTAAAAAAGTCGCTTTCGCCCAAGAGCTCTACAATGCCGGATCAATTGTATGGGGTGACATTTAAAGTATGCGGCAAAGTTATATCAAAGAAATTTTATGTTGTTGGAATAACTAAAAACGGCTCGACCTTCCACACTACTGCATTCTGCATCATCGAAAGCTGAAACTGGTGAACGGTGTACATATCTTCCGTATGGAAAATTCTCTCATGAACATAGTTAACATTCTCAAAGTTGAAAGTGACTATTGTGGGAGAGACTAAAGCCTGATCCACATCTGTGTTGTGTGTTGTGTTGTGGAGTCGTGTGTCGCTGTCATTCCATATATTTTATGCGTCACACTGCAACACGACACACGAGACAAATATGGTTCTACGCAATATGAAATACATTGTAGCGATAGCGACACACGACTCCACAACACAATACACGACACAGATGTGGATCAGGCTTAAGTGCTTGCCTGATGCTCCTGAATCGTGTACTGGTGCTCAAGCAACTATGTTGAGCTTGGATTCAGTTGGACAGCCTACGGGACAAAAGCAACAAAGTTACATACACCTACTTTTGCCAAAAAGTACAAAAGTGACAAATTTAAATGTTCGCTAAAAAAGCCTGCTTGCAAAAAAACAGCAATGGAAAATTGTGTATGATGGTTTAATTTATGCGTCAGAACAATTTTCGTTTGTTTTTTTGCAAGCATGTTTCTTTAAAGGTTAGACCGCACTAGGCGGAACTGCACTGCAGCGGAACTGCGATTCAAAATAATTTGTATGAAATTTAATGAAGTTCAGTTGCCACTTAGTGTGATATAGCTCATACAATTTCATACAAATAATGTTTCGCTTTACAATCGCTCCACCATCACTAATGTCATGAATTACGAGAGCTGAGTACCCGAATGTAAGAGCGAAATATAAATCGGTTCAAAATTAATTTCATTTAATAATTTTCATTTCCTAACGTCCGACCACTTGGAAAAATAATAGAAGTGTGGAAAAGTGTGACATTTGATAATAAATTAAAATACAAGCTGTAATAATTTAATAAAAAAAAGAACTAAAGAATTATTTTGTCTCATTCTCTTTTTTGTCAAGTTTTGTCATGTTCAATACAAAACGGAAAATTCAGATTTTTAGAATATTCTTGGTTCCTGATTGGCAACTGGCATAAGAAGTTCAGTTCAGGCAACTTGTGAATTTGCATTACTGACGTTTTTTGTTTGGGCAAGAACTAAACTGCCAAAATTGGTTCGGTTCGGCCGTGTATGGCACCCAAATTTGGAGCGTGGCCAAATGGACGAGCCATTCAGCTCGGTCGTGTATGACCAGGTTAACCCTGAGGTTACACGAACCAGTACTGGCTTACAAGTTACAATACATTTTAATTTTCTTACTAACACATACAAACTTGAGCAACTTGGTCGTCAACTGGCTTGCCATTTTCTCAGCCAGTTGAGAAGACAGTGGCCTTGTTCAGACTTGTATGTAAAGCTATATGGATAGCTTTTCGTTGGAAATTTAATGCAAAATTAAATATTCTTTCTACCACAACTTCTAATGAGAGGAGGGACCAGGAATTTTTAACATTTCCAAAATAGGCAACTGTCAAATATGATTAAAGGATGGCTATGATTATGATGAAATATACAACATCTCTTAAAAATCCTAATTTTTTTAAAGTATATTTTTTTCTTGGGAAAAATGAGAGTTTTGGGGATTTCGGTGACATTTGGTACATTCTGTTACCGATTTGTCAAGCCATAGACTGTCAAATTAAAGTGAAAGATTGCTACGGGGATGATGCATTGAAAAACGCGGGAAAACGCGATTTTAGCGCCTTTATATGACATTTTGGAACGAAATATTCCTCGTACGACGTTATTTCGTTTGTTACCTATCTCTCAACTCATGAACTGTCAAATTCCATTAAAGGATGGCTTCGATGATGATAAATTAAAAAACCTCCAAAAAATCGAAATTTTTTAAGAAATGATTTAAAAAAAAATCGAAATTTTTGAATTAGATGAAAATCAATCCATATTAATTTGACGCGACAGAAATCCTTCAATGCATTGACAGTATTATGCGTTGACCATCGCAAGACTTGATGCAGAATTGAACGTCATTTTTTATTTAAGAAAAAATCGAAGTCCGATGCCAAAGCAAATTTGAACGTGACCGCAGATACTTGAAAGCAACTTGCTTACAAGTTGCCTGTCGCCTACGTCACAGCATGTATGTAACTGTATGAGCTATATCGCACTAAGCGGCAACTGAACTTCATTAAATGTCATATAAATTATTTTGAATCGCAGTTCCGCTGCAGTGCAGTTCCGCCTAGTGCGTTCTAACCGTTATTGTTTCAATATGTGGGAGTTTTTGATGTTGTTTCAATGTATTTTGAGGCCTTTGTAATTTAAACACGATGGTAGGTACTCACCGTCACCGGTCCGTACTCAATCTTCCCAATCTAAGCAGTGCCTTGGGATGTTTTGAGCGATGCCGACGCTGATGCTTTTATTGGTTCAATCTGCTACACGCATAACTACAGTTTGTAAACAAAAATCGAACGAAGCGAAATAGGTTACCTAGTTGTCATCTGTCATTTCCGTGTTGAGCCGAAATCGCCGTTGCGTTGGTAGCTCGTTTAGTTTTGTTATCTTTATCGTGTTCTTGTCTGGTCTTCGTTTTCTCTGTTTCTGTACCATTAAACGAAGATTTTTAATTTTAAATAATTTATTATTCAGACTTAAATTAAAACCAAACCATATACCTAATTAAAATTGAAATATTGAACAGACTTAAATTAAAATAAATAGATGTAAAAGCAAAATATCCACTCGATGTTGTTTTTGCCAGCATTGCAATTGTTGGCAAAATAGAAATATCGTACTGCTTTATATTTTGTAAATCATATTGGTTAAAAGAAACAATTTTATACATGATTAACCTACAAAGACCAGAAAAAATCCAAACAAGACAGAAGAGCAGTTTGAGGCTTTAAAGCAAGTGGAATTCTGATGATTGCTCATAAAACAAGGAAAATGTCTGCGAACTACAATGATATGCCTTTCGGCGTAAAAACTATCTTAAAAGTATCACAAAAATGCTGTCCCAGAACTGTATTTCCCAGATTTTTTCTGTAAGTACCTACATACCCAAATTTAAAGGTTTAATTTATTTTCTTAGGGATGTTATCTTATTTGTTAATGTGCCTTGTTCATAATTAAGTCAGGAGATGAAATTCTATATGTCTTATAGTAAGTTGATTAAATAATATACTTCATATCTACATTTATGTAGTTTCAGCTATTTTTATATCGGTCATCTGGCAAATTGAAAACAAAGGAAATGCCATTTTTTGTATTTGTTTTCTGCACTATACAAGTGTTTATAACAAAGGTATTAATTTCAGATATATTTTATTCTGGGTGTGTAATCTATGCACAAACTGTTCGTTTTTTACCTATTACAAACAAATATTTTTGTTTGCACCTCCTATATATATTTATAAAGGGTGTTTAGAAGTCGGAAGATATTTCTGGGCTGTGTTTTAACTCGTCAGAAAGCATTTGAAATTGTAATCTGTTATCTCAAAAGCAGGAATTTTGAATTTTGATAAAAATCTGAAAACGATTCGTATTGAAACACCAACCAGATAAATAACCTTCTTGAAGAAATAAATTATATAAGTTAAAAAAGTAAACAGTTGCTAGATAAGATAATAACATTTTGTATTGTTTACGTTTGTCTTCTTTTTATTAGATTAATTATGACTGTTTTACATAATTTCTTATATACTATTGTTACAATTCTTAAAAAATTATGGCCTTTGCCGTCTGATAGGGTGACAACTGTGTATGTTTTTGAAATCAGTAAATTATAGTTTTAATTTTTATTTAACAACTAGCTGTCCCGGCAGACGTTGTTCTACCCTTTCCAGTGTGTAGCGGGTGATATAGATATAAAAATTATATAATTGTTTCTCCTAAAGCCAAGGCTATACAGTCTTAAAAAAAATATTTCAATATTACCTACAAAACAACAACAGTTTATTCAGAATACAAAATATTCAATTGAATCGAATGAAAAATAAAACAAAATTCTATAGCAACGCGACTATCGTTAGCCTGGTTGAATATCAAGTCTGTCGATAGCCTCGTTGCTATAAAATATTATTTTATTTTTCATTAAATTCAATAAATTGTTTTGTATTCTAAATTAACTGTTGTTGTTTTGTAGGTAAACATTTTTAGACGCAAAACAATAACAAACAAAATTTCTATACACAATTTGGTTTTTTTTTTCGGTGTAAAACTTTAACTGAGTTGCTAATCAATTTCTCAATTAAAAAGTCTATTATTCATTGTTTAAGAAATTTTACCATAAATTAAATTATTAATACAGGTTTGAATCATCGATTCTGGTTCTTACGTATCTCTCATATATGTGCTACCACATGACAAGAAAGCCAATTTCGGTTGTAAAATCCGTCCTACACACAAATTACACAAATCCAGACAATACCACTACAGAAGGTGGCTATGCGCCATTTGGTAAGCAAATCATACAAAATAATGTTCTTAAAATTAATTATTTCTTATTTTTATTCATCCAAGATGGACATGATGCTCAAACTCTCTTTGGGGCCTTGGACTCGGCTTTCCTATTTTCCTATGCAGCCGCAATGTTTGTCTCAGGTTTCGTCGCCGAACGTGTATCACTTCGTTACTTTCTTGCTTTTGGAATGATGCTCTCGGGCATATTCTCGTATCTCTTTGGAATCGCCAAAACTTATAACATTCACAATTTATGGTATTTTTTGATTATACAAGCCTGTGCCGGTATTGTTCAAACAACAGGTTGGCCAGGTGTCGTTACTGTTGTCGGTCGTTGGTTTGGCAAATCGAAACGAGGGCTAATATTTGGAATCTGGAACAGCCATACTTCCATTGGCAATATTCTTGGTTCTTTGATTGCAGCAAACTACGTTGAAAGTGATTGGTCTATGTCGTTTATTGTTCCCGGTGTTATAGCGGCTGTATTGGGTTTTATGATATTTTTATTTCTCGTCGATTCACCTGAACAAGCTGGTTTTCACCAAAGGCCATCAGTTGATGAGCGAGTTTCAAATTCATCAGATATTGAAGATGGAACTGCTAATGATTTTCGAGATGCGGTAAGTTTTTTATTATTTTTGTTAACTAAAAATTATTTTTTAATACAATTCACTGTAATATCTAGCATGCTATAGCATAACATCCTTTTTATTTTATTATTAGGCTGGCATTGACAATTTACCTAACACAATAATCAATGTGGACTCAGTAAGTGCATGTCTAGCTTTAAACAAAACTTGTGGTGTCAATTTATTTTGTTTTCAATGATCACACTGATCACTGATTGGGGAAAAATATAAAGTTTAATATTTTCTGATTAATTTACAAGTCACGAACAATGTTGACTCTTTACAGTTGGTAATTTGTACAGTTCAGTACCAATAACAAATAATATGTTCTTTATTTTGTTACCTTAATGTTAACAATCGGTTTAAAAATTTAGTTAGTCTTATATAAGAGGCGCCAGCAAATTTTGGGTTTGGAAGTATGAGTATGAAGGTTCTGGCAGGCCCTTGGTTAGGGTGGGCGGTTGAAAATAGCGATCTTCCGAGTATTTTTTAGTAGTTTTGAAGACAATTTAATTGTACAATACCAGAAGTATTGTTGTTAAGGTTTTAATCAGAGATAAAATAATGATTATGAAGAAGATCAAAAAGTAGTTTTCGTTGGTCTTTGTGTCTGACGGTCCACTGCGCCTAAGCGGATCGGTCGGTTTTGATCAAAATATTTGTAATGAGAATAGAAACTACAACCCGTAAGCCTATTTAAGAAAGCGGAGCGATAACAGTCTATTTATACCAGCTTGATTTTGAATTATTCCCGAAAGAGAAAATGATTACTACAGTTATTTTTAAATTTAAATGTCAAGTGCGGTATTCCTATTCTTATGTTTTTTCTTGCGATCCGCCGCGCTTCTAGCGAAATACAGTGTTGTCATTGTCAGTAACTTAATGAATTTTTCATGAACAAACAAAAATAAATTTGGGATGAAGGTGTTGAGTGCGCACAGAACACCTTTATGCACGCAATAATAATAATTTGTGTATAAAGAACTTAAGTGTATTTAACACATTCATCCACAAAGTTTATTTCCAATGTGGTTGTATATAACTTCATCTTTGGCTTAATATGAATCTAAAGGCGATATAAGAGTACAGATGAGTTAGAAATTTAGGTTTTCATTTAAGACTCATCTGTAGGGAAAAACCAAATTTCAAAAAATGTTACTTAACACCTTCTTTTTTTAAGCACTTCAAATAACTCACTGGTGGTTATGTCACACGAAGACTAAAAATAATAAACTAACGATTTCTCAAAAACTATTAAACGGATTTGAAAGGTAGATAGAAAACACTTTAAAGACAGAAATATTTGTTATCTGAACCAATTCAGGAAAATGAATAACACCATCGATCACGTTTTAATAAAGCGTTTAGTATAAAGTGCACATTTATTTTAAGTTCTTTTTCAAAATGGAGACTATATTCTCTTAACCTTAACAATTCCTATTAGATTCCAAACCAAATCATATTTTGTTGAGTTTGAAACAAAATTTCTCATTTAAATAATATCTACCTTGTGTAATTTTTAGTATTCAGTACCTTTATTATACTTTGTACTAATAGGAAGTGAGCTACCGCCCAACAGAACGAACTCCTATTCTGGACGCACCGCATTCTTCTGCACATGATCGACGACCAATCGGACTTATCGGCGCACTTAGCATCCCCGGTGTGATTGACTTTTCTTTGTGCTTATTCTTTTCCAAACTTGTTAGTTACACATTCCTATATTGGCTGCCACTATACATTCAATCTTCAAGTAAGTAGGAATACAATTTGTAAATTTTTTTAAACACATGAATGTATGTATATTGAAAAATAAGATTTACAACTATAATTTAAAAACAACTATGTACATACTTGATAATGAAAATAATATAACAAGTGAAGATATCGCAGAATAGCCTTGTGAAAAAAAGACAAACAAAAGTGTTAAATTGCAAAACGTCATGTATTTCTGCTTTTTGGATATGTTGTTAGTCCTTGTTAAGAGCAACCTATAGCTAACTTTGCAGCTTTCAAAAACCTGTGATCGCTGCAGTAAAAATGCAAAAGTTGCAAAGTTGTTAGAATTGCGAACTCCTTACTTGTTATATTTTAAACCTATGTGTACAGGGTGTCCCTTAATTCGTCAATAGTAATTTAGGTCATGATTCTTGGGTGTATTCTAAAGGGCCAGTTATAGCTATCATTGAAAACCATCATTGAAAATATTAATTGTCAATTTTGAGAGATTTTGAAGAAAAAATAAATGATTATTTTGATGCTAAAGTAAAGCTAATTGACTTAATAATTATTTCTAGGTAAAACAAAATTCAATTTTGCACAACTTTTCTCATAAAATTACTTTTATTTTTTCAATGATGAACTACCTTACCAATGATCATTGAAAAAATTAAAAGTTACGTTATCGGGAAGATATGGGTCAAAATGAGTTTTTTTTTGAGGAGAAATAATTTTGAAGTCGTAAGCTATATTTCTGCATTAAAATAATCAATGATCAAACTTTTTCAATGATGGTTTTCAATGATAGCTATAACTGGCCCATAAGAAAAAAATTGTTCTACAGTAATTTGGTGTACCATGACCCATGTTAACGGTGATTGCGCTGTTAGTAATAATAATGATAGAAACTTCGCTTAGGCCTTTATTTTATATCTTTTCTGAGTCTTAAGATATTCAGTTTTTAGCCTGTTCCATTTTTCTTGCCCATGATAATTTGTTGACTTTGGGGTCAATTATCTCCAAAAAAATGCGTAATCAACGTGATGTTTTAATAATTTTTTTGAATGTATGTAACAATACTAAAAATAAAAGTCATTAACAAGTTTGCCGAAAAACCAATAGATTTTATTTTTAATAAGACTTTTCTTAAATCCCCGACAAATGATATCAAAATTGGAGATAGGCCCTTATTGTAAAACAATTTTTTTCTTAGAATACACGCAAGAATCATGCCCTTAAATACTTAAATACGAATTAAGGGACACCCTGAATATTTGCTGTAAATGCATACTAAGTTGAAAACTATCAATTAATAAAAGAGAACTGGTGTATATTTATGTTATTTGGATTTTAGCTACATTGGGTGCAAGTTTAAGCGCCGATTTATCAACAGTATTTGATATTGGAGGGATTATTGGGGCAATCACAGCAGGGCTGATTTCCGACTACACTAGAATGTCAGCAACAACTTGCTCAGTTATGTTATTTTTGGCTTGCCCAGTCGTAAGTTGTGTGCTTTAAAAATGAAAACCGAAAAAAAATCGTCCTTTATTTTAGCTACTCTTATACAACCACTATGGAACAATTTCAATGACCATCAGTATTGGACTGTTGTTCTTGGGAGGGATTCTGGTCAATGGTCCCTATGCTCTTATTACAACATCTGTAAGCGCTGAATTAGGTCAGCATAGTTCCTTGGAAGGCAATGCAAAGGCTTTAGCTACAGTTACAGCAATTATAGATGGCACTGGTTCAATTGGTATATTCATATAAAAGATTCTCAGCGAATTGAAATTGTTTTAATTAAATTTTTTTAAAGGTGCTGCGGTGGGTCCATTAATAGCTGGAATGATATCTAGCAAAGGATGGGAAAATGTGTTTTATATGCTGATATTCTCAAATGTGATTGCCATGACCATGCTCTCAAGATTGGTTATAAAGGAATTATCAAGGGTAAAAAGGAATACCCGTAGAGAGTAATAGATAGGTCGATCCCAAATAAAGATTCTTTACTATATAGATAGTGATATTTTTCATATAACAGAATTATATGTGTAACCAAATTGGCACATTATTACGTGTGCTAAAAAATTAAATCAATTTTCTACTTATATTTGTGTATATCTAGCCAAAATTAGTCTAAGTAATTTTTATCAAAACCAACGAGTTGAATAAGAATAAGATTACCAATTTTTTTCTACGTCTTTCTATATTATGAGTATTTTTTTTTTTTTGTAATCTACTCAGCACATTTTTGTTAAAATACTTTTATGTAAATAAACACTTTTATACTTTTTATTTACAACTTTGAAAACGTATTTAGTGAAGAATTTATCTTAATCTTAATAATATTATAAATGTGAAAGAATGTTTGTGTGTCTGTTTGTTCCACTTTATCTAAGAAAATACTGAAATGATTGGAATGAATGAATGAATGTGGATAGAGAGCTTTGATGTAGGGAATGAACATAGGCTAATTATTTATTTTCAAAAATTTTAAAAAGTGCAACAAAAAACAATTAAAATGCAAAAAATAGGGTTTTTATGAAAATGTTGGAGCTATACCCAATAGTTTAGACTATGAGATGGATATTAGTTAATGAACATTAAATGTTCCGTATTCATGATTCATTTTAGACGTTTTTCAACAGTTTTTGTTGGACACCATTAAGTAACACGCTTCGTGGGTTCTGAGACTCTAGACTCTTTTTTGGGTCGTTGCACTGCTTAGAGTATGTTTAATCGTCAGGAAGGTGCCAATGTCAACATTTTCTTAAAATTTAAAAAAGTGTAACTAAAAACAATAAAAATGCAAAAAATAGGGTTTTTATGAAAATTGTGGACATAAGTTAATGAAAATTAAATGTTTCGTATTCATGCTTAATTTTAGACGTTTTTCAACAGTTTTTGTTGGGCACCAGTGCACAGTGTAACACGCTTCGTGGGTTCTGAGACTCTTAACTCTTTTTTGGGTCGTTGCACTGCTTAGAGTATGTTTAATTATCAGAAAGGTGCCAATGTCAACATTTTCTTGGACCTTTGGTTGACGGCCTATTAAATGCAGGTCACCAAAAAGGTACTTTTGTCAAAGAAAAATTTTTAAAATGTCCAGAATGAATTATGAAAATAAAACGTTTCCAACACCTACAAAAGAAAAAATAAAAGTTTCATTTAACCATTGTCATTTAAATCACTTTTTTGCATTTAAATTGTTTTTTGTTTCACTTTTTAATTCAAAATTATGCCCAGTAATAATAATATTTTTTATTTTTTTTTTTTAACCAGCTGTATTTCGCAAAGCTGCAGCTGAAATTGACGGCCCCGAAATATGGGTAAATGATTTAGTTTCTTTTTTAGCAGCAGCATTTTTTTGAAATTGGAATGAATGATTCCCGTTAATTCCGTCTGATGAAAAATTATCCACGAGAGCTTGGATGCAGGGAATGAACATAGGCTTATTATTTATTTTCAAAAATTTAAAACTGTGCAACAAAAAACAATTAAAATGCAAAAAATAGGGTTAACATGGAAATGTTGGAGCTATACCCAATTGTTTAGATTATGAGATGGACATTAGTTAATGAAGATCAAATTTTTCGTATTCATGATTCATTTTAGACGTTTTTCAACAGTTTTTGTTGGACACCAGTAAATAAATTGAACCGCGTTGTGCGTTCTATGACTCTTAACTGTTTTTTGGTTTGTTGCTCTGCTAAGAGGATGTATAATTGTCAGGAAGGTGCCAACGTTAACATTTTCTTGGACCTTTGGTGGGTGGCTTTCCAAATGCAGGCCACTAAAGGCACTGTTATCCAAGAAATTGATGATGATTTTTCATCAGAAAAAATAAATTGTAAAAATGAAACAATTTCACGATCAACAACGTTAAAAATATTATTGCATATTATTACAAACCGTTTTTATTTAACATATGAATTCTTTTTTTCTTAAATAATTTTATTTTGTTTTGAGTGAATTTTTTTTTTTAATTTTGAGATGCCTGATCTTTAATATTTTCTTTAATATTTTGTTTTCAATTCAAAGTAGTTAGAATGAAACTCACACTGATAAAAAAAAATTTAAATACAATTGGCATTACCGATAGTATATTTTGGAGATGACTTTAAATAATGAACCAACACATGAAAAAAAAGAATCTCAAGTCATCAAAAGTCCAATATTTAGGTCATACCATGTATTTTAATATTTAGGTCATACCATGTACGATTTACTATTAAAATGGTCAAATGCACCATATGTACAGGTACGCCATCTGCGTCCAATTTATCACGTACGGCTTCACCGTAAAATTTTATGTAAATCATACAAAAAGTATCTGAAGCGTGCATTCTTCTAGATAATAATTGTTAAATTATATATTTTCAACATAGGGTGCCTCTCAGGAAAGCCATTTACCTAAACATAAACTATATTATTGCTAAAAATTCTCCAACAGAAATATAAGTGTGTTTCAAAAAGAATCATTTGTTCAATTTAAGGTAAAATTTTATGTAAATCATTCTCCTAAACTTGAACAATATTATTGAAAAAAATAACTGACATTCTCCAACAGATATATAAGGGTGTTTCAAAAAGAAGTATTTCTTCAGTTTAATGTAAAATTTAATTTAATTCATACAAAAAGTAAATGTCTCAAAAATGCCATTATCCACGTTTGCGGACAGAGTTGAACAAAATTAGCACTTGACTAATATAAATATAAGTTAGTAAAAAAAACGGTATGTAAAATAATTTTATGCATCAAATTTTTAAGTATCAATTTTATTAGTGTATTAATTAATTTTTTTTTTCAGATTAAAAGTAAATTAAGTCATTTGTTTTACTTGGTAACAGTGCATAGTAGCCTCTGAAAAATGCTTTCATCTATATTATTTTATTTGAATAAAATTCGAACTGGTAAATTTTTAAACAGAATAATTACAGAACAATTTTTTTGCCAAGGGTGTTGAAAAAAGAAGTATTTGATCAGTTCTAAGGTAAATCTTTAATTCAATCATACAAAAAGTATCTGCATCCCTGCATTCTTCTAGAAAAAAATTAAATATTAATTATTTACAGGATTCTATCCTCCCGCTAAAATATGTTTTGCGCTTTAAGATTAAATTAAAAAAATTGGTATAGCCAATATTTAAATCAAATTATTGAAGAACAAATTATTTGTCATAAGGGTGTTTCAAGCTAAGTTTTTCCTTTGTTTTAAGGAAACAACAAATTTTATACAATTTATTCAAAAAGCGTGTACTTCAAGAAAAACCTGTTAATTAAATATTTTCAACATTGGAAAAACAAATTCGCAAGCTTAATTCTTGCGTATTATAAGTGATGTCAAAATAGGCACCCAATTAACAACGTTGTGTATCCGGAAGCTTTAAAAAAACATCGGAAAATCTATTTTTAAAAACTTTGTCGATGAGATAGTCTTATTGAGCCCCGGTTTGTATCCCAACAGTAAACGCGAAGCAACGCGAGCACGGGTCCGCTAGTATTATTATAACATTAAGGTTGAAGAACAATAATTGCACCTCTTATATATATATATACATATGTAGTTACTATTTAGATCAGACAAAATCGGATCTCGGAACCTAGATAAAACTATCGGTTCTTGGAAGCGGACCTGTTTCAAATAACCGATATATGCTTAGAAGCATTTCCCACGTTTCAGAATCAATCAGATATGCGAGATTGTGCCGATCCCGTATAAAACACCATTCATATATCTTATTCGAACGACTAGATTGCAGGACAATGCCAGAATACACGTTCCTAGGTGCGCTAAGGGCTATATTTGCAAGAAGTGGAAATCGACGTGATGGCTTTGTCGTGCAATGAGCCCGGGCATGAATCCCATCGAAAACCTTTGGGACCAGCTGGACAAAAATGCGACCTACCCGTCCAGAGCCACTCATTGGGCTTACCCCTCTCTCTGATTGACGAAAGGTATAATTCGCACGAAACCATCGTGACAAACCTTACACAAGGTATGCCCAGTCGAATTAAAGCTCTGAATTAAAGCTGTTAGATGTTCGAGGAGGCAATACACCATTGAAGGAACGAGGCTTTGTTAACAAAAAAATAGTAAAAATGTTAAGTTTGTATCTGTTTTCCTTATTGATCCATTATTCGTTTTTTTTTGCTACTAATTTTACTTATTTTTGAATTTTTAAAGAGAACAGTATTAAAAAAAAAACGGTTTTATTTTGGAACTTACTTGATTACCTCGAAGCAAATATTTTCCCATTCGGACGATTTCGGAGAATTCTCTGCTCCGACACCTCGCTAGGGCCCATTGCAAAATTTTGTGTAATGTCCACTTCGTCATTGGTTCAACTCTCGTTCAAAGAGAAGAGTAAATGTTTCCTACAGGTCGTCAAAACTGCTTTCGTGCAAAATGACGATTGGTGTTTATCACGAAGACCTGCAATTTATGTCCCTTTCCGATATTGCCACAATCGAATAGACTTGAGAGAGCAGAATTAAATGTGTAGGATTTGGATATAATCTAAAACAAAGCACTCAAGTGAATAGAAGATAGATTAGGCAAAGTTTTGCTCACTCGATAATCAAATTGTGCTAGTTTCAAAAACAAACAGTGTATCATCTTAAGCCACAGCCAAATCTTTTGTTGAATTTCGCGTTAATAAAACTTAAAAAAAATTTTTTTTTTGCATTCTGAAATCGGGCTTTTAAAATTGTAGAGAGAAGTCGTAAGCTTGAAATGGCGAATAAACTATTAGAGAATACAATTATCTGAATAAAATTAATGAATATCCTTTTTTTGGAAAAAACTTTTGGAGGAAGGAATAGAGAAGGAGGAGAGGAAAGAATAGAGAAAAAGACTGTTTTTAATTTGGTATTGAGATGCGAATTCAAAGCCACCTTAAAAATGCATTTTTGTCAGAAATGTAATGGCTTGGTTCTCGTCTAGTTATGCGCTTATAACAATTGAGTCTAATCAAAGTCGAGTTTAAATAGTTTATACTTAACATTTTTATTGAAACTTAATTGTTTTGGCCAATACTAATATGACACGGAATCTTCTTCAAATTCGTTTGCCTGATGCTTCGTTTCGCTTTCAGATAGGTCTTCATCTGCGTACTCAATAATAACATCCTCGCTATTGTTTCTGCCAGCACGTTTGTTTAGCGATTGCATGTACTTTATGGTGTTCTTTGATAGTATCTGGTGAATATCAGACATAGTAGCCGTTGCTACAAGTGGCGGCAGCTGATTCAGTTGCAATGCTATTGTTGTTCCAAATGATGTGTATAAAGAATCCTCAGAGTTGGTTTTTGTCGCCTCTTCAAGTGTATTTACTGCTGCATCTAACTTCGAATAATACGGCGTTAATTTGTGTTGTTTTATCACCTTTAAAGGTGCAGCAGCTGCTGTCTTCTGGGGTGGTGGCGGTGACGGAGGTGGTGACACCTCATCTGCAATGGTCTCATAATGGTCGCTAAAATTACTCTGGGTGGGTTGTTCGTTGTACTCGGCGATGGGATCCTAAAAGAGAAGCAAAATTACTTATTTACAAAAAGTATGATAGGTTTGATGAGATCGTACGGTTTCCTTATGCTCAATTTTTTCGAATTTCATTCCTTTTCTACTGACTATTATTGATTCAAGAAAATTCAAATCATTGTAATAAAATAAGTTGGGCCGGTATATTTGACCTTTTGTGTAAGAATCTTCAACTTTTCTTTTCTCGCTTCCATACGCGCAACGCAAACATTTTATTTTTCTCTTCACAGTGTTAACTTCTTTTCCAAAAATCTTGGCCAATTTTTGCCAAGCCTGCTTTTTTAAATCATATAGCTTATATTCGTTACATCTATAATCCCACAAGCACTTAAATTTTCTGTAAGCAGCTATTAATCTGTCAACTTCTTCTCGTCGCATTTTCCAATCTTTCATGATTAAGAATTAAAGTTTATTGTTATTTAAATTTTTGTGTAAACAAATTAAACCAAGCAATCGGATGAAATAGTACTTTACAATAAACTATAGCTTGCAACTAATTTTTTTCCAAATATTATGGCCATCGACGGGAAAGCAAAGGTAGATATTTTTATAGCTCAAGTCTCAAACATCAATGTTTTTACACGACGCACGGATTGATGGCAAGAGAATGGAGACTGGAAAATGTTTAGATTGTGACTTTTCATTACGTCATGAGGATGAGCCTGATTTCAAACAAGGTATGCACACGATATATTATACCCAAATTGCCATCAATTTAATTATTATATTTTCTATCTAATTATTATAGTTTCTATTTAAAGTAAATATTTATTAAAAATTAAAAACTGAAGCAGGGTACACATTTATCGAATATGTTTGACGTCAAATTGTCAACCAGTATTGATTGTCAAACAGAGTGAAGACACTGATTTGTTAAACATGATTGATAATGTGTACCACAGTTAGACGGCTTTCACAGAAGGAAACTGAGTTGCTAGAAACTGGTTAGCTTGTTGGCGAGAAGAATCTAGAAAAATATACAACTCCAAGTTTAATAGTATGTAAGAGAAAAATTGTAAAAATAAAAACTAAATAGCTTTTGAAGCTAAATAAAATGCATTCAATTAAAAAAAAAAATCCTTTTACGCCCTTCTCGCCTACAAACTAAAAACCGCAGGTAACTCAATTTCCTTGTGTGAAAGGGGTCTTAATACAAAAAAACTAGGGGTTTAAAGGCCTTCCACACTAGCCCACTGTGTATTAATACATGTCAAAAAAAGTGGGAAAAAAATCATGTAGAATAGTGTGGAAACAAAATATGAAAGCCCAGCCTACACAACCCGACATTCTATACCACACTATTTGACATTGTGTTAATACATGAATAATTTTAGGAATGGTTCTAATTATATCCCACATTCGATCACACTTTTTTTAGGTTAAGGTAATGTATAATGCTTAGACCGCACACAACTGCACCGGAACTACACTTCACGACGCGGCAAAACATTATCTGTATGAAATTGTATGAGCTATATCGCACTAAGCGGCAAATGAACTTCATACAATTTCATACAAATTATTTTGAATCGCAGTTCCGCTGCAGTGCAGTTCCGCCTAGTGCGGTCTAACCTTAAGGGTAATGTTGTAAAAGTGTAATGTTCAAAAGGGTAGTTATGTGCATTCAAGAGGACACAAGCGTCCACAGGTTTTTCTCAAAACCGATGGTGAACATCGGGTGTCTAGTACCTCAGCTGGAGACGGGGTTTGAATCCCCGTGGAAAGCTGTTGGGGACAGCCAAAGAGAGAGGGGGGGAGGAGTGTTCCCACTAAGGCACTTCTTCTTTCATCGAGGCGGCAGTGGACGAATTCTCCACATGGAATCAACGGTGGCGTCTACAGTTCCAGTTAGGTTGAACTACTTAGTGAACACCTTATATGGGCTACTACGACATATTTGTAGCTTAGGCCTATAAGAAGCGGTTTATCCGGCTCCCTACCCTTGGAGTTATACGAAGGGTCTGGTCCTCCGGGTCGGGGGTTGTGCTGTCGGGGTAACTTCCCTACCACTTAAAAAAAAGTTGTTCCAAAACAACAACAAGCCTCGGATATGGATGATTTTAAAGTTGACGACCCCAGCAAACGAAACAAGGACAATGAATTTCGGATCCGCACGTGGAACGTCCTGTCCTTATACAGAACACGTGCAGCCGAACAATTAGTGGAGAACCTGGACAGGCTAAAGGCTTACGTAACAGCCATCCAGGAAGTGCGATGGGATGGAGAGGGCATACGGAGATTGAAATCGTGTGAAATCTACCACGGCGGGTGCTTGAAGGAACAGAGTCAGCGGCTCTTTGGTTGTGGTTTTGTGATAAGGGGAAGACTTAGGCAAGAAGTCTTGGGCTTCCGAAGTGTAAGCGAGCGCCTGGTCACAATCCGCACGCATCAAAGGCAAATTTAAGAATATTACGCTGATCTGTGTTCACGCCCCCCATAAAAGGAGAGAGGACTCAACCAAAGAAGCATTCTACGATCTCCTGGAGACAACGTATGATATGTGCCCGAAGTACGGCGTGAAGATCATTCTTGGTGACTTCAACGCAAGATTCGGAAAGGAGGACATCTTTGGTTCGATAGTCGGAGGACACAGCCTACACGACGAAACTTCCGGCAACGGACACAGGCTGGCAGACTTTGCGGCGGGGCGAAATGTCATCATCTCAAGCAACTACTTCCCACACCTCAACAACCACACAAGGGGACTTGGCGGTCGCGTGATCAACTAACCGTCAACCAAATTGACCACGTTGCGATAGACGCGAGACATGCTTGCAGTATCTTGGACGTCCGAACGTTCCGAGGGGCCAACATTGACTCGGATCACTACCTGGTGGTAGAGACTACGTATGCGGATATCCATGACGCGACAACGCAGAGCAGATGCAGTGAAAAGATTCGATGTCGAGAAGCTTACATCGCAAAAGACCGCCAGAACTTTTGCAGACCACGTCACTCTTAATCTCTCAGGAGGTCCGCCACCAGCATCAAGTGCAGAGAACCAGTGAAAACACTGTCAACAAGCCACCAGAAGTGCCGCCTCTGATGTGCTGGGTTTCACTAGGCGAATACAACGAAACCCCTGGTTCGATGAAGAGTGCCGGCTAGCGCATGCAGCTAAGGACGAGGCTACCAGACAATGCTGCATACTCGAACACGAGCTGCTGAGAAAGTAGCCCGGGAGCTCTACGGGCTGAAACGAAAAGAGGAGTGCCGACTTCTCAGGAGAAAAAAGAGAGAGCACAAGAAGCGGGCGGTAGAGTCTATTGAGGGTTGTAGCGGTAGGGGAGATGTTCGAAAATTTTATCAGAGGGTGAAGTGATCCACCCAAGGATTCAAGGCTAGAACGGAAGCCTGTCGAGATGAGAGTGGGAATATGGTAGTAGACACACAGTCAGTGCTGAGGATCTGGAAAGAACACTTCTCTAGACTGCTTAATGGCGAAGACAGCTCCATTCAACTTGGACGATGATGGCCAAGAGTTCCGTCCACCCGACCTAACTGAAGTGCGGCTAGCGATATCCAAACCTAAGTCGTACAAGGCTGCTTGTGCGGATGGCTTACAAGCCGAACTATTTAAATCAGCGGGAGATGAATTGGCTAGGAGCATACACCAGCTCATCTACAAAATTTGGTCGGATGAAAGTATGCCCGATGAATGGAACCTCGGTATAGTGTGCCCCATCCATAAAAAAGGAGATGTTCTGAAATGTACCAACTACAGAGGAATTTGTCTCCTAAACGTCGCTTATAAAATCTTGTCGGCTCTATCCTGTGTGACCGTGTGTGGTTTTAGGCGTGGCAAGTCAACCGTCGATCAAATGTTCACACTCTGACAGAACCCCGGGAATACCAGATCGATACACACCACCTTTTTATCGATTTTAAAGTCGCTATGATAGCGTGAAAAGGGACGAATTATACAGAGCCATATGTCGAGTCTCGGCATCCCTGCCAAACTCGTCCGCTTGTGCAGGATGACGACGGAAAAATCTCGCTGCTCCGTCAAAATTGGAAAGAACACCACCGATTCCTTTGATGTTATCATGCAATCTATTCAACATCGTTCTTGAAGCCATTATACGCAACGCACATGTCAACACCAGCGGTACAATCTATCAAAAGTCCGTTCAATAGCTTGCGTATGCGGATGACATAGACATTGTCGGCAGAACGAAGCGAGCTGTGGCAGGAGCATTTGCGAGCATTGAATCGGAGGCGGCTAGAATGGGAGTGGCGGTTAATGAGGACAAGACGAAGTATATGCTGTCATCAACATCGTCGACTCGGGCAAAATATCACGATGGGCAGATATAACTTCGAAGTTGTCAAGGACTTTGTCTACCTGGGCTCCACTATTACATCGCAGAATGACATCAGTGCAGAGATCAAGCGAAGAATTACTCTTGCCAACCGCTGTTTCTTCGGTATAGGAAGGTATTTAAGTAGTAAGGCCCTCTCTCAGAGAACCAAGGAGACTTTATACAAGACCCTAATCATCCCGGCCCTGCTTTATGGGTCAGAAGCATGGACACTGAAAGATTCGGGTACAAATATTGTTGTTGCACCACTGCTTGTCTCGAGTATACCAAGCTCCCTAAGAAAAGTTCGTAACCACATCGCTTCTTTTGCTGCAGAACAAGCTGAAACATATTCCGCCTCCGTGGATGACAATGAGACGGTTTTCTGCTATTCACTGCTCCAGGTTACACATGATCCATTCAACATGAATAGACGTCCAGTCCGGGATCGACGAGTATCCACATCACCGGCGAAGTCTGAATCGCAATATCCAATTAACTCAGCAAATTCATCAACTTTGGAGTAATCGATTCCATAATCTGAAGTCCCTCTGAGATACTTAAAGATTCTTTTGACGCCTGTAATGTGTGCAACAGATGGTTTGTCTAGATATTGGCTGAGAGCATTCACCGCATATGCAATATCTGGCCGAGTTGCAACAGCAAGGCACATCAAACTTCCTATGGCCTCTCGAAATGGAAATGTTGAAATCTTTTCTTCTTATGTAGCTTCAAACTTGATGTTCGGATCAGCAGGAGTACTCGCTGGTGATGAAGAATCCATGTTAAAATTCTGAAGGACTCGTTCGCAGTATTGCTTCTGGTTGATGATGAGTTTCGAATCCGTAGAGATAATATGAAGTCCGAGAAAATATGAAACTTCAAACTCTTTGACTTTGTAATTTTTTTTTTAGATGTTCCATCAGACTATCAAGGATGTTTTTGCTTGATGAAAATATAAGACCGTCATCAACATAAAGCGCAAGAATCAAAATGTCTTTAGTATTCATTAAATAATTACATATGGGTCTGCTTGGCATTGTTGAAGATTAAACTTGTTGAGAGTTTGTTTAAATTTAGCATTCCAAACTCTCGGAGCCTGTTTAAGACCGTACAAACTTTTTTTTAACTTCCAGATTTTATTGTGATGTTCTATATATGGGGGTGGAGTCACATAAATTTGGTCTTGCAATTCGCCATACAAGAAAGCAGTTTGTATATCAATTTGGCGCATGTAAAGATTCTTGTGAGCTGCAATAGAGAATAAAACTCGTAACGAATCAAATCTTACCACTGGGGCGAATGTGTGCCCAAAATCGATTCCTGGTTTCTGGGAGCATCCTTGTACAACTAGTCTTGCCTTGTAGCGACTTGGCAAACCTTCTGCATCTATCTTCCTTTTGAGAATCTATTTGCTTTGAAATTCTTCTCTGTTGTGGTGGCAAAATCGTCAAGGATAGCTTCTTGAGGATCATCCATGGCAAATGTGATATTATCATTACACTGCTTCGCTTGGTCTTCGCTAGCTGAATTCTGTTGGGGGTATTTCAGAGATTCATCTTCAAAAACACTTAATGGTAGCAAGCAGAAATTATTATTTGATGATTCATTTAAATTTGTATTTGAAGATTGGAAATATAATTTGTCTTCGTTGAATCGGACGTCTCTCGTTATAACAATTTTAGATCCATTGTACAATCTGTAGCCTTTGGTTTCGTGATTGTAGCCAACGAAAGCAGCATGCTTACTCTTTGGATCCAAACCTTTACGATGTTGTTTCGGATTGTGATAGTATGCACTGCATCCAAAAGTGTAAAGAGAACTGTAGCTAGGTGGTACATTCTTCCACAACTCAAAAGGCGATTTCCAATTGTTTGCTCGAACAGGGCAGGTTCTAGCCACTTTCACAGTAATGGAGCTGGCACGTGCTTTCGTTAGAAACTCGTCAAACTTGGCTGCAGTTTCAGACTTTTCTTGCAAGAGATATAGTTGGCTGTAGTTTGAATAATCATCTTTGATGAGCAAAAAATATTTGGAACCTCCTAAAGAAGGAATCTGCATCGGTCCACAGAGATCGGCATGAACCAAATGGCCAGGTTCCATTTTTCTTGATTTTGAATCTTTCACGAAACTCTGTCGATGGGATTTTCCCAAAGCACATCCCTTGCAGAAGAATTTCTCAGATTCACCCATATAAAGTTGTTTGTTTAGGTCTGATTGCAAGATTGTATCGACGCTCAGATGTCCAAGACGTTTGTGCCATCTTTCAATGCTGGGACTGACTAAAACATTTGCAATATCTCGTAGCACCATGCATGTCAGCTGAGCTAACGCTGAATAAATTGAATCCAATGCCTGGAACAAATAGCACATTTGTAAGTGTGTGGAATTGCACATTACCTGAGACTTCGGATTTAATTTTCACATCACCGATTCCTTCAGCATACACCATCGCCATGTTCCCCAAGCAAACTGGATACTGGCGTTCATCAACAGTTCGGAAACTACAAAACGCACTTTTTTGGAAACACATGTGGCTTGTTGCTCCAGAGTCAGTGTACCAGCTTGTATCCTTTTTGTCTGTGAAGTGTGTCATTAAAGCCGACGATGTACCTTGATTGTTGTCTTTCTGTTGTGCCAGATGAGAACGGCATTCTTTTCACCAATGTCCACGCTTCTTGCAAAAACCACAGGTTGAATTCTTCTTCTTATCTGCTACAGACATGTTTTTCTTGTTGTGATGAATCAATGCCTGGTGGTCTGTAGTTAAATCATCTGGTTTTTCAAAAAGAAGCATCTCCTCTTTCATCAGACGCTGGGTTAAATTGTGCAGAGTTTGTTGCGATTGAGTCACGGAATCCCATGCTAATCTGAAATGCTTGAATTGTGACGGAAGACTGCTGATTCTGCCATCGGAGCACCCAGTTCCTCGAGCTGTTTGGCCATTTGTTCTATGGCTGATATGTGGCTGGCCATGTTGTCGTCTTCCGGCTTTCGATAATCATAGAACTTTTGCTGTAATGCACTCAGTGAAACTCTAGATCTCTGCTCATAGATTGATGAGAGTTTTGTCCACATCTTGGCTGCAGAGTCACTTGTCACCAAAAACTTCAGCTGGTTAAAGTCCATCGACGAAGTGATTATTAGTTGTGCCTTCTTGTCTTTCTGAATCCAAGCAGCAAGGGCCAACTCATCCGTTGTCGTTTTGGATTCATCAAGGACGCCTTCCAAATCATGGACACGCAAATAAACCAAGACCTGAAACTTCCAAAGCGAGTAATCTCTTCCATAGAATTTATGCAAATTTATACTTTTGTCCATCTTGGTAAAGTAAAGCCTTTTCAAGAGAGCTAGCAACAATTATTTCGTGCTGATAACGTGTTGAAAATAAAAGCAAAAAGTTTTAGACAAAAGTAATTTATTATTCAAGAACAATCTATGAAATCCGTCAAGAGTAAAACTTGAATCGGAGAAGCCAAGAAAGAGACCAATGTATCTATAACAAAAAACATCAAGATATGGATGCGTTTTCAATTGGATGCCTTCTATTATGGATATGTTCTAATGGATACGTTCAACAATGTTTATTCACCAAGTACTGTTAGGCCGCTCCTTGACTTTTCGGTACGGTATCGGTAAGTGGTTTTTCTTACCGTACCGAAAGCATACCGATATCGCGTTTGTCTCTTCACTTGTCGGTATACTTTCGGTATTTAATCTAAGAAATCAGAATCCGGAAAAAATGTCGTCCTCAGAAGAAGATGCAATTGCATGTTATATTTATACGCACATATATATATACGTACATCCATATATTGGAAAAAAAATTTGTTTTGTCGACTGTTTGTTGCGGCCAAGAAACTTTCACAAGATGTACAAAATCCATGTACAAAATGAAAAAGAATACTTATAACGAGCTTTTCATTCTCGTTTCTCTATTGCTTCATATCTAAAGATGACATTTTAGGCCGCTCCCTGACTTGTCGGTACGGTATCGGTACGGTTAAATCTGCCGTCCCGCTTGTGTACCGATTACATGTATTTCAATGGGTGTATGCTGATTAAGCGGTATCGGTACGGTAGCGGTACGGTATACATGCGGTATACCGAGCCGCGGTACGAATGGGCAGTAAGCAATCGGTAAATACCGCGTGTATTCTGTAAAATGTCATCGTAAGATATGGACGTCCACGTTAAAATTGTATTGGAAGTGGAAAAATACGAGCAACGAGAAGGAAATAGGTATTCTTTTTCATTTTGTATATGGATTGGAACCTTCCATCATCTTATGAAAGTTCTTTGGCTGCAACAAACAGTCGACAAAACAAATTTTTTTCAATATATACGCATTTTATACGCAAACGCGTATAAATATAACATGCAATTGCATCTTCTTTTGAGGACGACATTTTTTTCCGGATTCTGAGTTTTAGATTAAATACCGAAAGTATACCGACAAGTGAAGAGACAGAAGCGGTATCGGTATGCTTTCGGTACGGTAAGAAAACCCGCTTACCGATACCGTACCGACAAGTCAGTGAGCGGCCTTAGGCCGCTCCCTGACTTGTCGGTACGGTTAAATCAGTCATACCGCTTATGTACCTATTCTATTACATTACATACCGTACTTTTTTCTTTTTATTCGCAAGCGCGTATAAATATAACATGCAATTATTGCATCTTCTTCTGAGGACGACATTTTTTCCGGATTCTGATTTTTTAGATATAAATACCGAAAGTATACCGACAAGTGAAGGCGGTATCGGTATGCTTTCGGTACGGTAAGAAAAACCACTTACCGATACCGTACCGACAAGTCAGGGAGCGGCCTTACACAATACAGGCGGTATTAACCGATCGCTTACTGCCCATTCGTACCGCGGCTCGGTTTACCGCATGTATACCGTACCGCTACTGCCTAAACAGCATGCACCCATTAAAATACATGTAATCGGTACACAAGCGGTACAACTGATTTGACCGTACCGATACCGTACCGACAAGTCATGGAGCGGCCTTAAGGTTGTTATAAATCTATCATGCTCCAAATTTCATTTAAATCAGTTAAGTCGTTAACGATAAAGCCGCAAATGTGTAAAAACTGTTGTATGGCAGGTACCGTTATTTTTGGTCGACAAAAAAAAAATCCAATATTGTTTATAAAAATACCTTAAAAAAACACAACGTACCAAGTTTTCAATAAATCGACCATCTGTAGTCTGTAAACCTGGGTGCATACAAATAAACAGACGGACAGATAAAATTGCGGGACTCACATTTTTTGTATTCTCTATTATCATAATGGTTAATTTGATCAAAATCTCAACCTCAAGTTATTTCAAGAATATATTACCAACTCATTGCAAGTAATAAAGAGAATTACGAGCCAAAAAATCAAAAATAACATAACATAACATAAATGGTTATTTTTAAATAGGTACTTTTTCGCCAATTTGGGTCAACATGTCTATTCACCATATTAAAGGCTTGAGGCTCTCCTTTTTTTTTATTTACACATGTGTTCCCACTATCTTTAGCCAATCAAAAGTAATGAGCATTTAAGTAAAAAAAATTAAAATCGATTTTCTGATTTTTTTTACGTTGCTTTTTGTCACAGTACACATATCTTAGGTATTATTAGGCGCACCTTTCCAAATTTCAAGATGGCTGCCCTTTGTGTAAGTACACAGTAAACAAAAATAAATTTTTTGTGATTGTTTGAATTTCTATTTTTTTACTATTGATTTTGACAACATGCGCAGAACTGAACAAAAATGAACATGCTAATGATATAACCTGTAATGTATCGGGTTTTTGTTACATTTTGCTGTTTAATTTTTTTTAATAAATTTTTTTAAACTGTCAATTATGGGAGCAAATCTAATTTCCTACAAAAAATTTTTCGAGGTAAATTCTCAAATTCGGCTTGGTTTACGAGTTAAGGTTAGACCGCACACAACTGCAGCGGAACTACACTTCACGACGCGGCAAAACATTATTTGTATGAAATTATATGAGCTATATCGCACTAAGCGGCAACTGAACTTCATAAAATTTCATACAAATTATTGTGAATCGCAGTTCCGCTGCAGTGCAGTTCCGCCTAGTGCGGTCTAAGCTTTATACCAAAAACATAGAAAAATAACCAGTGTGACCATTCTCTCAGAAATGCATAGGTGAATTTGGTCGAATTTTGTGTTTTCAGCAAGCTTAAGTTCCAGACAAACATATTCAAAAATAAAAACCCATGACCGCAATTGTTCCTTATAAAATAAAAAAATAAATTGGGTGGCACAACGGCTCGTGAAGAACCAGGGCCTAGTGACTAATAACTCGCAACCATTCCTGTGTGCGCCTGTCGACAGGAATGGAAGGGACCTACAATTTTATGCCGAATCCGAACGGCTTAACGAGAAGCACTTATTCTTGACAAGTGATACTCTTGGAGGATTTGTCAATTCCTCGCAAGAGGCAGTAGCCCTGAAAAAACTTTTTAGTTTTTTAGGTGGACGAGGCTGAGAAGCGAACCCTGACCTCCAGCGTGACAGTCGAACGCACTAACTATTACGCTACGAGCTACTACGCAATTGTTCCTTACTAAATGGTATATTCACTAGCCTATCTTCATTGCATATAAATATAGTTTCTCGAAAAGCCCAATAGAGACAGGTAACAGCCCGAGAGCTAACAACATATTTTCTCGAGCTCATCGGTACATGGTTGAAACTTTGGTCACAGAAGCATTAAGGGCCTTTAAACAAAAAGCGCGAGTTTACAGTTGAATTTTGTATGGGGGAATGCAACTGACTAATTTCACTAGCGATAAAACACTGACAAACATGTGACATCACATTGCGACTGTGTTCAAGGGATGCACCTCGTAATTGTTGTCGTTATTTGTTCTATCACCTATCACTTTTAAAGCCCTATTATGAATTCTATCTAAGTGAGTTATATGAACAAATAAGGATTTGAACAACAGAAAATACATAATTGGATTAATATCAATAATCCAAAATCAAATCGAAAGTATGTGTAAATTATATCGTCGCAGAACTGAAAAATGACCCGAAATGTTTTATTACAACGGGTTGTTCTCAGTTTTGAGATGAAGAATGACATACGTTTTCCACAATCGCCTTGTTTTTCGTTTGATTAGATTAGATTGATTTGATTAGATAGATATTTGTTCTATCACCTATCACTTTTAAAGCCCTATTATGAATTCTATCTAAGTGAATTATATGAACAAATAAGGATTTGAACAACAGAAAATACATAATTGGATTAATATCAATAATCCAAAATCAAATCGAAAGTATGTGTAAATTATATCGTCGCAGAACTGAAAAATGACCCGAAATGTTTTATTACAACGGGTTGTTCTCAGCTTTGAGATGAAGAATGACATACGTTTTCCACAATCGCCTTGTTTTTCGTTTGATTAGATTCAAAATTGAAATCTGTCCTAATTGCACGTAGCACATTCAATTTATTTATTATTGACTATAACATCCGCCCTTTCACTCTAAGAAAAACCAAAACACCCTAACAACATAGTTACATATATATTTGTATCGACTCTTTTAATTCTTGTGGTAAAGCTACTAAATTTCAAGAGTGTAAGATGTTTTCGTGTTTGGTCTTTATTTTACTTGTTCTATTCTAATGATATATACATACTTACAAAATTGATTATTTTTGACAAAATTAAAATATTACATTAATACTTTTTCGAATTCATTTCTCTGATGATTGTTTTCGCCCGGTCGATCTTCGATTACTTCTGGTATCATGGAAAGTTTTTTGTTTATATCTTCAACAACCCTTTCTCCACTAGATTGGTTGTTTTTCGATAGCATAGACCTTATGATGTTCTTTGATAGTATCTGGTGGATTTCGGACATAGTAGCGGTGGCATCAAGTGGCGGGAGCTGACTCAGTTGTAACGCTATTGTTTTTCCAAATGCCGTATGTATAGAATCCTCATAGTTACAGGTAGTTTTTGTCACCTCTGCAATTGAACCAACTGCTACACCTAAATTCGAATAATACGGCACTAGATTGTGTTGTTTTTTTATCTTGACATGTGACTCGGCTGTCCTCTGAGGTTGTGAGGGTGATGAAGGTGGCGAAACAGCATCAGCAACGGTTGCAAATTGCTCGATTGAAGTTCTCTCGGGGGCTTGTTCATTGTCGTCTGCGATTGGATCCTAAAAGAAAATTTATTAGGTTTCAAAAATTTAGCATAGCTTTCATGAGAACGCACGTTATTATGCTCAAGGTTTCCAAAGGTCGGTCCTTTCCTACAGACGATTATTGAATCAAGGAAATTCAAATCTTTGTAATAAAATAAGTTAGGCCGGTATATTTTTCCTTTTGCGTACGAATCGTCAACTTTTCTCTTCTCGCTCACATACGCCGAACGTAAATACTTTATTTTAGTCTTGACTTCGTAGGAATTTTTCCCAAACATATTTCCCAACTTTAGCCAACCATACTTTTTCAAATCATATCGCTTATACTCGTTGCTTCTAAAATCCCATAAGCACTTAAGTTTCTTGTAAGCCGCTATTAGTGTTATAACTTCTTCCCTCTGCATTTTCCAATCGCTCATGATGTAAACGTTTATTTTAATTGTTTCGTATATATTTAGGTACAGACTTGAACAAACTTCTAGATTAAATAGTTTAACGTAAAAATTGCAAAATGCAAATTATAGTTTTGCGTAATTTCAAATTGTTGGCCATCCACGGTTCCACGGGGATGGCGACGAAAATGTAGATTAGATTTTTATATCTCACCTTCCATGTTTTGACATGAAGATTTTTAGTGATAAGGAGTGGAGACTATCACTGAAGAGAGCGATACACACTATACTACAAACAATCGGACATGACAGGTATGATGAATCATCCACCCAAATCGTGTGATGAACCAAACTAGTGTTCAGGAAGTGGCTATGTTCAGAAATAGAGAATGCATTGTTTGCATCCTTGCTATTTTGAGCAGATGTAAACTTTTCTTGTGGCTCTAACATCGATTACAGTTGTCGTTTTGTTGATTGATGAATGCTTTTTTTAGGGATTATCGATTTCTGTATCTCATTGCTTGTGGTTTTTGATCGAAACTTGTCGATGGTATTCTTCTGAGCGATGCGTCAGAATAGACCGAAGGATTGGCAGTTCGAATTCTGCTCGTACCCAATTTAAGCCGTAACTACATAGACCTACTTTTGTACAAAAGTACAAAAGTGGGAAATTAAAATTCTCACTAAAGAAATATGCTTGCAAAAAAACATACAAAAATTGTTCTGACACATAAATTAAACCACGATGCACCATTTTCCATTGTTTTTTTGCAAGCAGGTTTCTTCAGAATAGATATTTATTTCTCACTTTTGTACTTTTGTACAAAAGTAGGCCTATGTAGTTAAGCCTTTAGTTTGTAACAATAACCGAATTTTATTATCATGAAGTCCTTCCACAAATCCACTGTATATTAATAGGTACATTTTAAATTGAAAGTGGGAAAGAATTCCATGCGACTGACAAATTTGTGGGAAAGAAATGACTTTTCATATTTTCCTTCCAAACTTGCTTGCATTAATACCTTAACCTAAAAAAAGGGTAAATAAAGGTTAGACCGCACTAGGCGGAACTGCACGACAGCGGAACTACGATTCAAAATAATTTGTATGAAGTTCAGTTGCCGCTTAGTGCGATATAGCTCATACAATTTCATACAAATAATGTTTTGCTGCGTCGTGAAGTGTAGTTCCGCTTCTGTTATGTGCGGTCTAACCTTAAATGTTGGATAGAATTAGAACCATTCCTATAATGTTTGTATGTATTAAAATATGTCAAATTAGGATGGAATATTTCGTTGTGTAGGCTGTCATATTTTGTTTCCACACTATTATACATGATTTCTATCCCACAGTGGGATATAGTTATATCGTTTTCAATTGGATTTCGGAACAGTTTATTTCCAAGGAAATGTTCGTTGAGTATGGTAGTTTTGAGCAGATTTTGAAGACAAAATTTTTATACGAAGATTTAAAACTGTACAACAAATTATTTCATGAAAAAATAACAAAATACATTTTCGATGATATAGATACAATTTTCTTATTAAAAATTATTCTCCCAAATTGCTTAGAAATTATATGACGACATTCTTACAGCATAAAAGCAGCAATGGTTGATAACCATTTTTAATAAACACATCCCTTTGGGCTATTGGCTTTTAAATATTGCACTTCGCGAACAGCTTGAAAACAATATTAGCCGTGTTTTTTTTTTGCAGGTTCAGATAGAATTTGACGAAAAAAACAACATCTGAACTAAGGAATTTACATGTAAAATACAAAAACAACTAAAGTCCATATGAACTTAGCTAAGTCCAGATAATTATCGGATCTTAAAGGATTGTTCAGTGAGGTTTTTTCAGATTAGAACAGAACAGAGTAGAACAGAAACGTCAGACAAGGTAGAACAGGCAGCTGTCTGACAGGTGTAATTGTCAAAAAAAAAAATTGTTATTTACTTTTCCAGTTTGGTGGATAAGCAAGAAATACTTTTTATTAAAAACAATTAGAAATAGTATTTATTTAACTACACAATTTAATTTAATTTATGTTGTTTTTTAAATATTTTATTGTTTGTTTCCAAAGTAAAAGCACAATGAGCCACGATGTTTGTTAAAAAATATGAACATGCAAGTGACAGCAGCTGATTTTGACAGTTTTCACAAACTTGTTCTAAGTTGTTTTACCTAAAAAGTAAGAACAGAAAATCCTGTTCTATTCTGTTCCAAACTGTTCGGAACAGCCTCACTGAACAGCAAATCAGAACAGTTTGGAACAGAAAATTCTCATTAAACAGCAAGAGCTTGTACTTTTCTGTTCTAAACTGTTCCAAACTGTTGGGAACAACGTCACTGAACAAAGCTTAAAGCTTTGTTCAGTGACGTTGTTCCCAACAGTTTAGAACAGAAAAGTACAAGCTTTTGCTGTTCAATGAGAATTTTCTGTTCCAAATTCAGATAAAGTTCAGATAGAAAAAGTACTGCCAGGTCAAATTACTATTTTGCTATCGATAGTTTTTATGAAAACGTCAAAATATCTGTGCCAACGAATGAAAATATTTTTTATAAACAAAAAAAATGGACGACCATTGTTTTGTAAATTAATTATTTTTTTTCTGATTTGTGATTTAAAATTGCGTTTTTTTACATTTTTTTGTTTCATTAACGATCGGAATAATTTTCTACAAGATTTCTTTTTATTTGAATGTATTTTGTTTTTATTTTGCATGCTTGTCCAAAAGCTAAAAGGTTAGTGATGGCTATTTCTGAGTTTCGTGATAGTGCTGGGTCACTTTTGCTTCGATGACTTTGCTAAGTTCGGATGTCGTTTTTTTCGAAGATTTTATATGACAACTATGACAGATTCAACAAAAACGAAAGAAAATTTAGCGGGGATATACGCTACAGTGTCGGCAGAAGTCACGGCTGCCGGCGAAGGCTTGGTTTCGAATGAATCTAAGTCACCAGTGACAAACAACCTACAAACTTTAGACAACGAGAACAACACAGTGACCATGACGAACGAGGAAGAGAGGACCTTCTCCTCAACCCTTTTGCCAATCTCCGAGTTGGGGATGGTGCCAGCGTCGGAACATTTGACAGTGATGGTGAGAGCATCATTGACTGCTGTTCCGTCGCCAGCTCTAATCTCTCTGGACTGTCAACCTCTTCCAGGAGGAGTAAAATCTCCAACTGTAGGAGGGTATTCAAGAGACTTGGTACGAAGAGTTGGGATGAACTGACAGTAACGGAACGTATACGACTGCACAATGCACGTGCGTTTCTGCAGAAGGAGCCCCCAATGAAGAATGGGCCTCGTGCCCATACATCGGCGGAGGCTACTCCTGTAGAAAACACTACTTACTTACTTTACTTTTGATGGCGCTCACAGCCCAGGATGGGCTTCGGCCTCAACTAACAAGCCCCTCCAGCCAGCTCTGTCCCTAGCTAGCCGCTTCCAGTTGCGCACACCGAGTGCTTTGATGTCGTCATTCACTTGATTGCGCCACCTGTTACGGGTTCTTCCTCTGCTGCGTACCCCATCGGGGTTGGATTCGAAGACTCGTCGGGCAGGTGCGTTGCTGTCCATACGCTCCACGTGCCCCAGCCATCTCAGCCGCTGTATTTTCAGCTTTTTGACCAGGTCAACGTCGCTGTATAGCCCGTATAGCTCGTCGTTGAATCTTCTCCTCCATACTCCTTCGATACACACCGGACTGAAAATCACGCGAAGAATCTTCCTCTCAAAGCACCCTAGCAGATTTTTATCCGAATCTTTCAGTGTCCATGCTTCTGACCCATAAAGCAGGACCGGGATGATTAGGGTTTTGTATAAAGTCTCCTTGGTTCTCTGAGAGAGGGCCTTACTACTTAAATGCCTTCTTAGACCGAAGAAACAGCGGTTGGCAAGAGTAATTCTTCGCTTGATCTCTGCACTGATGTCATTCTGCGATGTAATAGTGGAGCCCAGGTAGACAAAGCCCTTGACAACTTCGAAGTTATATCTGTCCATCGTGATATTTTGCCCGAGTCGACGATGTTGAGATTCCTCTCTCGATGACAGCATATACTTCGTCTTGTCCTCATTAACCGCCAATCCCATTCTAGCCGCCTCCGATTCAATGCTCGCAAATGCCCCTGCCACAGCTCGCTTCTTTCTGCCGACAATGTCTATGTCATCCGCATACGCAAGCAATTGAACGGACTTTTGATAGATTGTACCGCTGGTGTTGACATGTGCGTTGCGTACAATGGCTTCAAGAACGATGTTGAATAGGTTGCATGATAACGCGTCGCCTTGCCTCAATCCTTTCTCAACATCAAAGGAATCGGTGGTGTTCTTACCAATTTTGACGGAGCAGCGAGATTTCTCCATCGTCATCCTGCACAAGCGGACGAGTTTGGCAGGGATGCCGAGACTCGACATGGCTCTGTATAATTCGTCCCTTTTCACGCTATCATACGCGACTTTAAAATCGATAAAAAGGTGGTGTGTATCGATCTGGAATTCCCGGGATTTTTCTAAAATCTGACGGAGTGTGAACATTTGATCGACGGTTGACTTGCCTGGCCTAAAACCGCACTGATAAGGGCCGATCAGATCGTTGACAAAAGGTTTTAAGCGGTCACACAGGATGGCCGACAAGATTTTATAAGCGACGTTTAGGAGACTAATTCCTCTGTAGTTGGTACATTTCAGAACATCTCCCTTTTTATGGATGGGGCACACTATACCGAGGTTCCATTCATCGGGCATACTTTCCTCCGACCAAATTTTGCAGATGAGCTGGTGTTTGCTCCTAGCCAATTCATCTCCCGCTGATTTAAATAGTTCGGCTTGTAAGCCATCCGCACCTGCAGCCTTGTACGACTTATGTTTGGATATCGCCAGCCGAACTTCGGTTAGGTCGGGTGGACGGAACTCTTGGCCATCATCGTCCAAGTTGAATGGAGCGTTCTGCCTATTAGCGGCATCTTGGCTGTCTTCGCCATTAAGCAGTCTAGAGAAGTGTTCTTTCCAGATCCTCAGCACTGACTGTGTGTCTACTACCATATTCCCACTCTCATCTCGGCAGGCTTCCGTTCTAGCCTTGAATCCTTGGGTGGATCGCTTCACCCTCTGATAAAATTTTCGAACATCTCCCCTACCGCTACAACCCTCAATAGACTCTACCGCCCGCTTCTCGTGCTCTCTCTTTTTCCTCCTGAGACGTCGGCGTTCCTCTTTTCGTTTCAGCCCGTAGAGCTCCCGGGCCACTCTCTCAGCAGCTCTTGTTCGAGTCTGCAGCATTGCCTGGTAGGCCTCGTCCTTAGCTGCATGCGCTAGCCGGCACTCTTCATCGAACCAGGGGTTTCGTTGTATTCGCCTAGTGAAACCCAGCACATCAGAGGCGGCACTTCTGATGGCTTGTTGACAGTGTTCCCACTGGTCCTCTGCACTTGATGCTGGTGGCGGACCTCCTGAGAGATTAAGAGTTACGTGGTCTGCAAAAGTTCTGGCGGTCTTTTGCGATTTAAGCTTCTCGACATCGAATCTTTTCACAGCATCTGCTCTGCGTTGTCGCGTCATGGATATCCGCATACGTAGTCTAGCTACCACCAGGTAGTGATCCGAGTCAATGTTGGCCCCTCGGAACGTTCGGACGTCCAAGATACTGGAAGCATGTCTCGCGTCTATCGCAACGTGGTCGATTTGGTTGACGGTTACTTGATCACGCGACCGCCAAGTCCCCTTGTGTATATTGAGGTGTGGGAAGTAGGTGCTTGAGATGATGACATTTTGCCCCGCCGCAAAGTCTGCCAGCCTGTGTCCGTTGCCGGAAGTTTCGTCGTGTAGGCTGTGTCCTCCGACTATCGAACCAAAGATGCCCTCCTTTCCGAATCTTGCGTTGAAGTCACCAAGAATGATCTTTACGTCGTACTTCGGGCACATATCATACGTTGTCTACAAGAGATTGTAGAATGCTTCTTTGGTTGAGTCTTCTCTCCTTTCATGGGGGGCGTGAACACAAATCAGCGAAATGTTCTTAAATTTGCCTTTGATGCGGATTGTGACCAGGCGCTCGCTTACACTTCGGAAGCCCAAGACTTCTTGCCTAAGTCTTCCCCTTATCACAAAACCACAACCAAAGAGCCGCTGACCCTGTTCCTTCAAGCACCGGCCGTAGTAGATGTCACACGTTTTCAGTCTCCGTACGCCCTCTCCATCCCATCGCACTTCCTGGATGGCTGTTACGTCAGCCTTTAGCCTGTCCAGGTTCTCCACTAATTGTTCGGCTGCACGTGTTCTGTATAAGGACAGGACGTTCCACGTGCAGATCCGAAATTCATTGTCCTTGTTTCGTTTGCTGGGGTCGTCAACTTTAAAATCATCCATATCCGAGGCTTGTTGTTGTTTCGGAACAACTTTTTTTTACGTGGTAGGGAAGTTACCCCGACGCACAACCCCCGACCCGGAGGACCAGACCCTTCGTATAACTCCAAGGGTAGGGAGCCGGATAAACCGCTCCTTATAGGCCTGAGCTACAAATACGTCGTAGTAGCCCATATAAGGTGTTCACTAAGTAGTTCAACCTAACTGGAACTGTAGACGCCACCGTTGATTCCATCTAGAGAATTCGTCCGCTGCCGCCTCGATGAAAGGAGAAGTGCCTTAGTGGGAACACTCCTCCCCCCCCTCTCTCGTTGGCTGTCCCCAACAGCTTTCCACGGGGATTTAGACCCCGTCTCCAGCTGAGGTACTAGACACCCGATGTTCACCACGTGGAGGTGAGAGTAGGAGTTGGTAGACAGAGGTGGGTTTTGAGAAAAACCTGTGGACGCTTGTGTCCTCTTGAATGCACATAACTACCCTTTTGAACATCGTAGAAAACACTAGCGTGATTGAATTCATGAGACCGCCTACTTCGCGTTGGTAAAATCCACACAAGGAAAAGGACTATCTCCTCAACTACTCCAGCAAAGACCAGGAACAAACAACCGGATCATCGAAATCTCCTGTCAGGCTTCTGCAGGCCTGACGGGTGGAAAGATGCCCCCGGGAGAGGTAGATACAGAGGTGACGCACATGGGAAATATTCAGGGCCTTAGCCCCACATGCAACTTAGGTGCGTCTACCTCTTCACAACCAAGACAACATGACGGACGGATGGACTCAGTGAAGAAACACACCACTAACCTGCCTGACAAACCGCACAGTCGTTGCATGGAGCCTTTTGCTCCTACGGGCCTGTGTGGTGAGAAGGTAGCTACTGGTGAGGCTGAGTAAGGTAAGAGGAATACGGGAAACATCCTGGGTACTGGCCCTACATGCAACCTTAATGCTTCTTGCTCCTCTCAACCAGGTAACTGCATGTGTAACTCTACGTTTAACACCGACACTAAGAACATGACAGTCGTGGAGAATCCTACCACGCAACGCAACGCGAAACCCGCAATGCAACGCAAGGAAAAGAAACTCCTCGGCGAGAGACAAATTCAACGCCGACAGAGACGTAACGATACGAGGATTGTCCGGATCCTAGCAAACAAAAACCCTAACGGCTAAGGAACGGCTAGCTCTGGACAGATCCAGACAAAGACTACTGACAGCACCACAGACTACTGACAATCCGAGTCCTAGGAGTACTGCATTGGGAGTGTCTACGGGGAGCCCCATGCCCCCCACTGACCCACCAGCTAATGCAGGTACGTCCAAGCGAGCGAGGAAAGACTTGCACTCACCGACGAACAAAAAGAAAAAAGCCAGACTTTTGAAGGCGCCTGTAGTAGGCAAGCAAATTGCCATAGTTGACTATATGGTAATCCTTCACGGAAACTGACGGAAGATCAATGGCAGCTTATAGAACTTCGGATCCTTGAGGAGGTAAATGAGGCTATCGTCAAGAGTCGGCCACCGCCACTCTTCGGTACTTTCTGCACCTTCCAAGGATTCAAAATGTTGACATGTGAAGATAAACATACACTCACATGGCTACAAGAATTTGTAAGGAAAGCTGAAGCTCCCTGGCCAAACGCTGACCTTCGACTCATGGAGAAGAAGGAAATCGGCGAATTTTCAAGGTCCAGAGCCAAGCTCATTATGAAGGGACCGCTCATACCGAGGAATCGAATTGAACGATACTTTAGGTCACTCAACACCGAACTGCTTAGTCAAAACTGGGAGGTAATTGAGGTGGGCGTGCAAACAAAAGATGGCACAGAAGTGGTTGTGATGCTTAATCACAAATCAATACCACTTCTTAGAAAAATTGATTATAAGGTACGCTTCGGTACAAACCGATGCAAACTACGGCTGATAACCACCAAGAAAAAGGTAACTATGGGGGAGGGGGGGTAATAAATAATATGAAGGTAGTCCAAATTAATCTCCAACACAGTAAAGCCGCCAGTGTCAACCTAGTCTACCTCATGGAGGATAGACAAGTAGATATTGCCCTTATTCAAGAACCCTGGTTTGCAGGTGGCAGAATTAAGGGCTTACATTCAAAAGAACTGACGCTGTATAAGACCACAAACGCAGGTATTAACAGTAGTATTAGAGCTTGTATCGTAGCTAGAAAACAGATTAATCTCTTTCTTCTATCTGCATACAGTTGTTTAGACCAAACGACGGTCAAACTTGAACGAGCCGGGCTCCCGCCACTAGTTATAGCATCATGCTATATGCCAGGTGATGGGATAGAAGGACCATCGGCTGAGATGACAAAGCAACTCATTGCATGTGCTGTACTGGAGAAATGGGACGCTGTTGTGGGTTGTGATGCCAACGTGCACCATTTGCAGTGGGGAAGCACTGATATCAACGATAGGGGTGAGTTACTTTTTGAATTTATTATAGGAAATAACATTTTGGTAGCGAATAGAGGGAATATGAGCCCACTTTTGTCACCAAAACTCGAAAAGAGGTACTTGATGTAACTTTACTAAACAACTCAGGTACCATATTCTTAGACCAGTGGAAGGTATTAAAAGAGGAATCATTCTCTGACCATAAACTCATTGAATTCTTAATACCTGACACTCCAGATCCTCGCAAACCATTTAGAAATCTCAGACGAACCAACTGGGAAATTTTTAATAGGGAGGTGGAAACTGAAATACGAAAGCTAAATACTGATGCTTTGCAGGAACCCGAGATTATAGAGAAAGCTACTGATAGTTTCACTGAAATTCTCCGTAAAGCATTCGAAAAAGGATGTCCACTAAAATCAGGGGGACAGGGTAAAAAGAAACCACCCTGATGGACAGCTGAACTTGGCAACATCAGAAAAGTCAAAGTGGTATTTATTCCAAAAGCTAAAGATTTCAGACCCATTAGTCTCACGTCTTTTCTCTTAAAGACATTTGAAAGACTAATAGATATATATATACGCAACACACTGAGCCCGGAAGTCATATCTCCAGCAACAGCATGCTTATACAAAAGGCAAAAGTGTTGAGACAGCACTACACAGTGTCGTCAATACAATTGATAAAACGCTCAAAGACAAAGAATACACCCTTGCTACCTTTCTTGATATTGAAGGAGCCTTCAACAATGTTTAAAACGAGACGGTGGAAGGAGCACTCGTGAATCTTAATGTGAATAGCACCATAATCAGATGGATAATGTTCATGTTAAAAAACAGACAGATCAACCCAGAGTTAGGTGGAGTGAAGATCGAAGTATCTACTTCTAGAGGAACCCCACAAGGTGGAGTCCTTTCTCCGCTTCTCTGGACACTTGTGATGAACGCAGTTCTTGTGACCCAACGAACAATTTAACTTGTATAAGGTCCAATCTTTAGAATTGGATAGGCTGTTGCTGACATAGAATAATTTTAAGGCTTAATAATGCAAGTCAAGCATTTAACGATTTATTTATTTCAAAATAGCTTGTTTAGTGCCTTTCAGATTATTTCTATATGAGACTTCATGTAATGAGTTCTACGGAGACTTTTTTAAGGCCTGCCGAAATTGGTTGCATTAGCTAGAAAAATAATAGCTTTTATAGAGCATTCAGATGAAAGTCATTACAGACAACTCCTTTACGGCTTGTTTTAGAAAGTAATCGCGCATCATGAAAATGTCAGATGTTTAAATAGTTTGATTTTAGTCAGTGTTGTTATATCGTTTTAAAGAACGGAATTTTCATAAATTTATAAAGCATATTATAATGTTTGAACATACGCTTACCTAAATTTGTTAGCATGAAACAAATAAAAACTATAAGATCTGTTTCTGCAATTTTGTGCATGAAAATATCTTAGTTTGAGTTCCTCAAAAGTGAAGTCATGCAAGACATTCGTTTAATGTATATAAAACTCCAACAAGTTAAAAAAAAGTTGTTCTCATATTTTTTTCCTAATAGCCTCAATTCGTTTTTAAAAGTAAACTCTAGTATCCTTCGTTTTCATTGACCACTTCACCAAAATTAAAACAAAAAAAAAACGAGATTCATTTTTGAAATCGGTGTATAACAAGACTGATGACGGTAAGCAAACATTTTGCATGAGTGGGACTTGCACTTTATTGATTTACGTAAGAGAACATTTGCATTTTGTTAATAGCAAACTTAAGGAAATCAAAAATTAGTTTAATATAGAGCGGAAATTTTGCTTTGGTTGTGACCTCTATATTGGACTTCCGTAATGAAATTATAGCTTTTGCATTTTGTTAATAGCAAACTTATACAAATCAAGAATTTATATTTGTGACAGATATTGTTATCCCTTTGAAATGTATAGCTTTTGCATTTTGTTAATAGCTTGCTTACAGAAATCAAAATTGAAAGCTAAGAGAAAAGAGAAATTTTGTTTTTTTTTACATTTACCTTTTGTATTTTGTTAATAAGAAAACAAACTTAGGTATATCGGAAAATGAAATATTATACATACCTAAGTGTTCCCTTAGGTGAGACTTTGATAGAATTAAGCAACTTAATTACACTACTGCATCGCACATATCTACTTGCTCGAAAAAAAAACTATATAAGAACTTTTTTCAAAATTTAGTTTGATTTTTTTGGGCTTGAAGTATCAACTCATTTAAATTTTTACACGCGAATGGTATATTGCCAATTGGCCTGGTGTGTTGCGTGGTGGCCTACTAATAGAGAGGAGCTGAGTTCGATCCCTGGATTCTGAAATTTAATGTGAGTAAAAGTTGAATTTTTTCAAATAAAATAAATTTCTATACATTTCAGAATAAATAGAAAAGCGGTTCTAACACCCTAAAGTCATGGGAAAATGGAAAGAAAAATAAAAACAATAATAATAATAATAAAATTTAAAGCAACGACTTTTTTTTAAATAACACACTGCTTTACTAGGCCTTTGTAAGGCCATACAATGTGAGTCATTTCATTTACGACCTGAAAGTGAATGTCTTATAAAAGTCAGACAACTTGTTTAGTGGAACAATAACACTGTTTTGCTTTGTTTATTTTATCAATAAGACTTTCCATGGAAAACTATTTAATTATATAGAACTTCTGCTCAAAGGTCTTAAAGGAAATGAAATAGCTTGTATAATGTGCGCCAAACTGATTTGCATAAGGTCTTTATTAGTTACTATACAAACTAGAAAATAGCTTGTGTAGACACTTAAACAAGTTAAATTGTTAGTTGGGGAGACTAAAGTATAGTGGAGTCAGAGTAATTGCATATGCAGACGACCCGGCATTACTAGCGACAGTCAAATATCTCTCAACTATTAGCGAACAAATTGAATATGCCCTAACAGTGAGTGCATGGACTCAATCCGCAAAAAACAGAACTAGTCCTTTTTACGAACAAAATAAAGATACCAACTTTCAAGATTCCTTCTATCGAAGGTACCCAACTGAAAATCTCCGACCACGCAAAATACCCAGGTGTGATCCTGGATAAGAAATTGAACTGAAGTAGCAAGTACAAGTGACCTCAACTCCAGAAATTATTGTGTTTCGCCCAAGGTATAACAGTGGGCTCTTCAGTCAGTCTGTTATACCCTACTAAGACACAAATTTTGGTCGATGTTTACCGACTCTTATAAAAATCACAGCAAAAAGATACTGTGAATTTTATTATTCTAGGGGAATTTGTTTAAATTCGTGCACCTAGAAAATAAATACCCGTGGTCAGGTTTTTTATAATAAGAAGATGAAGAAATTTAAATATTAAAATATTGAAATTACTTCTGTTTTAAGTGGAGTGAATGAATAAAATTCAATTAAAAAGTACAAGTGACCTCAACTCCAGAAATTATTGTGTTTCGCCCAAGGTATAACAGTGGGCTCTTCAGTCAGTCTGTTATACCCTACTAAGACACAAATTTTGGTCGATGTTTACCGACTTTCTGTGATTTTTATAAGAGTCGGTAAACATCGACCAAAATTTGTGTCTTAGTAGGGTATAACAGACTGACTGAAGAGCCCACTGTTATACCTTGGGCGAAACACAATAATTTCTGGAGTTGAGGTCACTTGTACTTTTTAATTGAATTTTATTCATTCACTCCACTTAAAACAGAAGTAATTTCAATATTTTAATATTTAAATTTCTTCATCTTCTTATTATGAAGTAGCAACGTTAAAGAAAGAACTAACAAAGCCATGTTTGCATTTTACTCCTGTAACAGGATATTTGGTAAGACCTGGGGACCAAGCCCAAAAATAATCAAGTGGATGTTTACGGCAATAGTAAGACCTGTTCTGACATACGGTAACGTAGTCTGGTGGAATGCACTGCACAAAGTTACCAACCTCAAGATCATGACCAAAGTACAAAGAATGGCATGTATTGGAATCCACTGGAGCTATGAGGTCCACCCCCACAGCGGGTTTGGAAGCTATACTAAACTTAATACCCCTTGACCTATTTGTACAAGAATCGGCAGCCAGGAGAGCTATTTGGCTTAGCCAAACCGGTAGCTGGAAGCATTGCATCATAGGTCACGCGCAGATTCTGCAGAAATACACGGGAAATATGGTTTGCACTGACTACACAACTGCCCGTTTAGACTTTAACAAGCCTTTCACGACCGCCTTTCCTAGTAGAGATGATTGGCAAATCAGCCAGCCAAATACCTGCGAATCGATGATAGCAATATATACCGACGGTTCCAAGATGGATACTGGTGTTGGAGCAGGGTTCTTTTCAGAAACCCTTGGACTAGCCAGCTCATTCAGACTTCCTAATTACAGCAGTGTCTTCCAAGCTGAGGTCCTGGCAGTGACAAAAGCTGTTAGACAGGTCTCAATGATGGCAATACCACAAGCGGATATCACCTTTTTTATTGACAGCCAAGCGGCAATAAAAGCAATTTCTGCCATTGAAATAAAATCGAAGCTTGTAGCATGCTGTTGCGAAGAGCTAAGGGTTCTTGGTACACAGCACAACATAAGGCTCTGTTGGGTTCCTGGCCACAGTGGTGTCCCAGGAAATGAAAGTGCTGACGAACTGGCAAGAATAGGATCAACTCTCGATCTTAATCAAGCGGGCTCAACAGTTCAGATCCCACCCTGTAATCTAAAGCGGGTAATCGAGAGCAAAGTTCTAGCTACAACTAACAAGAGATGGAGCTCACTCGACACCTGTGTTGTAACTAGAAAATTATGGCCTAACTTCAACAAGCAAAAGACCGACAAGATTATCCAACTGAGAAAAATTTCTTTATCTCTTCTCGTGAGCATTACCACTGGACACAACTAACTGGGCTACCACAAGAAAAAGATGAAGCTCAGTATGGATGACTTATGTAGAGGATGTGGCGACGAGGAGACACATGAGGATACTCCTCACCACCTGTGTTACTGTCCTGCCTTATGTCATCTTAGAAGCAGGCTCCTCGGAAGACACTTCTTCAATGACTTAACATGTTAAAATTTATTAACGCTACAGAATCGCTTGACAATTCTTAAATCTGCTTACAAAGCAGTCACATGCACCAACCACTGATCTATCAAACTCACCCGCCAGACGTTGCATGGAGCCACTGCTCCTACGGGCCAGGTGGAGGAATGATTTAGCCAGTCGAGGTAAAGAAGGGATCACGCCCTCAAATGACAATAGTGCGCTGGTTCCTTCTTCAGCCGGTAATTGTGCCAACGAATACTTCTTCAGCAATCCTGAATGCTAATCTAATCTGAACGGCGCAGTCACATGCACCACCCACCGATCTATCAAGCTCACCCGCCAGACGTTGAATGGAGCCACTGCTCCTATGGGCCTGCTGGAGGGATGATTTACCTAGTGGGGGTAAAGGTGGGGATCACGCCCTTAACAAACAATGGTGCGCTAACCTCTCCTTGACCCGGCGAGAATGTGCCGTCAGACAATTTCTACAACATCGTGAAAACAGGACTTACTAAACAACACAGTCACATGCACCAACCACCGATCAATCAAACTCACCCACCAGACGTTGCATGGAGCCACTGCTCCTACGGGCCTGGTGGAGGGATGATTTAAACGATGGGTTTAAGGGGGGACCACGCCCTTAAAATGACAGCGGTGCGTTTGCCCCTCCCAAACCCGGTGATTATGCCGACGTACAGAACATGTAGGTAAACCTGACTGAACAGGGAAGGTGCAGGCACCAACCACTAGTCTATCAAACTCCCCCACCAAACGTTGCATGGAGCCACTGCTCCTATGGGCCTGGTGGAGGGTTGATCTACTCGGTGGGGGTAAGGAAAGGGATCACGCCCTTAAACGACAATGGTGCGTTGACCATTTCTCAACCCGGTGATTATGCGCTGACAAATACTTCTCCTACACCTTAAAAGCTGGACCGACCTAACGAAGCAGCCACATACACCAACCACGGATCTATCAAACTTACCCACCAGTCGTTGAATGGAGCCACTGCTCCTACGGGGCTGGTGGAGGAATGATCCACCCGGTGGGGGTGGAGGAAAGGCTCACGCCCTAAAAACACTAAGGTGCGCTGGCCTTTTCTCTACCCGGTGATTGGGCCGACTGACACTCCTTCAATCACATGTAGGCTAATCTAACAGAACTGAACAGTCGCTTGCACCAACCACTGATCTATCTAACCCACCCACCAGACGTTGCATGGAGCCACTGCTCCTACAGGTATAGTGCGGGGTTGATCAATTTAGTGGGGGTAAAGGAAAGGAACACGCCCTCAAAAGACAATAGGGGGGTTCACACTCATCGACAAGTCGATCAACCTGAGTCGTGTTGCTAGCGTTTACATTCAACGACCGCCTCATCAACTCCATTTGTAAATAAATTTTCAAAAAGCAAACACGGTGTAGATTTAACTTTTTGCACTAGTTTCAGTGATGGAAATTCATATTTCCTCCCTTCCTTTTGTGGGTTTACTTTTATTTCAACCCATTCTCTATGAATCTCACATACACAATTGAAAATAAACACTAAAATTCAAATTTTCAGACATATCAGTTGTTCAACTAGTGTTCACATTAGCTACAGCAGTCGCTCGACCGAGCAAAATATCAAAAAATTTGAAAAACTTCCAACAGTCGTTCAACTTGTGTTCACATTACAAATTATGTGACGATTCGACACGAGTTGATGAACTTGTCGATGAGTGTGAACCCCCCTAATGGTGCGTCAACCTCTCCTCAACCCGGTGTTTATATAGCCACTCCTTCAATTAATTTGGAAACGAGACTTTTCAGGCTATAGCTTGTTAGAATTTCATCGACGCCCTTTACGGGCTATGTCATAAGAATTTATCATAGGTTTAAAATTTTTATAGAGGACTAAAAGTCCTTGGGTACCACAATGGATCTACACTGATCTAAGTGTGACGGTAACAAGACCAACTGTCAGCCCACTAAACTAACCCAAATATTTAAGTAAAATGGACCATAAATGTATGGGCTGTAAATAATAAACCGACCATGGTATGACTTAAAAAATTTAAGTGGACCCTAAATAATGAAATTGACCAAAAAAGCCCAATAACAATTCTACACAACTATAATATTTAAATAATTGGTCACATATGCAATCTCAGAATTAGGTCTGTTTTAATGAATCTGTTCCGAACAGAAAAGTACAAGATTGTGTGTTCCGTGAGTAAAAACATTGCACTAAACTGTTCTACCTTCCGTCATTTTGTGTTCCATGAAGTTTTGATTATACGGTTCGTTTTATCGTTCGTTTCGTCTTTTTGAAAGGCACGAAGGTTCATGATTCGCCGTATGTACGTATGTACGTACGTACTTCCATTCAATCAGTAGTAATAAATACAAATATTTTTAATCACTTATTTCTCAAATACAATCGTATGGTATATCCAATTACGAAAAACAATTTTCCAATTCAATCATTTTTGTTCTTCATTCGGTATCCGTTCGTTGTTCGTTCTTCTCTCAACAACAAACAACGAAGAAAGCATTTACATTAGAAAGTTAAGCTCTATTTACAAAACTGTTTGTTTATTTAACTAGGCTTCTTGTGCCATTCAGTAATTTAAAAAACTTCGAAAGTGTCCCTACAAGTTACACGACACTCCAAAACAATGTTCATTTAAACAGTTTTCGCATTTAAACACAAGTTGTTCGGGTAACAACGAGCACCGAAATTTCTGTTTAAATTTGCTCTTCATTCGTTCTTAGTTCGGTGTTCCATTTTATCATTTACATTTTCGTTGTTCCGCGCACAAACAAAAACAAACAACGTAAACCGACGATAACACCGAAAGTCTAAAGCCAGCTTAAAATCGAGGAGCATTGTGTTTGCTAAACCAGAAACGTCAAAGTTCAACCAGAAAAGTCTTGAAATTTTCATTCATGCTTTCGTAACTTCCTTCCCTCTACATTTCAACTCCCTTCACCCAATCTTTCAAAACGACGAAAGACGAAACAACCGAATATAAAGTTCTTCTTTAAATAATATAAATTCTTCTTTTAATAGCAAACACTTTATTCTTTTAATACTAATGCTACACAATCTTAATCGACAAAACACGTCCGTTCTTGCTAAAACTCAAACGTCGAATGCCTCTTCATTCTCTATCTCCTTTTCGGGAGATGCTGGTCTCCTTTTGGGAGATGCTGCCAAATCGTTAGTTAAAGATTCGGCCATTCTGACCTCCTTGACGCCCTCGTCGAGTTCTTCATCAAACTTAATCCACCGCTTCATCCTATCGGCGGCCAATACGGAGGAGTATGGTTTTTGCGTCCTTTGGGCAAACGGCATATCCGAAACTTGATAACGGTCATGAGGCAACTTAGCGACTACGACGTATGGGCCTTTGTATTTTGGCTCAAGTTTACGCGAATTGCCTGTTGAATTCACAGCATCATTCTTTGTCATTATTAAATCACCTACAACATACTGCCTAGCCTTCCTGTTTCTAGAATCATGTCGAGCCTTTTGCTTCGACTGTACATTCGTGATGTGTCTCAATCCATCTGTTCTAATTTCATCCAAATTTCTGTGTTCTGGATTCAGATTCACCTCTTGCGCTAGCACATCCGGCCACGGATCACGGGGTACATAACCCATCATCATCTGTTGAGCGGTTTTACCAATCGATTCGTTAAATGTGTTGTTTATAGCCCATTGCACGGGCTTGACTTTCTGGTCCCATCAATTCTCGTCCTCTACAGTTGTTAGTAAGGCTTGTAATATGGTGCGATTATACCTTTCCACCTGTCCATTTGCTCTGGGGGTTCTGGTGGCATTTTGAACATGGATTATACCAAAAATTCTTTATAAAGTCTCCAAATAGCTTGGACGTGAAGGCAGTCCCTCTGTCAGAAATAATTCGACGTGGCGCACCAAATGAGTAAAATACGTCTGACAAGAAATTTAACACCGGTTTAGTTTGCGTACTGGGTAGAGGCTTCATAATGGTGTATTTGGTTAATGCGTCTACCAAAACAATTAGGTACGAATTCCCTTTTGCTGATTTGATGAATGGGCCCAGGTGATCTAAGTGTACTGTGTCGAAGGGGATGTCCTTTTTGGGTATTAGATGAAGTTCACCTCGAGGCTGCATTTCGTTTTTATTATATACGCATTCTACACAGGACTGCAGATATTTCCTTACAACTTGGGTCATCCTCGGGAACCAGAATCGGCTTTTAAGATGTTCAGTTGTTTTCTTTTCTGAGAAATGCCCCATAAGATTATGACTGCTCCTTAGCACCCGATTTCGAACGCCTTTCGGTACGTACAGCTTCAGTTGTTTATCTATCCGTCTATATACACGTCCGGCCTTTAACTCATAATCCAAATGTATCTGTTTTTCTTCATTGTTGCTCGGAGGTTTACCAAGACATCGAGCGATAGTGGATATATGTTCGTCTTGGAGCTGTAATGAGTATAACCAATCGAGATCTTCTATGTCAACTTTCAGTACACTCATTGCCGCCACGTTTGGTTCTCGTGCATCTTCATTAGGATGTCTAGACAACGCATCCACATGGGCCATAAGTCTTCCTGGTCGATGAATGATTTCATAATCGTATTCAAGCATCCTTAAGATTCTACAACCGCTAACGCCTCTAATTCGTAGCTGTGAAAGAAGCTTTCATCTTTTGTAGTTTTCCTACTATAGTATGCTACTGGGCGTAGTGAACTATCATCGCGCTGCATAAGTACTCCAGCAATTCCACGCGAACTAGCGTCGGTGTGAAGCTCATGATCGTTTACTGGGTTATATAGTGTAAGTAGTGGTCCATCTACTAGACATTTCTTCAGGGTCTCAAATGCGTTTTGCTCCCGTTGCCCCCATTCGAACAAACAATCTTTCTTAGTTAGGTTAGTAAGTGGTAGAGCAATAAGCGAATAGTCCTTAATAAATTTTCGGAAATAGCTGGTCAACCCAATGAATTGTCGGACTTCGTGTTCATTTTCCGGAATCTCAAATGTCTCTACTGCAGATGTTTTTGTTTTCCCAGGTTGTACCGTACCATCTTTGACCACATGGCCAAGGAACTCTATTTCCGTTTTGAAGAAAACACATTTTCGTACATTGAGAGTTAAGTTAGCGTCCTTCAGTATTTGCAAAAACTTTTCCAATTTTTTAATCCCGTCTTCGATGGATAAGGAAGGAATCACTACGTCATCCATGTAACATACGATTCTATCTGGTCTAATTCTTCGAACTATGGTGTTCATGAGTTTTTGAAATACGGAAGGAGCATTGACGAGGCCAAAAGGCATGGATGTAAACTCATATAAGCCATCTGGAGTGATGAATGCTGTGTGATGAGTATGTTCTTTCTTGATCGGGATCTGATAATATCCGGAAGCCAAATCCAGAACGCTATAATATTTATACCCCACCAAATTGTTGAGTTGTTCTTCAACCAATGGAATGGGATATCGGATTTTCTTCGTCATAGAATTTAGTTTGCGGTAGTCCATACACATTCTGTCTTCACCGCTCTTCTTTTTAACTAACAACACAGGTGATGCATAGTCGGATTGTGATTCCACAACTACTCCACACTCCATCAATTCTGATACCATTGAAGACAACACTTCCCTTTTGGCATATGGCACTTTATATGGATGATGTACGACGGGATCTTGTTTTAGTAGCTCAATCTCCATTTCAATGAGTTTCGTTCGGCCCAATTCCTGTTGATTCATGGCGATGCATTGGCGATAGTCATTAAGAAGTTGAACTAGGGCAGTTGCATCCAACCCTTCACCAACTTCGATGTCATTAATACAAATGGGTTTAGTCTTTTGAAAGTTAACGCTCATCCTCTGGACTAATAGATTGTCTCCTTTCTTATGCATATCGCACATTGGGTTGTTAAGGACATCTTAACCAACTATAACTGGTCTTGATAAACAGCTATCCTCTACCACAATTGCGCAAACTGGAAAGATAGCCTCATCTATCTGGATCTGACAGATGATGCTTCCTAAAGCTTGACAGCTGCCGCCTCCAAACCCATACAACGTAGCTTCGCATTCATTCATGGTGCAGTTTAGCTCTGATGCTACTATTTTGGATACAATTGTTTTTTCGCTCCCTGAATCCAGCAAGGCTGCATATTTCTTACCATGTATGAAGATATCCTTATGGTAACAATCCGTCTGCTCTTTTTTACAAATGACGTTCACTCGGTAATTCTTCTCTTGCATCTTTTCTGTTTTGGCTGGTGGATGTTGACTGTTATACCTGTTGTTGTTGTTCCACTGTCTCTTTCTGGATTGTAGGCAGTTCTTAGCAAAGTGTCCTGTTTGGTTACAATTGTAACAGGTGATGGAGTTTTTCGACAGTAAGTTTCGTTGAGGTTGCCATTTCGTATGCTCATTGGTCGAAAGCCGAGTCGCGGATATTTGCCTTGGAGTAAATGTGTTGTTCGTCGTTCGATAATTTGTGCGAATACCTTGATACCATTTGATTCTCTCTATTAACTCCGCAACATCTTTAAAACTCCCTGCCGCCAGATTTGAACTCATTTGGGAATCGTTTAATCCTGTAAGGATGTATTGGATAATTGTTTTATCCGAAAGTTCAATTCTTTTCCCTATCATGTTCATTTCAAAGCAGTAGTTCTCAATCGTTTCTGATGGTTTTTTAGTTTTTCTTGACATCTGATTATGTATTTCGACTTCGCTGTAGTGATGTGGAAAATTTAACTTGAGTCCTGACGCTAACTGGGCCCACGATGAAGAAGCTTCATGACTTGTGTCCCACCAGTATCTTGCAGCGCCTTGCATTTTTGATGAAATTGCCAAAAGTAGTGCCTTCTCATCCCAGTCATATATTTTTGTCAAGTTCTCCACACGGTTTACCCAACTCTCAGCTGACATCGATGATATCTCTCCAGGTGAAAAAGCTGGCAGTGCATCTGCGATTTCTCTTATGGAACAGTTTACCCTCGGTCTGACTGGAACGGTATTTCTTGCTGAATTTAGATACCTCAGTCTCTCTGCAACTTCACGTTCCTTTGTGAAAATGAGTCGTTCCTTTTCGAGAAGTTCCTTCTCACGTTTTATCAAAGACCACTCTCTGGCCCTGAGTTCTTCGTCTGTTATCGTAACCGACTCTGAAATAGTTGTCACATTCCGGTCATCTACATCGTTGTTAATAGCAGCTACTGCAATTGGTTGATCTAAAACATCATTGGAATGAGCAGCAACGCTTTGCGCCTTATCGTGGTTGAGTATTCTTTTGATTAAAACTCTTTTTGATCCGGAGATTGTAAGACCTCTGTTCCTTAGCTCTTCTTGAAGCTGTTTTACATTCATATTATCCATTTCCTTGATCTAAAATCAAAACAATTAATAATGATAAATTTCAAACTCAAATGCAGACTCCAGTCACTGCCATCACTGAAATGCATCACCCAAAATGTTCGTATAATTAAACCCAATAATCTGACGACGATCTATTGCAAAACGTAAATCTTCGCACAAACTTTCCTGCTTGTGTAAAACTTGCCATTTCACCGATGCACCCCAATGTCAGCAGTAACCCAGTAACAGTCACTTTTTTTAAATATTTTCAATATAGTTTTATTAACAAGCATATAAATAGTTATCAACAATAATTTAATTATATTTAGGTTACATATATCCACACTTGTGGCAATGTGTGAAAATATTCGGAGCATATATCCAAACCATATAATAATACTTCTATATGAGCTATTTATTTCACTTCTAAACATGAGTTATTTATTTCATTAGACTTAATATACTGCCTCGGCCTTAACACCATCTTATGAGGCACATTAGCAACCAAATTATTCATTGAATAATTTCACAATGTTCTTTGAGCACAAGGAACAATTCATCTTCATTAGTTTCAAAAATTCGTTCAACCATACAAACAAACTATGATCTTTGTATTTTCGTATACCGAAAAGACAAATTCACAACTGTTGAACAATGAATACAAAATATTAATTCCGTAAAACTAATATTTGAGCTCTGGCTATTCATATTCATTTCAGAGTGCACACAACAACAAATTCATCAATAAATAATGATAACTTAACATAAGTCTCCCAAAAATTCTAGTCTTAGACGACTCACAGTCTCTTCGAAGTGCGCACAATCATGAAGACACGAATTTTGTATTTTCGCATACCGAAAAGACAAATTCGCGACTGAATACTAATAAAATATTATTTTTACAAACATTTGAATCACGGATTATTCACCGTCCTCTCACAGTGCAAGCAGTTACGAACTTTGTATTTTCGTACACCGAAAAGACAAATTCGAGACTGACTAAATAATAACAACCCATTCATTTCATAATATTCCAATCAACACAGTCACGAACTTCGTATTTTCAATAATAATAAAATATTCATTTCACTGAAAAACAACAACATATAAATTTGTCACTGCTTACCCAAAAGTAAAACAAATAGGTACCAAAACTCTGCTATTGCATTTTACATTTTCATTATCCTATTCGATACAAGTATGTACGTGTCGATACTTTCTCGATAACAATTTCACACAGGACTTCATCGATAACAGCATCGGCGAGTATTTTGAGAGATCGTAACATCCCTATTCACAATATTTACATCAACTCTATTTCTTACATAACCCTAAACTCAACTCACGCATCTCAGACAGAGACAACTATATAAGCATAGTTAATACCTCTTCCAATACACAGATACTTTATTACATACATCCATTATATACAAAAATAATCTTGCGCGTTTCTTCTGTTGCCATGCCCCCCAAAAAAAAATAACGGTTGGCGTTGGCACCCTCGACAATCAGCGGAATCCAAACCCAAGTTGAATGAATATCACGTCGTTTCCAAAACTCCAATTACCCAAACAAACAACATCATGACAAAATAATTCCAGAATTTATACAAAATAGCTCCGAACAATCACACAAGTAATACATGTACTGCAGACACTCACCCGAATTACCATGTAGTCTAAGTACAAAAACCAAAATCAATAACCTTCCTCGGCTGAATTCAAATCCCACTTCTGATTTCTATAAAGTTCTTCTTTAAATAATATAAATTCTTCTTTTAATAGCAAACACTTTATTCTTTTAATACTAATGCTACACAATCTTAATCGACAAAACACGTCCGTTCTTGCTAAAACTCAAACGTCGAATGCCTCTTCATTCTCTATCTCCTTTTCGGGAGATGCTGGTCTCCTTTTGGGAGATGCTGCCAAATCGTTAGTTAAACGAAAAAACGAATCGTTGATCGGGCACTTTTGAACAACATTTTCTGCACCTACTTTTGAGGTGGATCAAGTGAGGGCCAGTTTCACAGTAAACAATTTACCGCAATAAGTTGCACTTAAGTTTTACATAATGGTACTTTCTGGTAATTTTTGCAGTCTGAGTTAGTGACACTTAAGGTTAGACCGCACACAACTGCAGCGGAACTACACTTCACGACGCGGCAAAACATTATTTGTATGAAACTGTATGAGCTATATCGCACTAAGCGGCAACTGAACTTCATTAAATTTCATACAAATTATTTTGAATCGCAGTTCCGCTGCAGTGCAGTTCCGCCGTGCGGTCTAACCTTTAAGTGCCCAATACGCACGAATGAAAGAATACAAGATTAGGACACTTCGGATTTTTCGATTTGTTATTGTAATTTTCAACACGCTTCGTGATACAAGTGAAGACATAAAACGGGATACTTAAGTGCAACTTATGCCGTTTTCCATTGGTTTCACTCATTCTGAAATCCAATGGAACAGTCCAAGATGTATAGGTGAATCGTCAAATAAAAATTATTTGCTACCACACAAAAAGTGAAATGTAAAACATGAGTGTATCAACTCAGAAAATCCAAAAAATATTTTTTGTTTGATTTTTTCTTAATTTGTTTATTAAAATTTACCAAAAAATTTTATTTTGGATGCAAATTAAATTGAAATGGAAAGCTAAAAAAAACATGAAGTTCATTACAGTTTGTTGTGACGTTTGAGTTTGAATGTATAAGTGCTTCTTGAGTGGATTCTTGAAATTTCTCTTCTCAGAATCATTAGAAGCGTATTTTTTGTGCCAATGGAATGGTTTCAGAAGGCTTCCGGACGTCCAATGAAAAACGGCATTATTCAGGTAAGTGTGCACTGCAAAAATTGGCATTTTGTATCCTATATTTCGCACTTAAATGCCCTACTGTAACTGTGAAACTGGCCCTGAGTGTCAAGAAGCATCAAAGCCACAGCTAATCGATTTCTGTCAGCATGGAAACCAAACAGTTTGAAATTAAGATTTTTGTAGGTGAAAATATTATCACTGATGGATTCTTTTAATAGTTCGCGTATAAAAATGTCGAAAATATCTGAAGAAATATTCATATCTTGCAACAAAAATAATAATTCTTAATTTATTATAACGAAATTAAATTAAGTTTTGCACTTCTGACCGGAAACTGTCAACCACATTGGTGCATGTGCTGCACTTTTCTGTTAACTTTCTGACAATTTGAGCTGTTCTGTTCTAATCTAATTTTTTTTTCATTAAACAAACCTATGTATATTATAGCAAGTGCGGGACGCCATGCACTGCACCAGGATAAAATATCAAAAGCATTTGCTGTAATCAAGAGTTAACTCACCAAATATTGTGTTGACTAGACCGCACTGATAAACTGGTTCTTGACAAAAATGAGATCTAATGAGATCTCAAGCTTACAAGCTATAAATTTATTTAAATTTAAAGATTAACAAATAAAAAATATTACAAAGAAGCTTCATCAAATGATGGAGATTGATTGTATGCATCCGTTCCGTTTTGAACTGACCCTGTTAGCAGAGAAACTGTTTCCCTTTTGCTCCTAGAAGATATTCCTCTAGTTTTCGGCATCAGTGACTGTATAATATTCTTTGATAAGACTTGGTGTATTTCAGACATAGTTAACGTTGCATCTAGTGGTGAGAGCTGATTTAGCTGTAACGCTATTGTTTTCCCAAATGCTGTATATACAGAATCTTCGGAGGTAGTTTTTGTGATGTTGGCAAGTGTATTTACAGCAGCATTTAATTTCGAGTAGTATGGAGCTAATCGATGTTGCTTTTTTTTAATCTTGTGATGTGACTGAAGGGGCCTCTGAGGTGACAAAGGGGGCGATGAAACCTCTTCTTCAGTAAGATACTGTTCGCTCATTGTGTTCTCAATAGGTTCTTCATCAAACTCCGCTATGGGATCCTTAAAAAATAATAATTAGACCCACAAAACCATTAAAAATTATAAAGGCAACCTACCGGATTTTCAAATTTTTCAAATTTAAGTGTTTTCCTCAAGACTATAATAGGATCTAGAAAACTCATTTCGTCATAATAAAATAAATTAGAACGGTATGCTGGGATCGATCCAAAATATTCATCAGTTTTTTTCTTTTCGCTCACATAGGAGGAGCGCAAATGCTTAACTTTTCTCTTGACTTCTTGAACTTCTTTTCCAAAAATATGTGACAATTTCTGCCAAGCATCCCTTTTCAAATCAGTTCGTTTATATTCGGGACTTCTATAATCCCACAAACATTTATTTTGTCTGTATAATCCTAAAAGTCTCCCTACATCTTCTCGCTGCATCTTCCATTCACTCATGATGAAGCTGTTCAATGTTCAGTTTTGTAAATACATACAACTTTACAAAAACTCGCAAGTCGCCAAAGTTATGAATATGAATTCCAAATTCAAACGTTCAACTTCCAACTAGAGCTAGTAGGTTGCAATTATTTGTTTGGATATTTTATGACTTATTTTTTGTTAAAAGTGATGTCCGAAGTTCTCCTCAGATGGCAATTGCGACAGAAATTAAAGTTAATTTTAAGATTTGCATCGGTTGCTATGTTTTGACATGACGACAGGAGTGGAGACATTGAATGGAGAGATCGAAAGATGTCAGTCAATGAAAATGCTTGTTCAGCTTGTTGATTCTCGGAGGATTAAATGGACGAACATGCTCGAGAACATGACTGGTTGTCGAGCCATGCTTGATCATTTAAAAGCGAAAACAACTGCTGGACCAACATGCTCGACGGATTTCAATTTTTTTTTTTCATTTTGGTAGTTAAGCGGCGTACACTTTACCTCGTTTACTAAAAAATTGTACCTAGCTTCATGTTGGATTTACATGTATCTCCATTTGCAAATATGAAGGAAAGTAGAGTGGGACATATGTATGTTAAAAAACTGAGCGTGTGAAAGAGTACCATGGGGCCAGTTATGGCGATCAGTAAAAAGTTTCTTTTTGATAATTTCATGTGTTATAAAAAGATTGGAAACATAAAAATGGTACGAATCAATGGCAAATCAATCAAAATATTTCTTTCTGCTAAAAAATTATCCCACGGAAGAATTATTTCTGTAAAAAAAGCATTTATTTATTTAACTGATGGAAATTCGATTTAGGGGCCAGATATAGCGATCAGTAAAAACCATTAGCAAAAGTTTTCTTTTCGATATTTTCATGTGTTATAAAAAGATTTGAAACATTAAAATGATACGAATCGATGGAAAATCAATTAAAATATTTTTTTCTGGAAAAAAATAATCCCAAGGAAGAATAATTTTTGGAAAAAAAGCATTTATTTATTTTACCGATGGAAATTCGTTTAACTGAACAGCTGATTGCCATTACACAAAAAATGGAACAATTCGTTTCAGTTTTCTATGTTCTATTTTTTTTAATGTTCCACTCCCATCAGTATAAAAATTACTGAAGCATTTTAGGCGCCAGTTATAGCTTTCATTGAAAACCATCATTCATCACTTAAACAAATAAAACTGATGGCGTTTTGGTACCAAAATGATGGTTGTCAGTTATATATTTTTTTTAGTCCAAAAACTGTTTAGTTTTTTTTACAACTTTCATATAAAATCATTTTTCGTTTTTCAATGATGAAAATCGTTTTCAATGAACAGCTGATATTTTGTTCCCAAAAGTGGAACACATTCGTTGCAATGAAATGCGTTCCTTTCTCTTCCTGTTCTCGTCTCTCAGTTTTTCGTTCAATGATCGACTTTAACCTCAAAGTCGTTTTTTGTATGGGGAATGGAATTTTCAATGAAAGAAAGTTTCATGATAGCTATAACCAACTTGTCAGAAAATATTCCACTGTTTCACTGATTTGTGTTTCAATGATGGATTTCAATGAAAGCTATAACTGGCGCCTTAAATTCGATCATTGAACGAAAAACTGACAGACGAGAACAGGAAGAGAAAGGAACGCATTTCATTGGAATGAACGTGTTCCACTTTTGGGAACAAAATATCAGCTGTTCATTGAAAACGATTTTCATCATTGAAAAACAAAAAATGATTTTATATGAAAGTTGTAAAGAAAACAGTTTTTTGACTAAAAAAATATATAACTCACAACCATCAATTTGGTACCAAAACCATCAGTTTTATTTGTTTAAGTGCATCAAAATTGAAAGACAAAATTTTCAATGATGGTTTTCAATGAAAGCTATAACTGGCGCCTTAAAGCCTTAACTACATAGGCCTACTTTTGTACAAAAGTACAAAAGTGAGAAATAAATACCTATTCTGAAGGCACCTGCTTGCAAGGTTAGGTTAGGTTAAAGTGGCTGTCAGGAAAACGGCTGACACACTTAGACCATAATTTGGTCCGTTGTGATACCACATGATAGGAATGAGGAGATTATCCTCATTACGAAAACCATTCGGAGCTTTTTATGAAGCGAGAGAGACAGTGTATGTCTGTATTGACCAGATCGCTTGGATCATTGGAAAAGTAGTCCCCCAGATGGAGTCTGCGCCTCTGTGAAAGAGCAGGACATGTGCAGAGGAGGTGAGGATTTGTTTCCTCCTCCTCTTCGTCCATGCAACTTCTACAGAAGTCATTTCAGAAAACGCCAAGTCTTGTGGCGTGTTTTCCTATAAGGCAGTGTCCTGTTATGACACCTATTACGGAGCTAATTTGTGATCTGCTAAGTGATAGCAAACTTTTAGAGCGCCTAGAGTCTAGCGATGGCCAGATTTCTTTAGTGGCCAGACATGTAGTAAGGTTTGTCCATCTAGAGTTTGCTTTCCTTGCAGTTTTGTTTTAGCAAAAGTTTAGACGTAGCGATCGGTATACCTGTGTTCCACCTGTTAGGCAAAACGGGCATTAGAGTTCCATTTCTGGCAAGTTCATCGGCTTTACAATTTCCCGGAAAATCTCTATGGCCCGCCACCCAAAGAAGGTGAATATTAAACTGTTCCGCCATCTCTTCAAGAGACGATCGACAGTTTTGGGCCGTAACGGAGTTGGTAGAGACAGAGTTGAGAGATTTAAGTGCTGCTTGACTATCTGAGAAGATGCGTATATCCGTTGTTGATATCACGTTTTCTCTCAGCCAAGACAGAGCTTCTTTAATTGCCAGGATTTCCGCTTGGAATACGCTACAGTGGTTAGGGAGCCGGAAGGAGAGACTTAAATTAAGTCTGTCTGAGTACACTCCGCCACCTCCTTCCTTCCTCAGTTTTCGACCCATCAGTATAAAAATGAACTGAATCACCTTTGAGAGGGTCCCCAACGTCCCAAGATTCTCTTGAGGGTATAGTGACCTGGAAACTTTTGTCGAAATTTAGTTTGGATGTGGTGTAGTCGGAATGACAAGGAATAGATTCATAGAAGTCTAGTATTTTAGTATGACCGATAGAGTTGTTAGTCCATTGAGAAATGGCTTTAAGGCGGACGGCTGTGTTCGCAGCCATTTGCTTGACATATATATCGAGGGGTGTGAGGCTGAGGAGTATGTCTAGTGCAGCTGATGGTGTCGAGCGGAGAGCTCCACTTATGCACATACTTGCTGATCTCTGGACCTTGCTCACCTGGTCACAATACGTAACTTTATCTAGAGCAGTCCACCAAATTGTTACCCCATAAGTGAAAATAGACCCCATTTAGTACCTATAGCTTTTTTACAGGAGAATAAAGCAACAGTGGCTTTTTTAATTCTCTCTTGAATATTAGGTTTCCAACTTAGTTTTTTATCCAGTATGAGACCTAAATATTTGGCTTCATCTGAAAAGGAAAGTGGAACACCATTAATTGTTGGAGGATTTATCTGTGGAATTTTATATTTCCTTGTAAAAAGGACAAGTTCTGTTTTGCGGTGGTTTACACCTAGCCCACAACGGTCTGCCCATTTTATTAGCTTGTTAAGAGCGGTTTGAAGAAGTTCTGTAAGAACCTGGGGGTGTTATTGCTATTGCAATATCATCGGCATACGCAATCACTTTGAATCCCTCACCCTCCAGGACAGTCAGTAAGTCATTTATGACCAAGTTCCAAAGAAGTGGTCAAAGGATCCCACTCGCGAGCTAGGTGGTCGGAATCAATGTATGAAGAACTCTCTTGAAGCTGAGACATTGGCAGCTCATTTTAAAACTCTTCTGTCGGCTGACGAGAATCTTCATACTTTTGATTACGCATTGCCTAACACTGTGGTAAGTGAGCTGGATAGCTCTATTTCTTTAATGGAACTTGAAATAACGCTTCACAAAATGAAAAACAATAAAGCTCCAGGCATAGACGGCATTCCAGTAGAATTCTACAAAAATAGTACTGCGGAACTCAAACATTATCTTTTGTGTTTCTTCAATAAAATGTATAACGATGCCTGTGTTCCAAGCAGCCTTAACAAAGCTATCATTTTTGCAATTTTTAAGAAAGGAGATCCGAATAACGCAGAAAACTACAGAGGTATTTCGATATTAAATACAGTTAGAAAGATATTCTCCGCAATCTTGTATGAAAGGCTTACAAAACGGATTGAGAATAAAAACCTTCTTAGTATGTTCCAAGCTGGTTTCCGGTCTGGATTTTCAGCAATGGATCATATCTTTTTGCTCTCTTGAATTGCCAGAAAATGTATTGACCACAAAAAAAAGTTGTATACTTGCTTTGTAGATTTCAAAGCTGCATTTGACAAAATTAACAGGCAAGCTTTAGTCTATAAACTTTCATGCCTAGTAATTTCACGAAAATTTCTGTCGATATATGTCAAATTTATTTCATCATCAAATGCAAGTGTTTGGGATGGAAAGGAATTCTCACAGTGGTTTGAAACAACAGCAGGTGTTTCTCAAGGCTGTATCCTCAGTCCATTATTGTTTGCCTTGTTCATCGACGAAATATCTGACCTTCTTCCTGGTGGAGTTTTGTTTGCAAATATTGCTGTGAAAGTCTTGCTATATGCTGATGATTTGGTTATGTTGGCGGATAACCCATTTACCCTACAACTGCAGCTAAACTAAACCAAGCTAATACGCAAAAAACTAAAGTAGTTATTTTTGAAGCAAGGCAAAGTAGAAGACAACCAGAGGAAAAATGGTCGCTTAGGAATGAACGTATTGAAATTGTTCAGGAATTTAAGTATTTGGGAGTTTTGTTGACACACAATATGAACTTTGTTAAGCATTCTGAAAAGAAAAGTAATGAAGCAAAATTAGCACTAAACATGATGTGGCCAAAGTTTTTTGCTAACCAAAACATTGATCTGGCGTCTAAATACCGAGTATTTAACTCAACCGTCAATTCCTACCTATCTTATGGAGTGCAAATTTTCGGGTATATACCGCTTGAAGCTTTTGAAAGTTTACATAGGCATTTCTTTAAGCGCTTATTTAGACTTCCAAATTCAACATCAAATTATGCTATATACGTAGAGTCGGGTATTACACCTATATACATACAAAATTTAAAAATAAATGCGAACTATTTTACTAGTATTATGAAGCGAAGCAATAGCTGTCTTCACAAAGCCATTTTAAAAAAAACTTCTCCAGATAAATGCCTCCCCTTTAAAAGAGTGGAACCAGCTCGCTCTGCGCCATGACGCAGTTCTTTCTCTATCAGAGTCAAATGTGAACGAATGGCATGAGCAATTTTCAAAGGTGATCGCTAATGTTGATCAAAAAATTTTTACTGAAAATCTTTCCAGTGCAAATTCTTCGACATCCAGAACTATCTACAGAAACCTAAACCACGAACTTTTAACTGATGCCAATTATTTTCGGACGGAGTTTTCAGTCGAAACCATTAGTATTATCTTTAGATCCAGAGTTAAAATTTTAAATCTAAACTTTATACCGCACCGAATCGATCTGACTCAGCTTTGTAACTTATGCAACAGAAGAGATTTAGAAGATATTAACCACTTCTTAGCAGTCTGTCCATTATTGCAGGAAATTCGTCGGTTATATTTCCATGAAAGTTTTCTTTCGTTACAGCGACTTTACGAAATTTTAAATGGAGCAGCGGGCTGGCTCAGTCTTTATAAATATTGCCAACATGCTGTTGCATATCGGAACAGTTTTTTGTAATAAAGCCTATATATTTTCTTAATTTCAATAGTTATTGCGGTTTAAACTTTTCTTATTGTAGTTTGCCAATTATTCCGAATTGTTTTATTTTTATTTTGTGTTTCAAATCACTTAAAATTGGTATGTTTCAAATCATTTAAAATTGTATCTTATATCATTTAGGATCCAAATCATCAAAATTGTATAAACTTTTAATCTTACTTTGTGTCATACAAAATTGCTTATTTTATTTTGTGTTTCAAATCACCTAAAATTGGTTTGTTTCAATTCAATTAAAATTGGTATTGTTATATTTTTTTTGCTTAAATCATTTATTGTAAATATATACTTTACACTTTATTTTATTTTATTTTATTTTATTTCATATGAAATGTCATTTCAGGCAGACGGCAGGATTGCCATGTCCTTATTCTTAAGATAACAATATTGTAAAACTTGATGATGAAATAACCCTTCAAGCAAGCGAGCTCGTTTTCGGTCCGCAAACGTATCAAACAACGTATGGACGACTTCGCATTCGGATCCAAATACGGATCGAAAAACTGCGTTTTGCGGCTCAAATTAGTATGGAAATTAGAATCACCACGGAGCCATTATGTGAATGTATTGAGAGAGAGAGAGTTTTTCAATTCACCATACTCGGATAAGCGAAACCAAATGGAATCTAAAACGGTTCCAAAAAAAATGAATGAATTGAGGCATACCATCTATTCCAGTTCTCTATTGCCTACAAAAATAAAACAAACAGAATTTTTTCATTTCAAGAGTTTTTTTTTATTTATCATTCATAAAAGGTTTTCTAAAGACTATTTCGCACTAATAAACATGACATATTTCCACAAATATAAATTTACATTTAATAAATAGAAACTTGCATTTCTGATTGGAAATGTTTAAAAGTTTTAACAAGAAAAAAAAGATAAAAAAGCAACCGTCTCGTCTTCCCCACGCTACCTACAAAACTGAACTAAAAAAAAAAGTGGTGGAAATTAAGGCAAAATGATTGTATACATCGCCTATACTCTCTCTATTTCTCGATGCTTGAAAAAAATACTCTCGATTCTCGTTCTTTTTACATGCGTACACAGAAAATTTGTTATTGTGTGTGAGACACTCATTTTTTTGGAGTCCCAAGTGAACCGAGAAATTTGGGTCCGTGATTTTGCTTGAAGGGAAAGAACTTATCTATTTATCTATCTATCTATCTATCTATCTATCTATCTATCTATAATCGAAAAGAGACTCACCTCTGTCGTTAATATCCGAACTCCCCCATACTGTATGGTGCGCGTTTGCGTCGCACTCGATAATTAGGCGTATATTCTGCCGTTCTGCATCAGCGATCAGTCTCCTTAGCTTTACACTGGGGAGAGGGCCAAGATCGTCATGGCCAAGATCGTCATGGCCAAGATAGGCGGACACTATCCAATACATCCCTTTTTCGGTTTGTAATCCGACGGCCGTTACATCTCGATCGCTATATTCAGGGAGTAAAAATACATTAGTATTACATTTAGCTACTATGCAAGATCTAGGTTCACCTTTATCCGGCGCATGCAGCGTGTAATAGCCCGGAGTCCTGCGTCCTTGAACACTGGAGTTAGCAAACCATGGTTCCTGGATCAGGACAACATCTTCCCCGTTTGTATTCAGACGGAGAAGAAGGGAGGCCGAAGCCATAATACAGTGTTGGAGATTAATCTGAATCAGCTGCAGCATTGTTACCACAGTCGGTCAGATCAACCTCCAACTTTGGTCAGCGTCTTCGGCTTCAGAGGAAGATCTTAAAAGTTCTTCCTCGCTTAGAAGAACGTTGATAGGGGAGTCTACGCTCTCCATGTCGGAGAGGTCGACGGAAGGAGCCTTCCTTTCGGTTGGCGGATTGGGCAATACCATAGCCGGAGAAGTGTCAATGTAATCTATCTCCATCTCTGGAGTTTCGATGCCGACGACAGGGTCTTCGTCTATGGTCATGTCCTGGGGGTTTTGTGGAGGGGCTTCTTGTGCAACTTCCTCATCTTTTTTATATACCTTCAAGGCGATTTTGTGGAAGCCGTACCTAATCACATTTTTGGTCGACACCAGAGGAGCCAGAGATTCCTTGTGGATTACTGTGATAGCAGATCTAAAGGAACCCCTGATCTCTTCTAGCTTCGCGACTACCCAATCTTTTGTAGGTAGGCTTGGATTGCTGTACTGCAGCATCTGGAGTATTTCATCCTTGCTGGCTGGTTCGATCGAGATCCAGGCATGAGCTTTAGGCCTGCAGGGTATATCATCCCTAGCAACAGCTTCGAGACTAGCACCTGGCCAGACCGCTCCCAGTCTGCTAACAGCAAGCGTAAACAGATCACATGATCTCTGATCTGCACAGGCGATGAGCTAAACACGTCCTTTTTGCCAGCCTGCATCGTCTGTGATTGGTTGAGGTCCGGGATGCTCCCTCACTAAACTCATGAAGCCAGCTGAGAGCTTCACTATGACCTTCAACCAATTCTCAGGAGAGATCCTGCCATCTGCATTACTTCTGTCGATGACTGCAATGACAATTTTGTCCTTTAGTACGTCGCTAAAGGGCAGACCTTTATTCACGTTAAGTGATTTGTCGGTGCCTTGCACCTTGGGTCGTTTGGGATCTGGGATGGTGCTCCCGATGGACCGTTGACGCTTTGACGTGTAGTCTCCGCTGGTCTTACTGAGAGCCATAATGTTCATGGCCCATTGGAGTTTGGCAGTTTGTCGCGAGTCTCGATCAGCGATCGGAATGTCACCGATAGCTTTCACGATCCTCTCGGCATTCCGTCTCTCTTTGTGTGTGGTTTTGTTCCACCCCAACTCGGTGGAAGCAGAGCCATTTTTCATGACCCTCCGAGCTCATCAGCGGGGGAGTGGCCTTGTTGAGCCCCATCCCGATGGAAGCAGAACTATTATTCATAGCACCACTTCCAACGGGCTGGAGCACTTTCTTTGCAACAGGGGTCGGTATGTTCCTACCAGTAGTAAAGCTTTTAACGGCTGTACCACTGGGCGAGACACCCGACCCGAAGTTTAGCACATGTGCATTTTTTCGCCCCAATCCGGTGGAGGTAGAACCTGCTAACGCACGCCGACCTCCAACGAATTGGAGTTTCTTCTGCGAACTCTTTTGCGGTCTGCCTCGTCCGGTAAAGGAGAAAGCACCCGCTCCGGAGTTCGCTTTTTTACGGGCAGAGGTAATGGCAGCAGCAGCGTACGTCACGCCACTACAACCGCTACGGTGGGCATTTGCCAACGTACCCGAAGAGAGACCCCCACGGCCAACGGCAGTGGAGCTGTTTTTCGCAGCAGCACTGCCAATGGTCGCGGGGGTTCCCCCCGAGCACGAAGGATTTGTACTACTGGCGGGGAGGACAAAGACCTCTTCACCAGCAGTAGCGTCTAGCTCACGAGTCGATTCACCCCCCACGGATGACTTATCAGTCTTTCCGTGGATTGTGGTCGGCTCGCAAGACCTTCCGCACTTCGTTATACCAGGTGTACTTGCAAAAAAACAATGGAAAATCGTGTATGTTGGTCTAATTTACATTTCGGAACAAATTTCTTATGTTTTTGTGCAAGCACGTTTCTTTAGAGAGCATTTTAATTTCTCACTTTTGTACTTTTGTACAAAAGTAGGTCTATGTAGTTACGGCTTAAATCATTAAAAATAATAAAAGGTTGTGGCTGGATGTATGACATATAATTACTGATACAATTTTAATGATTGCTATAACCGACTGTACGTAAAAAATTCCAGTTTTCACCTGTTTCAACTTTTACTGATGGTTTTTACTGATCGCTATAACTGGCCCTTTACTCAACAGCTGATTGCCAATTCGCAAAAAATGGAACATTTCGTTTCAGTTTTCTGTGTTCTATCTTTTTACTGTTCCACTTCAGTACAAAAATTACTGAAGAATTTAACATCATTAAAATATTAATAAAAGGTTGTGGCTGGAGGTTAGACATTTAATTACGAATATAATTTTAATGATTGCTATAACCGGAGATTGTGAATCACTGTGGATCGAGTTTTGCGGATTCTGTAATTGTCATCTTTGAGTAGGTATATATAATATGGAGTGCTCGTTCCTATCCCTAATGCATTGTATTACTTGATAGGGGGCTTGTTTTTAATATAGAGAGGGTTTTTGCCAGCTGCAGCTATGACGGTGTTGTTGTAAAAACCCTCTCTATATTGAAAATTGGATTACTGCATACATTACCGCGCCCGCCCCCTATGATGGTTACGTTTTTGGAATGTAAACGAGCACTCCATATTATAAATACTCAAAGATTGTCATGAATTATATTCATAAGGTCAACGCATCCACTTTCCCATTGCCTTCAGACATAGAAATGTTTCCATTGCCACCGGAAATTGGTGTTGCCTTACAATATGGGTTACGAATTAAAATAAATGTGCCATCGCCAGTTTTGCTGACATGCATTTGTGTAACTCGCTTACATTATAAAAAAGGGGTGGCAAAATATTTTTACTTTTTTTTCAAATGTCCAGACGGTCCCTCTACAAACACAAGGCCCGTCTAAGGGGCCAGTTATAGCTATCAGTAAAAACCATCAGTAAAAGTTGAAACAGATGAAAACTGGAATTTTTTACGTACGGCCGGTTATAGCAATCATTAAAATTCTATCAGTAATTAAATGTCAAACCTCCAGACAAAACCTTTTATTATTTTTAATGATGTAGATTGCTTCAGTAATTTTTTTACTGATGGAGTGGAACAGTACAAAAATTGAACACAGAAAACTGAAACGAAATGTTCCATTTTTTGTGAGTTGGCAATCAGCTGTTCAGTAAAACGAATTTCCATCAGTAAAATAAATAAATGCTTTTTTTTTAAAATTTTTCTTCCTTGGAATTAGTTTTTGCCAGAAAAAAAAAATTTAATTGATTTGCCATCGATTCGTACCATTTTTATGTAATCAAATCTTTTTATAACCCATGAAATTATGCAAAAGAAAATTTTAACTGATGGTTTTTACTGATCGCTATAACTGGCCCCTAACTAACAATTTAGCTTATACCTAGTAGGTTCAACACAAACTATTTAGTAAGTTACCAAAATAGTCCTTATGCAAATCATTTTGGGGCACTTTATATGAGCTATTTAACTCCATTAAGAACTTCCATCACAAGTGCAAATCAATACCTTTCCAAGAACATTGTAATTACATTATACAAGGTAATTAATGTCGAATTCCTTACAATCATTTGAAGTCGATTTCATTAAAAAAAATTACTTGGTAGAAGGAATTAAAAAAAAAAATCGATTTTTTTTGTGAGTGTGTGAGTGCAATTTGACAGGAATTTTGTTGTCGCACAAAAACTAAGAAGTAGTGCGCGCTAAGCAAATATTAAAGTGTATTTTATTTTCGCGTTGTTTTGATAATTTAAAAGCAAATATATTTCGTCTGATAATTGAAAAACATCAAAAATAATTGTGCGCGTGATCAAGTAAAAAAATTACAATCCAAAATTAATCCACACACAGCAGCGAGGATCTATTCTCAATATTTCACTAGGGGACGAAGAAAAATAATTTTGCAACGTGTTTTCCTCGCGAATTGTATGTTATTTTAATGGGATTTTTTGTTTCTTGAAGATACGCACAATTATCTTTACTTTTTTTTCATCATTCACTGAAATATTAAACAATTAAGAACACTTAAACATTTGTTTTCTTTTTTAACTTCGTCACAAAATTGTAATGAGAACATTTAATTCCATCTTGATGCATGAGAAATGTCAAATCTTGATAGTGTGTGTGCGATCTGATGTGATGTGAAATCTAGCTAAACACGCAAGATTTGTTTGACAGCATTAAAATCGATTTTGTTTAGAAAAAATTCGATTTGTTCAGAAAAATTCGAATTTTTTGGTTGTAAGGAATTCGACATAAATCAAATAAAAAAAATGATCAGATCAAAATGACGTAGGAGGCACACAGTTATGTGGTTTTTACACATCGTCTAATCAAAGCTCAGTGCCTGTCCACTTTGGAGTTTTAATGCTAGGTGCGACCTGTGAGACAGGTAGAATTTATGTGAGTGAAAAAGAGATGGGTAGATTCCACCCAAATTGCACCGATGCGCCACTTTCAAACAATATTCTTGGATTCAACATGATAGATTTTTTAGTGTGTGAGTGAAAGGTAGATAGATTTCAAGGGTGGGAGATAGAGAGGGGTAGATTGAATCGAGAGGATTTACCCTTCATCGTATGGACATAACGAACTCATTAACACCAAGCATTAAAAATCCAATGTGGACAGGCACTTAGGCGCATGCCCGTAATGATGTTTTTCCATTCAAAATTTTAACGAATTCTATATATGTATGTAGGTAGGTACCTACAGAATATGAAGAATTTTTGGCAACTGGGCCAAACTAGAGGTAGAACTATAATAATCGGTGGCTGTCGGAAGCTAATGTCAAAGCAGAACGAAAAGTAGCGTTCCGAAACGTCAAATTGACATGTAACCTATAATTCGCTTAAGTGGTTTGAAATTGTACCAATGATTTCCCCTCCAGTAGCTGATGATCTTCTTGCCATTGCAGCACTCACTTTATTGAGAAATTTAATAATATTTTAACGAAAAACTTTGCACACAGCTCGTATAAAATCGAGAATTAACTGGAATAACAAATGTAATTATTTTCAAATTAATTATTGATCTAATTCGATTGAACAAAAACTTTGCAGCAGAACAAAGATATTTTTGTTTTAGATGCAGTTTAAACTTTGCTTCACAAAAAATTCACAACACAAAACCCGTGCAATTTTTTTTTTTTTTATTTTGATTTCTGTTATCTGTCAGTTTACTTTCGCAAGGGCGCTCGATGAGCGCTGTCGCTACCGATAGCGAAAGTTAACGAAAACTTAACGAAAATACCAAATCGCAATTATGGGCGGATCATATCAATTCTTTGTATTCGCTCAGTTTCGTACGACCGCGTAAGCTGACTTCTTTCTATTATAGTTATACCTTAGCTATTAAACATTACTTACTTATTGAAGTGCGACATCACTTTACACAATGTTCTAGCTCAAAATGTGAGCCAGTACAAATCAGTTAAATATACAAACCACACTTTAGTGTTTCTCTTGAAAAATACCTTTTTATTTACGTTGCCAACATTAACAAATTATAAAAATACCTACTAATGATTTATTCATTACAATTGACCATGCCAATATAATTACAACTATTAATTTCAATATCGAAAGCCAAAGTTGGTGAACATTGAAACTCGTACTTAGACTTTCCATTGCAAAAATAAAAAGTAGAACAATCCTTTGGGTCTCTATAATAACCCATCGACTCAGAAGAACATTCAAAGTTTGATGGAGATTTTGTTGTGGTCGCAGGTGCACGGGATGTTTGTACACTTGACAATTGTGGCACTGTTACTGGCGGCACAAAACTACCTGCATCCTGGTTATCTAGAACTGAATGAATCGTTTTAAGTAATATATACTTTTCCCCGCAGTTTCCATGAAAATCGTCTGATTCAAGAGACCATATCATGACGCCCCCTAAACCCTGGTCGACTGCGTACTGGGCTTTATATTTAATGCTTTTTGGGTCTTCAAATCCAATCCATTGGTTTCCACGGTAGATGTATGGTACTTTTTGGGAATCCTCCCAAACATATGTCCAATCTTCTTTTTGTAGTTTTTCACATACTTCATTGAAGCCAATGTGTCCTGGTTCATTGGAGTACTGGCCTGGTAAACCAGTTCCAGTGTGTGGTGATCCGATTGTGTGCTTGCTTGGATCCGCCAAAGTAAATGTTCTACCATAAAAGGGCACACCCAAAACAATCTTTTCACGTGGTGCACCTGCAGGAAAAAAATCAAATCAAATGACATACAAATGTTAGTTTAACTTTAATATGAAATTTAAAATTATTTTTGCAAAAAATTTATAATAATTATATTGAAGAAAGTTAAATGTCCGCTACAGCAGACGAAAACCATGAGTCCCTGAGGTATTATTATTATTATTATTATTATTATTATTATTATTATTATTATTATTATTATTATTATTATTATTATTATTATTATTATTATTATTATTATTATTATTATTATTATTATTATTATTATTATTATTATTATTATTATTATTATTATTATTATTATTATTATTATTATTATTATTATTATTATTATTATTATTATTATTATTATTTATTACGATATAAAATAAATTTACATTATAATATTAGCAATTTAACAGCACTAGCTACCATAGGCTTTAGGCTGGAAGTTATAAGATTATTTGGGATAAATGTCCCTGAAGTAATTTTATTTCTTATGTCGAAAAACTTAAGAAATAGTTTTCCTGCTTTTGCTTCCTTTTTGAGATATAACGGTTTTCGTGATTTTACGGACTCTTTTAGAAATTACATGAGGGGATATACGATCTTTTCTCTCCTTCGCACTCATAGCATTTTAAACACTCCGGTGAAAGTGATTTAATATGCATTATGTGTATTTTTTTAAGCTAACAAAAGTGCACAAGAAAACACACCTTATAATGCGAATTACTTGCAAGTAAGGCAAAATTATAGACTGTGATTGGCCAGCTGTCGAAAGTTCCCTTCATTTGAAACAATTTATCGACAGCTGACCAATGACAGTCTAGAAATTTGCCTTACTTGCAAGTCCCCTAAGTTCTCTGAACCTACCCCTTTACATGGTAGGTATGGACTCTAAAACATGAACAATACCATGCATGGTACATTTTTCTTTAATATTTAAGTCGTCTGCATTTAACCTCATTAATGTAAACTTACCATTATTTAACCAGTATGAGATACTAGCATGTACATTTAACTGTTTTTCGCCGTCTGTTTTATCGTTTGGTCCTTCGTAAAGTGGAGCATTAATACCAGTAACAGGATCCCAAGAACCATGCAAATCGTATGCCATAACATTAATAATATCCAAATACTTTGAAACCTCTGGTATGTTGTACGACACAGATGAAGAAAACTCTGCTGATCCAACAGCAGCTGTTAAGAGGAGATTATCCCTACTCAATCTGTAAAAGCAAATCATTTTATATTAAAAAGATTTCTCAAAGCATTTAATTTTATTTAACTTACACTTCTTTCAGTTCTTTCAGAAGGGTCACAAAGTTTGCTTTGTCATCATTTGTTGTAAGGTTATGTCTCTGATTCGGATACTCCCAGTCCAAGTCAAGTCCGTCGAATTCATGTTTCTTTACGAACTCAACTGCAGACGTAACAAAGCGACTTCTTTTGACTGGATCATTTGCTACTTCCGAAAACTTTAATGAACCCTCATTCCATCCACCCACAGCAGCTAAAACTTTGAGATTAGGATTTTTGTTTTTAAGCCGAATAAATTGTTTGATATTTCCTCGTCCCCAATTTTCTTGCAAATCAAGATATGGGTCAATTATTCGAATTTGGCCATCTTGCTCAATACCGAAAAAGGCATACATAACATGCGTACAAAGGGTGGGGTCGATATGAGATGCATCAAATTTTCCAAATGAGTGCCGATATGTTGCCCATGTTCCTTGGTAGCAAACTACAAGCTCTGGAAAATAGTAATAATAATAATTTAAACAATATGCCTGTAAGACTTAACAAAATGTGTTAGGCAATATGAAGAACATAAGTCAAATTCTACCGTTACTCAAGGCCGTAGCCATTTTTTTTGCTATTTTTTCAAAAATGTATTTCTTACTCCTACATTTTTCTTGAAAAACTGTAGACCCATATTATATTATATTATATAACGGTTATTTGCATTTTTCATACTGGAATATTTGAAAAACTTCGCATAGAGTCAAATATTCGAAAAGTAAAGTACCAACAAAAATTTCCTGTGGTATTCATTGCACTTGATAGTAATTTCCAAAAGATAAACTGATGTGAAATATCAAGTACTTTTGAGCCACTTACGAATAACGAGAAAATTACAAAAATCATAATTTGTAAACATATGAAAGTAAAATATTTTTGTATGTGGGAAATTATTATATTATATTATTATATTTTTGAAATTGGGAAATTGGGAATATGGAAGAAGTAAATCTGATACCAATGGTTACTGAAAAATGTTCAGTTTTACCGGTAGAATCTGGAGTTTCTACAGTTCGAGGTTTTAAAGTAACATATATGTACATTTTCGAAAATAGATTTTAGTACAGTAACTACGAACCAGGTATATACTTATGTACATCAGACCTTTTGTCAAACACGATAGTTTTGATTTTTTGTTGATGTTGGCAGTAATTGCTGATTTTAAGCTTGAATGAATAGTTTTCGAATAAAACTTCGCTCTACTATTTTAAATTTACTAAATTCGCCAGGAACCGTCTTCTTAGACCCAACACTTTTTAAACTACAACTTTTCAAAACTAAGGAACAATTCATTTATAATAACTATTAGTATAATAACAGACTCATGGTGTTTCGGTATAAGATGCACCAAAACACTTGATTAGGCGGGAGGGAGCAATTTTTCGAACGGTAAACCCAGAAATACATTTTTAAATTTAATGTTTAAAAAAAGTAGTGTGAATCGAGTATTTTTGAAAAATTAATTAACAAATTCGAAATTTTGAAAATAAAAATTTGCCTAATATATTTTTAGTTCTGTTCCTCCACGCTGAATTACAGTAATTTTTTGTGCATTTTAGTCCAAAGTCCTGTCAAGTTCCTTTTAACAAAAATTAAATTGAATGAACTTTGGACTATAAAATGTACATCAAATTACAGAAACTTTGATTAAGGGAATAGACCTTTTCTGTAATTAAGTATAGTTTTTGCTAAAAAATATTTACAATCTGTGTGTATTAATTTTCTACCAGATCAACTGCCAGTGTGCGATGGCTCATTTAGTTGTAATAAAGTGTCGGGTGCCATTGTTAAGTTTTCTTGCACAATATTACCTTGGGTGACCGCGTCGTGGTTCCAAGGATTTTAACTATATACTTGGGTCCTCCGTACTACTCACACAACTCCGTTGTTCCTCTTGGGGTATACAAATTCCCCAAAGAAGCTTGGGTGGGGTTCCAAGAATTTAAACTTCGTCGTTGGAGCATCTTTCCCGCTCATACAATACCGTTGCTCCCGTGGGGTTTGAGTTACTGTTTTTGACTTGCTGTTACTCATATATTCACCCCTCTTACCGATTTCGTAAACGACAGCGAAATATACGACTCGAAACAAAAGGAAACGACGACTATGAAAAAAAACGTTCAATAATTTGCTCACGGCAGAGAAATTGCAAATAATTTATTTATTTTATAGAATTTATTTTTATTTTATTTGCGATACATAAAACAACAACATATTTGTTTATACTTGCAATTGAAATTAAAAGGAAATAAATGCAACTGGGAGAGGGCCAAACCACTTGCAAGATTTTTCTCACAGGAACTGGAAGAGGCTTTAGCAAAATTGATAAATTACAAAAAGTTGTTGAACCCAAGTGGAAATCTAATTGGTGTATCCCAGCCCCATTTGCTTGCGAAACCCTTTGCTAACTTTATCCGGGTCTGCATCAACACATACTCAGGCAAATGCAAACATTTCACTTCAGTATTTTTAAGCAATCGCTTTAAATATGGAAGATAGTTATTTGAGGGTGAACTTTTGGAGCAACAATATCAGGAACACCAGCATGAAACTGAAGATTCAGCAGGAAAGAAACGATTCGCTTTTAAATATGAAAAAAAAATCAAAATTCCGCATTCCTTTATCCTCGTCATTATCGCTACTTGTGTTGTAAAACAATTTAACATTTATCATTTTACTTACTTATTTATTTACTAATAATTAAATAAAAATCATTTTTTGTTCTTTAATTGAGCACCGAGCAATAATTTTTGTATGTCGACTTTAGACTTTCCTTTGATTTTGACAGGTATTTGTTCCTTTTTCATCGTTTAATCTTTTCGATTATCTGTTACAATTTTGTCACGTCGAAGAAGTTAAGAAATGTCTTTTAAAAAACGACACGACAAAGAAAACGAGTGACGTCGAAAAAACAAGACGATATCGGTAATTGGGGTGATTATCATTAACCTAGCTATTAATGTACAAAATACAAAAAACTGTTCTATTTATTTTAAATTTTCTCATTAAACCATGAGTTTTGGATTACAAATTAAATGTATGCTGTAGATCCTAAAAAACAATTTAGTACTTGAATACATGACAAAATCGCTACGAAGTATTTCTTTGTTCGAGTTGAGTTTGAAAACTATTTTTAAAAAACTATTGATCCAAATAATTTCAATTTAATAATTGAATACAACAGATTCCTAGCTTTTTAACTGCTATACATCTTTATTATAGGTATGTAGTGCTTTTACTTTTAATTTGTTTTTGTATTTGAAGCACTTTTTTTAAATTGCCGTAACCTCCCATATTTATAAAAAAAAACTTGTATTACGTGCTTCTAGACGAATCTGGCAAGTAGGCCAGATTAACCATCTGGTTAACTACAAGATGATTTTTGTATTGTGTAAGGTTTCATTGCAGGTACATGTACCATAAGCTGCTCATTCTTAAGTACCTCGGACAACTTTCTCAGTTTCTGTGTTCTAAGCATGAGCTTTGAATAATTGTGTCCCGTCTATGTACTTTCAGAACTAAGAAATGTGACCACACTATATTTTTTTTGTTTTGCTTTTTGAATAATTAAGCCCACGCCTCTTTCCACCCCAAATACCGCACACTCTCGGGTCCATTTATACCGAGCATGACAGCAAATTCGATTTCAAGTCATATTGGCACTAACTAATAAAATATAACATGAAAACTACAATAAAAATAACAATAAAACTATTACATGAAAGATGAAAGATTTTATGGGTCTGCTTAATTCAAGCAGTTAAAAAATAAAGTAATAAAAATACAAATATAAGATCAGTAAAAAAAAAAGACAACAAAAATTTAAAAAATATAAAAAAGTTAAAAATTAAAAAAAATTAAAGAAAAGCATGCTAAGGCATTTGTTAAGTTAATTAGTAGTTTCAGTTTCTCTTCCAAAATTGTATTATTATTACTTGTCATAGGAGATTATTATTGTTTATGTATCAATCAAGTTACCTAGGCCCACATTATGAATAGCGAATCGAACTTAAAACTTTGCGAATTCGCTAATTTCGTATTAATAATAGCGATTCGCTATAATTAAGTTCGCTTCAAATGTCAAAACTTTAGCGAATTTGATTATCACTGTTTTACAAATAGCAAACTTTCGCTAAAAGAAGCAAAACTTATCGAACTAAAATTCTATGTGACAACAGTATCGAACTTAAAGTTTAAGACCTTTAAATTATTTGTTATTGTTTATTTTAAGCAAAAATTAAGAAATAAATAATTTGATATGTTTTTAAAAACAAATGGCAGTCAATTTCCAAATTTGTAGGTCTTCCGCGTCGAATAATTGGCCGATTTGTAAGGCAAGTTCAGGATCTCAAAGATCTCACTGTAAAAATACTGAGCAAAAAAAATGTTAGCTCGCCTGCTCACGACCGTCTGTTCGAAGATAAATTTGAGATCTCATTTTCCTTAACTTGCAAAAAGCCATTTGATTTTAGGAAGGGACATGGAATCACTCACTTATTATGTAAGAATAATGAACATGAATGTGGAAATGTTATTTTTCAAATTAAAAAAAAACACAAATGCGTCCTTGATATGTATATATGTGAAAAAATAAATAAATAAATCGGGTGGCACAACGGCTCATGAAGAACCAGGGCCTAGTGACTAACAACTCGCAACCATTCCTGTGTGCGCCTTTCGCCAGGAATGGAAGGGACCTACAATTTTATGCCGAATCCGAACGGCTAGACGAGAAGCACTTATTCGTGACAAGTGATACTCTTGGAGGATTTGTCAATTCCTCGCAAGAGGCAGTAGCCCTGAAAAAAAAACTTTTGTTTTTAGGTGGACGAGGCTGGGAAGCGATCCCAGACCTCCAGCGTGACAGTCGAACGCACTAACTATTACGCTACGGGCTGCTACGTATATATGTGAATATAAGTGAAATTCGCTAAATCGTTCGACTTTAAGCGAACGTTCGATTCGCTATTTATAATGAGGGCCCTAATTTGCGGGTGGCAATGGCACAGTGGATATAGTGTTTGACTGCTAACCTGGACATGTGTTCGAGCCCCAGTCTAGGTAGCATTCTTTTCTATTTTCCCCAGTTTCAACTGGATGCCACCCGTTGAGTTTCATGAGATAATTAACATCTAATTCTCAATCCACAAAAATCTTTCCTTTCCTTGTATTCCTTATAACTAGTGCCGTGCATCGCATTTAAAAGACCTGAACCCTTACAGGAATATAGTTTAAATTATTATATTATACAAAACTAATCACACCTATTACGATTGTCGTTTCACTAAAACGACAAGGATCTAGAGGCGACAGTTAGAGTTTAAATAAACCCAAATCTTCGACATTCTCTCAAATCTCCACGCATCTCATCATTATGACGAAATTCGTTTGAATTAAACATCAATAATTGACGACAACCGTAACAAGGGTGAATATATAAATCAGCTTGTATTTTTTGGAGCTTATGTCATTAGCCAGCAGCCACCCTCTTATCTTACTTCTTATAAAAAGAAACAAAAAATACCTTCAAATTAATTGACTTTCTTATACACAGGCGAGCCAGCGATGAAGTTGTTTTTCAAATATATGTTTGTGCAGGAAGTTGCCAATTTAGAAAAAAAAACTTGAACACTTGATTGCCAATAAGCTTGGCCACTCAATTAACCTAGCCATGGAACTAAAAAATTTACAGAAAAATAGATAAACATTATATGTACATGATTTTTGTTTACATTAAAGTTTATTAAAAAATTAAATCAATGAAATGACAAAATTACATACATAGGTTCGAGTATAAAAAGAAATATAAAAGTAAATTGGTTATTTGTAGTTTTTTTAATTTTATGAAAAACATAATCTTTTTAATGATTGGCGCTTAGAGCTTAATTTAGTGCTAGACTTATTTTCAATAAATTTCTTACGACACATAATAAGCTTCGAGGGAGATTCTGGTTCCGATAACTTGCAACTCTCCCCAGGATGATAAGCGCACAAACATTTTGCACAGAATATATATTTGCAGGATACGCTAGTGCAACAACCAACATCTTCAGAGGTCTGAGGTAGATCTTTATTGACATTGTTGTCTCGAGGTTTTACATCCCAAATACTGTCGACGGTTTTATTCAAAAGTTTTAAATCACTGGATACTGTTCTAGGTACAGAAATGGATGAATTTGAATGCAACCGAGCTAATGAATCAGATATAATGCTGCCTCTGCTGCAACGTGGGCACTTGACCAATCGTTCGTTCATGAAGAGCTGTTGCACAAAATTCTGATTTTCAACGAAGCTACTGCTGTGTGATGAGTCTTGAATTCTTGTCGAGGTAGATACATTATTGAACTGTGAGAATGGGTAACGCTTATTGTGAGATATGGCGGGCTTTGTTGGTTCTTTGAGATTCTCTTTAAAGTTGCGCGATTCATTGAGATACTGTAGTATTCTTGCGTTAGCAATTCGGTTGGATTTCACAATGGAGTTCCAGTTTCTCGACACGAGCGACACATTTAACAAATCTTTGCTACTGAGGTTTCTGAATATTTCATCAAGAATTACAGAAAATTGCTCTAATTTGTCAATGATGTTCAAAAATCGGCTTCTATTGAAGTGTATTTTACATGTCTTTTCCTTATCGTCAACTGGTGGTATATACAACTTTCTCTTTGAGTGCTTAACTAATGGTGGAACATATCGCAGGCATTTTGTAGGTCTTTCGGGAATAATAGCCTGCTCAATGTGTTCCTTTTCATATATAGTGGAATGCTTGGAGATCGATAACGACGAATCATTTATAAATGATACTTGATGATTTATAGTGGAACAGAGTATATTTTTGCGTGGTGAGAAATCATAGTTGTCATTGGGGTAATCAGGTTTGTAGCGAATACTTGTGTTGACAGTCTCAGTTTCATTGTTTTCGTATTTAGATCGCTTTAGACTACTGGTTTCAAAGGAGTGGTGCCTTTTGATAGGTGTAGATACGTGATATTTCAATTCCGATGAAGACTTTTTAATTGGCGTTCGATTGTTGGAATTCGGGCTGAAGATGTCAAAACTCTTTTCCATTAACAAAGAACCACACATGGTATCGAATCCTGAATCCTCGGAATTTGTTAATTTATCACTTTTGTGTTCTTTTTGGCGAACTCCGCAGTTATATTCTGGGATATCCATGGCTTGTTTTTTTGTTTGATTATTTTATATTAAGTGCTATGATATTCCGACAATAATTATAAAATAGCAGGACCTTGATATTTGTTGCATCAGTTATTTGTGAAAACTGTTGTATATTCTTTGAGGAAAATAACAAAAACACTTATTTAAACGAAACAAATAAATAAAACACAATCAAAATCATAAATATATGCGGGCGCTAATTTTAAAATGAAAGATGGCCTTGTTCAGGGTTTAATTAAACTAGTGATTCAACAATAGAATAAGTGATGCCAAAATCAATATTTTTTGGTGTGGCATGAAAAAAAACGTTGTTGAATGTTGTCCCTTCTTGTTCGTCATTCAGCTGCATTTTTTTATTATTAAATTTAAATATTATTATTAGGGGTATTCACTACCCGGTGTAAAAACAGATGTTAACTTGCGAAATTTAATTTTTATTCGTATATCGTGAACCCATCCTTTCTAATCTAATCATTTCTGACAGAATAACACGAAATGACAGCGAATGACAGCTGCCAAACTGTCAACAACACCGCAAATTTTACACCATTGAATTTCTACTGTTGCAATAGGGTTGGGATATAGCAAAAGTGCAAAACTGTTGCAAGGTTTTAGTCAGTGTGTTGTTGTTATAGTGCAAGACAATTTTGCACTCTGTACAGGCATACGAATAAATACAGCACTTAATTCACCTGTGACTTTCGAGCTCTCGTGTAAGCATGGATTAAGAGATAAAGCCTGATCCACATCTGTGTCGTGTGTTGTGTTGTGGAGTCGTGTGTCGCTGTCATTCCATATATTTTAAGCGCCACACTGCAACACAACACACGAGACAAATATGGTTCTACGCATATGAAATACATTGTAGCAATAGCGACACACGACACAGATGTGGATCAGGCTTAACTCTTGAATTAAAACGTATATTTACTTTTCTTATTTAACCACATACCTTGTTGGTTTAGCTAGTTCGTAAGTGGAAGAAATCTTACTCCTCCACGATCCACGAGTTAATGGTAACTCGCCGCTAGCTCCGTTTATTAATATGGGGGTACAATTTTGCAATGGTAATAGACCCAGAGGTCTAGAGAATTTTTGTTCCAGACTTTGACTAAAAGGCTTAACTACATAGACATACTTTTGCCAAAAAGTAAAAGTAAAGCCAACATTATTATGTAGATAAAATATACATGTTATTTGTTTGTTTTATTTACAAAATATAAAATCATCTGCTTCGGCCAGTATGCACCAGATCTTATTGATTTTATTCAGTTGATTTTTGGTTTTTCTACAGGAATGGAATGTCCATTACTTCCATATTAAAGATGAATTATTGACCAATTCGTAGTATACTTAAAGAGTGGATAAGATAAAAATCTTGATTTATCCTTCGGCTTTTTTGGTCACAATGGATATGGCAATGAAACAATCAAGTTACATTTGCTTTTCCCGACGTTTCGGCAGGGGTTGCTGCCTTCTTCAGGGGAACTTTATTGCACACAAATATATATATAAAAAAAAAATTCAGTATAATAACAATTGTATGACAACATTAAAAATTAGGCTTACATTTTGTAAAAATATCAAAAATTGTATTAAATTTACATTGAATTAAATGTTTTAAATTTATGCACTTCAAATGAAGTTCAGTCTTTATTTATAAAACTTAAAAAGAATAAACAAAAAACAAGTAATTGACGTTTAGTCAGTGACAAGTGAGCAATATACAGCGGATATGTTTTGTGTGTCGAGCTTTCGGTTCATGTTGTTGCGGTTGTTAATGATGTGCAACGTTTCAAGTGTGTACCGCTTTGACGCGTGCCGCTAAGTTTGGAGAATTTGGACATCTTCGAAGTCTGGAGAATGGCCGCTTTCAATTATGTGACTCGCTAATGCCGTTTTCCCAGGGTTGTTAGATTTTATGTCAGATTTGTGGTTAGACATACGTTGACGACCGCACTCGTCTATATGTACTGCGGTCGGATAACAGGTCACACATTTTACTAAATTGCCATGCTATGAACTTTCGAAATATGTAGGAAGGTTATTACAGTACGCGACAGCAAAATCAAGCTACTCGGTAAAAAAGTCGTATGAATTTATTGAAAAAGCAAAAATTGTTAAATTTCAAAAGAATGATGTTTTGGTCTCATACGATGTTGTCTCACTTTTTACAAACATCCCCGTCCATTTAGCTATAACTATAGCTAAAAAAAGATGGGATGTAAGAAGTGAAAACACAACGTTGAACCAGGGCAAATTCTTGGAAATTCTCGATTTTTGCTTAAAAGAGAACAACTATTTACAGTACAAGGATGACATTTACAAGCAGATTTTTGGAATGCCTATGGGTAATCCATTGTCGCCGACTATCGCCAACTTGGTCCTTGACTATTTGCTGGAAGAATGTCTGGAAAAAATGGAAGAAAAACCAAGGTTCGTTTCAAAATATGTAGATGACATTTTTGCGATCATAAACAAAGACAAAGTCGATGATGTTCTTAGATCCCTGAACGGATTCCATCCAAAGATCCAATTCACAATTGAGATGGAAAAGAGCTGTGAAATAGCATTTCTTGACGTGAAAATTCGTCGGGAGAACGAGGGTCTCGTGTTTAACTGGCACCATAAAAACACAGCGTCAGGAAGATTAATTAATTTTAACTCTAACCAAGCTAAGCACATCATTATCAACACGGCTTCCAACCTTATTGGCAAAGTATTCACGCTGAGTGATGAAAAATTTCATAACGCCAATGAAATAAAAATCACAAAAATACTGCGAGATAATGGGTTTCCCTCCTCAGTTATACGTGGTCTTATACAAATACAAAAAATCAAAGCTCCACAGAACCTGAAAGCGGGTTGCCCTATGGGATACTACAAAAGTGTTGTGTATGTACCTGGTTTAACTGAAAACTTCAAAAAGGTTGTCGTCAACAAATCAAAAGACGTTCTTTTGGCTTATAAATCCAACAAAACACTAAGCCACCTTTTCACTAAGTTTAAAGTTAAACCGGATAAAGACAAAGCCACGGATGTGATATACAAAATCAACTGTAAGGGCAAACCCGACGATCCTTGCAATCAATGCTATATTGGCACCACTTCGTCAACGTATGTCTAACTACAAATCTGACATAAAATCTAACAACCCTGGGAAAACGGCATTAGCGAGTCACATAATTGAAAGTGGCCATTCTCCAGACTTCGAAGATGTCCAAATTCTCCAAACCGAGCGGGAAGCGTCAAAGCGATACACACTTGAAACGTTGCACATCATTAACAACCAATAAATATCCGCTGTATATTGCTCACTTGTCACTGACTAAACGTCAATTAATTGTTTTTTGATTATTCTTTTTAAGTTTTATAAAGTTTTATAAATAAAGACTGAACTTCATTTTGAAATGCATAAATTTAAAACATTTTATTCAATGTAAATTTATTACAATTTTTGATATTTTTACAAAATGTAAGTCTAATTTTTAATGTTGTCATACAATTGTTATTATACTGAATTTTTTTTTGTATATATATATTTTTGTGTGCAATAAAGTTCCCCTGAAGAAGGCAGCAACCCCTGCCGAAACGTCGGGAAAAGCAAATGTAACTTGATTACTTCCATAGCATCAGCAACAATATTTAACATTTTTTTGTTGATCGAATCCACGTTGAATAATTGATTGCACCATAAGGGTGGCATCATCACCGATTCCCTTAAAGAAATCAATATATTCAATACCAATATATTTAGCTCCTAGGACCAAGGTTTTGCCAGGTTCCTTATCCAAACTGAAAATACCATCTCTAGTCAATTCGTATTCAACGGCACCGTGGATGTTTGGATAACGTGGACCACAACCAATAGCAATTAAGATACTTTTAGCTGAGTTCTTTCTTGGTGCTATTCTTCATGCGACTAATGAGGGTGTTGGCGTTTTTAAATGATAACAATGCCGATGTTTACTTCTATCTTGTCCCTAAGGTCAACTCTTGTCACCCAGTTAACTGACTTAATGTGATTCTGGACATATTGTACAACCAATCTAGCCTAATTTCTTTAGGATTATCCACTTTTGCCAATCATAAGCAGCAGCTTTATGAATTCTTTTGCCCAAATTAGCTGCCTGATCATAGAGAAAATACTTACTCTATGTGCCTGATGCAATAATTTTTCGGGAATGTAGCCGCAGCCCCATGTCGGTGTTGAGACTACATAATCCAGGACAACTACGTTAGCACTGTTTTCTACAGCGTCTTTAGCAAAGGCCGCTCCACATATGACCACCCAGGTCATCGCAGTTGTTTTCAATTGTTGCCACGATATTTAATAAATTAATATGCAAAAAGTAAAAAGAAATAAAGCCTCAACAACATAGACCTACTTTTGTTACAAAAGTACAAAAGTGAGAAATTAAAATGCTCGCCAAAGAAACATGCTTGCAGAAAAACATACGGAAATTGTTCTGACATATAAATTAAACCACCATGCACCATTCTCCATTGTTTTTTTGCAAGCAGGTGTCTTCAGAATAGATATTTATTTCTCACTTTTGTACTTTTGTACAAAAGTAGGCCTATGTAGTTGAAGCTTAATACCCCACGATTAAATATTTAATTGTCAGACGGAGCTAGAGAAAAAACAACTCGAACTTTGTCAACAGCTGAGATTTGACAGAATTATGTTTATGTGTGTTAGTTATGTGCTCTTGAATGACAATTTCAATTACGTTACGTTACGAAACGTGTTAATTGTAATTGTTTATAGAACTGTCAATGTTATTACATTTTGTTAATTATTTACTAAACTATGCTTTTCCAAATTCTGAAAATGGTTTTCCAAATTTGAGAAACCCGATCCCGATCGTTTGGTACCAAAAAAGCCCACTTTTGTTTCTATGTGCTGCTAAGTATACGCCAAACATTTAAGGTTAGACCGCACACAACTGCAGCGGAACAACACTTCACGACGCGGCTAAACATTATTTGTATGAAATTGTATGAGCTGTATCGCACTAAGCGGCAACTGAACTTTATAAAATTTCATACAAATTATTGTGAATCGCAGTTCCGCTGCAGTGCAGTTCTGCCTAGTGCGGTCTAACCTTTAATTGTTAATAAAGCCTAGTACGCAGATAGCGCTAAATTTTAGCTTGCCCATTCTCTCCAAACATCGGCTAAAATCCTATCTAAATTTTGACACAAGCGTTTGTGGAGAATGTCACAGAAATCAGCTGTAACTGAAAAAAAAAACAAATACCAATTGTTTTTAAAACACTCTTATTTTTTATTGACGAAATAATTTATAAATGATTATTTATTTAGTTTTTCTGTCACATTGCACTAGTATGTATTCTTAACACATTATATCATTGGTTGCATAGATTCATAGTTTGTCCGACTTCTTTCCACTGCCACGCAGCACTCCACTTATAGATTTTTCATTCTATAATCGCTCAGAACAACACATGAATTCACAACATGAGCTATTGACGCCATTCTCGAATTTATTATCACTATATTGGCACAAAAGAATCACAATTTAACTCCCGCGTACTTGAAAAATTAAAAGAAAGTAACAAAAAACAATTTGGCAAAATTTAGCTCGAACATAATGTGCCGTGCATTTATTCCGCCTGCTAAATTTTGACAGATAGTGAATGTACAGTACGAACCAAACATTTGTTTTTTTTTGCTGGAGCTGCGTACCTCTCGGCTAAAATGCTTGGCTAAATTTTAGCTACGCTAAATTTTGGAGAGAATTTTGTATGGGGGCTAAAATTTAGCGCGAACTGCGCACTAGGTTTAACTAATTAACTAGAGTTTTCCAAATTCTAAAAATGGTTTTCCAAATTTGTCCAAATGTTTTCCAAATTATAGGAATCAAAAAAAATGAAATTCCTCACATAGTGCTGCTTAGTATACAGTGGTCTACTTTTGTACAAAAGTAAAAAGTGAGAAATTAAAATGTTCGCTAAAGTAACATGCTTGCAAAAAAACATATGAAAATTGTTCTGACACATAAATTAACAGCCTTAAGGCTCTCCCAAACCAATGCGGAACATTCGTTGCGGCGAAAAAACATTCGCATGTCAAAATTTATTTACATGGTGATATATGAGAGTACCCACACCAACGCGGCGGAGAAACATATGAAATAATTTTGACTGACGAATGTTTCTTTGCCGCAACGTATGTTTCGCATTGGTTTGGGAGAGCCTTAAGGCTCAACTACATAGGCCTACTTTTGTACAAAAGTACAAAAGTGAGAAATAAATCTCTATTCTGAAGACACCTGCTTGCAAATAAACAATGGAAAATTGTGCATGGCGGTTTAATTTGTTTGTTAGAACAATTTTCGTATTTTTTTCTGCAAGCATGTTTCGTTAGCAAGTATTTTAATTTCTCACTTTTGTACTTTTGTACAAAAGTAGGTCTATGTAGTTAAGGCTTTAAGTGAGAACAAAATATCTATGCTGAAGACACCTACTTGCAAAAAATCATATGAAAATTGTTCTGACAGATAAATTAAGCCACCACACACAATTTTAAATTGTTTTTTTTTTTTTTGCTAGCAGGTGTCCTCAGCATAGATATTTATTAACCACTTTTGTACTTTTTGGCAAATGTAGGTCTCTGTAGTTAACCTAATCATGTTCCTCACTTTACAAATTGGGTATTTTTGTCTGAAGAGAGCACCAACGAAGAGTAAACTATTTCCCATTAATTTAGATTGAGTTTACCTTTGAGTATATATAATATGGAGTGCTCGTTCCTATCCCTAATGCATTGTAGTACTTGAGCCTGTGATAGGGGGCGTGATTTCAATATAGAGAGGGTTTTTTGACAGCTGCAACTATGACGGTGTTGTTGTAAAAACCCTCTCTATATTGAAAATTGAATAACCACATAGATTACCGCGCCCCCTATGAAGGTTACGTTTTTGAAATGTTAACAAGCACTCCATATTATATATACTCAAAGGTTTACCAAAATGAAAATTTGCAAAAAATGCGTGTCTTTCTTTTCTTATACATTTTTCTTCAAAGACACTTTGTCATGTGGTGTTGTGTTACGCTGTATAGTGCACTTCAAATAATCAAATTAAGTGACGACTTAAATATTTAATTAAAATGTACTTATGGTACGTTATTGTAATTAAATATTTAAGTCTTCTTTAAATTTGATTATTATGGTAAGGCACCATTTATGTTGTGTGCTATATTGCTTTCAGGAGCATAAAATATGAAGTGACAGCGACACATATGACTCTTCAACACAACAATCAATATAGAGATGTGTGGTTCAAGGCCTGTGGTGTCATACAAAATTGTCTCCTAAATGAAGCATATTTTTGCATATTTAGAGGTACGCAGTCCCAACTGAAAAGCTCTCCTAAACCAACGCGAAATATTTACAACAATAAAAAAACGACAGATACACAGTGCGAAACAACAACAAAAAACTGTTATCAAGTGTTTAACATCAGTTTGGGAGAGCATATAAGCGGGTCATATAGGAGTGAGCCAAATGACTCAGAGTCAATTGGGGGCTTAACATTTCAATTAAAGAGTTGGTTATTTATTGATGGCAGCATCATTTAAATTCAAGTTTTATCTTTCAGAAGTATTTTACATTTTTTTTGTGACGTGCTTTGTAAAAGCTATGTCATTTTTATATAAATAAAATGAAAGAGTTGTTCAAGTTACTATAAAACAAACCAAACAAAGAAGATATAGGGGCGTATTCATAATCATTTTAGACGTTTATTCTGTTTTTTTAAGTTTATCATTTCAAAATATTTGAAGCTACTTGTGTAAAATACCAAGTTAATTATCTTATAAAAATATAAAACCAACAATTCGGAACTTAAATCGGTCTGTATTTATTGAGTCAAAATTGTCTTAAACTGTAGTTTAGATAAACCTGGGTCTATCTGCGACTATGAATATGCCTCATAATGTACAGTAGCTACATATTTCGGTTATGATTTCATTCTTTGACGTAAGTATTTGTCAATACTCTCAAGATTTGTTTACTTTATCAAATGACTTCGATATTATCAATTCATTATCTATAAAATAATGGTCAAAATCAACATTTCACCATGACTATAAATATGCTCCTATATCTCTGAAAATTTTGAGCGTTGTAGCATTCTAGTTTTTTTTAGTGTAAAATAAAAATAGTAGTGTACATTTTACGATATTAAGTTCTTACGGTGTTCGCGGTTGTAGCCGAATGTCATTTTGACAACTAGCTTTTTTTGTATTCGTTTGCATTTTTTCTATTTTTCTTGCAGTTTAATCAGTTTTAAGTTTTTATCGAGAGTTTTAAATGTAAAGTCACACTCAAGGATGTTATTAACCGCGACTAAATTAAGCTACGCAGCTATTATAACAACCGGTCTTGCTTTACGTTCAATAATATCTCTCTATGGTTATTCCGGAGCTGCAACACCCCCCATGTACGGCGATTATGAAGCTCAACGGCATTGGCAGGAGATTTGCGTCAACCTACCGGCATCTACTTGGTACACAAATTCCACCGATAACGATTTGCTTTACTGGGGCCTAGATTATCCACCACTTACTGCATATCACAGTCTCTGGCTGGGACAGATAGCAAGAACACTCAACGCCTCATACGTTGAGTTGCATAAATCGAGGGGTTTCGAATCGGAACAGCACAAGACTTTTATGCGATTAAGCGTTCTAGCTGGAGATGTTTTAATCTATATTCCAGCTATATTGCTTGCTGTGAAAGAAATTAAGTCAATACAAACCCGCAGAGGACATTCCACTTTAGTTTTTCAACACTTAGCTGTGTGCCTGCTCTATCCTGCGCAGATACTTATCGACAACGGACACTTTCAATACAACAACATATCGCTGGGCCTAGCAGTTCTTGCCGTTGTGGCAATACTAAAAGATCGTTTGATCTTCGGAGCAGTTTTCTTCTCTTTGGCACTCAACTATAAACAAATGGAACTGTACCACGCTGTTCCAGTTTTTGTATACATGCTTAATAGCTGCAATCAGGAGAAAACCAACAGCCAAAGACTCTTTAAACTATTGAAAATTGGAGCAAGTGTCATACTAACTTTTGGTCTTCTTTGGCTTCCATGGATCAACTCTTGGGATAACTTATCCGGTGTTATTCGGCGAATATTTCCTATTTACCGAGGAGTATTTGAAGACAAAGTCTCAAATATTTGGTGTGTCTTGAATGTGGTCATTAAATTAAAGAACATCTTTAGCAATGAACGCATGGCACTAATATGCTTGGTCACTACTGGTCTAGCTCTTATTCCAAGTGCAATTCAACTCTATCGAAAACCCAGTAAACAGGGCTTCATCTATTCGCTTTTTAACTCGGCTCTGACGTTTTTCTTATTCTCATTTCAAGTTCACGAAAAATCTATTCTACTTGCGGGCCTACCTGCCATGTTACTTTATCCAATTGAGCCTTTTGTGATGACGTGGTTTCTACAGATTTCTACATTGAGCATGTTCCCACTTTTAGATAAGGACAAACTTGTACTGCCCTTCATATGCATGATTATTATATTTCAAGTTCTACTGCGGCTGATAAGCGAAAAAGAGCCACAAATATTGAAATGGCCTTATCGCAGCTCATGTGCGATGAGTTTAGTTTTAGTTTTATGCCATTTATATGCACCAGTGCCAAATAAATTGCCACATTTATATGTACTGTCGATATCTGTGTTTTCTTGTGTTCATTTCGTGGCATTCTTGGGTTACACAAATTATCGGCAGTTAAGATCTAAGGCATTTAATTATAAAGCTTCTAATAAATAAATTATATTTTTTATTGAAATTGAATAAATGTTTTTTTTTGGATGTGTAACATTTAGCGTTCACACATATTCGGTTCGGTTTCTGTTTTTTCTGAAGCTTTTTTTAATACATTTTATTTAATTTCAATTAATATAATATGAACCGTCTGTGTGTGAATAGGTCTAGACGGAAACCGAAATCGAACCGAGTACAGACAGAACCGAATGAAACCCAATATGTGTGGAACGAGCCTTAAAGGTTTTAGCTACGAGTACAGGAGCAAGTTTGTGCGATCTAGTTGTGCGGTTTATTTATCCTTTTAACGGGTGGGTTAAAAGCCTCTAAATTTTCAAGGATGGTGGCTATTATTGTTTCAGGAGTTTGGTACATTCTTACAGTCCCTGAAGATATCGACTCATTACTCTTGAGTGTGTTAATCGATTCATTTTTTTTACTTCCGCATACCAATAAAACAACAATTCGGTTTCACCGTCACCTTTTCCTTTAAGAAGATTGCGCTTTGAAATTCAGCTTTTTTTCGTTATTGAATTGTAGTTTTTTTTTACTTGGATACAAGAACAAATGCTTTTGTTTATTTTTTCAGACATTTACTAAAATAAATTTATCTCAATTTTTATTAAAACGACTAAACAATTTAATGCACTTTTGAATATTTGTTATGAATCTGATGTGGACGTTATAATTTGTTGACCTAATTCCTGTCAAACAGAGCACATACTCAATCTCATCGAAAAAAGATTTGATCTCCAATTGTTGAAGGGAATTTGAAATTAAAGTAGTAGTTAAATTTTACTATCAATCAGCAACTTATATTTCGATGTCCTGAAAGTTTCTAGATTGTATCAAATATGTAGGTGTTTTAATATACATAAGAGCAACGGTGCATATTTCATAAAAAAAACGTTACTACTGGTCCTTGAAAGCAAAACATTTCTGTCATATTGTCAATAAATTTTTATAAGAGGATCCATCAGCAGTTAAAGTGCCTGTATATACCAATGAGTGAATCAATATACCAAACTACTTCGAAAAGTTCGAAAACTATGTGCTTTCACTCCTTTTTAATAAAAAGCTAATTCTAGTTTTATTTAATAAAAAAAAAACACAATTATAGAGTAGGGAAATAACAAAATTACCATAGGAAAGCAGAAAAACACTGTTCTTTTCGTTTAAAATAATTTCCAGTCCGTATCTATACAGACCTAATCAAATCTTCCAAGAATCTAACTTAAAAACTTTGAGTAATGGAAAAGCATAAAAAAAAACACTTCTTGAAAAATACATTTTAAAATCAAATAATTAATGGCATTATTCCGCAGAGTACACACCCGAATTATGAAATGTTTGCATTAGTTAAGTGATTAATTTTTTGTAAGAAATTCCAAGACATTCTTTAAGTACATGGAACATGACATTTTTATCGATAAGGAATTTGTTTTTAGACTTGTTTTTTCCATGATAAAGCATTAAATGGCTATATTGTGAGATGGCATTTAATTTATAATAAATGAATGTCATGTTTAAGCTAATTTGAAACAATCACGATTTCAATTTAACACTGAATAATGAATTAAGAAATGCGAAAATACTTTTATAGTATCATTTGAAACAGAGAAATTATAAAAACTGTTAAAAATGATGATGATGATGATTGATCAGTTACCATTAAAACTAAATAAACATAAATGTGGAAAAATGAATTAATTTTGTTGTTCAATTGCAAGAATTGATCAATTTTATTAAGATAATATGTGGTTCAATACTTGGGATTTGTATTCTTTGTTTTTGTATGCAATTAATTAGAAATTAATAAGTTCTCATAAAGTAAAGGAGTCTTTGATAGTAGTCGATCATTTTTGTTTTGTCCTGTTTCTTAATTGATTTATTTATTAAGTTTTCTGTTTAAATAAAAATAGTGCAATATAAATGTGATAGTAAAATTCAAATATAAGTTAAATTAAAAATAATTTAAAAAAAAAATAATAATTATAATAGGGGGAAAAATAATTATTAGTGGGAAACATAATTAATATAAAAGTGGATTAATAAGTAATTTATTGCATATAAAATCAAATCATCAAATTATTATTGAACCACAATTAATTTGGTTTAAGGCTTTTCTAGTTATTAAGATTTGAATAACTAGTAAAACGAATTATTTGTTGATGGATATAAGGGCCTGATTACCATTCAAATTATTTTTATTCTTATATTTATTTGAAATTAAAAAATGCTATTAAAAAGCCAAATTAATATGAACGAAAGTAAAAAATGTTGTCATCATTTCTGTTTGTAGAATATTTACTTGAGTTGGATACATTTTTCAAGTACAAGATCTATTTTTATTTGCTATTTTCCGAGATCTAAAGGGCCCGCTATCAGACCAGAATCACACGACACCATTTCTCTGTTTTGGGTGTATAGAGTTTGTGCACTCCACACATCCATTTTATTGTTTTTAATGGATTATCTGCATAGAGCGAAAGAAGAGCAAATAATTTTTATATAAAATTCTTAAATACCTATTAAATTGGATTAAAATCTTTAACGAAAAAGTAAAAGTACAAGAAAAACACTTTTCCATCTCCTAGAATCCCCTTAAAGCATCTCGTAGTACAAGTACGTCGTATGTGTATAAAATATTTTCAATTTAAACTTCATATTTTTTTTTATTTTCACTGTACTTATGCATAGTAACCATTATTGCTAATTCCACAAACAAAATACTAAATTAGTATTTCCTTAAATAATCACTTAATCTGATATCAATGATGTATCTTATAAAACTTACTCTTCGAATTGACAACGGAACATGTAACTACCAACACTAAAGCACTGAATATAACAAGGGATCTTGATCCCATTTTTTGTATTCTTTCGATGACACTTTCTTTGAAATTATATGTTAAAACCTCTAGCCCCAAAGAACTGAAATCATATCACAGAAAGCCATTGATTTTATACTGGAAATTCGATTGATGTCTTCTCGGTAGTTGACAAAGAGAAAAGCCCTTGAGACCGATAGGAAGTTTGATAAGATTGTGCTGATTGGTGTGAAGCATTATCGATGCACATTGAGTAGGCTTCTTAATGACTATTTGCTACCGCCAATCTTTCAAGAAAACAAATCAAATAATTTAAACAGAACACTTTTTTTAATAAGTCAAGTTGGTATATTATACTTTTAAGTGGGATACAATTATTTCAATAACAACATTATTGATTTTATGACGATTCTATTTAACGCGAAGTATGTACTTTTATCATACTAAAACCAGTACAGTTCCATGTTTTTCAAAGTTGTATATTCTTTGACATCATTACTCTTTTAATACTATAAGGTGATATTTGAAAAGTTTTCTTTCGGAATTTTCTTAAATTTGTTATTAAAATAAATATAAATACATACATAATTATGTTATGTATGTATATGAGTGCCTCGTTCTTAGAATAGAAGAGTTATTTGCATTAATAAGCATAAGCATCTACTTATAATTTTGTTGAATAACTCGGTTATTCAGTATTGCGTTGGCGGCGCATGAGTACAGGGAATCACGTTCTCTTATTTTGATCCCTAGACATAAATATTAAGAAAGAGCAAGTTATATTGTATAATTATTATTTTTACCATAGTATATAATCTCTTTATATTCCAGTTTATATACAATGGTATTAGCCAAGATGAAAGTTAACAACAAACAAAACAAATTGTTTTTATAAAAGAGAACTATAAACTTTCTTATATTTATAATGTCAATGTCAAAAAAATTATCATGTTCAAGTTCACGAACGAAAAATAAGATACTACCGAAATGTTGGTTCAGTTGTCGCAACAATCCAAATTTCATCGAAAAATCATCTTCAGCGATGAAGCTCATTTTCGGCTTGTTAATATAATAGCAAAATAAGTGTTATTGGGCACCCCACATGTTCTTTAAGACACTCTATTGAACCCACCAAAAAGTGATCGTGCAGTGCGGATTTCATGATTTTTTGATGAAATTTAGGTAAAATTACTACCATCCACTCAGAATGTTGGAAATAATTCTAAATGATTTCTAAACATGGCTCTTTCATGAACTTTGTAAACTTTATCTGATGTTTCTGTATTAAACATAAAACACAAAATAAATTATAGTGAAATAATGTCCTTATTGGAGAACCCTTTGCAGGTAAGTTGATAATTAAAACGAGAAAATTTATATAGAACCTTTACTGAAAATGCAAATATGAGGTAAGCATTGTTATTTTAAATTCAAACTACATTTTTTTTTTAAATGTTTGAAATTCTGTCAGCTAAAATATGAAAAATGGGAAAGTCGGATAATTTTATTTCAAAAATTAGTGGCAACTATGAAAAACTACCTTGCGTTATTAAATAACCTCAAAAATATCGAAAACGACAATTTTTCATTTTCAAACGACAATTTCTCAAAAATCTGACTTGATTTTTTGCTCGGATATTAAAGCATATAAAAAACCTTTGGAAGATGTTGATACAAAAAGCAAGAAAGTCTTGAAGTTATCACCAATGATGTGTAACATATACCTTTGTCAGCGAGTAAGATTATTATTAGATTGGGTCACTATTTTGTATATTTAATTATTTTGTTTTATTGTTCAATTTCAATTTAAATAGATACAATTGGCCAAGGAACGACGAAGTTGACCTTTTTTGAAAATATTTTATTCTCAATAATTTTATCTCAGCTAAAACCTTGCCTACAAACTTTCATTCGCCCAGGTTAGTCTAGTTAAAAATTGAGCCAGTGTGTGATGGCCCATTGATATCGACCAAGGAACAACGACGTTTACTTTTATTTATTCAATAGCTATAAATATTTAAATTCAAGTTGTAACGCTTTTTTACGCTTGACCGGACGGAGTCTCTTAATAGAAAAGCTAATGCGTTTCTTTTTGAAAAAAAAAACTTTTCCTTTTGTTTCAAGATAGGTTCATAATATTAATATGAAAATATGAAAGTCCTGCATGATGGGGTTGGGGGTTGGATGCAATACTGCATTTAAAATTCAGTGTAGGAACTTCAAAATCACATTAAATTAAGAACTTCAAAATCACATTAAATTGACATGGCTATGGGACCCAAGCGCCCAAGATAGTTTCCGTAGAGCCAAAAAGCTGCCAGACGCTCTCAAAGCTTCAATATTTCAGTACGTCTTACGAATATTTGGGCTCACAGAAAAGGCCTTGATCTCCATACTCATATGTTAATTAAATACAATTTTGAAGTTTCTACACTTGGTACCTGTGCTTTTACGTACAAAAATCCCAACCCCAACAAGCAAGATTTCCATATTTTCATATGAATAGTATAGAGGTATAGACTTATGTTAAAACAGAATCAATTTTTGCTATCGCTCACACGCAAAAATAGCTGTGGGCTTTCGGTCTATATCGTTAAAACCATATCGCCTGGCGATAATCGAATTTCAGTTCAGTTTTGAATCGATTTATTTCAATACCTATTGGATGAAGAGAAAAAGTGAGCGAACAAGAAATGTTAGGCTGTAAAGGTATGTTGATATATCCGAATTTCTACAGAAATAACCTAAAAAGATAGATGGCACTACAGTTAGCAAAAGCTATCTGTAATGTGTCAAATTTGTTGTGTATACTTTAGACTTAAAAAAAAAAGTGCAAAAGTTCAGGCTGTTTGAAAATATTATGATATTAAAATCTAGTTTGACTGTACGTATAAGGAGAAGACAATAGTTGTAGGTAACGTTTTTTTAGTGTTAAATTTAAAACATTTTTTTTTTTTTTTTTGTAAATTTGTGCAAATTTATTTTGTATTTATTTGCGTGGGTCGAAGTGAATAAAGGTTAATGTTTAAAATTCACGAAAACACGAACCAACCCAACCATAGAGCTAACAAATACAAAATTGACCAACAAAACTCAAAAACTGAGAATATTTTATATTCATCATTAAAATTTTAAAATTTATTTTAAAGGAGTTTAGAGAAATGAGAAAGCAAGATCAGATTGAAGATGTCAATTGAATGTGTATTTCACTACTTACGAATTTTTTAAAAAGAAGCAAGATGACTTTTTAATAGTCGTGTTCAGGAAAGGAATATTTCAGACGGCCTCAGCAATCTCAGTTGCGTAACAGGATTCCTCAGCAAAAAAATATCCGTTTGCTGTCAAAATACTGAGGAAAACAAATTGTGGTTTCTCTTGCTCAGCTTTTGATGGAGCAAAATCTCTAATATCTCGTTTTCCTGAACACGCCAATTAAATTAGAAATAGAGCAACATGGATTAAGAGAGACTTTAGGGAACTAATATCTTGATATAATTTTAATGTTAAAGAAGTTTAGAGAAAGACTAAAGGGAACAAGAAAGCTAGACTAAATTGAAGATCTTAATTGACTATTATATAGCTCCCTTAGAATGAAAGTGACCTTACTCGAAATTCCTGTTACTTCTGATTTCGCAATAAACTAACTGACCTTAAAAAGGGATCTCTAAAACCCTGTGGTGGAAAAAGATACTGAATCATGAGCAAGAAAGGGACAGTCTATGCATCGGTCACTTTAGTTGAGCGCGCTATTCACCTATGCATTTTATCCGAAAGAGACCAAATCAGTATTGCGTCAGAGGTGCTCGCAACTCGCGAGTGGATGTGTGCTTAATCGACGGATCTTGAGTTTTGATAGTTTATTGCAAATACTGTGAAGGTAAGTACATTACAATTGGAAAATAATTGAATAAATAAAGTTCCTTAAGCTCAATAGAAACAACTTATTTCGTATAAGTTCTAAACAGAATAATATATTATGTGAAACTTAAAACATAAACATACTAAAAACAATATTGAACAAAGTGCTAGATAAAATAACAAGTGCTTGAGAATAGATTCTTCTTAAGGTTTCAACACCCCCACTAAGATCTATTTCTTCAAACCCATTGAAATAGCACAGTAAGTTGATTTATCATTAGGAAGTCCTTTAGTTAAAATGTCAGCAACCATTTTAGAAGTATTTAAATAAGTTAATTTGATTAATTCGTCATTAATGACATCTTTAACAAAATGATGTCTGACATCTATGTGTTTAGTTCTTGCGTGGTAAACATTCGTGGTAGTCAAAGAAATTGCACTTTGATTATCGCAGTATAAAGTTATCTTTTCTTGTACGTCTGGTAATAATTCATTTTTTTAATCCGATAAGCCACAATGCTTCTTGAATAGCCGTACTTAAAGACATGTATTCGGCTTCTGTTGTCGATAAGGCCACTGTAGGTTGTTTCCGAGAACACCAAGAAATCGCGCTACCCTGCATTTTAAATACATATCCTGTGACGGATCTTCTATCATCAATATTGGCAGCATAGTCTGCATCGCAAAAACCAGCTATGAGGGGATCACCATGTTCCTTCTTAGAATAACAAAGTTTCAAGTCTGCAGTACCTTTCAGATAACGCAAGATTCTCTTTGCGGCTATCCAGTGAGCTTTTCCTGGATTTTGATTGAATCTGCTTAAATTGTTTACAGCATAGCTAATGTCCGGTCTTGATACTTGAGCAGCAAACAACAAGCTTCCAATCAGTTCCTGATATGGGATTTTTGACATCTCTTCTTTTTCCAGTTTTGTTTGCGGTGACATATCTTTATAAAGTTTCTGGTTACAGTCCATCGGTGTCGAACAAGGATTACAGCTCGTTAAACCAAAACGTTCGATCAGTTCTTTTATATATTTTTCTTGATCTATGCAAAGCTGACCATTCCTCCTATCTCTCTGTAACCGAAGACCCAAAAAAGAATTTGCAACTCCAATGTCCTTCATGTGAAATCTCTTCATCAAATTTGACTTTAATTGATGCTTGAGTTGTGGGTGATTATCCAAGATTAACAAGTCATCAACGTAAATTGCGACTATCACTTTTTTGCCGTCAAGTCGTCGATGATTAATACATGGATCCACCTTTGATTGCTTCATCCCAAATTCTTTTAAGACTAGGTCTAATTTTTGGTTCCACATTCGCGAAGACTGTTTTAAACCGTAAATTGACTTGTTTAAACGAAGAACCTTTTCTCCATTTCCGAATCCTTCAGGTTCTCGAATGTAAATTTCTTCTTTTAAATCTCCCTGTAAAAAGGCCGTTACTGCATCCATCTGCTCTATATCCAGATTTCCTTTTACAGCTAAAGCTAGCAGAAATCTAATAGATTCGTACCGCACCACAGGAGAGAATGTCTCTTCATAGTCAATTCCTTTTTTCTGACTGCATCCTTTAGCTACCAAACGGGCCTTGTAACGAGTAATTTTGCCATTTACATCCACTTTTGTTTTGAATACCCACTTTGTATTTAAAGTCTTCCTTCCAGGAGGCAAATCGGCTTCTTCCCAAGTTTCATTAGCTAGTAAGGATGAGTATTCGTTATTAATTGCTTCTCTCCAATCTTCACCATCTTTTCTCGTAATAGCTTCTTGATACGTCAGAGGATCAATCAAATTGTTGCTACTTGTCATATACGTTACAAAGCCATCAAAGTTTTTCGGTTTCCTTGCCCTCTCAGATCTTCGAAGATTTTCCGCTGTAGTTGTTGTTGACACTTTAACATTTTTGGGTACGTAGTCTTCATCTGAATAAAATTCATCCTCTTCGGAGTCTTCAGTTGTCCCTGCTGAATTGTCTTCAGAAGAATCCACAACAACCTCATCTTCATCTTCTTCAGCAATTACCGTGCTACTTTCTTCGACTTCATTGCTATTATTGATCGTAGCGCTATTCAGACTTTCTTCACCAGAAAATTCAGGCGAAGTATCCTCGAGGTCCCCCACTGAACTCTCTAGGTATGAAGAGAATAAATTAATAACGTCATTTTGTTTAGTTACCTTTCCAAAAGGCTGATTTTCCAAACAAATGACATCTCTGCTTTTAATCAATCGCTTTTTTTCAGGATCATAAACTCTGTAAGCCTTAGAGTTTTCGCAGTAACCAAGCAGTACACACTTTTTCGATTTTGAATCCATCTTCTTCCTCTTCTGTTTTGGAACATGCACCATAGCAGTTGATCCAAAGACTCGTAGGTGACTCACATCTGGTTTTCTTCCGGTCCAGATTTCTTCAGGTGTCTTATTTTGTTCCAAAATTCGACTCGGAGTGCGATTCATCAAATACGCTGCGTACAAAACTGCTTCTGCCCAAAAACTTTTCTCCACACCAGAATCCATAAGCATGCATCGAGCTTTTTCAACTAACGATCTGTTCATTCGCTCAGCTTTTCCATTCTGTTGAGGTGTGTAGGGCACTGTTGTTTGATGGCGAATTCCACATTTGCTTAGATATTGTACAAAATTCGCATTACAATATTCGCTTCCATTGTCTGTTCTCAATGTTTTGATCTTCTTCTTGGTTTCATTTTCCACTAAGTTCTTGAATTCCACAAATCTTTCTTTGACCTCTGATTTTGACTTCAGAGCAAATAGGAAAAACTTGAGCGAAAAATCGTCCAAGAAAAGAAGAAAATAATGAGCACCACCAAGCGATTTCTCTTCAATTGGTCCACATACATCAGAATGAACCAGTTCCAAAATCTCACTTGATCTTGATTCTGATTCTGCTTCCTGGCATGTTTTCCTTCCAGACATTTTACACATTGTTGCATTTTTGAATCTACGAAATCTATTCCCGTTACAGATCCTTTTCGCATTTTGACTAAGATTTCTTGACTTGGATGTCCTAGTCTGCGATGCCATAAATCATACGAAGATTTCTGTTCAACTAGCATGTTGATTGCATATGATCTTGCAGATGGTCGATCCAACCGGTAGAGTTTCCCATTCACACGACTTCCAGTGGCGATCAAATTTGTTCCGTCCCAAATTGTACATTTATCAGTTGTGAACTCAACTTTATAGCCGTATTTTGTCATTTGGCTTACTGATAAAAGGTTCGCACACAAATTTGGTATGTATAAAACGTCTTTGATCGTCACAGTCAATGATTCATCCTTGACCAAAATTTCCAGTTCAACATCTCCTCTAGCTTCGACATTCAAATTGAAATTATCTGCAACCGTCACTTCCTCTCGCTTGACTTCGGACTGATTCTTCATCCATTCCTTACGATTAGTCATATGCTCGGATGCGCCTGAATCTATAAACCAATCAGAGGTGTCTTCCGAATTCATTCTTGCCATAAGTGATGTAAACAAAACTTGTTTTCCATGTTTTCGATTCTGGAATTTGCCCTCTACTGCTTGACGATTTGTAGGACAATTTTTAGCAATGTGTCCATGTTTTCCACATTCGTAGCATTTAGGGCCCGCTGAAGGATGTTGGTTACCTTTGTAAAAAGTTCCCTTTCCACCATGTCGACCATAGAAAACCATTCCGTCTCCTCCAGATTCACTATTGTCGTCCTTAACATCTTGCAATAACTTCATCTTTATTGCATCAGCTGTTATTTGCATCCCCGAACTTTCTATGCCCATTATCATAGGCTTATATCGATCATCAAGTCCAGCCAGTAATAAAGAGCCAACCCATTCATCAGATACTTGCATTCCAATCGAGTTCAATTTATGAGCAGTTGAAATCATTTGATTCACATATGTTTCGACAGAACCACAAGCCTTTAAATTGATGCTCAATAAGGATTTGAGCAAACCAACACGTCTGGTCAAACCTTTATCAGCAAATGCTGCTGCAAGGCGGTCCCAAGCTTCTTTTGCAGTTGAGGCATTCTTTAATTTGGTTTTCGCAATTTTCTTCACATCCGTCTCGACCCCAGTTACACATTCCCACAGGTCTTCATGAATTAGAAAGTTCTCGATAGCAAATTTTCAATCTTCGTAATTTTCTCTTCCCTTGAGTTATTCTATCCCTGGTATCGATGAATATGCCATATTCTTTAAAAGCTTTTTCTTTAAACTTTATTTCAATTAAGTTCCGGTTATATCCTCCTCAGCGTTTCTGGGCCCATAACCAATTGGAAAATAATTGAATAAATAAAGTTCCTTAAGCTCAATAGAAACAACTTATTTCGTATAAGTTCTAAACAGAATAATATATTATGTGAAACTTAAAACATAAACATACTTAAAACAATATTGAACAAAGTGCTAGATAAAATAACAAGTGCTTGAGAATAGATTCTTCTTAAGGTTTCAACAATTACAATAAGATGAAGAAATTTAAATATTGAAATTACTTCTGTTTTAAGTGGAGTGAATGAATAAAATTCAATTAAAAAGTACAAGTGACCTCAACTCCAGAAACAATTGTGTTTCGCCCAAAGTATAACAGTGGGCTCTTCAGTCAGTCTGTTATACCCAAATTTTGTTATACAAATTTTAGTCGATGTTTACCGACTCTTATAAAAATCACAGCAAAAAGATACTGTGAACTTTATTATTCTAGGGGAATTTGTTTAAATTCGTGCACCCAGAAACATTACATTTTTTGTGCTAAACTGACTCTTTTTTGATATTAGTCTGTTTTTACAAAATATTTATAAGATTTTACTGACCATTTTTAGACTGAGTCTCAGGAGTTGTGGCATCTTGTGTCTTTAATAGACAGAAGTCGTAAAAAGTTCCAGAAATATTTTTGCAATAGAGTGACTTAAATTTGAAAGTGTTTTATATTCAATCTCAAAATATATATTTAGAAAACATTTAAATTAAATTTTATGTTATAAATTTGTGCATAAGCGATCAATATATAATTCCGCAAAGAATCAATCATTTCCAGTAAAATATGTAAGAGGTACATTCAAACTTACTCAAAAATATACTTTATTCTAGACTTTATTGCTCATTTCCCACAAATTGCAATATTTCAATTAGGTCACTTACATTCTAAGAGTGCGATATACCTAATTTTCACAAAAAAAATTGTTAAAAAGAAGTAGGATGCCTTCTGTCTTTTTTAAATAGGGCAACATAGGATGGAGATTTTTTATAGGTAGGTATTTATACGTTTCTCAGTTTCAACAAAAATTAACTTATCTAGTTTTGCAGAACCTGATACTTCAAACAATAAAGCAAGTTTGAATTCTAATAAAATGTTTGTAATTAAAGACATGTTAACAATTACTCTGTTAAAATTTTTTGAGCTTTGCAAGCTTATTATTTCTTCTAAGTGCCATTTTGCGGATTCTTCTCCAGTATTTTTTCGATTCAGGATCTAATTCTTCTAATGGAACAATTCCTTGATAGCTTATATTCCAAAGCCATTCGGGATATTCTGAGTCAGGTTTAAGCTATTATAATAATTAAATTAAAAATGCATAGTGGTACAAGTAGTTTGCCATCCAGTATAATTACCTTAATGTCTTCTCCGGTTTTGTTAATGTTGCTTCCACAACAATATGACAGCAATTTATTTACATCAGTTTCAACTGGAATTACTTTCTTCTCTACAACTGCACCAAGTTTTCCTAGTTTCTTTTTTTTGGCCATCGGAGAGGCTGAAAATAATAGTATTTAAAATAAAGGCTCGAATTGTGTGTAATATAACCAAAGATTTAGTTACCTGCCATGGGTTTTGCATAACTTCTGACAATAAGAGATGGTGACAAGATACGTTGTTTTAATATATTAAACGTAAGTGAAATAGTTGAAATATTCATGTTTGTTTTTTTTCTTAATTTCAATTTAGAAAATTACTTTGGGAATAAGAAGAAATAGAATATCGAAACCAAAAGAAAAAACTTTTATTTTTATTGGTTTTGACTTTTGACAGAGCACGGCTGAAAACTATAAAAATTCATTACAAAACCCACCGCCACTCAAACTGTTGTTAAAGGATTGTTCAGTGAGGTTTCTTTAGATCAGAACAGAATAAAACAGAAATATCAGGCAAGATAGAACAGGCAGCTGTCTGACAGCTTTCACAAAACCTGTTCTAAGTTGTTCTACCTAAAAAATTAGGAACAGAAAATCCTGTTCTATTCTGTTCCAAACTGTTCAGAACAGACTCACTTAACAGCAAATCAGAACAGTTTGGAACTGTCATTGAACAGCAAAAACTTGTACTTTTCTGTTCTAACCTGTTCGGAACAACATCACTGAACAAAGCTAAAATCGAACTCCTTAAGCCCGGGACACACAGGACGCGGTCTGGCGGTACGGTCAGAACGCGTCATTGACCGCCGCGTTCTATAAGGTCAGACAGAACGCGGTCAGTTTTCGGCGTTCTAGTTTCGTATGCGTTTTTCTGTTGAGCAGTTGGTCGGAGTACAGCAGTAAAATTAAAACAAAAATATGTCCTTCTCCTGCTTACACTTGCAACCAGAAAAAGACGAAAATAGGTTCATGAGATAAACAAAAAAAGAAACTATTTATTCCCCATGTCTTCGTCTTTTTAGCAACATCTTTATACTCCGGGTGCTTGCAATCATATATTAATATGTTTGTTCGAACTGATTTGATCAGTACTTCAATGTCACACATATTATTTTCTTTTTAATTTGTCTTAAAATTGGAAAAGAAAGACGAATAGAAATAAATAAAAGAGAATTACCAAAATCAATACAAAATAAATCTCACATGCAGCTGTTCTCAGAGGTTTGTTTTGACGTTTGGTCTTTTTTTGACACTTGACCGTCGCGTTCTTAGTAAAAATTTACAAAATAAATTTGCCCGTCGCGATCTATTCTTCGCCGCTTGACTTGACCGCGTTCTGTTTGAACAACAACAAGTGATTCTACACAAGACAAAGAACGCGACTGTCAAAAATGTCGACCGCACCGCCAGACCGCGTCCTGTGTGTCTCGGGCTTTAAAGTTAAGGGTTTGCAGCTAAGGTGGGCAAACCAAAACTCAGTAGTTTGTCTTGAAAAACAACCACAAACAAAACGCATTCTGTAAAGCAACAAAGCAACAAAGAAATTATATTTAATTATTGTAATGAAATTTAAATAAAATATAAAAATGTTTTTATTAGTGTTTTATACTTTATTGTTATTACTGCATTTCAGATTCATCAGGGTCAAGGAAACCATTTTCGACGATCGTATCGTGTATTGCAACAAATTCTTCAATTATTGGAATGGTTCTAAAGTCTGAACAGTTTTTTTTTATTTATTTTGATAAAACAAGCAATAAACTGGTGACGAAAACTATTCGTAAAATACAATTTATCATATAAATTATTTCATATATAATTTCAAAAGGCTCAGTTTCACAGAAGAAATAAACTACTTCTTTTACGTACAAGTTTCACCAGTTATATCCGTACTTCTAGATTCGAGATCTCAGTGTGTAGTAGTACGGATATAACCGGTGAAATGTACACGCATAAGTACTTTTAAAGGACAAGTTTCAGTGCTTTCGCTATGGTTTAAGAAACTACTGGCGAATAAACTTAAGTACTTCCAGTAGTGCTTCGCTGATATACGTTTGAAGTACCTTTGTCAGTACTTTAATGGAGGGGAAATTCACTTCATCTGGCATGCTAGAAAGAGATTCATGTATTCTCATGTATAGGAGGTATATAACAGAGTTTTTTCCCGAGCCCCTATCTTTTTTCAGTGGAAAAGAAGTACTTCTACTACGTACATACCCTGCAAACCAAAACTCAGTAGTTTGGCTTGAAAAACAACCACAAACAAAACGCATTCTGTAAATGTATGTGTTTCTTTATTTACCAAAAACTCTCCCTTCAAAAAAATTATTTTTGTTTCTCCTAACAAAAACTAAAACTCTTCTATCGTAAAAGGTAAGAAAGAGTGCGATGTATACGATGCACAAATTCTTGTATCATTTCGTATGTGCACAACATGACAAACAAAAACATTTATTTTATCGACGAGCGCGAGTTATAAATGTTTGTTTTTTGGTTGTTTATACGATTAAACAAAGCAACAAAGAAATTATTGTAATTAAATTTAAATAAAATATACAAATGTTTTTATAAGTGTTTTATACTTTATTGTTATTACTGCATTTCAGATTCTTCAGGGTCAAGGAAACCATTTACGACGATCGTCGTGTGTTTTGAGATTGATATACAGCAAACTGTTCAATTATTGGAACGGCTCTATAGTCTGAACAATTTTGTTATTTATTTTGATAAAACTAGCAAAAAACTGGTGACAAAAACTATTCGTAAAATTCTATTTATCATATAAAATTAATTCATTATAATTTCCAAAGGCTCAGTTTCAGAAGAGACAAACTACTTCTTTTACGTACAAGTTTCACCAGTTATATAACGTACTTCTAGATTCGAGAATTCAGTAATTGTAGTAGTACGGATATAACCGGTGAAATGTATAGGTACGCATAAGAAGTACCTACTTTTAAATGACGCTTTAGTGCTTTCGCTATGGTTTAAGGGGTTTAAGAAACTACTGGCAAATAAACATTAAGCTGGCTTTAGACTTTCGTTCTTCATTCGGTGTCCGTTGTTCGGTGTTCGTTCTTCTCTCAACAACGAACAACGAAAAAAGCATTTACATTAGAAAGTTAAACTCTATTTACAAAATTGTTTAAAAAAACTTCGAAAATGTCCCTACAAGTTGCAAGACACCCAAAACAATGTTCATTTAAACAGTTTTCGCGTTTAAACACAAGTTGTTCGGGTAACAACGAACACCGAAATTTCTGACCTGATTTGAATTTGCACGTTCTTCATTCGTTCTTAGTTCGTTGTTCGGTTTTATCATTTAAATTGTCGTTTTTTCGTGTACGAAAAGCAACGAACAACGTACACCGATGATAACACCGAAAGTCTAAAGCCAGCTTTAGAAGTGCTTCCAGTAGTGCTTCGCTGATATAGACGGCTTTCACACAAGGAAACTGAGTTGACAGAAACTGGCTAGTTCGTAGGCGAGAAGGGTTCGAGGGGAGATTTTTTGTCTTCCTTTTACGCCCTTCTCGCCTACAAAGTAAAAATCGCCGCCAACTCAGTTTCCTTGTGTGAAAGGGGTCATATATTTGAAGTACCTTTGTCAGTACTTTAAGGGCCACCGCCCACTAGGCAACTAATGTCGTTTTCGGTTGGAGGTTCGGAGTAACTCCTTTTTGACTCCACTTACTCCAAAATAGTTCGATTGGATGTTCCGAGTAATGTTTTCGGAATTATTTTCTGTGCCGGATTTTATAAAGGAGTAGACCCAGAACACACATATACATATAAATCCTTTCATCGGATTTGTTGTCAAATTAATTTTACTCGACTGAACGTGCAAAATATACATACAAATCAGACAATTTACGCATACACACATAAATATTTCACAAATTAGTCTCGGAACACTAGAAAATAATTCGATTGGAATCAAAAAAGAGTAGTACTGTTCCGAAATCCAATCGAAAACGACATAAGTTGCCGGCAATTTTAAGGGCCGCCGCCCACTAGGCAACTTAAAGTTGCTCGCCCCGGCAACTTTTTGTTGCTCCCAATCCAATTACATTGGGTTATATGGGAGTGCGCCCACTAGGCAATTTTGTTGCCGGCGACTTTAAGTTGCTCGGAGTTGCTTGCGCTTGCTTGAGCAACTTTTTGTTGCCGGCAACTGTCAGAAATACTGTAAGAAACGTCATTTTGTCATACATTTTTTTGAAGATTTGCCATTGTCAAAAATTAGATATTAAAATGTAGTTTTCATTTGGCTTCTATTCACGTTACGAAAAAAGAATCCGCTTTGTTCCGTATGTATAGCTCAAAGATAAACAATAAAGTGTCCTATGGCCGAGAAGCCCTCATTCCAATTGAAGAGGATTTCAAAGGTAAAAATTCAACTTCCGCACACAAGTTGTTTGTCTACGATTTGAAGGGTGCCTGGACTAAGAACAATAGAGATGTTGCATTTGCATTGTATAACCCTTTTGATTCTAGGGAGCTGCGTATAGTGATTTCGAGCAAATTCAGAAGTCCATACGGGAAAGCAAAGAGGAATTAAACAGCCAACCCGGGATATGATATTATTGTGCTACAAAGAAACCCAACTTTACACAATGAGCAAAATAATCAACGTGCGAGCAAAGTCTGTATGCATTGTCCGAGCGAATGAGCTATGTTTTAAGCGAGCCCAAGGCGTCTCACAGAAACTGATGCACAAATCGGTATTGCGGATCTCATTCCCAGTGGATTTTTGTACACAAACAAATTTTAAAGCGGTGATTCAGTAGAACATCTTTTGGAATTAGGAAACATTTGCATGAATAATTTAATTCCACGGTATGTGAATATGTCCACATAATGTTGAAGTTCTGTTTCCCCGATCGTGATGCATCCGAGACTGAGACCGTCGATGATATTGAAGAAAACTATTCCGGCAGTTCATCGTCATCACAAAAATTCTTAAAAGAAACATGAAAATCGAAGAAAAGCTACAAGAGTTTTATGTGAAAACTTTAAGAAAATGATGTTGAAAAGATAAAGGAAAGAGCAGAAAAGAATAAACTTTTCATCTACATTAAGATTTCCAAAGTGCCAGTCCGTGTTAGAGAAAGAGAATAAGAGAAACAAAGAGAAAAATCTCGAAGATATAACGGATTTTCCATTGGTCATTACTACACTAGAAAATCACAATGTTCCTTGGACATGGTTGGATTTGCTGTTCACGATGAAGTCAGTTAGCCGACGTGTTATTTTGTTTCAGGCTATCAAGCAAAAGTTGCAAATTCATAGAAGGCAGCCTCTTACATCAAGCGGTGAGAGGGCATTATTCCAGGAGGAAGATAAAAGCTAATATGCTTTTTGGAAATCATTTAGCGGTGAATAAAAGATTTTTCGAATTTATTCAACTTTACAAAAATGTATATTGTATTGCTTTTAGAATGAAATCGTAGCCAAAGAAGAGGTGTCTTCAAATTTACAGCTTATAATCCATAGTAGTAAAATAAAAATGCAAACATTTATTCATTATGTTTTTTCTTCATTTTTCCAATAACTCATAAAATAAATAGTCAAAAGATAGTCTCGATTCTATCTAATTATCGTTTTCTTTCCGTTAAAAAGTTTTTAAAGTAAATTTTGTTAAAATAAAAAAAATACATAAGTATGTATTATGTGAATTTTCTTTCAACAAAAAAATCAAATCTGTGAAGGGGAAATTTGATTTATTTAGAAGAAAAGATCAAATTTTCTAAACAAATCAAATCTTTAATTTTATGTCGAATTCCTTACAGCCATTTGAAGTCGATTTCATTTAAAAATTTTTCTTGGTAGAAGGAATTTAAAAAAATTCGACTTTTTTTGTGAGTGTGTGAGTGCAATTTGACAGGAATTTTGTTGCCGCACAAAAACAAAGAAGTGGTGCGCGCTTAACAAATATTAAAGTGTATTTTATTTTTCGTGTTGTTTTGATAATTTAAAACCAAATATATTTCGTCTGAAAATTAAAAAAGAACAAAAACAATTGTGCGTGTAATCAAGTAAAAAAATTACAATCCAAAATCCATCCAGACACAGCAGCGAAGATCTATTCTGAATATTTCACTAGGGGACGAAGATAAATAAATTTGCAACGTGTTTTTCTCGCGAATTGTATGTTATTTAAACGGGATTTTTGTTTCTTGAAGATATATGCACAAATATCTTTAGTTTTTTTGATCATTCACTGAAATATTAAATAATTTGAAACACTTTAACATTTGTTTTCATTTTTAACATCCTCACAAAATTGTAATGAGAACATTTAATTTCATCCTGATGCATGAGAAATGTCAAATCTTGATAGTGTGTGTGCGATTTGATGTTAAATCTAGCTAAAAACGCAAGATTTGTTTGACAGCATTAAAATCGATTTTGTTTAGAAAAAATTCGATTTGTTCAGAAAAATTTGAATTTTTTTGGTAGTAAGGAATTCGACATTAGAAAGATTTACACCGACTTGCACACACACTAGGAAGATTTGACATTTCTCTGGCTATTGTTTACGTTTGGCTTTTCAGTCAATTTGTTCAATTAAATTATTTTGGTAGGGTAAAAGTATAAAGTTCACGTTCTTCAGTAAATAAAATAAATTAAATAAAATTTATTATAAGTAGATAAAATTACAATTTTCCATTTTCAAAAAAAAAAAATAAGAATTGTGCGTTCGGGCCTGTCAAATTGCACACACATACAATCACAGAAAAAAATTTATTTTGTTTGCAAGTTCCTTACAACAACAAAAAAAGATTTGATCTCCAATGGTTGAAAAGAAATCGACATTAATGTCTGTCATTAGGGGGGTTCACACTCATCGACAAGTCGATCGACCTGAGTCGTGTTGCTAGCGTTCACATTCGTCGACCGCCTCATCAACTTCATTTGTAAATAAATTTTCAAAAAGCAAACACGGCGTAGATTTAACTTTTTGCACCAGTTTCAGCGAAGGAAATTCATATTTTCTCCCTTACTTTTTTATGGTTTTACTTCTATTTCAACCCTCTATCTATGAATCTCACAAAAAAATTAAAAAGATCCACATTAGCTACAGCGGTCGTTCGACCGAGCAAAATATTAACAAATTTAAAAAAATTCCGACAGTCGTTCAACTTGTGTTCACATTACAAATTATGTGACGTTTCGACACGAGTATATGAACTTGTCGATGAGTGTGAATCCCCCTATTCTATAAAAAAAGTACTTAACAATATAATATATAATTTATTTTCAATACAACTCTAGCTGTGAAATCATTTTGTAATATTTTGTGCTAAGAAAGTTTGGAATCATTTGTGACACAACGTATCAGTAAGCATAATGGTGGATTTACATGTATCTTCGTCCGACTTCTGCAAAAAAAAAAGGGGATGAAAAATTAAAATTTACATTTGTTGGATAGAGAGGGAACACCAAAATGCAGAAGACCTTCGTGCATGAAGATTAAAGGAATTGCCATAATGCAGATATGAAGACGAACATGTTCATCTTCTTGATGGTTATCTTTCACGTGCTCAGAGTTTTGGCATACATCTGTCCCGCTCTACTTTTCTTCATATTTGCAGATACATGTAAATCCAGCATAATACAACGGTTAAAATATATACAAATTTATCTGCTGCAGACTAAATTTGTAAATTTGTAAGCTAGAATTTAATTTGTTATTGTTAAACGCAGTCGCAGCATTTTACGACAATCTTATTTATAATCGTTTTTTTTTATCTCAGCGAATAGTTGTTCCACCTGATTCGCAAAAACTTGATTCTTACGATTAACGTTCACGATGTTAAGTTGCCCTGATTAACATAAATATTTTTTTTTTCAAAATGAGATTCATATGTAGTCCGTAATTTAATTAAGTTTATTTCCTACAGCCACAGCGTTTTATTTCGAAAGCATTAACAATATTAATATGTTTATTCTAAAGGAAAGAACGCTTCGCAGTATGACCAGGATATTTCGCATGATACTTAAGCCCAGTTACAAGTAGAGTTGAACTTTTAGGAAAAGCTGTTTGTCCGTTGAATTTGATCCTCCCCCATAATAATAAACGGAGCTAGCGGCGAGTTGTCATTAACTCGTGGACTACAGGAGTAATATTTCTGACCCTTACGAACTAGCTAAACCAACAAGGAAGGTGGTTTAGCGAAGGGTTAAATAACAAAAGTAAATGTACGTTTTAATTCTGAATGTTTTCCTTGAATCTTAATCTTCTAAGGGGCCAGTTATAGCTATCATTGAAAACCATCGTTGAATATATTAATTGTCAATTTTGAGAGATTTTGAAGAAAAAATGAATGATTATTTTGATGGCAACGTAAAGCTAATTGACTTAATAATTATTTCTAGGTTAAAAAAATTCAATTTTGCACAATTTTTCTCATAAAATTACTTTTAATTTTTCAATGATGAACTAGCTTACCCATGATCATTGAAAAAATTAAAAGTTAAGTTCTGGGGAAGATATGGGTCAAAATGATTTTTTTTTTGGAAGAGAAATAATTTTGAAGTCGTAAGCTATATTTCTGCATTAAAATATTGAATGATTAAACTTTCGAAGGGTCTCAAAATCAACAGCTAACTTTTTCAATGATGAATTTCAATGATAGCTATAACTGGCCCCTAAGTAAGAAAGTTTGGAATCATTTTTGGAAGATATGTATGTACATATATTTAGGTTTGTACAAATAACATTTATTTTGTCAGCTACATCTTTATGTGCTGCATTAGATTTAAAGGGACGGAGAAAACTAGGAAAGGGAAACAGTTTTAATTGTGATTTGTTCTTTAAAGCATACACAAAATTAGAGTTGGTGACCATGACTATTCTTGCACTCAATGTTATAAATATAAGGCATACTGTTACATGTACATATATACATGGTTTTCATTTACACAATTTATTTTTTTGGATATAAAATATTTATCTATAACAATAATTGACTTTTAAAAAATACTTCCTGAATAATTCTTTATAATTTGATATGCAGACCATATAGCAAAAAGCCTTGAATGTTATCGCTAGTGGTTGTGATGGTAGATATATGGAGACACCAATAATTCAAGGTTGCATACCTAACTAAGCTTCTGTCTTATGGGCTCTTTCATTAGCTTTATAAGGCATTCGGCACGTTGCTTCACGTTGATGAGCGCGCTTACTGGTGCTTAAGTTTGCGCTTGTTTTTGAATTTATCCCATTTGATTTTGGAAAATATAAGAATTATATAGTGTTTTGATATATGTACGTAGACAAATAATCAAAACAAACCTTATATTCAATACCTCTTTAAGATCACCCTCGCTGTTTATCCCGTGATAAATATTGCGATGAATTTTAATAACTGCACTTTAAATAAGATGCGGAACTCTGTTGAGAATTATACTGTTATGTAGTTTCTTCGCATTACAAGCGTTCGGTCTTACATTCGATTGTTGTGTTGGTCTAAGGAACTTTTCAAGAGCCAGTGCATCGGGGCTTTTCTATAACTAGTGTTGTAGCTATGCTACTCGGTTTGAGTTCTTGTACGCTCTGTGACAAAGATTAAATTTTGATTTAAGTTTTAATAAAGATACAACAGAAAATGTCATCACCGAAATACAAGAATGTAGGGTCGTAGTTCATTATATTTTTTTTTTATTTATTGACTGAAATTGTGGTCTCAATGAGTGCGTTTATGTAACACTTTAAAAGTCCAAAATGTTAACTTTCACATATCTGTGGCCACAAGCAAAAACCGCTTAAGTCTCAAAATGTAATTATTGGGAAAAGCACTTTAAAACTTAATTTCAAATTCGGAAAAAATTGAGGCATTTAGGAGGCAAGAACTATACAGATTCTGATAGAGCGCTTCAACCGCAATCGTATATACAATTTATCTTTTTTTTAATTTATTAATTAGCAATTTTATTGCAAAAAAAGTAACTAAAGTTGTTTTTCCAAAATTATTTCCTCCCCTTCTTACTTACCTATGTCACTTAAGCTCTTATTGCAAACTGAAAATTTCCGTGCATGTTCTCTTAAATAAGATAAGCTGTTTTTCATTATAATTATTTTTATTTTTAAATCCATTATTATTAAATCCATTTAAGCGATATTTTTTATTAAATAAATAACTACATAACAGATTAGTAGAGGTAAATACACAAAAATAAAAACAAAACTTAAAAAAAATATCAAATTCAAGTTCATAGATATGTATAGGTACATTTAAGTAAAAAACTTTGAATTAAGAAAAGGCTTAGAACTCTTCATTTTCATCTACATCTACTAAGTCAGGATGTATTTCAGCTACAGGTTGCATTTCCGTATCTAGGTGGTTATAAAATTCATGAAATGCAGGGTCAATAAACGGAAATAAGCTTTTAAGATCGGCTTTTTTGTTTGAACTTACTAAATTTTTTGCTGGTGCATTGGTAATTTCACTCAATTTAAGTGAGTTGATTCCCCGTTTTGCAACATTTATGGTTGAAAAAGGCTGATTTTTATCTAGGCTTGTTTTGTATTCAATTTTGCCAAATATATTTCTGTTGTATCTCAACCATCTCACTTTATTCCATACAAATTTGTTAGAGTCTTCATCCCGGTTCCTCCACAAAAGTTTTGTTTTTGAAACAGAACCAAAGTCAAAGAAATCCTTGTTGTTCATTTCAATTACATTGAATGGGTTTTTTAAACCCACGGTTCGGACAAAATTATACCAATCACGAGGATGATGAATCCGTACTTCTGTTCGTTTCTTTTTTTTTTCTATCAGTGCATGATCTACGTCACACTCCATATGAGTGTGACCTGGCTCTAAGAATTTTTGGTCTATAACCTCAATGCTGGAGTTAGCTTGCAAAAATTTCAAAAACATTGTACTCACAAATGAATTCTTATTTTGACCACCACAAGAATCACTATAGAAAATCAAATGTCTTACTTGTTTGTTGGCGCTTACATTTTGCATATGCTTCAGCAAACATGATGCAATTTCATTTCATCCTCGCTTATCCATTGCCTCGTGCCACATAAAACAATACGGGGTGTTTGAGTAAAAGTCGTGAACCGTAAGATTATACGTCCACAGCTGCCTTTTGTAAAAACTTACAGAGCTTCGGAGGTATAGCGTCGGAAGGCACTGTTGAAGGTCAAATGATTGATTCCGGGATTTTCCTTGGCCAGTATTTTATCTTCCCTTTTAGAGTCGTATGCCAAGTCTGTCATGGTATGATGTTGGTCTAAATCACTTTGAAGGCTTGCAAGTTCCTCAGCTTCATCACGTTTTGCTATTTCAATTTTTGTTTTCATGGTGTCACATCTATTACACGTGTCGATGCTGGGCTTCTTAAACTTTATGTTCATACCTACCAAAGTAATAAAAATTAATTATTGAAGATTTCACATATTTCTTAAATACATGATTATAATTATATACAATATACATACCTTTAAATATTTGTGAAAATTTGCTCAAGCTAACGGATACTCCCGGATGTTTTTCGCAGAACAGTTTGTACATAGTGGCCAATGTCAAATCCGCATAAAAATATTTGCAAGAAGTGTCACGCCTTGAGTAGTGACTTTCGTATGCAGGAAAAGCTGTTTATATGTTCCTTAACAACATCAACCATTTCGTCAGCCATTTTGTTACTTCCTCCAGCCAAACCACGGTGATCTTTAAAAGACATATTCGGTTGCTCCAATTTTTTTTTTTTACTACTGATTTCAGAAAACTTTCAGTTACGTTGAAGCATAGTTTGAAGCACTTTTGACAAACACGAATTTTATCTTTCTCAAAGTTAATGAAGTACTATATAGATCACATTAGATAATTCAACGTTAACTGTTCATACTCACTAGTAACTATATTTTCAAGTTCTCCTTGGCTTTTTTTTCGATCTATTCTTCAAGGATGAAACGTACTTAAAAAGTTTATTTCCCAATTTGGTCTTCAAGACCTTTGCCAACTGTGGCGGTGGATGGTGTAGGCTGAATTTTCTTCGGTAGCAAAAGAGGTTTATCAATAAAGGAGTCATCTTTAGTCATGGTGGCGGTGTTCTACATCAAATGTGGCATCCACTATTTAGATTCGAGTTCTTGGCTACAAATCATTTGGTATAGTGGCATTGGGATTACTGCCCAAGTTTAAAGTACCTTGAAATAGAAAAGGAAAGTGTTGTTCACTTGATTCACGCAAAAAATTCCATCAACCAGTCCAGTCAACACCACAAATACAAAACAACAACGCTAAACGCTAAACGTAGAACTACATAAATAACCGATGAAATATGTACGTAATAGAAGGACTTCTTTTCCACTGAAAAAAGATAGGGGCTCAGGAAAAAACTCAGTTATATACCTCCTATACATAAGAATGCATGCAGCAGCTATCTCTTTCTAGCATGCGAAATAAAGTGAATTTCCCCTCCATTAAAGTACTGACAAAGGTACTTCAAATGTATATCAGCGAAGCACTACTGGAATTACTTCTACTGTTTATTCGCCAGTAGCTTCTTAGACCATAGCGAAAGCACTGAAACTTGTCCTTTAAAAGTACTTCTTATGCGTGTACATTTTACCGGTTATATCCGTACTACTCACACTAAGTTCTCGAATCTAGAATTACGGATATAACTTGTGAAACTTGAACGTAAAAGAAGTAGTTTATTTCTTCTGAAACTGAGCCTTTTGAAATTTTATATAAAATAATTTATATGATAAATTGAATTTTACAAATAGTTTTCGTCACCAGTTTATTGCTAGTTTTATCAAAATAAATTAAAAAAATTGTTCAGACTTTAGAGCCGTTCCAATAATTCAACAATTTGCTGCAATACACGACGATCGTCGAAAATGGTTTCCTTGACCCTGTTGAATCTGAAATGCAGTAATAACAAAGTATAAAACACTAATAAGAACATTTGTATTTTCTATTTAAATTTTATGGCAATAATTAAATATAATTTCTTTGTTTCTTATATAAACAACAACCAAAAAACAACCATTTATAACTCGCGCTTGCCGATAAAATAAATGGGCGCATTCGATGCAAAATTTGACAACTGCTGAAAATAAAGTGCTTAATTTTTGTCGTTGATTTGAATTATATGAAATGTCAGTTTTGTATGGAGAGCCTTTTTTTGTATAGAAAAGCTGTCAGCTGAATTTTCAGTTGGGAATTTCTTGCTGGAAATTCAGATGAAACGTTACTAAACTTCACTAAATAGGCGTGTACCACAAACTGAGCGCTCATTGAGCGCTCAATGTCAGATTAACGGAGGCAGAATCATTTGGTGGGACAACATTCTCCGCTCTCTTTAAAAAAAAAACATGTGTTATTATTCTCATACAAGTTTGGAAATAAGATTTCAACTTTTCTTTAAATATTTAATTGTTAAAGCAAAAAATTTATTGAAATTATTGAAAATGATTATAGCTTATTCAATTATTTTACGTTTTCACCAATATTCCGTTTCACATCCTCAAAAAATTATAACTTGGTTGTCAAACAAACAGCTGTTTCATCTGAAAAAAAAAATTGAGCATCATACTCGATTCACAATGCAACGTGAAAACCACAGATAAGCAATACCTAGATAGGAATCTTTCGTTCGTATCACCCCTCAAAACCCATTTGTTTACATTGTTGTTTTTGTAATTTCATTTCGTGTCGATGAATAGATGTGAACTGCAACAACAATTTAACGCGGTGAATTTGATTTGTTTGACAGTTCATTTTTTTTTTTTTTCATAAATTTGCTGTGCGAAGATTTTTATTCCGGTGTTTGTGATTTTCATTAAAAAATAAATTAACAAAAAAATAATTGTTTCACCAAGCACAATGCCCGCATGGCAAGCGGAACTTGAACGAGTCCTTGAACTTCAATGAAAAATCTTTTGGTACTTTCATGTTTCTTTCTTCCAATTCGCCAAAAAGCTACTTGGGCAGACGATGCGCGATGAGAACTTCTTGTAGAACTCTGTCGCCTCCGAAGGGGCCCTGTTTGAGCAGAGTATAGCAAAGGGCAAAAGACCTAATTATGTTTATGAAATTTAAAAACATAATTTCAATTTTTTTTCAGCTCTACAGCACAATAATTATAAACAAAATCTCGCCAACCAATAATAAGGTTCGAGAAATCAACAAAAATTAAATTCACCATGGCAAATTTGACAGCTACTATATTCTTAGTTTTAGGGTACAGACACACTTAATATATGAAATTATTTTAATTTATACGTAAGGGGCTGGATTGCAGCATGGTCAAATTCCGACGTAAATTTTTAGAAATTAATTTAAGGTCCCCCAAACCGATGCGTGGACAACATTTTTGTCAGTCATCGGGTTCATATGGAAAATCGCACCGCTTTCATTGTGGGTACCTACTCTCAATTATTTTCATGTAACTTAATTTTAAAAAGTGAATGTTTTGTTGTCGTGAGTGTTTCGCTCCGATTTAAGGCTCTCCCAAACCAATGCGAAACATTCGGTGTGGCGAAGAAACATTCGTCAGTCAAAATTAATTTAGATGGTGATAAATGAGAGTGCCCACACCAACGCGGCGAAAAAACATTCGCCTTTCAAAATTTATTTACAGGATAATAAATGAGAGTGCCCACACCAACTGCGAATGTTTCTCCGCCGCACCGAATGTTTCGCATTGGTTTGGGAGAGCCTTTAAGGCTCACCCAAACAAATGCGAAACATTCGTTGCGGCGAAGAAACAGTCGTCAGTCAAAATTAATTCATATGTTTCTCCGCCGCGTTGGTGTGGGCACTCTCATTTATCACCATGTAAATTAATTTTGACTGACGAATGTTTCTTCGCCGCAACGAATGTTTCACATTGGTTTGGAAGAGCCTTCAACGTTGATTTGAAAGATCCTTTACACAATTTAAATTGTGTTGCAACAAAAATGGTCTCCTAAGCCGATGCGAAACATTTGGAATACCAACAAACCCTTCATCTGCCAGAATTAATTTGTATGGGGATAAAAGATAGCACCCACAATGGTGTGAATCTCATCTGTTCTTAATTGCAAAAACTGCAATAAAGTCAATTCTGATTGAGGAAAAAACACAAAAGGCGTGTTTTATCACAAAATCCATCCATAGTACAGTACGATTTTACAGGCATTACAAATACAACATCGCTAGTAGCTCTACAGCCAATAAGAAGTTATACTACGTTTTCTGTCAAAACAATTTTTGTATGTTTTCTTGAAAGAAGGTTTCTTTAGCGAACATTTTAAATTCTCACTTTTGTACTTTTTTGCAAAAGTAGGTAGGTATATGTAGTTAAATCTTAATGTAACTTTCATTTCAACAAAAAAAACAAATCTGTGATAGAAAAATTTGATTTGTTTAGAAAAAAAGATCAAAAATCAAATCTTTCATATAGAAAATTTACACCGGCTACACGATTTTTTTTGCGACTTCCTTACAAAGAAAAAATTAATCTGCAATCGTCGAAAGGAAATCGGTATACAAGAACCTAGCACATTTAAACAAACCCTTGGATTCTTAAATTATCCGCCATTTTGTTCACGAACCGAGGTGAAACTCGGATTTTTTTTCACGTACACTAGTGCAAAAATCCGATTTTCACCACGGTCGTCTGCACGTACACTAGTGCAAAAATCCGATGTTCACCACGGCCATTTGACGTTTGAGCTTGTAGGCAAACCGAATTGACAGCCGTAGATTCCCATCTAGGTATTGCTTATCTGTGGTGAAAACGCGACGTGAGCGTGACGAGAACTCGTCGTAGTTGTCAAACCGATTTCAAAACATGTAAATATACGAGGAAACGCCAGGGTATGCACAATGAAACGTTTCTCGTCGTCACGTCACGCCGGAATTGGGAAAATTGAAAAAAAAACGCTCTCGTCGACGTTTTTTATGTTTTTTTATATTTGACTGATGGTGAATTTTATGAAATTGTAGAAGAGAATAAAGAAAACAACAGATAAGTGGAAATTAACAAAAATAAATATAAATTTTGTTGACAATGAAATTATATTTATAGATCTATTTGTGTTGACAATATTATGATGTTGTATTGTTTTAATTTCTTTGCACTTTTAGCCGAAAATCATTTCACCAGCCCAATGGACAAACACAATTATAATGTTTAAATAATTAAAGTAATTTCAGTTTGATTTTTTTCATTATTTTGAACGCACACTGCACAGCAAGAACAAAAATAATAAGACTGCTTTCACACAAGGAAACTGAGTTGCTGGAAACTGGGAGTTTGTAGGCGAGAAGGGCAAGAAGTAAGGGGAATGAAAAAAATCTCGCCGGTCAACGATTGAGGAGATTTTTATCACATTCCTTCTCACACTGTCCGTAATGTGCGTTCAGCCAATAGACTTAATATGGAAAAAACAGAAATCTCCGGCAATTCAATTACCTTGTGTGAAAGCTACAAGGCAATTAAAGGAAAACGTCAACAAAATCTCCAGCAACTGGTTTTCCTGTGTGAAAGGGGACTAAGTAATTTAACGCTGTCAAAAAATTCGTCGCATTAGGCGTTTTTCTTTTTTAGCTCAGAAAAGAGTTCTGAACAGAGTCCGAGCATTTCGAGCATGCTCTGAACATCCTCTGAACAAAGCGTGTTCTGGCTCTGAGCGCTCAGAATTATTTTTGAAACACACCTGAACACTAAGCTGTCACTTTTTTTTCAATTTCACCTATCAAATGCTTGTGTTCAGCATTCAACTCGGTCTGCTCAGTTATTTTATTCTGAGCTCATAGAGCGTGCTCTGAACAAGCTCAGAACACGTTCAGAACGAAAAAAGAAACACAAATTTGAAGCTCTGAACGTTCAGAGGTAAAAAAGAAACACAATTTTTTGTTTGACAGTTCAGGCTCTGCTCTGAACTAAAAAAGAAAAACGCCTATTGTGAATTGGGGAACGATTTTATAACTAGAAAAAAATGACAGCGATTCACGTCACGCTCTCGTCACGTTTTCACGTCGCATTGTGAATCGAGCTTCACTCGCGATGATGTCGACCAGATCTGTCAAGCATACCTTGTATTCTTTATGCCATAGTTCCTTCTGCCTGCGCTACTGCGCCCGGTCTTTTCAAAATATGTTCTGACCAAGTCAATAAAATTTAACAATTTAAACAAAAATCTTAAATTAAAACATGAGAATACCGTCAAACGCAACGCTCGGCAAAATAGTTGTTTATGGGGCAATAGCTTCTATATCGGGTGTCATGTATATGCGATACAAAATTCAGGATCGCATCCGGAATACACAGTATTTCAAATCTGCACTTCAGACGCTCCGCCAGCACAAAGGTAATATTTATTAACTCGTGTTTGTTTTATGTAATATGTAAATAAAACTGGTTTGGAGTTTTTAGGTGCTGTAAATCTTCTAGGTGAACCAATCAAAGAAACAGGATTTGATTTAGCTGATGACAAAAAGAACAACTGCGATGGACATAAAGCACAATTTGAAGTTTCCGTGAAAGGTCCTAAAGACAAGGGTATAATTTCTGTTTAGTCTATTCGATTCAATTTATATATAATTTTATTATTATAGGAACTATCTTCTTTTGGGCAACACGTAGCGATGAGCTTGGCTGGGTGTTGGATAGATTAGATTTAGAAGTTAAGTCACAACCGGACAAGAGATTCTTAATTAAAAAGGCGACTAGTTAGATAATAATTTATGACATTGGTTCGATACCTAGATGCTCCAAAATAAAATATACCTAAATATATTTATTAATATTGCTAGTGTGGTTCTGGTTATAGTAGACATTTATAAGGAAACTTAATTAAATTTTGCACAAAATGATCATGTACAATTTACCGTTAACCCAAACCAAATTTCCTTCTCGTTTCCATCATTTTAACTACCTTACTTAATCCTTACTAATACAAAATCTGGGGAACGCAATGAATCCAATGGGGTCCGAGTAAGATGAATCAGCTGGTCATATTTGGGTACCATGTGCGGTTCTCCCTTAACCCGGTTTTTAAGAATTTTTATTTCAAGAACTAAAATAAGGAAACACATTTAAGGGAAGATAGAAAAATTCTATAGTCTATTTTGTAAAGTTTATAGTTAAAACTTTTTCTCTTACTCTATAAGCTGCGATAGAAACTAAGGGCTTTACGTTCTGTCAAGACAAGAAAGTAATCTTATGAGAGTGATCCTATTTTTTACTGCTTAGGCGGAAGCGGTTATTTTCCCAAATCAACATAAAATTGAAAAAGGTGAGCTGAATTATTGAAAAATTAAAATTATTATTAGAGCTGGGTAAATGAAATAATTTTTTAGTTACATATGTGAAAACAGAATTGCGCCAATGGGCGTTAAAGTAAAAATAAAAATATTGTCGCTTTTAGAAGAAATGCGTAAAGTAAAACGCTTTGGGAATAAGTACTATTATGATTAAATTAAACCTCGAATTTTCACGCAAATACATGTTTTGACTCACAACATTTAGACGCTAAAGACCAAATTTTCTTTACGAATCATGAAATTTCATTTAAAATGGCATTCTATCGTAAGTGTATATTTTGCATACATATTTTATGCAAAATACATATTTTCATTATAAACACATATTTTTCGTGCATATTTTTCAATCTTAAAAAAAAAGTCAAGAAGCTAGCGTCACAGTGTGAGCTTAAGACATCAACTGTGAAAGGAATTCGGAAGTCGATAGCCTACACATCGGGGGGCTACCATAGGCACATGCTGAGTTCCGTCCCAGTATTGGTTTTGTTGCTTATAAAATGCGTAACACAGAAGCTTGCTGTTGTTTATTCGGTTTCTTTTTTTTCTATATCAGCCCTATTCTGCTTTTCCCCTGAACAGTATTTTCTAGTCACCCTTTCGTTTCAATAATTTTTTTTGGTTGATTATTTTATTAAAAAAGAAATAGAAACATATATGGACGGTTTAGGACTTTTTTCCCACTTTCCCACTTCCAAATAAAACAAATATTCCATATAGAGCAACAAATTTGTTTCTACTCACATTTTTCGAAGCACTAACCGGACACACAAACCAACAATTGGAAACCCGCCACATTTTATATGCGGATCAGGATTGTATAGAATGATTCCGTTCACGTGAATAAGAGAATACCACTCCGTATTACCGACATTCTCGACGTAAAGCCACATTCACTTAGAATGAATAGCAGAATAATAGATAGTGAAAATTCAAGGAAAATTTGCCCGATGAATAGCAAAATAGGGCTGATAAATAATTTTGAACCTTGGAACAGTTTTCAAAAGCACTAATGCATACTCAGAGGATTTAATCGAATTTTGAAGGGTGCCAAACATACTAATACTTTAAGATCTCATTACAACTTTCGCGTTCAGAAACTATCCCAAAAGGTTAACTTCAAAAGTATCTAAATTTCTTGAAAAATAAAAGTTTTTAAGTAAAAATTGATAAGAGCATTGAATATTGGAAACAAAAATAATACTTAAAAATGTAGGTACGTACAATTTTGAAAAAAATAATAGTTTGAAACTTTTTTTTTCAAAAACTGCTCATAGGCCATTCAAATTCGACGCGATGTAGTTCCCCTCCCACCTAAACGAGGAGGAACAGACCCCCCTCGCATACGATTTTGTATGGTCTTGACCTCACCTTCATGCTTATTCGAAAAAATGTTTACCTGAAAAAAAAAACACTGGGCCATATGTATTTACATACATAGATATTTATGTACGTGCTTCAAAAACTTAAGGAGTTTTGTTTTCGTAGTGGATTCAACGATGGTTTTTTTTGATATAAAGTCATTTATTAATTACACACCTAAAATTAACATAGTCTGACGCTACTACAGCAGACAATAGAATCGTAGGCCTTTTTAACGATAACTTTTCTTTCCGCTTCTGGTTCTGGCCGCTTGCCTTCCTTTACTGTTTTTTCCCATAGTTCCAAATAACTTTCACATCAAACTGGTAGGCCAATTTTGGAAAGCGCGGTGGATCGTTTTCAATGGCGGATTTGTTTTTATTCTCAAAAGCGCTTTCGCTTTCCATTTTTTGTTTGAAATTGGTATGTTTCTAGGTGACGGATTGTTGGAAAATTATGCAAATGGGAATGAATTTTCAAATATATCTTCTTTACTTCCTTCTTAATGATATCAATTTAAAACACACTTGTTTTGTTCATAGAAATATTTTATTTTATGAATAATAGGAACAAAATCAAATAAATACACATTAAAAGTATTTTTTTGGAACAAAATAAAAAAAATGCTTCGTTGGCCAAGAACAACTGTCATTTTGTTTGGAAAAATTAAGAAAGTGCAAGTAAAAATGGAAGTGGCCCGTAATTTTTTTTTTTTTTTTTGAAAAATTGAAAGAGTGGAAGTAAACTTGGAAGTGGCCTGGAATATTTGACATTTAAATGAGAAAACTGGAAGGATCGCTTTCTTCCACTTTTGCTTTTGAGAATAACCTAAAGCGAAGGCGGTCGAAATTTAGATATCGCTTTCAATATGATCCGTCGCGCTTTCAGAATCGGCCTACAGCCCTACAGTACGGTTCAAGATAAAGGATGGTGCACGGCTAACGTATTTATACGCTTTAATTTTAAAGAGGGGGATACAAAATTTTTTAGCACGTAGTTTCAGTCGCCACGATGGAGTGGTCTGTTCAAAAGCGTGTTTTTTTTTCGATCGTTCGACTGCAGCGTGAATTCCGTTCGCATTTTAATATCGCTTCCCGCGGTCGAGTTTCCATACGAAAAGAGTTCTTACGTGGGTTAATGCCCTGCAGAGTACAGAGTACACAATAAGAAGTGGGCCTCAGACAATAATCCCTACCCCAGAAAGCATCGATAATATACGAACTGCATTTGAATTTTACAGGCATTCACTTCAAAAACAGGCGTTTTCATTTGCACCCGTACATCGATGGTTGTGGTCGAAAAATTGTCGCCACGTGATTTATAAGCAAGACAACTTACAAGCGAAAACATGTAGGCTTAATGTGAGCAGCGCACTCTCCTGATTTTTTAGCGCTCAAACGGAACATTCGACAACGCATCCTGCGAATTCCTGAAGCAATTTTTGAAAGAGTGCCTAAAAATTTTAGAAAAAGGTTAAGGAAAAATGAAACATAAACACAGTTTCATTAACATTATTTGTTTCTATTTAAGTGGCGCGTAGTGGCTGATTGTAATTAAATATTTAGAAGGTTTGACTTAAACATAGAGATACATAAATATATACATAGAGAGATGTAAAGATGTTAAGATTCCAATAACCAGTTTTTTTCAGGTTTTGACCTCAACAAATAAACAAAAGCAACGAAAATTAAAAGGGCAAAGAGGGATGGTACTACCTGTGGTATCAATTTTATTTTTATAACGTTATCATTTGAATTTCATTAATTTTATTCAAAAAAAAAAACTGTTTTTTTGGTAATCTATTTGGCCACTTGCTAGAGAGTCGTAACTTGGACATTCAATGTTCAAACATTTTAAGCTGAAAATGTATCGCATATGCATATCCGTTGTCTTAAGAGACAATTTTTTAAGTCATTTAGTTTAATTTTCAAATTAAACAATAATTTGCTCCTGTTGCTATTATGATTGATAATAATCGGCTCTTAATAAATACAAATACAAATGGTTTTTTCTTTCTTTATTGCCTTTGCCAGACCACGGGCATAATATCTATATCTATATCTAGGGTCTGAATGTAACCATGTTCCCCTAGAAAAATATAATTTGCAGTGTGTTTATGCTGTAAATTTTATAAACGTCGGTAGCCATTGACTAAAATGTTGCGTCTTAGAAAGGTAACAACTACAGCTCTAACTGATGAGGTCCACTGTAATTGTTAGCAGGACCGAAACGCATTGGACTAAAGGTCGCTTAAATACTTTTTATTGAATTTCATTCAATACAGTCCACTAAAATAAAAACAAAAACAATATAACTTCTATTGTTTAGGTTTTTTCTTTCTTTAATACAAATACATATAGGTATAAGGCGCTTTCAGGAAAGAGAGATATCAGAGATTTTGCTCTGCCAAAAGCTGAGCAAGCGAACCCAAAAATTTTTTTCCGCAGTATTTTGACAGCCGAACTGAGATTTTTTGCTGAGGAATCTTGGTTCAGGCAACTGAGATTGCTGAGGCTCTCCGAAATTTCTTTTTTCTGAACACGCCTATTATGTTCTTTTTTGATTGGTGTAGTAATTACATGTAATAAAAGAAAAGTATATCTCATTAAGATTAACAAATTGACGACTTTATTTACTAGAGCTTTCTGTCTTTTCATATTACTTTAAGCATTTCTTGTTTTTTTTTTTATACAATTTCTGTTCGATTCAGTCGGAATGCTAAACGGTGTTATTGAATCTAAAAAAAAAACATAGACCTAATTTAATAAAGGGGTTTTGGTCCCTAACTAAATGAAAACCTAAAAAAATGCCAAATATGAGTGAATAGAATGTAAATAAATTTTGCTTTTTATTTAATTAATTTGTTGTATGACGAATTACTTTATTATCTACTGATAAAAATATATATTTATAAAAATTTATATAGTTATACTTTATAAACGAATCCAAATGTTTGTAAAAAAAAAAAAATAGTTCATAAAAAAAAACTATAACCAATGGAGATAGAGAGTAACCTACTATACGGAATCGTGTTTGTGTTGTAGAAAATATACGATTAATAAAATAATTTAATACAAAACGGAGGAAACTAAATATAAAATTTTTATTAATTTAATACAATTTTGTTTTGAACGGCATACTTTTGAAATACTTTCTGCTTTTGTATAAGCCAGCCACTATTTGCACAACAAAGTATATATATAAGTTGATAAATTTTCTTTATTTTTTTTTTTTGTTTTAATAGTTTTTTTTTTGTTTTGTTTTTGTTTCGTTTAAAGAAAAATGAAGAATAATTCTTTTTATATGTAAATGCCTTATTGCGTTTTCAGTTCTTTACCAATACTATACGACACGATTTTAGTCCAATCAATTTTAGTTCGGGTGATTGGAAGTTGCCGACGCATAGCCTTGAATGTTGTGTCCGACATGGTTTGGTAGTTCTCGGATATTGCCGATTGATAGTCGTTTTCGGCTTCTTCAATTATTCGAATAATCTCTCTGGCTGTTTGTTGTTCATTAGTTACTACAAGAGCATCACGGCACTCTTTCGATGACACTAGCTGTACATTACCATCTTCGTAGTAATGCACCTAGGCGTATAAGCAATATTAGTATGTTTATTTTAACTTTGCGAAAACGGTATTTTTTTACTAACCTGCACTTTTAAGACACCTTTAAGTTCCGCACTGCCACTGCCTTGCTGAAAGCTAACATGCCACTGAGATCGCCATCTTCCATTCCAGTAGTTTTTCGGCTGAAATTGATGGTCTTCAATACAGATGGTTAATGTTATTTGGCCACCTTGTGACTTTCCAAACACGGAGCAAACCTAACAACCAATCAAAAAGTATTAGAACTCACTTTAGCTATTTAGCCTTTATGATTACTTACGCCGTGTCTGTAGTGGTTGGAAGTATATGCAATCGCCTCAACATCGAGTGCAGAACGCCATGACTCTGCTAATGCATCACTTTCTAAATTTTGGTAGTCAGTGGCTTCTTTTCGCAAATGGTCGTATTTAAACGATTGCTTAGTGCGTGGATCGTAAAAGCGTCCGCTTCCTAGAATGATATTATTTACAAATATAATTATCAGAAACTCAAAATTAATACGCATACATAATTGTATAATATAAGATATTTGTGTACAAAAACTGAACTGTTATTAATTTTTGATTTTTAAGTCTAGATCGAATGCCCATGTTGATATAGTAACAGAATGTATAGTAAAAAATGAGATTATTTAAATGCAAGACTTGTTTGTCGTATCGATCGATTTTTGAATAATATGTAGTTTTTTCTCACTCTTTAAAATCGATGTTTTAATCGTAACTAGCATATAGATAATGGAGAAGTTAAAAAAAAAAAGATGATGTCGGTCAGGCGTCGCCTTCGGTCTGTTCGTCTACGCGTCTGTGCGTCCTGATTTTATTCGATTTAAAGCAACGGTTGAACGGATTGGCTTCAAATTTGGTGTGATTTCCTAGAGGAGAAATTCAAATTTTTATTTTTGGTCATCTAGATCGGATAGCTCCCATACAACGATTTTGACTTTATGGACTTGGTGTGTACATGTCTCTAGATAAGTTCTAATAAAACTGTATACCATGTGTTTCCCCAAAAAAAGCGAAAAACGTAAATAAAGTTTTTTGAGAATGTTGCCCTGTTTTTGGCATATTCCCGAATATCTCGTTGTTTGGCTTTGTTAATTTCATCTTAATTTTGAATTTCAGTTCTTTTAATTATTCAACAAATATTTGCATTAAACGGTATATAAATAATTTTTATTACGAAAAAACAAATACAGAGAAGAATTCAATTATTTTTTTGTTTTACTTTTTTCCACATTTTTTGTAATAAATCCAAAAATTTTAAAATGACTTTTTTAACTGATTTTTATTATTTTATAATCGTTAATGATATTACAATATTATGCAATCATTACTATACATATACATATGTACACCGTCAATGTCTAGCAACATTCTAGTTATTAGATACAAGAGCAAGCTAGTATATTTTAATTTAGCATTTTGTATCATGATGCAAAATTCTTAGCCAAAGTGTTTAAGCCGCTCACAATATTAGTGAGGATGTTAAATTTATTGAATAAATGTTTCAAATTTTCTCCAGTTCCATACAAAACACAAGACTTGGACGTTGTTCTTGACATCGAAACAATGTTAATATACAAATCAAAATGCTATTCGTTCTTCAACTGCCAACATAATAAAACTAAATAAAAATCTATCAAATAAGTCAGTTTTGGCAAACGTTCAAAGATGAGTTTTCGATAAATTAAAAAAGAGAGATGTGATTTATGTTAAGGCAGATAAAAGTAACCAAGTTGTTGTTATGAATAAGTGTGATTATGAAGAACGAGTATATGAGCTTATATCTGAATGTGGATATAAACGATTAGAAAAAAATCCTATTAAACGAATGGTAAGAGAAGTTGACGCTGTAAGACAAAAAATAGGCAATGTTTTTAGTATTCGTATAAGTAGATCGTCAATCGTTTCGAATCCGAGTTTACATAAAATGTATGCTCTTCCGAAAACCCATAAAATAGGGAAGAAAATGCGTCCAATTGTTTCGAACATTAATCTTCGAACTCATAAATTGGCCAAGTATTGTCGGTGAAGTAAAAAAGTTACCAAAATTAGAAAGTTGTTCTGTACAAAATTCTTTTGAGTTCGTGGATAAAATTTAAGACCTAGTGCCACAAGAAAATGAAATAACGATAAGCTTTGACGTAAAGTCATTATTTCCAAATATTCCGGTAAGCGTTAAATTCAACAAAAATGTCTAAATAAACTTAATTTTGAGGAAGACAAAAAGAAAATTTATCTAGATGCAACAAAACTGTATGTTCATTTGAGGTAAACAATTTTGTTTCAATTAGCTGGGATTTGCAATTAAGCGAAGTTCAGTTATGCGAAGCAGTTTGTGTGAAAAATTCTCAAAAAGCCTCCTGAATAAGTTTCCTGTTTCAGATAACCGATGTTTTCAGTAAATCGGAGTGCAGTTAAGCGGAGTTGACTGTAATTAAAATGAGGCAACTCTTCTGCTGACATCAATATTTTATTATGACATTCAAGACGGGAAAATTTACTGAAACGGTAAGCGGATTGGAATTCCTCTGTTCAAAATGAAGAACCAGATAAAACGGAAAAATATTACGGAAACCAGGATTTGTCAAACCTCAAACTTATCTAGGTATATGAAAGCCAATATCTGGAATGTAAGAAAAAAAATTAACGTTGTAGTACCTGTGTTTCCTTCTAAATAAAAAAATAAGTAGGTACAAACAATCTTGTCACTTAACTCAAAATATAACAATAAAATATTGCTAAATAATTTTAAAATGCATTTTTGTATAGCGCACTCATTTTGTATTTATCAATTTATACTGAAGTTAAAGTAAAAGGAACATAAAACCTATTAATTCCACCAAATGTTTATTCCAATAGAGTTGTGAGTTAACATTGTTAAGATATGTACTACATAAATGGCTAAGGTATAAGGCTGACATAGATGTGCTTTGGAGAATATTACAATTTATCGTTATTTTCTTCACCATTAATAGTACGTATGTGAAAACAAAACATTTATAAGGTAGAACAATAGTTATTTCTGTTCTTTATTATGAACGTGAAGTCTGGCTTTATGTGCATACATATCACTAATATAGTCAAGGCAAATCTCTCAATCTGCTTATATAATTATCATTCAATGCATTCGTTCGTGAATTACACTTGCTTAAATACTGCACCGAATAAGCTCGACAAACAAAATAAATTTATCGTCGCTTTCATTAGTATGATGCATAAACATGAAAGCCGTACTCTACACAGAAGCATATATATTTTTGTAACAAACTCAACCAACCAAATACAAACCTAATCGAATGATAACCATATATGGACACAGCGATGAAAACTTGTCCCCAATGAAGTGTAGGTACCTACATAAAATTATGAATCTTGTAACTTTCTTACCTAAATCATTGTGTTCCGATATAACAGCATTGTGATCGCTTCCATCAATCCTGACCGGTGTTAATTGATCTTTATTATACTGAGCAAATGCTGAGCTAGCACCTTCTTTGAGAAGTCCATCATTCTTAAGCAACTCGCGGACATCATTGAACACTTCATTGAATTCTCCAGGCGGTGCATGAAGAATAAAATCCGACACGATTCTCACTTTTTCAGCATCACTGATGTTCGTTTGTTCCATTGTGTGGTCTTATTTGATGTTTGATTATTTTTTTTTTCACAATCGATCGATCTATTTAAATATGATTTTAGTGGTTAAAATTAAATTTTCATTTCAAGATTCAAGAAAACAAAAATTGGTTCTTTTGAGGTGACGATATATTGAATTTGTACTAGAATACATAAATATGATTCATTATAGGTTTTCAGTAAACATAAGAGCAAAATGAATCAAGATAACCAACGAAACAAAAAAAAACTCGAAAGCGAATTAAGATAAAAAAAGGTGAACAAGTTTCGAGTTCTCTCAACCAACACCCTCTTTAGTTTATATGCATCGCTCAAAGTAGTGAATTATGTATGGTAAGAAATATTATTATTACACTTTATTGTTATAAATAATTCAAGAAGAAAAATTGTAATTTTATTATTACTTTGTGGCAAAATTGTGTGAAACTGTGAAGAGCGGCTGTCAAAATCCGTCCACTCTGTACAAAAGCAAATCTACAAAAAAAAACCGACCATAATTTATGTACTAGAATAGACGAAGATTTCATCAGTATTTCTTGGACATTTCAATGTTGGTTAACCTGACAAATTAACAGGGTGATGCAGGCGCGAACGCAGGAAAAAATTGGAAACTGAAAACTCAAAATTAAGAGTGAAATTGTATGGCGAGGAAGTTAAATTCATACATTTCGGGGGGGGGGGGGGGGGTTTGAACCCCCAAAACCAGCCCCTGCGTTCGCGCCTGGGGTGATGCACTACATAACAACTACTTCTACTGGCCATGAACGATGGCAGGATTATGAACATGTCTAGAAAAAACACAATGTAGTCGCAAAAATCAATAGGGGTATTCACGATCCGATGCAACTGGCCTAGTATCATTGTAAAAGTGCAAAAGTGTAAAATCTTACAACACTACAACAACAAAATATACAAGGTGCAATCTTACAACAGTTTCGCACTTTAGCAATACCCGAAACCTATTGCAACAGAAAAATACAACATTGTAAAATTTGTAAATTGTGTTTTTGACAGCTCACTCATTCTTGATTACGTTAAACAGAAACAAAGGTATGTTCATTGGATACATCCAATTTGCTATCTTGATTGTATTGATGTGACGTCGTCATCATCTTTTACTATTATTTTCCATTTAAAATTCGGACGATAATTAATTTTAATTTAATTTTTTTCCGTTTTTTTGGCATCTTTTTATGAACAAAATTTAAATTAAATCAAATTGAAATTTTCAGATACGTTCGAAACAAAAACAAATAACAAATGTCAAACTAATTTTGACATTTGCTTTAGTGTTGCAAGAAGATAAGAAAAGTGCGTTCACGATCCACTTAAAAAAAATAAAATTTCGCACTTTTACTAGGCTCGTTGCATCAGATCGTGAATTCCCCTAATGTCCATGCAGTAAAATTGCTTTCACATGAACTGCAAATGATACTCTTTAAGCAATTTCAAGAGGAAATATCAAATTATAACTTTTCGGCGAAGTTAATAAATGACATTATTAACAAAATTCAAACAAGAAAAAACACTTCGAAAAATTTGTTCAAATATAAAATAAATAACATTTTTATATTTAATACAAGATCTACATAAAATTTGCAATTCAAAGCAAGAGGACACGTTGCACAACCCAGCGAGTAAATAATTCGCTCCAATTTATCCTCAAATTTTAGACGTCACTTTATTTTGATAGGCTTTATTTTGGTATCTGGTTTGTTGTTTGATTAGTACTGAAAATAATAACAATAATGGCTCTCCCAAACCAATGCGAAACATACGTTGCGGCGAAGAAACATTCGTCAGTCAAAATTATTTCATATGTTTCTCCGCCGCGTTGGTGTGGGTACTCTCATATATCACCATGTAAATAAATTTTGACATGCGAATGTTTTATCGTCGCAACGAATGTTCCGCATTGGTTTGGGAGAGCCTTAATACATAAAAATGAGAGATTCCAGAGATAAAAGGGTAAAATCATTTGTAAGGAATTTAAAAGCTTTGGCCTTTAAGTAATAAAAGAATTTAAGGCTCTCCCAAACCAATGCGGAACATTCGTTGCGGCGAAGAAACATTCGTCAGTCAAAATTAATTCATATGTTTCTCCGCCGCGTTGGTGTGGGGACTCTCATATATCACCATGTAAATAAATTTTGACATGCGAATGTTTCTTCGCCGCAACGAATGTTCCGCATTGGTTTGGGAGAGCCTTTATAGTCCTATCTAGATTAATGGTCCTATTCTGCCGTTGTAGTAGCCCCGCGTAGCGTAATGGTTAGAATTGACAAATCCTCCAAGAGTATTACTTGTCATGAATAAGTGCTTCTCGTCTAGCCGTTCGGATTCGGCATAAAATTGTTCCTGGTTCCCTTCCATTCCTGTCGACACGCGCACACAGGAATGGTTGATAGCCACTAGGCCCTGGTTCTTCACGAGCCGTTGCACCACACAATTTATTTTTTTATATTTTTTATTTATTTTTATTTTATTCTGCCGTCACAATTTTTATGAGTGAGGTTTCTTATAAGGCGGTAAAAATTTCTTATTCAATTCTGTGGAAGCCCTCATAAAGCCTGATCCACATCTGTGTCGTGTGTTGTGGAGTCGTCTGTCGCAATCGCTACAATGTATTTCATATGCGTAGAACCATATTTGTCTCGTGTGAATGATAGCGACACAATACCACAACACAACGCACGACACAGCTGTGTATCAGGCTTAAGAAACCTCACATGAACAATGTGAGTTCTGATCTGCCAAGGAGCAGATCATAATTTTTAAGTTTCTTATGAGGCGAGTTCACCACGAGTTATGAGGTTATTGTGACTTGAGGCAGTGAGGTTTCTTGAATAAAGGCTTAACTACATAGACCTACGTATTGCAAAAAGTACAAAGGTGAGAAATTCAAATGTAAATTTTGCATACATTTCTCTGCATTACCAAATTTGAATCTGTATTTATTTACATATTTTTAATGATATTTTTTGCAATTGACGGCGATCAAAAAATTACTCATTTGAACGAAACGTTAAAAATTTGCGACCAAGGCAAAAGTCACTTAAAATTTCCATTGTAGTTTGGATTTGGTTTATGGCCACTGGATGCGTTCTTTTTATTACTTTAATTACATATGCTGTTTACATGAAGTAGGTACTGAAGCTAGTTTCAACCACACAAAAATAGTCTCGTCTGTTGTGTTGCTGTTTTCGTGTGATAGTGACAGCGACACACGCTTCCATTACTACGTTTTCATGGTATTGATATTACGCACATAAGGTTCGAGGTGTAAAAGCTCTGTCAGTGCTTTTAAACTTTCTATTTTGTCTTCCCTTCTATTTCAAAGTCTGGGAAAATCATTCGCGGATATTAATAATATTAGTCCTAAGTTATAAACGAATTCAGAGTCGATGTTTTTGTTCGGGTTAAACTCGACTTTATGCTAAATTCGACTCAAAATTCGTTTATTACCTGTGGCCACTGAAAAAAAGCTTAAATAAGTATTCCTTTAATTTGGTTTCAATTCGATGCTTAGTGGATTGCATTAAAAATTTAAAATATCGGGTAATTTTTTTTAAACTGTTCGTAAATGTTATTAGTTCAATATTAAAATTTATCTGAAAACCTTTACCACTCAAACTATGCCTGATATATACAAAAAATTATCCCAAAATCAAGTAAATATAAACAATATTCTTTTTTTTTTTCTTAGATGTTCGGCTTCTATGGATAGTAACAGCCTTATTCTGGCAACCTCACTGATGCCTCACAAGTCACAATATGACCTCATAACTCGTGGTGATCTCGCCTCATAAAAATTTAAAAATTATGATCTGCTCCTCTTTGCAGATCACAATTCACGTTGTAATTGTGAGGTTTCTTATGAAGGCTTCCACAAAATACAAAATTGTGACCGCCTTATAAGAAACCTCACATAGGGCTATAAGGTGTCCTTTATTTTTACAAATTTATATTCTTCAATCAATCAAAAGTTTACGTTGAACAAAAAATTTACTGACCAACAAAAATTTGGCCCGAGGTCATTAACCCCTATAAGTCCATACTTTTTCCACACAAATTTGTATGGGCATTTTACATTATTTTTTCTGAGGTGCTTCTTTTAGAAGATGTTTTAGAAAATGTTTCGATTTTTAAAACTATTAATTTTTGTAGGTTTGTAAAATTGTTGGTCATTGTTGATGCTTTAAACATTTTTTGTATTTAATGTTTCGTGCATTTTATTTTATACCTATTTGTTTTTTTTTTTTAGAATTTTTTTGTTAAGAAAAAATTAAAATTATAATAATTCTGTTTCTTTACTTTGAGTTTCCAAGATTATTTCTGTTTTTGTTTGCCTTAAAATACTCGCTTGCCCCTAATAAAATGTAAGTTTTAAAATGCTCTAGCCCGAAAAACCTCCATCACCCTAGATCTTTATATTTCTTCTTTATTCTTCATTCTCATGACAAATGAAAAATTTTTCCAGCGATAGCAAAAGTCTTGTATTAAGATAGGTCCATACTTATACATATGTACCTATATGCAAATATAAAAGTCTTGAATGTCGGGATTGGGGCCTTTGTATGCAGTACTACATTTTCATACAAATATTATGGACCCAGCACCTTAGGTGCTTACTTCGATCAGCTTACCCGATTCCATCGCTGGCAGAAACATAATTTTAATTCTGTATTATTACCAAACATATATTTTGATTAAACAACTTATCAAGTCACAATTTTATTAGAAAAAGGGCAGTGTTATCTTCATTTTTTTTTAATTCACATTTTCTCATACGTCTCCGAGTACTCACAACTCACGCAAGAATGTGAATAGGTATCCTCCTCTTCGTTGTATATTTCAGGACCAAATTCATGCACATGCATCGGTTTTAATTTCTTTGTGTAAAGACTACTCCTCACGTCCATTCGTAGCTGCTTCATTTGCTTATTGTACCTCTTGACTTTAGTAACCACTCGTTTTTCATCGCGTTCTTCTTGTTGCTTTATCACCTCGTCCTCACTTCCCCAAATTTCTAAAGCTCTTTTTTGAACCTAGTTGAACTCCAAATTAAAAAAAATGTGTCTTTAAAAAAATGTACAATTGTCTTTACCTGTAGCAGAAGGTAGAGTTTCATTTCACCCCACTTGGTGTAACGTACATTTTTTTTGCTGATGAACTTTAGAATAGGCTCTCGTCTATCGAAATCGCAATCTTTAAGCAGATACTCGGCCTTGGCTTCAGTTTTGGTTATGAGTGCGTGCTTTTCTTCTGGATCTCGACATTTATCACACACAGCATGGTCAAAGTTGTCGAGTAGGTAAGACCCACTGAATTTGTCCGCACATTCCAAGCACTCGGTGTAGGTGAGTGGAAAGGTAACAGGAGGTTCTTCGTACACCTTAGGTGCTGGTTTATCGCTTGGAGCAGTTTGGCTGGCTAGCAATGGCGTTTCTATGAGAAAACCGCCACCGCTATCGACGAATCGTGTGCTTTGAACTTTAAAAACAGAACTCCCAGGAACATTTGTGTCACTAAAATAAATAGTTTTGTAGCAATGTTTTTGATTGGCAAGGCGTCTTTAAAGTGTTGTACATTTTATTTACGGAATATGGATTGCTTACAAGCTTGCCTTTGCGCAAGTTCTGGGCTTTAACTCGATTTCTTTCTATTCGAGATATTTGGGCAGCTGTAAGTTTAGATTCATTTTTTTCTGATGGTGCTTCCGTTTCCATTTTAAATTCTTATGATTTTTTTTAAATAAATAAACATGTATTTCACAACTTAAAAACAAAGAACTGTTTCAGTTATCCTATTCCCGCTTGGACCACGACCAGTCAGGTCAGAGCACAAAAAACAAGTGTCATTTTTTATATTTTTTTTTTGTATACAGTTTCAATTTTTGTATGTTCCTTTACAACACAACAATAAAAAACGATTTAGAAGGAGAACATTTTTCGGGTGAGTTCGGAGAAGAAGCTCTTTAAGGCCCAATTACAAAGTCCCGGTCTACATTGAACGATTTTTCCAGTGCCGATCTTTTGTTCGTTGGTGAAGGGAGTGAAAAGTCAGGGGTAGGGATCAAATCTTGGTACCACAAAACTCGAACGATTTTTCCAGTCTGTTTATGTTCTCTTTCGCCCTCTTTCCAGTTTTTTGTGTGTGTTCGGTGTCAAAGTGGAAGTTTAAACGTAAATTCATCTGAACCAGGAACTTGAAACTCAACTTGTCTGGTTTTAAAGTGTTATTTGGACTTCATATCAATTGAACGTAGTTTAACTAAATTGTATGAATAAAAGCTAACAGCACTGTATGCGAAACATCAAAAAATAGTTTATGTTCTGAAGTTGTTAAGTTTTCAACTTAATATAATCTAAAAGTTAAATAAAAACGCAGTACTTGAAAATGAATCTTGACTAGTTTATTGCTTCAATATGGCTCTGTCATTAATTCAAATCTAGACAACAGCTGTTGACAAAAATAGGCACTACTCTTTTTTCGTGATTGATGCAAGTATGCAACATCCCTCCCTTTTTAATCAAAAACAAAATCTTTTAAATAATTCGGCATTTTGGTCTCTCGTGTGGAACGTCTCGAAGCAGTCTGCAACTGATGAGGTGCTAATGTAGATGCTTGCTTAGTACCTCAGGTACTTAGGTACCTTAGGTACTATTGACACATGTAATACTACGTTTCCACCAACCACTAAACCGAGATTTAGGTAATGAGATTTGTTTGGTGTTTCCACTGCACAAAAAGAGGATTATGACAAAACATTCAAATGATGTTTCATTTTTTTGATATGAAGTGGAAGTGAGATAGATAGTTTTGTTTACATTTCCATCTGTCAATAAACGAAAATAGGTCGGTTCCACAACTATTCTTCGAAAAAAAAGTTTGTTTGATTTGACAAACAAATGTTTCCAAGTAGATTTGATTGAGTTTAATTTGAAATCTTCATTTGAGGAGATTAAAATTTGTATGGTAAATCTTGTAGATTTCAAGGAGATTTGTGATAATCTTGCTAAATCTCGGTTTAGTGTCTAGTGGAAACGTAGTATAAGCTCTCTGTTGTTCGGATACGTAACCAAAGGTATCTGGATTTGTTCGTGTTGTTGTAATACCTAAGGAAAAACCAGCTGACGAACCAAACAGCTGATGTCAAAAAGAAATCTAAAGCTATCCCAAAAATTTTCGGATTTGTTTGGATTATACTAACAGCTGACATCTCATCTGTTCATTTTCTTGGTTTTGTTTGGTTTGGTTACGTATCCGGTTTTGGTCGTTCGAAAACATATCAGATTCCAACATATCTCAGATACGTATCTGCTTACCACCCGAACGTGGCCAATGTCAGCTGATTGATCTGGCCTCTGAAATTCAATTTGTTTTTCTTGTTGACTTGTTGTACTTACTGGATACTGTCGCTGATCTGAAGCAGTTGATGTACTTGTAACTGGAGCTGATTTTGTCTGCTGTTCAGGTATGACCACACCACTACGCTCTTTCAACTCTGCCTCTTCTCTTCCTCGAATCTGATCAATGTGTCTTCTATAGATTTGTTCATCGGTGGACTCTATGATGTACGAAACCGGACCAGTTATTTGGATAATTTGTCCTGAAATTCATTTGTGTCCTGATGAATAATTGCGAAAGTAAACCTTATCGCCTTCAGTAAATTGTCTTGCTTGTGAAACTGTTGTTTTGGAATTTTCTGTATCGATACTGTCTGGATGTAAACGATCTAGAACTGTACGGAGTGTTTGACCCGTCGGTGTATGGACTGTTGTGTGCTGTGAAAACAAATATCTAGCAATTTTTAACTCCAGGTCGCCTTCTGTTAATGTTGTTAATGCTTTTTTAACAGATTGGACAACTCGTTCTGCTTGTCCGTTGCTCGATGGGTGGTAGGGTGCAGATGTGTGAAATTTTACTCCATTCCATCGGTAAAACTGTTTAATCTCTTCCGAAACAAATGCTGTGCCATTGTCGGATATTATTGTATGAGGTATACCGTGAGTAGCAAACAATTCTCGTAGACACACAATGACTTCAGCTGATGACTGTTTTCTTACAATCTTTACTTCAACCCACTTGGACATCGAATCAACAATAATGAGAAAAATCTTACCTTGAAAAGGCCCGGCAAAATCGAGGTGAAGTTTCTCCCATGGATTATCTGTTGCTGCAATGAATTGTCGGGGCGCTTGCTTTGGGTTTGGTCGATTTTCCTGGCACTGATGACACTGGCGTACACAATGTTCAATATCTTCATCAAGCTTCGGCCACCAGAATTAGCTTCTGGCATTTGCTTTCATTGCCGTGATTCCTGGATGATTCGCATGAAGAGTTTCAATTGTCCGTTATCGAAGAATCAGTGGAATTATTACACAGGTTCCCCAAAGTAAGCAGCCTTTATGTGTTGACATCTCTAAACGTCTGCACGAGTAGGCTTTGAAATTGCCATTAGGGTCATCCGTTATTTGTGGCCAACCATGTAACACCCAACGTATAGTACTCGACTGAGAACTGTGTCTTTTCATGTCTCGAAACTAACTTGTTCTGCTGTAATTAGAGGCTCAGTGATTGCTTCCAAAAGAAGGATTTCTCCAGGTGAAATCTTTTCTTCTATTAACTTGTTGATTGGAAGTCTACTTAGACAATCGGCGTTCCCATTGTTTTTTTCCGGATCTATGTTCTAGGGTGTAGTCGTATGCCGTTAACTGTAGACACCAGCAAAGCATTCTTGGTGAAATCATGACTGGAATCTGTTTGTTGCGATTGAATAAATGATCCGAAATACTCGACCCGCCAGGTACTGATGGAAATGCTTAATAACAAAAAACTACAGCTAAAGCCTCTTTATCGATGTGTGCATAGTTCCTTTCATCAACTTCTCGGTGTGCCAGAACTGCGCCAACGCCATAGGGTGAAGCATCACATGAAACGATTATTTCCTTAGCCTCATCGAAAAATGTTAAATTGGACTCTGAGTGAATTAGCTCTTTTAGTTCTTTGAATACTTTAGAATGTTTTTTTGTCTTTAGTCTTGTTGTCCAACAGCCTGTGTAGTTTTTCAGCGGACGTTGCCTAATGGTGTAGAAATCGGTTGTAAAAGTTAAGCAACCCAAGGAATGACTGTAACATCTCTTTGTTTTTATGTTCTGGGGCGTTTTGTATAGCCTCCACTTTAGTTTTACTTGGTCTTACACTATCAGCACTAATGTTAAAACCCAAAAATTCTAGTTCGTTTACAGCAAACAAACATTTTTCTTTTCGAACAGTGATGTTGGATCTCCGTAGGCGTCTAAAAACTTCCTTGACCCTCTCATAGTGTTGCGTCTCGGTTGTTCCAGAGATAATGATAACATCGAGATATTCTATTACCCCTGAAATACCTATTAGCAAATTTTCCATGAATCTTTGGAACATACCGGGTGCAGCTGATACGCCAAAAGGTAGTCTTAGCGTCTTAAAAAGACCTTTGTGAGTATTAATTGCTAATATCTCTGCGGATTGTTCGTCTACTACTAATTGCTGGTATGCCTGTTGTAAATCGTGAAGATTTTTCCACGTGTTACTGCGACTAAAATCTCCGAAGTAGTTGGTAGAGGATATGAATTAGATTTAATGACTGAATTTACTGTGCTTCGATAGTCTCCACAGATTCTAATTGAACCATCTTTTTTTCGCACAGGGACGATTGGGGTGGCTCATCTGGAAAATTCAACTGGTTCCAGAATTCTTTGTTTGACCAATTTTCCAGTTCTTGTTCGACGCTATCTTTTATTGCAAATAAAACTTGGCGGTACTTCCTGAAAATGGGCTGTGAATTTGCCACTAATTGGATTTGGACTGGCTCTCCATTATGTGCTCCTAAATCGTCATTTAAAACGTCACTGTACTCCTTGCAAAGTAATTGGAGGCTCTGTACTTTGTCAATCGCATTAATATCATGAATATAGTTATGCTGAGCGGCGGCAACCAATTTCTGCCAAGAAGACTCCTGCCATGCTCCTGAGCCAAAACAATCACACATTTTCTTTGAACTCGACTTTTACGTTTGCTTGTCCTAAAATCTCAAGCGGTTGTTTTGACCACATTCTCAGGGTCAAATGTTCCTTTTCCAGTCGTCTATTTGAACTACTGATTTTTTTCCAACTGCTAAGAGATATGAGGGAAAATGCGGCACCAGAGTCTACCTCTATCAGTTCCGTGAAACCATTTAGTTTGACCTTTGCTAAAACATTAGGTTGTGCTGTGTTAGCTACTGTTGTGGACGCCCAAAGTGTGCCAACAATTGTCAGAAGAGTTGCCTCCTGTAGATTAACTTTTAGTGTAAACCGACTTTAAAATGGTTGACTAGTCTGGCACCCTCTGCCTTGTCATAGACAAACTATTTTCGGAACAGAATTCGAAATGTCATCGACTCCGAAAACTAAGAGTCTGTACTGTCAAGTGTCAAAGTGGTTAGGAAAAAACGTGGTGTCCCTTGACTTGTCAAATCTATTCGATCAGCACAACGAACGAGACAAATTGAAGGTAAAGACGGAAAAAATTAAGTAGATTTTAAAATTGAAAGAATACCTGTACTGGTGCGTAGAGTACTTATTGCTAAGTGTTTAATTTATATTTTTTATAGTGTTTTTTTTTGTATTCAGTGCAAAGAACCAGGGAAAGTTTTCCCGTTTTTTTCTGTGGGTTGAATACCCTGTCGCAGATTTTAAAATTAGAGGAAAATAAAGTAGGGTGAGTTTTGTGAAGATGTTCTTTATTACAAGTGTGCTAAAAGTGCTACATTTTTGTAGGTTAACTATTTTCTGGCGGTCCCAGGTTATCAGCAGAGCGCTGGGCCGCCACGTTATAAAATAAAAAAATTATTGTTCCCCACGACTTTTTTTGGCACGCCATCTTTTTCTTCGGCCGACATCTTTTTTTTTACAAATCAACTGTGGTTAACGTTGGAGGTCAGCTGTACGTTTTTCTTGGTTTTTCTACCAACTTGATAATATCAAGGATTGCGGCCTGGAGTCACCCTCATTAGTGGACCAAAATTTGACATCCAAGCTGTTGCGTCCCGCCACGATTTTGGTTAGCAACTGGAGTACCTTTTTACGTCCACAGGAGCCCCGATTACGCCTATGTGATTTGACATAACCTCTCAGCAAGTTTGAATATGTAAAAAGATCCATCGCAGTGAGTCTGTAAAAAAATAAGAAAAGGTTATTTAAGAACAAAAAGAAAAACAATTTGAAACAAAAGAAAAAAAAACAAGAACAATTTGTATGGCAGTGTATATACATATATAGGTCTCGATAGAGATTTTTCGGGACCGAAAATCAAAGGCACTGCTACTTTATAGTTCCTGCTTTAATGTTTTGTGATGTCCTTTATTTTTTTATTGTAGGCGTTGAAGTTTTTTCAATATAAATACGCTAAATTTTCAATTACATTTTTATAAACCTAATAATTCTTTAATATCTTAATTAATAACTGTACATTGTAAGTGAAAAGGATTTGTTTTCCCGGGCCGATCATTTTTTTTTTCAATTCAGGTTTTGTTTTATGATTATCCACCTTCATCGAGCTCAGTGTAGGTAGGAAGTTATTTTAGTGTTGCAATTAGCGCATGTACCAAAAAGGGTACTTTCTAAGTCCTATTGGGGAAACGGATAAAGTTCACATTGATTTTTTTTGTTTATGTGTTTCATTGTTTCTAGTTCTACTTGAATTCTACTTTGTTTTTTTTTATGATTCAAGTCAATTAAAATTCACCATTCTTTTTTTCTTGATGTTAATGTTAGTGTCGAATAAAACTTCAGTTCAACGCCTGTATGGTTGAAATTTATGTTTTTGTTTGTTTCGTTTAAACGGAACATGATTTTTTAAAGAGTGAATTTCAGGGGTGCCTAGGGTAGCCAAGTTCTTTCGGTGAAGATGGTATGATCTGAAGCCGATCATCCACCATCATAGGGGAAATCTAAACATGGCCGCAGATTTCCATGGTTGGGTGGGTAATGGCCACACTGCAACAACATCCGCAGTGCCCTTGGGTGTGGTAAGTGTCCGTCCGCTTTTTCACCTTTTGTGAGTTCAGGCCTGATATGTGTTTTTGTTGCTGGTGAGGTTAAGTTTCGGGGGCAAGATCCCCCCCCATTCCGGCGAGCTAACTGCCATGCTTCGCAAGCAGGCCGCGTCCCTCGGAACTTAGCATTCGTTTCCTTTTCCGAACACTTCCTTTTTTTTTTGGTTTCCTACCTATTCCTTTTTCTTACCCTACCTCCACACTAATTCCTTTTCCTTCCCCTCCTCTTGCCTCGCAACAAAATGCGCCCAACGTATTAGCTTTTGTAGTCTTAGTTTCAGTTCCTATATGTTTTGATAGTCCCCAACCAAACTTGCTATGAATTTTCAAGAATCGTATGTCTGCATCGAGAAGGTCACAGACGCACTCAGGTGTATTGCGACGATTTCTTGGAAGTTCATAGCGACTGCGGTTAGTATTTGTTTAGGCGTTTTTCTGGAGTTGCTGCAGGGCAACTGACTTTCGTAAGTCTGCACCGAGAAGGTCACTGACGGACTCAGGTGTATTGCGACAAAAGTTCGGGAACTTGTAGTAGCAACAGATAATGTCTTGTCTTTTCCTATTCCTTTCCTTACTTTTTTTTACTTTTCTATTTCAAATTTCAATTTCTTATCCTATAGTCTTGTCTTGTTAGGTTTTTTCTTGGAACGTAGTGACCGTGTTTGACGAGTTGTTGAACATCGATGCACCGTTCTAATATTTTTGTTCTTCTGAGTTTTTCAACTCACTTCTGTGTAGTTTCCCTCACCGTTTCATGTCTTTTAGTGACAGTCTAAAATTGCGGGAACGGAGAGGAAAACTAAGTAATGTTTTCGTTAGTGTTTCTCCTTTTTTTCCCGTTTAACAATCTTACTACACCAAGGGAGTTAAGTCGTCTGTCCGTTGTCTTTTTAAATAGTGATATCGTTAGTAGGATCATACCATACCGAGAAGAAACCGCCAACAATGCTACCTGAAGCACCCCGTGTGTTTATGAAAACCCAAACCTCAAACTACATATTTCAAAACCTTTTCAAGTGAAGAAATCACTAAATACTGTTTGTTTTGTTTCATTTATGAAAATTATTTTCAAGTGAAATTTTGTTTTGAAATTTAAATATCTCAATTTTTGAGTGTGTTTGTAATTTTTGTTTGTTCAAAGTAAAACATAGTTTTATTTTGAAAATATTAAGATTAATTAATTTTGAGTTACTTTTTTTTTGCGTTAAGAATTTATTTTTTTTTGTTGAGATACTTTTCGAAAGTTATTCTCATTGTTTTTTTGAAGGTGTTTTCTAAAAATAGTTTTTAGAAACTTGTTTTTGTTTAATTTATTTTTCTTTTTGCTTTAATTATTTTTCTTTAACGAAACTATATGTTTCATTACAACCTTAATATTATTTATTAGTTTTCGTTAATGATTTTTTTTGTTTTCTTATATTAATAAGATTTGTCTTTGTGTTAAGTCTTCTTAAAAATATTGAGTTTATTTTTCCATTTTCGAAAGTAAATACTTCAATTTTTGTTAAGAAACCAAATTGTAAGATAACCATACAAAGTTTTCTAAAATAAGTTGTTTTAGAATTGCATTTGTTACAAGGCTATCTTCTGTTTTTTTTGTTATAGTTACAAATTTTCGCAAGAAACATTGGTTAGTATTATAAATTGTTTCTTTAATACTTTGTTTCAATAATTTGTTTTGATTTATTTCATTATTATTTTGTTTTTTTTTTGTTTTTCAAGTTGCTGAATTTGCTTCGAATTTTCAAAGTTATTTCTTTTGTTTTCCAAATACTCATTACTATTTAAAAAAAAAAAAAAACTCACCTAATTGATTTTTTGTTGTTTTTTTGTTTGTAAATTCTGCTACGGCAATTAAGATTTAAAAATGGCCTATTCCAGTAGGGAAGAAGAAGATCGCATCAATCGCCTTATACGTAATGCTGAAATAAATGACGAACATAGATTAACAAGATCAGCAAGTCAAGGGTTAGACCATACCACTAGACAGCAGATGTTGTATTCCCCTCTTATTTCGGATAGGCAGATCCGAGCCGCAACCAACCAACCAGCTAGGTCAGGTATTCCTTTGACTGACAATGACAACTTCAGTCATATAGAGTTGATTTCGCCTCCCGCTTTCAGCCAACTTAGTGGGATGGGAGCAGGGGAATTACATCAGAGGGAAAGTTTTGGGTCGATGAACGAAACCGTCAGGCAAGCAACAGGTAGGTTGCCTGATACTAGTAATAGACCAGCTTCTGTGAATACAGGTGGCCTAGGTAGTTCTAGGGACATATTAGAGAGCTTAGCTCAAAGACCACCGCCTCCTGTAAAGAAATTAAAAGAGAAAAGGTTAATACCTGAAGATTTGAAGGCCTATATCAGCTTGGCCGTGGTAGAAGGTTTGTCTTCTACCCGGCAAGTTATTCAAAGGGAAATGACAAGTACCTTAAAAGAAGAAATTCAGAATCAACTGGGTGAATTCCTAAGGAATCTGAATTTAGGGCCAACGAATCACTCTTCCACCGATCAGATGCCAAGACCGACAGGACGTGTGTGTGACCCTGTGCCAGCAGCACAGCCACTAATGCAGCAATATCCTCCAGCTGATCCAGGGAGAAGTGCTTTTGCTCCGGGAAATCAACCGCGTCAGAGACAACCTGAGCCATCTGGAAGACATCAAGATAGGAATAATCCTCCTAGCGGATTTGATGAGTTTCAGCCAGATCCACATGCTAGTTTTAATTCAATGCCAACTCCAAATCCATATGGCTACCAACCAGGGTATTACGGTCCAACCATGTATCCGAAACCCCAAGCTCCGATAAGAATGGATAGGTGGGGCTTGACTTTCGATGGTCAACCAAATACTACGTCCGCTGAAGATTTTGTCCTTAGAGTTGAGCTCCAGCGGATGAACCATAGATGCTCATGGCCGGAAGTGTTAAGGGATTTCCATCTATTTCTCTCAGGAAATGCTACAGAATGGTATTGGCAGTTTCAACGGACTAATATCCGTCATGACTGGCCAACGTTGAAGGACGCTTTGCTGCGTCAGTTTAAAAATACTCGATCCGACTTCGAGATAATCAGAGACATTATGGACCGTAAGCAGCATTCCTGGGAGAGTAGTGAAGATTACTTTCTGGCGATAAACAAAATGAAATTCCAGTTGAGGATCCCCATACCAGAGGTAGAAATGGTGCGAATCCTGAAAAGAAATTTAAGCGAGAGAATAGGGAAATTAGTATACCCGCAGGCCATTTTTACCTTGAATCAGCTGAGGACTGCGTGCAAGGACGCCGAAGTAGCATTTCCGAGGAAGGAAGTGCCTAAAACTTTTACCAAACCTCCAGGCAAATATACGCAAATGAACTGGAGTATGAAGAAGAGTACCAGCCGACTGATGAACAGCTTGCTGCTTACCAGTTTGGCGGGGCTCGACCGAAAATCCCTCCTCGAAAATATGCGGATACTACAAGCCTAGTGTGCTGGAACTGCAAGGTGCAGGGTCATACGTACTTCGACTGCGAGTCTGAAGTGCGAAATGTGTTTTGCTACAAATGTGGCCAAGAGGGTGTTATAACTCCGCGTTGCACACGATGCAATCAGGGAAACCGGTCACGGGACGCGAAGGGTCCGGGGGAATCGCGTGCCAAACCGAGTCAGAACCCCCAGTAGATTCAAAAAGTACCATTTCCGCTGAAGAAGCGACGAAAACCCCTCTTATTGAAGAGGGTGAGAAGAAAATTAAAATTTTAAAAAGAGAAATTAAAATAGAAAGTAATGAAAATAATAATATGAAATCACAGCTGTTTAAAATCAAGCCTTTACATGTCAGAATCGAAGAATACAACCGAGTTAAAGAGAGAATTTTTAATAGTGAGATTTACCTACCGTCGAAAAACATACTAAAAGCTAGGCTCCGTTTCAAAGGTAGAAAAGAAACTAGAAAGCGAATTTCTTCAACGATTTTGAACTTAGCGTCAGATCCTAGGCCCTATGCTTAAATTAAATTAAATGAAAAAGAAGTTTTAGGTTTGCTAGACAGTGGAGCAAGTGTAAGCATACTAGGAAAAAATTGCTTGCTGCTAGCTAAGGAACTCCAATGTAAAGTTCTACCCTACCAATCAGGAATTAAGACGGCTGATGGAACAAGTCAGTCTATAGTGGGAAAAATAGAAATAAATGTGCAATACGAAAACAAAATAGAAAGATTAACGTTTTTCCTTGTTCCAAATTTGGACCAGGAGATCTACCTTGGGGTAGACTTCTGGAGAGCGTTCCAGTTAGCCCCAAACATTATCAGTAGTATATCGGTTAACGAAGATTTGGATTTATTGAACGCTCATCGGTTGAACGCTGATCAGCAGGCCAGACTGGATGTAGTCAGGCAGAGATTTTTTTGTTTTGACCGTGATGGTCTAGGAAAGACGGGGCTCATGGAGCACGTCATCGATACAGGAGATGCACTCCCTGTGAAACAGCGTCACTACCCTGTCTCACCAGCGGTACAAGTCATTTTGTATGAAGAGTTAGATCGAATGTTGGATCTCGGCGTTATCGAGGAAAGCGAAAGTCCATGGTGTTCACCAGTGGTTCTCTTGCGAAAACCAGGCAAAAATCGTCTTTGTCTGGATTCTCGTAAGGTGAACTCACTAACAAAGAAAAACGCGAATCCTCTTCCTCATATCGAAGGGCTCCTCAGTCGACTACCGGATACTTACTACATCAGTAGTATAGACCTAAAAGAAGCATTCTGGCAAATACCGTTGGAGAAACAGAGTAGGGAAAAGACTGCCTTTGCGGTACCGGGAAGACCCTTGTACCAATTTACTGTTATGCCCTTTGGGTTGTGCAATGCAGCCCAAAGGTTATGCCAGTTGATGGACAAGGTTATTCCTGCACGACTTAGGGATCGTGTTTTTGTGTATTTAGACGACCTACTTGTCATGGCGCCGGATTTTGAAACGCATATCACCTTGTTGAGCGAAGTAGCCGACTGTTTACGCAGGGCTAATCTTACCATCAACATGAAGAAATCCAAATTTTGCTTTAAAGAGCTAAAATATTTGGGCTTCATAGTCGGTGGTAGACAGCTTAAAACTGATCCTGCTAAGGTGGAGGCAATTGTGGATTTCCCAACTCCCAAAACCCCAAGGCAGGTTCGGTGGTTACTTGGTTTAGCAGGGTGGTATCGAAAATTCATAAAGAATTTTTCTAGTCTGACTGCACCCCTAACTGACCTGCTCAAAAAGAGAAGCGATAAATTTAAAATGACAGAAGAGGCACTTCGAGCGTTCGATGAGCTAAAGAAAGCGTTAACCACGGCGCCGGTTCTTTCGCATCCGGACTTTACAAAAAGATTCTATAACCAATGTGATGCTTCGGATGCTGGAATCGGAGCTGTACTGTTCCAAAAGAATAAAGAAGACGAGGACGAGTTCCAATTGCGTACTTCTCGCAAAAGTTTAATAAGAGCCAGAGAAACTACAGTGTCACCGAGAAGGAGTGCATGACGGCTGTGATGGCTGTGCAGAAATTCAGGCCGTATGTCGAGGGCATGGATTTCACAGTAATCACCGACCACTCCAGCCTTAAGTGGCTCATGAGCATGAAGGACCTGAGCGGTAAGCTCGCCAGGTGGAGTCTGTTGCTGCAATCGTATTCCTTCGACATACAGCACCGAAAAGGTACGCTAAATGTAGTTCCAGACACTCTTTCTCGGGTACACGTAGATTCTCTGGACTTAGAAGAGGTTGCACCACTATTGGATCTGAACTCAGTTGAATTCCAATCCGAAGAATATACTAGTTTAATTGAAACAATAAAAGCTAACGCAACACAACTTCCCGATTTGAAAATTGAAGACGGTTTTGTATACAAACGAGCGTTTAGGAGAGAAGGCGATGAGATCATGATAGAACATGCTTGGCTTTTGTGGATACCGTCTAGTCTCACAGAAGACATAATTAGTAAATCTCATAATCCCCTACGTACGGCCCACGGAGGCATAGGGAAAACGTTATACAGAATCCGTCAACACTTCTATTGGCCTAATATGACTGTCCAAATTCGTCAATATGTGTCTAATTGTAGTATATGTAAACAAAGTAAAGCGTCCAACCAAGTCTCCCGTCCACCTATTGTTACGTCCTATTGTGGTAACCGACCGTTTGAAAAATTATATATAGATTTTCTCGGACCTTACCCGAGATCAAAATCCGGCAACGCGTACGTATTTGTAGTATTGGATCATTTGTCCAAGTTTGTTTTATTGAAAGCATTGAACACGTCGAGTGTCATTCATTTTTTGCGAAATGAAGTATTCAACGTGTTTGGCGTTCCAAGTATCATCCATTCGGATAATGGAAAACAATTCTTGGCTAAAGAGTTTCAAAATCTTTTATCCAAATACGGCATAAGGCACTTCAAAACTGCCAACTATGCACCGCAGTCGAACGCGTCGGAGAGAGTTAACCGCTCGTTGTTAGCAGCCATCCGTTCGTATCTTAAAACCGATCAACGCGAATGGGATGTACATCTCAGCAATATCGCGTGTGCATTAAGGAGTTCGGTTCATAGTTCTACTGGCGTGTCACCATACTATGCCTTATTTGGAACTAATATGATGACACACGGTAGCTGCTATGAACTGGCCCGAAAACTAAACGCGGTGGGCGACAACGAGTTGTTAACTATTCCCCGACGAGATCGATTGCAGTGCATAAGAAACGAAATACGCGAAAATATTTTGAAAACGAATGATAAATCCGCAAAAACATATAATATCCGAACGAAAAAAGTAAGATTCCTGCCCGGACAGGAAGTTTATAAAAAGAATTTCATCTTGAGCGATGCTACGAAATGCTTATCTGCAAAATTATCGCCGAAATTTATAAAATGCCGAATTATTAAACAAGTAGGAAATAGCATGTTTGAACTTGAAAATCTTAGCGGCAAAAAGATCGGTATATTTCACGCAAAAGATCTAAAACAATAATAAATTCGCGGCACGAAACTGTTCACATGAGATCGGATAAACAACTTAAATTCGAAACCGATAAATTAATTTTTTTAAAACCCAAACTTCGACGAAAAACTTGGTATGCATGTTGTCCGTTTGTCTTATAAATCCTTGCATGTTTTTGTTTTGTTTGTTCACACAGTACATGCCTTAATAACTTTTAGTTTTATTTATTTTTGTAACACTCCGCGAAAATACCTAATTTTATTTAAATTATGAAGGAAAAAGACTAGTCACACTGTACCTGAAAATTTTTAACTATTTGAAACAAATTTTTAGATTGTGTTAGTAATTATTTATTTGTTGCATGATTGTACCTTATTTTATGTATTTATTTATTTATTAAAAACTATTTATTTACTAAAAGCTATTCATTTAATTATTTATTATTATTTATTTACGAATATATTTAACTAACAACATCTGTGATTCTAATTATAAGCATCCGCAATGATTAAAAACTACGATCTGTGATTCTTACCTTACTTTATTTATTATTATCTTTATTATTAATAACAAACTATGATATTTACAAACTTTTTATTGACTAACTGTGATATTTTTTTATATATACTTATTTATTATTTATTTATTTATTAACTTTTTATTTATTTCACTTCTTTTTACTAAAAACTACCACTTAAAATAACTTTTAAAACGCTCACCGATAAGTGCATATATGGGTACTCGCTGGCAGTATGTAGAATCCTTTTGGTAGCCGATATAGTTTGTTGACTGGTTTTGTTGAACGATCTATACTGCAGTAGTTCTGAAAAAAAAATGGTTATTAGAAAAAAAGAGGAAAACCTTCCAAAAAAATACCCACCTTTGTTACAGTGGAAGAGCGTAGGGATTCGAATAAAATCACCTCAAACCGTTTCGTTTGCTGGTTGTAGAGCGCCTTGCAAATGGGATTTCCTTCCGCCAGCTAATACGAATAATAACACAAAAAATAGAATAATAAAACAAACTATTATTGGGTACTCACTTTGGTACTTACCTATTTATGGCGTCCTACACCAATAACGGATCTTATATGTACGATTGCCCGGCTTTGGAGCGTGGGTTTACTCCCCACTTCCCCACCTTTTATTTTGTTGCTCGGTACGATAGTGAGATTGCACCCCAAATTCCAAGGCATGTACTTGGTGCCTCCAGGAAAACGAGCGGGCAGAGATTTAGCTTATCCAAAAGTAAAACAATTATTTTTCTCAGCGCCCTTATCCAGAAAAATAATTTTTTTTTTCTGAGAAATAAATCCTTCTCAGGCACTGTGATGGGAGATGCCCTCTGGTTTTGTTTTGTGTCACCTAGTGGCCACTACCGCAACAATAAACCTAAAGTTAGAAAGAAAAAAAATGGTTAACTCTGATAAATAAATAAAACCTTAATAATAAAAACTTACCAAAATAATAACAAATGACTGTATGGGGTGTCGCTGTCGGCTTGTGTTGTGAATGATGAATATGAAATGGCTTCTGCCAAAGAAAAACAAAAAAACTCAAAAAGAGATGATTTTGATATATTTCAACTTTTCAACTCTTCAACTCTTCAACTTTTCAAACCATCATATAAAGATGAGTGAAGTTTTCACCAGAGATTGATCTCTATTATATATAGAGATCAGTGACACTAGTTTAAGAAAAAAAAAGAATATTAAGGTAAAAATAGGGAAGTTCGGCGAACTGTCATTTATATTAAAGTTAGTTTTTTTTACTTTTGATTATAAATAAGTCTGCTTAGTGTTGAAAACAGTGAGGTTCGGTGAAATGTCATTCCTAGTAAAATTATATTTGTTAGAAATGTAAATACTCAGTTATATTAAAGTTATTTTTTTTTTTACATTCGGGAACAAAGTCGACTGATTAGAGACATGAATTGGATTTTTTTTGTAGTGATATTAGCTCAATTAAAGTGACGTGGTTGATAAGTACTACACATTGATTCTCCAACAGTACGGGCGACCTTATGTTTCGTCCTTTCATTGGAATATATCCAAACAAAGTACGAATTTTGTTGTGGACGCCCAAAGTGTGCCAACAATTGTCAGAAGAGTTGCCTCCTGTAGATTAACTTTAAGTGTAAACCGACTTTAAAATGGTTGACTAGTCTGGCACCCTCTGCCTTGTCATAGACAAACTATTTTCGGAACAGAATTCGAAATGTCATCGACTCCGAAAACAAAGAGTCTGTACTGTCAAGTGTCAAAGTGGTTAGGAAAAAACGTGGTGTCCCTTGACTTGTCAAATCTATTCGATCAGCACAACGAACGAGACAAATTGAAGGTTAAGACGGAAAAAATTAAGTAGATTTTAAAATTGAAAGAATACCTGTACTGGTGCGTAGAGTACTTATTGCTAAGTGTTTAATTTGAATTTTGTTGCGGACGCCCAAAGTGTGCCAACAATTGTCAGAAGAGTTGCCTCCTGTAGATTAACTTTAAGTGTAAACCGACTTTAAAATGGTTGACTAGTCTGGCACCCTCTGTCTTGTCATAGACAAACTATTTTCGGAACAGAATTCGAAATGTCATCGACTCCGAAAACTAAGAGTCTGTACTGTCAAGTGTCAAAGTGGTTAGGAAAAAACGTGGTGTCCCTTGACTTGTCAAATCTATTCGATCAGCACAACGAACGAGACAAATTGAAGGTAAAGACGGAAAAAATTAAGTAGATTTTAAAATTGAAAGAATACCTGTACTGGTGCGTAGAGTACTTATTGCTAAGTGTTTAATTTATATTTTTTATAGTGTTTTTTTTTGTATTCAGTGCAAAGAACCAGGGAAAGTTTTCCCGTTTTTTTCTGTGGGTTGAATACCCTGTCGCAGATTTTAAAATTAGAGGAAAATAAAGTAGGGTGAGTTTTGTGAAGATGTTCTTTATTACAAGTGTGCTAAAAGTGCTACATTTTTGTAGGTTAACTATTTTCTGGCGGTCCCAGGTTATCAGCAGAGCGCTGGGCCGCCACGTTATAAAATAAAAAAATTATTGTTCCCCACGACTTTTTTTGGCACGCCATCTTTTTCTTCGGCCGACATCTTTTTTTTTACAAATCAACTGTGGTTAACGTTGGAGGTCAGCTGTACGTTTTTCTTGGTTTTTCTACCAACTTGATAATATCAAGGATTGCGGCCTGGAGTCACCCTCATTAGTGGACCAAAATTTGACATCCAAGCTGTTGCGTCCCGCCACGATTTTGGTTAGCAACTGGAGTACCTTTTTACGTCCACAGGAGCCCCGATTACGCCTATGTGATTTGACATAACCTCTCAGCAAGTTTGAATATGTAAAAAGATCCATCGCAGTGAGTCTGTAAAAAAATAAGAAAAGGTTATTTAAGAACAAAAAGAAAAACAATTTGAAACAAAAGAAAAAAAAACAAGAACAATTTGTATGGCAGTGTATATACATATATAGGTCTCGATAGAGATTTTTCGGGACCGAAATGTTTTGTGATGTCCTTTATTTTTTTATTGTAGGCGTTGAAGTTTTTTCAATATAAATACGCTAAATTTTCAATTACATTTTTATAAACCTAATAATTCTTTAATATCTTAATTAATAACTGTACATTGTAAGTGAAAAGGATTTGTTTTCCCGGGCCGATCATTTTTTTTCAATTCAGGTTTTGTTTTATGATTATCCACCTTCATTGAGCTCAGTGTAGGTAGGAAGTTATTTTAGTGTTGCAATTAGCGCATGTACCAAAAAGGGTACTTTATAGTTCCTGCTTTAATGTTTTGTGATGTCCTTTATTTTTTTATTGTAGGCGTTGAAGTTTTTTCAATATAAATACGCTAAATTTTCAATTACATTTTTATAAACCTAATAATTCTTTAATATCTTAATTAATAACTGTACATTGTAAGTGAAAAGGATTTGTTTTCCCGGGCCGATCATTTTTTTTCAATTCAGGTTTTGTTTTATGATTATCCACCTTCATTGAGCTCAGTGTAGGTAGGAAGTTATTTTAGTGTTGCAATTAGCGCATGTACCAAAAAGGGTACTTTCTAAGTCCTATTGGGGAAACGGATAAAGTTCACATTGATTTTTTTTTGTTTATGTGTTTCATTGTTTCTAGTTCTACTTGAATTCTACTTTGTTTTTTTTTATGATTCAAGTCAATTAAAATTCACCATTCTTTTTTTCTTGATGTTAATGTTAGTGTCGAATAAAACTTCAGTTCAACGCCTGTATGGTTGAAATTTATGTTTTTGTTTGTTTCGTTTAAACGGAACATGATTTTTTAAAGAGTGAATTTCAGGGGTGCCTAGGGTAGCCAAGTTCTTTCGGTGAAGATGGTATGATCTGAAGCCGATCATCCACCATCATAGGGGAAATCTAAACATGGCCGCAGATTTCCATGGTTGGGTGGGTAATGGCCACACTGCAACAACATCCGCAGTGCCCTTGGGTGTGGTAAGTGTCCGTCCGCTTTTTCACCTTTTGTGAGTTCAGGCCTGATATGTGTTTTTGTTGCTGGTGAGGTTAAGTTTCGGGGGCAAGCTCCCCCTCCATTCCGGAGAGCTAACTGCCGTGCTTCGCAAGCAGGCCGCGTCCCTCGGAACTTAGCATTCGTTTCCTTTTCCGAACACTTCCTTTTTTTTTTGGTTTCCTACCTATTCCTTTTTCTTACCCTACCTCCACACTAATTCCTTTTCCTTCCCCTCCTCTTGCCTCGCAACACTACGTTGTATAGTTCAAATGACTCTTGAGTTGTCGATTCCAAAACGTTTTGAGCAAAATAATCTGCTTCAGTTTCTCCCTTAAGAACATAACGTTGCAACGGTTTGCAGAATCTGCTCTCTTTTTGAAACAGACTTTAGTCAAATGACCTCTTTTGCTGCAGTAACTACATTTGGTGTCTTAAATCTACAACCATCAGCACTGTGACTATGATCTCCGCAACGAAAACAACTCTTTTATTTGTCTGTCAGGGGTGTGAAGTTCTTCTTCATCTTCATTGACCTGTTGTGTACCTGCAGAACTTCGGAGTTGTCTGTCACACCACGAATGTCTACTACCGTGTAGCTGCTTCATGTGCAATGACAATATCGTAAGCTTTCTTTAAATCAGTTAAAAGACGTTTTTGTAACGAAGAATCTGTGACGCCACAAACTATGCGATCTCTCAACATATTGTAATATTTTACTAAGGGTAAAAAAACTTATTTCCTTTATTCAAACTGAAACTGCAATTAATTCACAAAATAAAACGCTTCTTATTTCAAATACTTTTTCTTCCGTTACTTTTATTATAACCAAGCACAAGTATGCAACTCTTTATTCACACTGACATTTATTCATTCACTTCCAAAATCAAACTACTCTTTCGGACTGGTGCCCCTGTATTTATTCCCGAAAATAGGGTTCTAGAATTTTCTAGGGTCTACTAGAAGGTGCTGTCCAAAAAGGTTTCGGCAATTATTCCAGTACGAACGAGGCTGGACACCAACCGTAATGGATTTAATTATTTATTTCACTCAAAGATGGCGCGGAAAGTTGTACTAATGTGTGGTTGTTTACATAACTGGGCATATTCACCACAATATTATCAAGTTCCAGAAAATTACAAAACTCATTTAATTTCCGAAGATCATTGACAAACATCGAGATAGATTCGTCGGATGTCTGTTGTCGCCTATGAAAATTAAAACGTTGCACGATCTCATTCGGTGACGGGGTAGAATGTGCATCAAGTTTTGCAATAATCTGTGTAAAAGAAAACTCTTTTGGTGTTTTCGGTCTTGTCAGGGAGCGAATAATTTCGCAATCCTTTTCTTGTAGCTTGTGCACGATGTTTCCACAGAATAGCTATCGAGTTGACACCTTCCACCTAATTGAGATTCTACTCCTTTACTTGTTGTTGCCATCTTTAACCTTTTGCTTCTCGTCGCCAAAATGTTAAGTTCTCAACTTAATATAATCTAAAAGTTAAACAAAAACGCAGTACTTGAAAATGAATCTTGATGAGTTTTTTGCTTCAATACGACTCTGTCGTTAATTCAAATCTAGACAACAGCTGTTGCAAAAAATAGGCACTACTCTTTTACTACTTTTTTGTGAGTAATGCCAGTATGTAACAGAAGTTTAAACCAAAAGACGAGTTTAAGGTTAGACCGCACTCGACGGAACTGCACTGCAGCGGAACTGCGATTCACAAGAATTCGAATGAAATTTTATGAAGTTCAGTTGCCGCTTAGTGCGATATAGCTCATACAAGTGTAGTGCCACTTAAGTTGAGTGCGGTGGTGCCTTTAAACTACGAATCAGTTGCTTATAGAGCCCCGTGCAGCTTCTGAACCGAAACGAATTTTTTCTGTGGTCTCCAACGTGACAGCAAAAATGCGTTGTCAATGTTTGAGGTAATAAATTGCCTCAACAAAATTGGAAAGCAATAAATTGCCTTTCATCTACCGGGAAATATTGCCCTTGTCAAAGCATCTCTATTGGCGAAATTCAAAGAAATGTACATGAAAGTGGAAATTTATTGGCTCAAATATTGCCAATGGAGCCGCTGGGTTATGGAAACCACAGCGAAAAAATAAACCTAAATAAAACAAAAAAAAAAACATGATAATGTTATGAAAGAAACAACGAATCCAAACACGAATAAAATTTCAATGTTCCTTAAGCTCCCATAAAAAATTCTCTCAAAAATTTAGCTTACCAATAATCAAATCTAGTAACTACTTAAGTATTTAACTAAAATGGACCATAATAGTATAGGCTATAAATAATGAACCAATCATGGTATGCTTCATATTTTATAGTCCATACCACGTAATATTCATTATTTAGTGTCCACTTAAATATTTAAATCATACCGTGTAAATAAATAATAAATAAAAAATAAATTGGGTGGCACAACGGCTCATGAAGCACCATCAGGGTCTAGTGACTAACAACTCGCAACCATTCCTGTGTGTGCCTGTTCACAGGAATGGAAGGGATCTACAATTTAATGCCGAGTCCGAACGGCTAGACGAGAAGCACTTATTCGTGACAAGTGATACTCTTGGAGGATTTGTCAATTCCTCGCAAGAGGCAGTAGCCCTGAAAAAAACTTTTTATTAAGTTTTTAGGTGGACGAGGCTGGGAACCGAACCCGGACCTCCAGCGTGACAGTCGAACGCACCAACCATTACGCTATGGGCTACTACTATCATACCATGTATGGTTTATTATTTAGAACCCAAACCATTATGTTCCATTTTAATTTAATATTTAAGTCGTTACCAAATTTGTAATTGGTAGTGCCCAATGTATTTTTTCCACACACAATTAAAGCCTTAACTACATAGACCTACTTTTGCTATAAAGTACAAAAGTGAGAAATTCAAATGTTCGATAATGAAACTTGCTTGCAAAAAAACACGAAAATTGTTCCGAAAGAAAAATTAAAGCCAACATGCATAATTTTCAATCGTTTTTTTTTTTGTTTCAAGTAGGTGTCTTCAACATCGATATTTATTTGTCATTTTTGTATTCTTGTACAAAATTAGGTCTATGTAGTTACGCCTTAAGGCTCTCCCAAACCAACGCGAAACATTTGATGATGACAGTTTTTTTTGTTGTTGCTTAACTTCGATCGCACACAGCGTTAACAAAATTGGCGGATGATTGTGCGTACATGAACCGGGTTTAATTGTTGTGAAATAATTTGCTTAAGAATTTTCAGATTGCTTATTTCGCCTAGAAACAAATAATTTTGTATGTCATTAAACTTTGTTATTCCACTTTAAACAAAGATGAACATTTTGCTCCCGTTGGGCTCACTCGTGTATGCCCAGCCTTATGCCTTGTGTGTGGAAAACCATGTGTGCTCACCTTAATTAAATGTTGCTTCATAAATTCAACTACAGCGGCTGCTCCCAATTTTTGTAGCCAAGCAAAAAGTTTCAAAAGAGCCAACCAACAAGTGGTTAAAATGCATCCAACTACAAAAATGCATTCAACAGCTAGTGGTAAAAAACCGGTTTCTGTTATATATTAGCGACAGTGAGAGTGTGTGGATCACAAGGCAGCAACACCCATCCAAATTTGTTTAATATACAATAATCGTTTATTTGTGTGCATGTTTCTTTTCATGCGTTCCTAGACAATTGAGGTTTCGTTTGGAATTTTGAATGTTGCTGGAAGCAACGAGCATTTGTACGAGTTTGGATTTTGACGTGTTCGAGTCGTGGAGCGGCGCTGTGTCTAGCTCGCTAGTAATCGTGTTTCTGAAAGTGTTTATTTATTATACCTTTCCCATTTTAACTTTTGTTTCTTATTTGTTTATATTTGATATACAAAAAATATACATATATTTTATACTGATTTATTTTGTGAATTAAATTGATAAATCTTTTACATTCAACAAGAAAGAAAAAAAAATACCGGATAACGTCTCCTTTCTGTGCATCTCGTTTGTGTCAATGCGCTTCACCAATAGGTAGCTCTCTCTTACTCTTGGATTTACCTGAGTTTCTACCTGTAGTTTATAGTGTAATGAATAAAATTATAAAAAGAAGGGGAAGGAAGAATGAAGTTATCATCATTTCGTATTCGTGTGTGTAAAGCAATTCAGGTTTTTGATTTTTTGGTCGTTCCATGAAATGCATTCGAAAGCAAAAATGCCATGTTGCCTCCTCGTCCCTGCCTTTCACAACGACGATCATCATCTGCAGTACCATTACATGATCCAGCAAAAGCAGCATCCTCATCAACACCGTGACTCTGGACTTGGCCTGCGCCTGTGACTCATTTTACAAAATTCATTCGAATCAAACAGCAAAAAAAAAAATGATTCTATTGTGAACAAATAGCTAGAGGATTACATTTTTTCTTTGTTTAACCACTCTCGTTGCTCGTATAGACGGATACGTGAATAAAAAACCGCATTGTGGAAAACGACATCGAGTACACTATCGCGTACCTTTATATCTACCTGTTTTTTTTTTTATTGAATACATACAAATATACATGGATATAAGTATATAGTTAAGTGAAGATAAAACATAAATAAAAAGCTGAAAAAGCATTGCAACTTGACAGAGAAGCAATAGTTTATTATATTTCCATTGTGGGTATACAATTATTATTCATACCTTGCCAATTAAAGTGGATTTTTTTTTTTTTAAATAAAGTTTAATTTATCAGATGAAAAGAAAATCAAAATGTCTCTTGGAGCATTTAATTTACTTTTAACGGTCGCGTGGTGTTGCGGGGTAACAATCGCCGTTGTCGGTGGCGGTGAGGTTGACAGTGAATTCTCTCTGGCGGTTGAAGATAGCATAGGAATCGGTTACAAAAACGACACTCGAACGACACAACGACTCCGACTTAAACGTGAATCGAATTCAGTTTATCAAAATCCGCCTACGTTACGAAATGGCGGCGACAGCATTTTCTTCGGAAATGGTGGCTCGTCGGGTGAGGATTGGAATTTGGTGGATAATCGGAAGCCGGCATTCAAAAACTGTCTCGAATATGCTCCTTCAGTTAAGGAGGAGCAACCGGAAAACACCTTCGTGATTCAAGTACAGGCTGAGGACCCGGATCCCGGCCAGACAATAAAGTACAGCTTAACCCAGTCGGCGAGTGAAAGACCAAAATTCCATATAAATTCAGTTACGGGGGTTATAGTGACAGCTCACACATTCGATCGTGACGAACCGATTCATGAGAAGGCAGTTTATGTGACGGTACAAGCGACCGATGACGGACGACCGCCTCTGGATGATGTTTGCACATTCAAGGTGACCATTGAGGATATAAACGATAACCCGCCGGTGTTCAATAAAGCAAAATACGATGAATCAATGTCGGAAGACTCACAAGTAAGTTTTTTGCAAACTTGCATCTACCTTATGAATTTACCTCGTTTAAGATTTATGTTTAGAAATTAATTTTTAATATGTAATTAAAAACTTAAAATATGTATCACAATAATCAAAATTAAATAGACCAATATTCTTTAATTTGAAAGTGATTTTTCACTATCGATATAAAATAAGAACATAAAATAGCATGTAACCTACCAATCTAAACTTTTAAGAATAGTAGGCGCGTTCAGGAAAGTGAGATATCGAAGATTTTGCTCTGTCAAAAGCTGAGCAAGCGAATCCAAAATTTTGTTTCCTCGATATTTTGACAGCCAAACTGGAGGAATCTTGTTCAAGCGAAATCTCCCTTTCCTGAACTTTTTGTTTGTTTTGGGTCCAGTTTTTTAGTGATGAGTTGTTAAACTTGAGTTTACTCACAAAATTCAATGGGTTGACTAAAGTTAAACTCCGAACTCCGAAAATCGAAGGATCTCGTCTTAAAAATTGGGCCTTAAAGTTCCAATTAGCCTAACTATGTAGGCACAAATTAATTGAAAAATTCTGATCAGTAGTCATGTACATAAAATATACATATATGTATGTATGTACATATGATGTAGGTAGGTAATTATCTCATATTTTGAAAACCTATTTAAATATTTTGACTTAAATTTATTTTCGAACACAAACATTTTTTTTTGAATTTTTAAACGCAAGATAGTCTAAGAGCTGACTGCAAATTTTGGTTTGGAGGTATAACCAAAATTTGCGAACATGTACAATCATATGTTGAGGTACTATGGCCACGATTTCAAATTCAACCGTCTGGCAGGATTATTTTGTCGCCGGGGCTGGAGGCGGGAGGTTGAAAACCGCGATTTTTCCGACCCGCGAATTTCCCGACCCAGACAGACGCCCACCAAAAGAGGCGAAAAAACTGATTTTGGTTTGGAGTATATATAACCACTTAAAAATATATGTAAGTTGAAGAGAATTACGCACTGATAAAGAATTTCGGGGTCCCAGACGATTTGAGTGTCGCCCGATCCAGACAGACGCCCTCGAAGGCCCATAGGGGCGAAAACAAACTTTATATTTTGAAGGTTTAACCATATAAATTGTTTATCGAAAAATCAGGAAAAATCTCATTACAAATATGTATGACCCAGACGGTTAAAGTGTCGCCACAACCTACCAGACGCCCGCTAAGGCCCATAGGGGGCGAAAAACAACTTTTGATTTCAAAGGTATAACCATGTAAATTATATATCAAAAAAACAGGAAAAATCTCCTCATTACAAATATGTATGTCCCAGACGCTTAAAGTGTCGCCACAACCTACCAGACCTTCAAAACAGAAAGTTTGTTTTCGCCCCTATGGGCCTTGGAGGGCGTCTGTCTGGGTCTGGGGACACTTTAACCGTCTGGGACATACATATTTGTAATGAGATCTTTCCTGATTTTCTGATCTATAATTTATGTGGTTATACGTTCGAAATAAAAAGTTTGTTTTTGCCCCATTGGGCATTCGAGGGCGTCTGTCTGGGTCGGGCGACACTCAAATCGTCTGGGACCCCGAAATTCTTGATGAGAGCGTAGTTCTCTTTAGTTTACATATATTTAAGTGGTTATATACTCTAAACCAAAATCTGAAAAATCGCGGTTTTCAACCTCCCGACTACAGCCCCGGCGACAAAATTATCTTGCCAGACGGTTAAATTTGAAATCGTGGCCCTAGTACCTCAACATACATGTTCGCAAATTTTGGTAAAACCTCCAAACCAAAAATTTGCTGTCAGCTCTCGGTCTAAGAAGATAGGTATCTTAAAAACTTGTCTGTTTCTGAGCTCGGGTTTAATTGGATTGAGAACATCAAAAAGCTTTGAGTAATTATCTAGGTATGTTGATAGTCCAAATCTGAAGTTTCTTCAACCACTACCTATCTTCTATTTAAACTGTTGCCTTAAATACCTAGGTAGGTAGGTACTGAGTGGTAAACACCCTTCCGCGAGCATTCATTTCTCCATTTGAATAAGTTTAAGTTTAAAGTTTAACCGTAGCGAATCCCTCCTTATAATTATTGTTGTAAATTTACAAATAAACAGCGTGTATTTTAAACCCTCCCAATGTGTTTTCCATTTCTCGAAATGTTTTCCATTTTTGCCCACACAAATTTAATCCAAGAGCCAGTTGCCAACAAATTTACATTACTTCAGTACCTTTCATATTATAAGTGGAGAACATAAAATATGCATTCAAAATCCCAACTTAATATACCTACATTCTACATATATACCTCTGGGAACACGGCTTCACAAAAGACAACAAAGATCACCTCTAAAAGTCGGTAGTGCGATTATTTAAACTAAAGGTATTTAGGTAGGTATAACATCTGTTATTCAAAAAACAATGAAGGCAGACATTTGAGGCAGTACATACCCGAATAACGGAATTTTGAAAAATACCTACTCCTGAAAAATCACCAGAATCACCAGACAAATTATAAGTTATATGCTTTGTTAAGAGTTACATTTTACTACCCATCTCGGTAGATGGATACCAACAAATTCAACCATTTGTTTCTAAACAAAAAAAGATGTTTTCTTTTTGTTGAAATTTAGTTTATATGGCCATTAATAAATATACAGGGTTCGCATTATGGTGTGACAAAAAGCTCGAGGGTGTAGGTTTGTCTGACACAAGAAAATTCATATGGGCGGGAGGGACAATTGACTAAAAAAAATTACTCAAACCAGAACAAAAAATATTTAAGAATAACTTTACCTAACAATAACAATGCTATAGCTATTATTTTTTTTTTTTTTTTGTAGAGCCAGATTCCTTCTTTTAACTTATTTTAAAATCAAGTTGTTCGAGGGAACGGTTTTTGAAAAAAATAATTTTCAAACTCTATTGTCAGTCAAACATTGGCATTGTTAGCTGTTTTTACAAAAGTGGTCGGGCTCGCCGAAGCAACCAACAAAAGTCTGTCCGATTGGAGGACAATCTAAGCTTTTATTTGATATCCCATTTTTTAAAAATCAATGGTTTAGGAATCCTAAGTCAAAAATGCAACCGAAAAAGTGCGTTTTCTACCCTTTGTCACCTGAAAAACTTTGTCCGACCAGTGGTTTTGTTAATGTTAAGACTATGAGTTGGTATCATTTTTTTTCCACAGCCGCGATAAGATAGGTAAATTGTACTATTAGGCCATTGAATTTTGAAAACAAAAACAGAACTTAACTTCATTCATTAATTTATTCACTGTTTACTAAAACAACTTTATTAAAAAAAAAAAAAAAAACAATATAAAAAAGGAGATTTCTGGCTTTACAAAAATATATAATATGGCATTGTTAGTGTAACCGCTGTTTTTTAAACCATTTTTCTTCTAGGGGGGGGGGGAGGGTTCATTAGTAGTAGCTTTTTAGCAGTAAATTAATTATGGAAAGAACAAAATAAAAATAAAAACAAGTTAAAATATAAATTACTAGGTAATATAAATTATGTACTATAAATTTGTTATGTTAATAGCTTAAAATAAAGTATGCCATCTTATTTGTTTCATAAATATGAATTTATAAAAAAAAAAATTGAAAAATCGTTGGAGCGGTTTTCTTAAAAATATGGCGCAAAAATTTAAACGATTTAGTAAATTGTTGAAACCATTTTAGTAAGTTTCTAAGTTAAAAAGAAGATTTGGCTAATTTTAAATGGTTTTAACATCTTACTATCTCTTAACAATTTACTAAAGTTAAAATAACAAAATAGATACTTTAACTTTTAGCAATTTGCTAAATTCATACGACATCTGTTATTTTCCTCGAAAAAAATGTCTTACCCATTTTAGTTGGAAAAGTGAATTTTGATTTTTTGTGTGATTCATGAGCTGTAATTGTTTTGTAAAGTAAATAAAATAGTATAAAATATTTTCGGAAGACGAAGAATTCGAAATATTTGAAGATTTTTTTTACTTCTTTGGAAAAATTGTTAATGCTTATTTTGAGATTATAAAGTGCTGATTCAAAAAAGGTATCAACCGCCTTTATTGGAGAAGCCGTTCCAAAGATATAATGGAAAAGCTTTTCGCTCTGCACTTTGAAAAGTAGCATCAAAAGTTTTTACAGATTCGAATCAAAAAGGGGTAGTAGGTACTGTTCCAAAATCGAATCGAGAACGACATTAGTTAAATCTACACCATTGCCTTCAGCCATTAAAGAAATGTAACTTCATAAAGCAAAACCTTTCCATCCATGAAATGAAAAAAAATTAGGTACCTGTTCATTGAAATGAAAATTTTACTTCACTTTATTCTTTTCTTTTTTCTTCTTTACAAACTTTTTTTATTTTATTTTTCTTATTCTAAAGTTACACAAAAAACTCCTCAGTCGAATTCAACTAGCATATTATTCTTTTGGAGCAATTTTTTCGGCTAATCTCTTCAATTGGCTTGGAATCTTCTTATTCGGTTTCAGCAAACCAAACAAATCAAAATTATCCAAAACAGAATTCGCCATCACTTCAAAACAAGACTACCTTCTTCATTTTCTCAGATTTTACTCCTCGAAACTCTGACTTTTTTTTTTGGTCTTGAGACTTGAGTATTTTCCAACTGAAAATAACACGATAAGTAATGTGATTCAGTTTTATTTTTTATTTCAATTATAGTAACTTCAGCAGAAGGTCGAGCCGTTTTTAGTTATTCCAACAACATAAGATTTCTTTGATACAAGTTTGCCGCATACTTTAAATGTCACCCCACACAATTGATCCGGTATTGTAGAGCTCTTGGGCGAATGCATCTTTTTTAATATCTTTTTTTACTTATAAAATATTAATTTTCGATAAACTTATTAAAAAAAATCTTCTTCAGAGAGTAAAACAAAATTAAAATCACAAACAAAACAAATGTGACTTCTGACTGACATTCCCCAAGATTTAGTTTTGTTTAAGTTGTTTTGTCACTGCGTAGACGTGTTCATATGCAACGTTTTTAATAAAAGGAAATTAGCAATTAGTTAGCAACTCGAAAAAAAAGGTTTTTTTTTGAAATTTAGAAATAGTAAATTGCTAAATATTTAGAAAATTACTTACTAGTAAATTTCTAAGCCCTTAACAATACATTTTGCGCCAATTTTTTTAAATATAAAAATTCTTGACCATTTTTAAAAATAAAATTTGGTGTTCCAGTTTTTAGTATTAAATAAAATACAATTTTACACAAAATTAAAAAGAAATCATCAATCCGTTTTCAAGACATTGAATTTTCCAAAAAAACAAGTTTATTATTTTTTTTTAAATATTTTTTCCAAAAATTTGTATATATACCTATGTAAAATTATGAAAAATGTGAGGGAAGTCCTGTATAAAAATTTTGGTTGAAATCGAGCAAGCGATTAATGAGAAATTTGAAAATCAAAAAATTGGTTCCTAAAATACAATAAACATAGATTTGTACAAAATATTAGAGCAAGTGATATAAATAGAAAAGGTACTTTGGTAAATATAAATGAATTGGACAGTGAAAGGTTTAAAAAAGAAATTCTAAAAGTTGTGAAGAATTTTGTGGTTCAAAAGACATTCAAAGAAACTGATCAGAAATGGCTTAACAATGATTTGAGAAGACAGAAGTCCAATAAAATTAGAAGTCACTTGAAGTTTGTGTTAACTAGAAGCAGTGCCGATTGCAACAAATATAAAAGAAAAAAAAAAAACATTTATAAAAATAATCTTAAAGTGGCCGAAAGAAATTATATTCAAGCCAAATTAAACGGAGCTAGTGATCAAAAAAATATGTGGAGAACGTTAAAAACTTTAGTTTTGGGACAGATAGTACCTAGCAGAAATAAATTGCATTGAATTTGGGGGAAATAAAGTTACTGAAAATAAAATAATTGCGAATAAATTCAATGAGTTTTTTTTTATCAAAAGTGTAGTGAAATAAATAAACAAAAACCAAGTGTTCAATGGACAAATCTTTTGGAAAATAACAAAAATAGCTTTTAATTTAAAAAGTTAGATTCAAAAGGAGATCTCGTTAATATTGTGAAAATGTTGCCTAACAAAAATGATTTTAACTTAATGAATAAACAAATGATAAAAGACATTTATAACAATATTGGGCCCTGCTTTATTAAATATAATAAATTAATCTCTTGAAAGTGGTAAATTTCCAAAGACATGGAAAACCTCTGTTATAGCACCAGTGCAAAAAATTTCAAATTCAAATAAATGTGAAGATTTTAAACCCGTATATTTACGAAAAAATATTGGAAAAAGTTGTGCAAATCCAATTAGAAGAATATTTGAGTATAAATTTTTATCGAAGAATAATCTGGATTCAGATGAAAACACTCTTGTGAACCCGTTTTGAACAATGTGTATCAGACTAGAAGAAGATGTTGAGAAATCTATTGTGCCCCCCACCTAGAGCTGGATGAGGCCTGCTCATCGTACAGCTCTTCCTCCAGATTTATTCCTCTCAAGAATTGAAGTATTTGGAGTATTTTAAGAGATGGTAAGTCGCTCTGTTTTACCTGGTAACGTCCCAGGTATTTTTTTTTTGATGTATGAGTGTGCTACATCTGCCTAGAATGTGGTCCGGCGTTTCCTAATCTGTGTCACAGAACAGCAGATTTTACATCAAAAAAAGAAAATTGCACAAGTATTCATTGACCTCAAAAGAGCATGTGAAACATTAGATAGATTAATTTTGTTCAAAAAAAACTATATGGATATGGAATAAGAGGTACAGAGTTTAATTGGTTTAAGTCATATCTGATAGGACGAAAACAAATTGTAAAATTCAATGGGGTAAGTTCTGATGAATTAAATTCAGATTTGGGAGTACCACAAGGTTCAATTGTGGGGACATTATTGTTTGTACTGTATATTATTGATCAGGGCTGGGATTTTCATGCACTTAAACATCGAAAATATGCGCTTTAAATATTCCCTTAAAATGTTAAATATGCACTAAAAAAAGGAAAGTATGCACTTAAAACAATTATCTTATCTTTTTTTGTCTCAAAAAAAAAAAAAAACAATGAAAACAAAATAATTTGTATTCAGTTTTTAATTATTTAGATTTGAATTCAGTCTTTTACTTCACAAAAATAAAGATAACATTAAAATATACAAAAAAAAACAATAAATTATGAAAACATTAACAATACATCTTTTTCAAAAACGAAAAAAAATATAACTTAAACTTACATACTATTTTCATATGTTTTGTTTACATAAATAAGGAAACTTTGTTTAAAGTTTTCAATTTTGCATCTATGTCATTTGAAAACTTTTGTACATAAAGCACGTCAACGAGGTAAGGGCAGCGTTTTTCAAACAACGAATTTCATCTGATGTAAGATAATTAAAACAGCTTTCGTTATTATTGCTCAGACTTAATACATTACTGATACTCTTCAGTGTTGAATAGCCTTCGTTTTTTTTTTTAAACAGTCTTAATTTTTTTTTTTGCAAAAGTTTCATCAACTAAATCGATTTGATTTTCCAATGTGCTCCTACCTTCATGATTTGTGATTGAAAATTGTAGTTTGAGCTTTTTTTTAAAGAAATCAATTCAAATTGGTGCATTTAAAAATATTTGTTTTCCATATTATGCACGAATAATATGAAAATATGCATTTATTATGAAAATATGCATTTTGCATAAAATATGCAAAATATGCACTAACGATTAAATGCCATTTTAAAGGAAATTTCATGATTCGTGAAGATAATTTGGACTAAGGCTTCTAAATGTTGTCAGAAAAAAACATGCATTTGCATGAAAATCCCAGCCCTATTAATGATATTAAGAAAACTTTAAAATAGTAAAGTAAAATTATTTGCTGATGATGGTTTATTTTATATTGAAGACAAAGAATTAAATATCAGTGTTGAAAAGTTGATAACAAACTAAAATTAAACACAGAAAAAACCAAAATCATGATACTACCAGAAAATAATTTGTAAATTAAATGAATTTAAACGTATACAAGAAATGAAACACTTGGGAATATTCCTAGATTGTAATTTAAATTTTAAAAACATTTTGAAATGATTTATAAAAATACGAAAAAAACACAAAATACAGCCACATTTTGAGTATTGCCCTACAATATTATTATTTGGGTCTGAATTAATGATAGATAAGCTTCAAATATTACAAAATAAAGGAATAAGATCCATACTTTGTTGTAACGTAATGGTCTTGTAACGAATGGCCTTGAAATGGCTTTCTGTAAAACAAAAAATTATTTTGAACACCTTAATTTTTATTTTTAAAGTAAAGAATAACTTAATGCCTATTTATTTACAACGAAGACTGATCACCAGAGGTGAAATGAGACAACCTAACCTTAGGAACAATAATAATTTACACCTAGCATTTTTAACAAATTATAGGTCACAAAATATGTTATTTTTTTAGGGATTGCATATTTATAATCGTCTTCCTTCCAATGTTTTATTGGAAACTAATATTGTAAGATTTTAGCGCTCAATTACTATTTTTATAAAAACTAATTAGTAATGTAAACAATTGTTTAAAGTAAAAAACAGCACATTTTTTGCTAAATAAAATTTACTTCTAAAGGTACCGTTATTGGTTTTTTTTGTCACCAAAATATTAATCATATTTTGAATAGTAATTTTTTTTATCAACATCGTTAGAGACGTTTTTGAGATAAATTAGTTTCTTAATAATGGTTGTATGGCAGCTACCGTTATTTTTTAAGCTAAACAAATTCAATTTTCCTCTAGGGAATCACCTTAAAAGCTAAAGTTCAAAGTTTGAAGAAAATCACTAGTGTGGTTTAGTCTACAGGTTGAGGTACAGACAGACAGATGGACAGACGGAATGAGGGACAGATGGACAGACCAAATTGTGAGACCCACTTTTTGCTGCGTTCTCTATCATCGTAATGTAAGGGAAAATTATTATTTCGAGTTCGATTTTGTTTACGAGTCATAAACTTGCCCTTTAGTACCTACATATACATAAACATCGCAAGTAAACACTTAGAAGAGAAATAGGCCAAGATTTGAAAATCTATTAAAAAATAAAACAGCCGCCCCACTTAAAAATGTTGTGTTAGTTTTTTTAGTACAGGACTAACAACCTTTGTGTTTTAATCTATTCGGCTTGCGACCGCGACTTCTGAGTAATTAGCGACCCCTTAGGGAGTCTCGACCTACAGTTTGAAAAACACTGCACTACATCAATGCTTTTGTTTGAAAACAGACATTTTAATTTAACTTACATATGTAAAAATAAACAATGAAAATCAAAAAGAACAAAATTTGAGAAATTATACCGCCAAATAAGGTGGCGTTGGTTTTTTGTTTATTGTTCATTGTTTTGTCCATTTAAATTTGCAATAAAATAAAGCCATTATATAGGTAGAATCTTTGTGTGTTTTATGCAGGCTGTCCTGAAAACCGTTTGCACATACAAAAAGTTTTAATACCCTTGAAAGCACTTTAACTAAAACATAATAAGGCTTTTTATTCGCCTAGGAAAATACAAGTCTTGGGCTTGAGTAAGTTTTGCAATTACCTAATTAATAGTTTCTCCTCTTATAGGAGTCCAAATCAGGCATTATTATATGGTAACAATTATTTTAGTACTAAACTTTACCACTTGTTGTGTTTTTATAAGAGTGGGTACTCAGTGAGCTAATTATTAAAAACAATAACAAACATAAAGTGAATATAAAGATGTTGGTTATTGTTTGTAAACAAAAGTGAGTTAAAAGAATGTACTATTCTTTACGCGTACAAATTTGCTGCACACGCCTATTACAACACTCAACACACGGTTATGAGATGGAGAATGATTTGGTACCTACAATTTAATACAAGTAATTGGAAAAACTATTTTTTTTTAATTTGAAATTAATAAACAAGCTATTCTAACCTTATCTCTTGGTTTAAGCCGAGATGGTTGCTGAAAAATTCTATTATTATTATTATTATTATTATTATTATTATTATTATTATTATTATTATTATTATTATTATTATTATTATTATTATTATTATTATTATTATTATTATTATTATTATTATTATTATTATTATTATTATTATTATTATTATTATTATTATTATTATTATTATTATTATTATTATTATTATTATTATTATCTGAAGTCTAATTTAATTTAGGTATTAATCTTAAGTCAATGATTAATGCTTGGAGCAAATTAAAACACAAAAATCATACTTCACAAATCTTCTAAAATTTACAACAAGCGAAAACCAAAACCACTATACCGAGGTAAACGCCTTTACTATAAAAAACTGCGGTCTGCATTTCTTTTTTGAGCTTATGACAATGCTTTGTCTGTTTTTTATTTAAGTTTTTATTGCGACTTTTTTTTTTGTATCGTACTGGCTGTTGTAAGATAAATTTACATATAGTTCTTTTTGTAACAACCTACCCACATAACAACATCTATAATGGGATTTAATATTAACTTGAACTCACGTTGGTAGTTTCGCAATCGTACACATTGCTGAATGTGTCAGTCTCTGTATTAGCGGGTAATTTATTTGCAAAAATTAAATTTTCTTTAATGTTTTTTGTTTAGCTTTTCTTGGCCATAAACCTGTTCTGCTAAGAACTGTAAAAGCAGTTAGATTCAAGTCTACCGTGAGTAGGCAAGCGTTAAAAAATAGTTTGGTTTTATTTAAAACTCTTATTATAATTTCCACGTCCAATTTGAGTACCTACTACTTTCATTATTAAATATGTGTTTGGATTTTATTGTAGCATATAAAATGAAGGTGAATTAATATAAGTATTAATTTGCATCTGCTCAAAAGTAGTTCCAAAAATGAATAGATTTTAATTACGTTTAATTTGTTGTGCGGTGTGGTTTATGGGTGCAAATTTGTATCTTTAATCTTGAGTTCTGCCCTGAGAAGATAAAGATCATGTCTAATAAATGTATTAGTTTGAACGGTATGTAACATAAGCTAGATTTTATTATTTAAGTTCAATTTTCTTTATTTTATGTGGAGAATAATAAAAAAGGCATGTTGCATACCAAATACTGAAAGTCAAAATTTCTATTAATTGTTGTAAAATAATTTGTTGGTAATTTATTTAAATAATAATTGTTTCTTGATCTAATGTAATCTGAAAAAATACATAAAATATGACAAAAACACAAAAAATATTGGCCATCTTATTTAAAGACATCAATTTCAATAACTACAACAACAAAACAACAAGTGTTTGAATATAAGTGTCGTTCCGTTATCGATCTGCTGCATTATTTAACGATCAATTATGCGAAATATCCTAAAAACTAGTTTAGAAGCTTTTAAAACCAGTGCCATATTTCTCGTTTTACGAGAATTCGAGATTTATCGAAAACTTCTTTTAATATTTCGAATTTCATGTATCAATACTGGTAAATAATACCGATTATAATTATGAAAACGAAGAAGTTTAAATATTAAAATTTCTTCTGTGTTAACTGGAGTGAATGAATATAATTCAATTAAAAAGTACAAGTGACCTCAACTCCAGAAATTAGCCGTGTTTTATTGCAAAAGCCATCCGTAGTACAGTAGGATTTTACAATTACAAATACAACATCGCTAGTAGATCTACAGCCGATAAGAAGTTAAAGTAGAATAGACACTCGACTAAGCGCCAAAAATCTATCCACGGTAGGATTCCACTTTAGCTTCTTATCGGCTGTAGAGCTACTAGCGATATTGTATTAGATAAGCATGTAAAATCCTACTGTACTATGGATGGCTTTTGCAATAAAACACGCCTATTAATGTGTTTCGCTCAGATATGACAGTGGGCTCTTCAGTCAGTCTGTCATGTCCTACTAAGACTCACATTTTGGTCGATTTTTACCGACTCTTACTGTGGTTTTTATAATGCTAGGTTTCCACTTGTTACTGAAAGACAGAGTTGTACAGGGTGGGTTATACTTTCCCTCTACTGCTACTTTCTTTGCTTTTTGTGTTTGTAATATCCACCCTGTCTTGTCAAAGTTTTTCAATTTGCGTCTTTCAATGAAAAGTGGAAACCTAGGATAAGAGTCGGGAAACATCGACCAAAATTTGTGTCTTAGTAGAATATGTCAGACTTACTGATGAGCCCACTGTCATATCTGAGCGAAACACATAGATTTCTGGAGTTGAGGTCACTTGTACTTTTTAATACCGATTTGTTCAAAACTTGAAACTCGTTCTCAAAACTAGTTCTCAAATGAGCTAGTCTGTTAAAGTCTTCAAGCGAATTTATTAAAAATTATTTAAAATAAATCATTTGTTGTCGCTGAACTATGGTGGCAAGTTCAGCGACAAAAAAGTAACAATAATAAACATAATTAATTCTTTAATCTCATGTTATCCCAGTGTGAGGGATGGAAATGCTAACTTGACTGCCATGCTAGCATTACCAGGCGAGTATAACCTAAATGATCGAACGATATCGATTCGACTATCAACAAATTGTTTAAATGATATATCGCTAAATCGGTTTAATTTTTATTTGCTCTAAAGGGCAAATATTGGTTTTGTGTCAAAAAAAATATTTGGAGGTTTTAATTAAAACTACTGATAATGGAGAGGTCCAAAAAATTGATTTTTGTTAAGACGTCCGTCGGTCAGTTTGTGCGCCTGTGCGTCCTGATGTAGATCGAGCTAAAGCCTAAACGAATGGACGGATTTGGTTCACATTTGGTGTGAAGCATTTTTATGTGAATCCCTAGAGCAGCGGTTCCCTAACTTTTTAAGCTTTGAAACCCTTAAGAAGGTCCAAATAGATTTCGGAACCCCAACTCTAAACGATACTAAAAAATGAAAAACAACACATCACGTTAAAAAAAAAAATATAAACTTCAAACACGTTTGTATTTGTAGCTGGGTAAAAATTGGCCTGGTGGGTGCGGTGAATTTGGCCAAAGAATGGACATTTTTTTCTATTTTAAAGGACATTTCTAATCTTTTCAGTTTTTTTTTTTCTAAAAATGTATAATTTAATACATTTAAAATTATTGTAATAGCTTCATTAGGATAAATTAAGAAAAAAAGTTATAAACTTAATAATTTTTATTAAAAAACCTAAAAAAAAACACCAACAATCATTGAAAGGTTTTAACATTTTGTGGAAATACTACAGCAAAATAATTTTCACTCAGTTATGTGGAATATTTTAAGCAAATCGAGTTTGCTTTTATTTACGAATGTATCAATAAAACAAAAAATATGTTTACTTTTTATCAAAAATGGCATATGATGTGGATACATTGGCCTGAATTTTAAGTGAATTTGGCCACGACAAAATATGAAATAATGCATCAAAATTGTAAGAAAACTTGTTATAAGAAGACCTACGATGCTCACAAATACAAGTCTCCTAATAAGGCTGCAAAAGGACAGGGCATGAAAACTTACATTAATAATTCATGTACATATTTAAAAATCAAAACAAAAAAAAAATATAAATGAAACCCTAAAAAATAAAAAATCCTTTGTATAAGAACATGTCTCTGTAATCAATTGGTAGGGGATTATTGATTGATTCTAGAAAACGTTTACTCGGCCAAAGTCTCTCAAAACTGCAGGGTGACTTTGGCAACCAAATTTTTGATTTAAAATAATTAAACTAGTCAACTGATTTGTCCAAACATTACGATACTTATGCAAAAAATCATAAGGTACTCTGTAAAAAAAATCAAGGTATGCAAAAGTTATTCATATTTTATTTGAAAATGCAACAGTCACCCGGTTTCACGGTACCTACTTAAAAAAAATATTTTTGTGTTTTTTTATTATTTGTACTTCGAGAAAGTCGCGGAAGCTTGAAAACTCTCTCACGGAACCCCAAGGTTCCGCGGAACACAGTTTGGGAACCGCGGCCCTAGTAGAGGACAAATTCAAATTCTTGTTTTAGCTCAACTAGAACGGGTAGCTGCCATATAACGCTTTGGGTCTTATCAACCCGCGCAGAGAAACAATCTAGTTTTCTGCAAGGCACTAGAGAGTTTTACATACATTCTGGCGAGGAGATGGCAAGGGCAAGCAAAAGCTATAACAAGGGCATTGGCGATTACGAACCATTTTGCCTCGTCAGGCAAAAAACAAAGAAGATAGCTAATGTGGGACTTAATCATTGATCTTCTGTTTGTCAGTACAATGCGCTACCCACTGGGCTAACTTGCTATACACAAATTTAATGTCGATGTGGAAAATGAATGTTTCATACTCTAATGTTTCATACCATATTGCATACCAAATATACATTTATAAATTATAAAATACAGATGTCTCAGACCCATAGAAAAAGTGTTATATGAAAAAGAAGACAATACTCAAATTGCATGGTGCTTATAAACCTTTTATTTTTGGTGTACAATAGACATTCCTTATGGTTTACTGAAACATGTCCAACAAGTTCTTACTAGGGAGGACCTCACGTTATTTGTACATGTAATCCTTGGGCCAGTTTTAATAATACTGCATGGACTTGTTTCCTACATTCCTGCATATCTCAACGTTGGCTTGATTGTTTTAAACAATATTTTGCAGTTCGGTAATGAATAATCTTGTTCCTGATTTGTTTGTATTAAATAAAAAAAATGAAAGCTGTCTTTTTAATATTTTTTTAGTATTTTCTCGTTAACTATATAAAAACCATTACTTATCTACACCATCAATGTCTAGCTACGAGAGCAAGTTCGTGCGATCCAGTCGTGCACATTATGCCCATAAATGTTTGTAGCTGACCATTATTTTTGGGGTTAGCGAAGAAGAAAATTCCTGTTCTTAGAATGAAGCAAATCCACGTGATAATCTTCTGGAGAAACAGTTACACCTACAAAAATTCTTTTTGGTCTGTTCATAAAATTGTTCACTTTTCCTTCAGCGCGTTCTGTCTTATGTGGCTAGATAGATACCTATGACTGCGAAAGTTGATAGATTGGCTCAAACACTCAAAATACTCAATGTGCTGGGTCAGGACTTCAGGAGCCTACATATTAATTGAATTATTTACGTTTATCCCTGACTCACTGAATCACCGACTCATTGACTGATTGACTCGTTGACTCGCTGACTGGGAACGCTGGGAACGGGTCCTTTGGCGTCCTGCAACCATCTAGTTTGAGATGTTATTCAAAACAGAAGGTTATGAATATTATTCTAAACATGAAAATACTAATTTTCAATTCAAACTCTTTTCATTGTCTATTTAACAAAAAAGGGTTAGCTTTTATAGACCTTGTTTTATTTTAATTGATTAAAATTAAATCCTGCCTATTTTTTCACACAATGTTTTTCTTTTGTGTGTACCTAGATCCTAATCTTAAACACGTTCAAATAATGTTTTTATTGATAAGAATATAAAAGGAAATATTGGCATATGTTTTAAGAGAGAAACACAATCAAAAGGCTATACGCATCACTTAACGTGAAATAAAAAAGATTTATGATAATGACTTTTAAAATTTGTATTTCTTATGATTTTAGTAAAGATACGATTTTTTGTGAAAACGTTGCACTGGCAAACGATTTAAAAACGAGTCTAGCACAAAGTAGTCTTCAACTTCAAAACAATGTGAAAACAAAAATCAAGATTAAGTGCGAGTTTTTGTTATATACAAATAGAGATAAGTATCACAATACTTTATTTTGTGCTAGACTCGTTTGTTCTGCGAGCAGGATAAATGCGCAAATTTGCGGAATAGGTGATAGAACCATAACTGACAAATGTGTGGCTTTGGAGCACAAATTTATTTGTTCATGTATACCTTTTTTATCGGGGCTTTTGAAAAAAAAGTGCTGCAATCATGTGGATTGAAAACATTCTTTCTTAAACCGTACTGCACGGTGCACGAATTAATAATTCTCTACCTTACTTTTTAAATACTATTCAACCATTTTAAAAGTAGTTTTTATAACCTTTTCTCATTCCAACTGGCAATCAACACAACTAATTAATTTTTCTTTTTTATTTCCAGCCCGATGCTATCGTAATGCGAATATCTGCTACCGATTTGGATGATGGCGACAATAGTATTATAGAATATGAAATTTTGAACGAACGTGACTTTCATTATTTTCGCATCGACAAAGCTGCTGGAATAATTTACCTCAATCGAGCTATTGACAAACGTCCGGGTCAGTATTACACAATAACAGTTCGAGCATATAACATTGTTCCAGATCCACCACAAGATGCACAAATTGAAGTGCGAATTCGAGTAATCGAATCGAGTAAGAAACCACCATCATTCATTAATCCCATCGAAACACCCATTTACCTTAAAGAAGATTTCAAAGAGTATTCCCAGCCGATAGCCACTTTGAAAGCTGTTTCAAATGTACCTGATAAACCTGAAGTCATTTTCGAATTAATCACCGGCCGTACAGAACAAACCAATAGCAAGAACACGTTTGTGTCCAATCAGAGTGGCAATACAGTTTCGATAAGTTTGGGTAAGACACTAGACTTTGAGGCCATCACTGATTACACACTCACGATGTCAGTGCGAAATACTTACGACTTGGTAGCCGAACATGTAATAAAAATAAAGATTGAAGATGTTAATGATAATATTCCCTACTTTACGGAGGTTAAAACGGGAACTATATTGGAAAACGAGCCAGAAGGAACACCTGTAATGCAGGTGCGAGCATTCGACATGGACGGCACTGAAGCAAATAATATTGTTTCGTTCGAGTTAGCCGATAACAAAGAGTTCTTTGCCATCGATCCACATACAGGTAATATAACAGCTCTGACAAAATTCGATCGAGAAGAGCGGGACTTTTATAATGTAAAAGTGATTGCAAGTGATAACTCGCCATCGGCCTTGTACAAGAATGGAGAACCTAACCGTGGACAGCAAGTCTTTCGTATAGAAATTGCCGATAAGAACGATCACAAACCCCACTTCGAAATGCTGGAGTATGTGGCTGAAGAACTTCCTGAAGATGCTAATACTAATTTCATAGTTATCGAAGTAGCAGCCGTTGATGAAGATAATGCCTCACAAATCCTCTACACAATCGAAAGTGGCAATGTTGGCGAATCGTTTAAAATTGAAACAAAAACCGGCAAGATTACCGTAAACAATCGTTTGGATTATGAGAAAATCACTGAGTATGTGCTAAAGATTCGAGCTTTCGATGGAATATACGATGATTATGCAACAGTGAAAATTAAAATCAAAAATGTCAACGATAATCCTCCAGAGTTCAAGGAGAAGTACAGCAAAACCATTCAGGAAGAACAAGTTCCAGATTACTGCATCCTCGAAATTGAAGCTTTCGATCCAGACATTAAGGATCCATTGGCTGATCAGAAAATCAAGTATTCAGTTCAAAAGGAAGAACAGAAAAAGTTATTAACTATCGATGATAAGGGCTGTCTACGACTTATCCAGCCTTTGGACAGGGATCTTCCTGATGGTCACAAAAACTGGCAGGTCTTGATTTCGGCCATCGACGAAGATGGAAATGGTTTAAAGACAGCGACACCAGTTACTATTACCCTGCAGGATATCAACGATAATGCACCGTTTTTAATCAATAAGATGCCAGTTATATGGCAGGAAAATCGTAACCCAGGACAGGTTGTGCAGCTGCAAGCCAACGATTATGACGAACCCCAGAATGGACCACCATTCACATACGGAATCGATCCAGACTCGCCTCCGGATATCAAAACCAAGTTCTCCATTGACAATGACTATTTATTTGCGAATGTTCAGTTCGATAGAGAGGAACAAAAAGAGTACTTCATTCCAATTCGTATCAGTGACTCGGGCACGCCGAAACAAAGCAACGTCAGTATACTTCATCTGATCATAGGCGATGTGAATGATAACGCGATGAGTGCCGGTTCTAGTAGCATATTCATCTACAATTACATGGGAAAAGCTCCTGACACAGAAATTGGTCGAGTATTTGTCGATGATCCCGACGACTGGGATTTGGATGATAAAACGTTCGAATGGGGGGATAATTCCGAAGAGGATAAATCAAATTTTGCCCTTAATCCAAGCAGTGGCATGATAACAATGAAAGAAGGCATCGCCAGTGGCCAGTACGTTCTCTATTTCACAGTGACAGAAGAATCTACCTTTATTCCAAGGCATTCAGTAGAAGCAGAGGTGTCGATCATAGTTAAGGAAATCCCAGAAGAAGCCGTAGATAAGAGCGGTTCAATACGATTTGTCAATATAACAAAAGAAGAATTTATTTCGGTTCCACGTTACGGAGGTCCCAATGAATTGAGCTTAAAGGATCAACTTCAAAAGAGCCTTGCAAAACTGTTCAATATATCTTTGGAGAATGTGGATGTATTTACAGTATTACAGCACTCTCACAGGACCCAAGATACCCTAGATACCATCGATGTTAGGTTTTCAGCACATGGCAGTCCCTACTACGCGCCGGAGAAATTGAACGCAATGGTTGCGCAACATCAGCGTAAAATCGAAAATGAATTGGATCTGGAAATGCTTATGGTTAACATAGACGAGTGCCTTATTGAAAAGGCCAAATGCGATGCGTCCTGTACGAATATCCTTCACAAGTCAAATGTGCCGTACATGATTTACTCAAATATGACGTCTTTTGTTGGAGTAAATGCTTTCATCGAAGCCGAGTGTGTGTGTGAAGAAAGATTCAAGAGACATTGCCTGAATGGAGGAACTCTTAATGATGATGATATCTGCCAGTGTTTAGATGGATTTGATGGGCCGCACTGCGAACTCGTAATGATAGGGTTCTATGGCACTGGTTATGCTATGTACGAGCCTATTTCGCCATGTGATAATACCAGAATTTCCATGAAAATCTCACCCCAAACAGATACTGGACTTATTATGTATGTGGGACCATTAAACTACAATCCCCTGTTGCCAATTTCGGACTTCCTTTCACTTGAGCTAATCAAGGGATACCCGGTGCTAATTGTTGACTATGGTTCTGGGGCAATACGAATCGAACATCGTCATATTCAATTACAAAGTGGAAAGTCGTATGCCCTTGACATCGTTTTGCAGAGCACTAGCATTGAAATGACAGTTGACAACTGCAAATTATCAACTTGCATGAGCTTAGGAGCCCCACAAGGCCCCAACGAGTTCCTTAACGTGAATGCCCCGCTTCAATTGGGTGGCACCCCAATCGATTTAGACCGGCTAGGAAAACAACTCAATTGGACGCACATTCCAAAAACTACTGGATACTATGGTTGCATTAGCAATTTGACTGTTGATAGACACACATATAATTTGGGTACGCCGTCAGTTTTCAAAAATATCGATCCAGGATGTCAGCCCATCATGGCAGGGGCTGTTTCATTTGGTATTGATCGAAATTTCATCATAGCGATTTTGACGTTAATTTTACTTATGGTCATAATTCTGCTCGTCCTTGCCGTTCAGAGAAAACAGAAAAACGGTTGGCATGAGAAAGACATCGACGATATTCGAGAAACCATTATTAACTATGAAGACGAAGGTGGCGGTGAACGGGACACAGATTATGATTTGAATGTCCTGCGCTCCCAACCCTTCTATGAAGAAAAGATCTACAAGGATAACATGCATCCAATGCATGATAGCAATGATATCCCCGATATTGGGGGTTTCTTAGGCGATAAAAAAGAAAACTGTGACAAAGATTCGGGCGCGTATCCCGTCGACGATGTCCGACATTACGCGTACGAAGGTGACGGCAACAGTGACGGTAGCTTATCTAGTTTAGCGTCGTGCACAGACGACGGCGATCTCAATTTCGACTATTTGTCGAATTTCGGGCCGCGATTCAGAAAATTAGCCGATATGTACGGCGAAGAGCCCTCCGACACAGACTCCAATGTCGACGACGACCAGGGCTGGCGGATATAGTTAAAAAATAGTTTTGAATAATTATAAATTTCATTAAGGACTTCTAATATAATTAAGAATAAAATACAAGAAAAAAGAAATAAACTATGTACATTTAGGTTAGATCAAACAAAAAACGGAGTGGAAATATATTATTGAATAGTATTTGCCATCCAAGTGAAAAACAAAAATTAAAAATAAAATGAATTATTTTTTAAATATTTTATACAAAAAGAAAAGAATTTTTTTTTTATATTGAAATTATATTTTCAATTTCACTGGCAGTTATGATTTTTCGGTTAACATCGGTTGTTCGGTGGTTCTTCGTTGGTTCTTCGGTGGTGGCAAAATTATTGCTTTTTGTGGAATATCACTATCAGCATTTGTATGGATGGAGGAATAGCTGTCAGCACCCTGTCCAGTTTGCCTGTAAGTATTATTCAAACAAATCATTAAACACAAAAGTTTTGGTTAAGTATTAAATCCTTTTAAGGTTTAAAGTGTAAGAAAATACTCCAGCTTAATAATAAGGAGATGCACATTTAAATATGTTCGGTTAAAGACGACGTCTTCAATAAATACAAATCACAAAACTAAACCATCTCTGATTTGATCTTTACAACTTCTTACAATTGCATAATTTATTTCTCTTTTCTATTCTGTTCTTTTCAACTTTTATAAAACAAAAAAAAAAAAAAGAATTCCAGTCACAGAACTCTTCTGAATATTTTAATTAAACGATCACTCAAGTGCAGCAGCATTGGCGCGCGGAAAATCAAGAACTTTTAATTAAGTAAAGAGATGAATCGCACTTGAAAATGTCTGACAACGCCGCGCTACAGCCGCCACCGTCAAAGATAAATGCATGTCGTTTGCTCAATTAAATTGTTTCAAATACATTTCAGTTCTTTATATTTTTTTTTAATGTAATGTGCTTTTATTTAGAAAATATAAACTTCTTTATCATCTTTGAACCTCCCATCTAAAAAAGGGAGATACATAATGGAGGGCAAGAATTGTATTATTTTTGTTTTGTTCTTGTTTTTAATAAATTCGCTCCCTTCAGTGTTCAAGTCTGTTAATAATCTCAAATTGGTTTATCTGGATTGTTTTGACCCCGTGATGTAAAGTGCAGTAGTACTCGTATGTATCTTGTTTACTGAATGCATCTATAGTATAAAATACACATACGGAATGCGATAGTGATAAGATTTAACTAATCTTTTTTCAGTTAACTTATTTATATCAGATAGTAGCTCAAGTTGATTGAAAATGTCTCTTATGATTTGAAACACTTTTGTTTTAAAGACTTTAAATTTTTCAAAGTTTAAAATATCCCATGATCAAGAAATGGATTGAATTAAAATTATAAATTAGTCATATTTCTGGTTCAATATGAATCAAACAAAATAATTTGTATATTATGGCCGCCTTCGTCCATAGGAGGATTTTTTTTTTGAGCCATACAATATTTTTTCTTCACATCCGGACTTGAGTGGACAAATAATAATAAAAAAGACTTCTTCGTTGAGCATGTGATGCTTTTGTAATGCACCTGCGTTTCAGGTGAGTTTTTATTAGTTTGTGTTTTGCTCCTTATGTAGTTTTTGCCATCTGTTGCTTTATTTTGTTTTAATTTTTTTCTAACGAAAATTTCTAAGGACCGGTTTATGGAGTTCCTTTATTTTTATTGTGTGTGTGTGTTTCCATCTTGCTAGCAGGTATTTTTTTTCTAATACTACCTGATGGTGAATCCCGATGAATTTTCTTCAATTTTATTTTTACGGATTATTTATTTTTTTTTTTTTGAAAAAAAGGTAAACTAGAAATGAATTATGATGTTAAGGTTGATGGATAAAAAAAAAAACAATCGAATGTTTGATGTACTTTCTTAGCTAGAGACCATGCGATCTGTAATTTTCGAAATGTTTTGTTTTCGTTTGAAGGAACATAATTAGAAGGAAAATATACAGTAGATTAAGATCTTGATGTACAATCTATCTTAAATCCTATAAAAGGTATTTTTTTTTAAATTTACAAATAGAACTTTAAAAATAAACAAAACACATTGGGGCGTATTCATAGTCATTTTTAAGCTGTTTCTAAGTTAAAACTAGATATAGTTGAATTTTCGGACGTTGATTCAATTTTTTTAAAGTTTATCATTTCAAAATATTTGAAGCTATTAGTGTAGTATAATAAGTTAATAATCTTGTAAAAATATAAAACTAACAATTTGTAAGTAAAATCGGTCTGTATTCATTTAGCCAAAATTGTCTTAACCTATAGCTTAGTAAAACCTGGGTTTATCGGCGACTATGTAGCTTTATGCCCACATCGTATAAAGAGCAATCTGGAATTGGTATTTTTTAGAAATCGGGGTCTTATATCAACAATACCCCGGCGATTGTTGCTTCCAAGAAGTCCATCAGCGATTTCACATATCATCACATAAAATGGGATTATTTTGTAAGGCAGTCATAAAGACAAGTGACAAGCTCACGCGAAATTTTCGTTACGCGATGTTTGATTTAATAAATTTAATTGTGATGCGTGCTTTTTCTTGTGCGCTGCGTTTCATCGGGGAGAAATTGAATAACAAATATCCAACGTCATTTTTGAAGAAATGTAGACTAATTACAACAACCTATAAAGTGAACCATAACAGTCGCTATTTTTATGAATATAACAGCGACTCAATCAAAACTTATGGTTCTTCTACGATCTGGGTCCCTAAACAAATAAAATAAACAGAAAATAGAATAAATAGAAATAGAAAAACTGTACATCGGCTTTTGGATGAGCAAACAAAATTGACTGTTGCTGCAAAAACTATTGCCTATTTAAGAAAACTTCTAAAAAAGATAATGTGGTATTGGTGATGCCATGGCCTTGGTTTTAAGATATTCGTCTTCATGCCGCAAATGATGCATTAATATATAATAAAACAAATTATAGTCGTTACCAGTTTCTTAAAACTACAGCTTATTCTTAAAAAGAGAAGTTTTATTGTTTGTTTTAATCAATTCATAAGCAGAAGTTTTACCATAACTGTAATAGCGGATAAAGAATAATTTGGCTGTTGTGAAGGGGGAATTGGGGCTCCAATTTCAGACATACATTTTAAATAATAAAATGTTTGTCCTAAAATTAAAATTTAATTTAAAAAAATAAATTAAAAATCCCAAATCATGACGTGAATATTTTTAAAAAAAAGTTAGAAAACTCATCTTTTTTTATACTTTGCGCCCACAAAAGAGATAATTAATACCCTTAAAATGTTTTAACACAGTGCGAGTGTTTAGGAAATTGGAAAAGGATTTAAAAGGAGATACGGATAAACATTGGTTTTGAATGTCTGAATACTGCAATGAGGGAGAAACATAGAGCGGGTTAAAGCATTCCACATTCTTGTGGTACGACTTAATAAAGAAACTATACTCAACAGTACATTCGAAGTGGGACTCGAGGGTAACCTGATGTGCATTCCTGGAAGCTGGGGTATTACGGTTGAATTGCTTAAGGGGAGGAACTAGCTATTCACATAAGACATTACGGCGGTGTTGAAGTGCGCAAATACTTCCGTGATATTTCTATCGCCTATCATTTTCATAGCTTTTCTTTGACTTTTGTCCAATAGACACAAGTGGGTTATTGGAGTACCTGCCAGATTATAGCAAGATCAGAATGAGGGAACGATTTCTTGAATCGCCTAAGAAACGGTTTCCTCAATGCAAGTGCCGCTCATGCATAGCGATAAAAGATCGTTGATGAATATAAGAAAGAGCGCCGGAGACAAAACGGAGCCCTGGGGCACACCAGCATTAATTTGCTAGATATCAGACTTAAAACCGTCCAATACAACTTGTATTGCCCGGTCCGAAAGGTAATTTCTAATCGAAAAAAGAAGAGGTTCATCTATACCAAATGCACGGATTTTGGATAAGAGAGCTTGATGCCAAAATTCTCAAATGCTTTTGAAATATCAAGCGCAATAATCTTACTTTCTCCAAAACGATGTAAAGATTTGTTGCAATGTTCGGTGAGATGAAGTATCAGATCACCGGTGAACCTATTGTTACGAAAACCTCAAACTATCGACCAATTGCATAAGCTTAATAAGTTAAGTCGGTTATTAAGAGCTTTTGTTTGAGATATTTCTTGAGCTGAAAATAAATTAGCGTTTCCACGACCTTGGAAAGAAGGGACATAAGTGCAATTGGTCGATAGTTTGAGGATGAAGGAGATACTACTTTTTTTTGGGACAGGCTCGACAAATGCTGTTTTCTATCCACTTAGAAAGAGACCAGTAGAGTAGGACAGATGGAAAAGCTTACGCAGTGGTTTTGCCAGTGTTAAAGAACACCTCGCTTACGCTCTTAAGTACATGAGAAGTCATGACACTTACTGGCAGCGTCAAATTAACAGCAAGCTATGCTGCAAGCGAATAGGGCTTTTTAGAAAAAAAGCAATATATCTCTGTCTCATAGCTTCTAAACGTCAAATAAAAGTTTTGGGTTAATGACGTTTGAGTGCTTGGCGTTAATTGGATTAGTGGTGCGTTCTTTTTTGTAACTATGGTCAAAAACAAAAGTGGCAATGTCAAAATTAAAAAAGTTGCTTTTTTTTAAGAACGATCAAAGTTAATAAAATGGGAAGGGGTTGAAAAAAAAATCGAAAAAATAAGAAATAATAAACAAAAGACAAAATTTTGATTGCGTTAAATTTATTGATAAATAATTCACTACCAAAAATGCATGGTTCCTACAAATTAAATAACTATCAACTTCATTTTTGCATGAAATTGAATAGCAATACAAAGCATTTCTAATTTGTTTTAGCTTTTTTTGTTAATTTTTTATGAGCCACACATTTCTTTATTAAAAAATTGACCCAAGCGGATGAATAAAATTTCGATGAAAGTGAACTATTCAGAAAACAATTCCAAATATCGAATTCAATAATAAAACAATTAAATTTATAATTAATTATTATAAAATTGGAAACAATTCCAAATCGGAAGACGAAAAGCAAACACTATCTAACCCCAAAATGAAAACTCAAAGTAACTTTTTCTTATTAAAAGAACGATGAAGGTGAACTAGTTAGAAAAAAAAGAACGCACAAATGTCATTAACCCAAAATTTTGGCTGTGAGTTTTGAGTTTGACAATTCGGTAAAAATCCCCATTGGCTTTATCTTGCGAGCTTGACAGCAGGTGTGTCGTTGAAGACGAGCGTTGAAACCGCAGACAAAGTAGTATATTGAATGTTTATTTTGTAAATGACCAATAAATTGGGGCATTTTAGTATTGTTTGCCTTAATTTTTGGTCATGTAAAGATTTTTTCCTGTTCGGGATAAAATTTCTCATTCCATTGATTGTTGTTGGATTTGAAATGTTAATAGTTAAGCCTTGACTCCGATTTTTTTTTTAATTCTCTTCAAGCCTTGGCTTCGAGATTGCTATTTTAATCAAATTGACATTGGACGTAACAGTCCTTAGACTTATTCTGCTGGGCTAGTAAGCTTTTACGGAATTGTTTCTATTTCATTTAATATGTACATTCTTTAGCCTCAATCAAGTGTTTTGTGCAATTCTCCTCGAAGGCTACCCAAGCTCGTTCTTTCTGGACTTGAATCCAATTCCCCTCGTACTCTAGACCCAAATTTTTGTTCATCCAACTCTTTTCGGAGTTAAAAAAAAGACAAACCTACTTTACATGTCTGTTGCCTCTTGATTTTAGCGTTTAAAAATTTTTCAGACAGATTTAAAACTCAAGTTGTAATGTATTGACTATTCAATTCATTTTATGAATCGTCTGTAGGGAACTACTGGTACTACCTTGGTCTGTTCTATCTGATAGCAAACAAATAAAAAAAAAGTAGCTAAATAAAATGGAACAGGTCCAGAAGAATGTAAAGAAAAACGAGCGTCTGGATAGCCGAGGATTACTTGGTGTTTGAACAACACAAATTTTTGTATCGAACCTTGGAGACTTCAAACAAAACATTGAAGAATGCCTTTCGAACAACTTATTTCTCCCTATAAGGAAAATCTGTTAAAAACTAAAAGAATTTGTTGGCATACTATGCCTATATAACATTTTGTCACGTATTGAAACTGTAAACTCTTGGGAGTAGCTATCTACTTAACTTTGTATTAGACTTTATATGTCCTTTTGTGCGATAGTTTACACTTTTACAGATAAGATTTAGATGCATTTTTATATGTCTGGAATTGGTATACAAAATTTGTATTTAAGAGATGTGTGCAGTACTTCTTTAATTACTTTCTCAAGTGATTCATTGTTTTGGCGTGCTAATAAAATAAAATTCGTAGCCATTTCAAACACTTTGTAATCCAAGGGCCTGAGTAATTTTTAAAAAAATTCGTCGTCGCATCGTTCCAATCTATTTCTGTTTAAAAACATAAATTTGGTTTGAAAATAAATGGAGTCTGCAATTTGTATCTCATATAAGACGTAGACGATGGCGATGGACGACTATTAAAGAACTTCATTTCATGTTCAATGTTTTCTTTTCGTTTTTTTGTTGTTTTCTTTTTGTGTTTTTTTTTTGAATATATGTATGTATGTATCTACTTTCCGAATCATTATCCCATTTTGACGTTACACGCCATATGTTCATTTCGGGAAACGGGAATATTGGGAATGAGGGAATGAGACTATTGCATTTGAGTCCTCTGCAATAACATATTTTATTTGGGTGTGCAGGTTTATACATTATTTTATTTATTATACGAATACGCGTTGCGTGTGTGTAAGATTTTATTTTTTGGAATATTATTGCTACAGCTAAAACTGCAACAACAACATTAACAAGCCTTTATGCTACATGGTGTGTTTTATAGAGCATATACCTATTGTGAAATATTCAACAATGGCTATGTAGGGATGTAAGCAGGGATGAAAGTGAAGCAAATTGCAAAAAAAACTAAGTAGATTTCAAAAATTTGTAGTAGATAATGAAAAATCAAAATGTATAGAAAAAAAAACGTTTTTTTTAAACAATGTTATACGTTTAAGGTGTTATACGTTTAACAACTAGTACTTTTTAAAGAATAAGTTTCACGTAGCTCCTAGGTAGTTCATGTAGTTGCAACGTAGCAGATGCATACAATAAATAAATGTAGTAGAAATACTACATATGTAGTAAATAGTCATCACTGGATGTAAGGCATTGGCATTTTGCGGTACAGTACAGCGGTGGACATATAGTTAAAGTGTATTTGGAGTAAAAGTACGACCGTTATTTGGTTCGTTTTTGAAAAATAAAAACAAAAAAAAAATAAAGAATACACTCCAATTTGCCACCGACCTTTATAGCAGGGGTGGTTATTATTGGTTTCATATTTCTCTTGAAGGGTTTCTAGGAAATTTTTTCTTTATGTTTACATGAAAGTGAAATAAGAAGGGATTCCGCAAAGGACTAATGTTTATGCAGTCATAAAAGAAAAATGTTTTGCTAAAACTATGTGTGTAAAACGACCTGAAATTACATACATACACATAATGATATTTTCTAAAGTGCTCATTTTCCATAAATAAAGAAAAAGACCAAAATTTGTGTCTTAGTATGGTATAACAGACTGACTGAAGAGCCCACTGTTATACCTTGGGCGAACCACAAGTGCTCTTTTTACCCCCGCGACATATTTCTCTGATAATTTTGAGGTTTTTCCATATTACTTTACTTAAAATATTTGATATTTATCAAATCATTATCTTTAATAAACTTAGAACTTGAAATTTTAGTCGATCTAGTATTTAATTAAAATTTTATTTAATTTATTTTTATTATTTGTCAGAACACAATATTGAGGACAATTTGTGTTTATTTTTTTACTCCTCCAACTATGTAGGTGTACTAACGAGTAAAAAAGAGTTCAAATGGCTTTATTATTAAAGAGATAAAAGAAAACAAAACCGCTAGTTAACAAGCTAAAATGAGAGATAACTTGGTGTTCATAAAAAACTGTGTTATCAAAAGATCACACATGTTTGTTAAGAAAGTAAATGTGCAGTCTAAATAACTCTTTTGTGAGAACAAGATGGTAGTAGATTTTCGTTAATATTTGATACTTAAGCCTAGTACGCTGCTGATGTGAAACGAAAAATACCATACAAAAATGACATAACGAAATAAATCATGAACGAAAATTTTGGTTGTGCTTTTCGTTCTGTGGTACGCTGTTCGACCAATGAAATTGATGATTAAACTAGCTTGTCTTGACAAGTCTCCACTCTCTTTTCGCACAGAATTAATTGCCCGCACCAATAATTTTGTGCGGAAACATGACATTTGGGTTTGTTCTTGTTTTTATTTGTTGTTTCTTTCATTATAGTGTGACTTTTGTTTGATTTGTTCGTTAAATTTTGTTTTATTTATTTGCAATTTGTGAAACTCTCCCTGAATATTTTCCGCAGTGTTTTCGTAAGCATTCTGTTGTCTTTTTGGATACCACAGTAAAATTTCGTTTCGCATCAGCAGCGTACTAGGCTTCAACGAAAATAAGCAGTTAAGTTTTCATTAATAAATTGGTGAAATAACTTTTTTTTCGACATTTCAGTCAATTTATTAGTTATAAGCTAATTCAATATTTTTGTCTTATTAATTTGAAGTCCTAATTTGCTGAGTCATTGTAATTTAATTGAATTAAAAAAAATTAAAAACCGATCAAATAAATAAAAAATGTAATTTACGAACCAAAATTGAAGTCAAGGGTTTGGTACCTTTATCAAGATAACATTCCATTAATATGTACAATTGAACATTATATGTATGTATGTACCACATACCTACTTACATTTATACATATATATTCATTTGCCCATGAAAAAGTCATCATGCGAGTCGATCGATGTGGGGTAAAAGCTTTAGAAGGCACAAAATTTCAAAACGTGTTCAGAATCAATTAGTTTGTTCTTTCATGTGAAATTCCTTTGATTTGTTTGAGGTGTGCATATACTCAGGTTATATACATACCTACCAACTTATTGTGCCTGATGATAGTTTGTTATGAAAAAAAGAATACAAATATACTGACTTACCTTTATTGGGTATTCTATGCAGGTGCACCTACTTGTGTATTCAATAAGTTATAAAGGGTTGTGAGTTGTGACACTTACAAGCTTCTCTTCTCCCTTAGAAGTCAAATGTGCACTGATAGTTTATTAAATGCCTACCTATATAACCACACAGCACATCCCAAAGATGGCAAGAGCCAATTGAAGGTGATTGTTTTTTTGTTGAATATATAAAAGAGGAGAATAACAAGCAACATGCAATAAGGAGATAATTATACCCGTCCGTCACCAAGAATTGATGTCACGTGGAAAAATATCAATTGAAGCGTGTTATATGCCCCAGAATGCGTAAAAATCAGTTCCAATGCAAGGGGCAAACTATTGTTTCAAATTAAGTTTTTATTTTACAAAGAACAGGCCCGCGGTGCGACGTACTGTGTTACGATTTGTAGGTACTTTACTTTGACGCTTTGATGGCAATGTACTGGAAATGATAATTATATTGTTCAAAGAGTGCTTTTATGTTAGTGCGTTTTAAAGCCTACCGCGCTTTAAGTCTTTTATTTCACCCGCAACAAGTGCCACAGAACTGTGATGTCTCTTGTGTTGTTCGTTTTACTTTTAAGGTCGACAAATTAACTGCACGGAATATACAATTGTACGTGCAATGTACCAAAGAATGTATATTTACATACTCACCGTTGAGATATTTTTGTTTTACTTTTTAATTAAATTAAAAAAAAGTTATAGTGGATTTTTGGATAAAATATGAACTTTTTTAGTATGGGTGAGTTGAGTAGCCAAGTTTTCTACTAATTTCATAGTGAAGTAAGCATGACAATGACGATCCTTTTTTCAAGAACCTCACATTATGAGTTTAAGATAAGGCTCCAAATTTTGCGTTGGGAGAAAAGAAAATGCTATACATTTCTTAAAGGACCCTAAATTTGATATCTGTCAAGTTTTAATCGAATAATTGGATTATAACTGTCGTAAATTTGTCGTGAAAGAAAAAAAAATTGTCTCTATAACAGAATTTATGTTACATAAATTTATTTTTATGTATTTTCTATCGGAAGTAGAAGTAACGTTCTATCAAAAATATCAATATTCATAATGATATTGAGTGAAATTATTTTATTTAAGTTCAACATACGATTTATACCAAGATAAAAACCATCCATGGTACTGACCATTAAGACTTTACGTACAACTTCATATCTCAATGGTTATGACATGAGTAAAATAATCTCCGAAAGAATTTTAACACATGCAGTTGAAACAAATACAAAATCATAATAATCAAACAAACAAAAATCTCATTACATGCTTGGATGACACTACCACAGTACTGACAAGTTACCACACTGTCTTCGAATGAAAGAATCACATAATACAAAATTAAATTGACTGTTGAAAACAAAAAAAACATAAAGTCAACGTTTTTTTTTAAATGCCACCACACAAAAGTGATGTGATAATGTACATTGTAGTAAAGTCATTTATAAAATAATAACTAATAACTCATGGGATAATTTTACATTAAATGAGAAATAAACCGCTTCGCACCAAAAATCGCATTTGGCAGAAAATCACATATATCGTTATAAAATGGATCAAGTAAAAAATGCGTATACGCCACAGTGTCCAATGAAATTTCCCAACAATTCCTATTGGGTAAATTGGAATTAACCCGTAAGTTGGTTTTCACAAAAACTCTTGAGAATAAAATAAAATTAAAAAAATGCGTATACCAACGTCTAAAAACTTGTCTTAACTAAAAAATGTCCTTAGGCTCATTTTATTCAGTATTGCTCAACTTCGACTTCAAATCCGTAGTTGAACTTAAAGTTGAGAAATATTCGTATTCACTTCTTTAAATCTGAACTCCATAGTTGAAATTCAAAAGTTGACTAATTAAAATATCCTTGGTATATTTGTGTCCAACTGAGATTGCCCGGACGAAACCTAAAAGGAAAGAAATTCAAGAAAATTTGAATATGTATTTAAATACATTCAAAAAAAAAAAAAACTACGTCGAATCTATTGACTGTTAGAAAGAGGCAACAGTTGACAAAAAAAAAAAAAAAAATAGTGAAACTGTTAGAATCATTTTGTATTCGTTTTTATTCAAATATTCAAATTTTCTTGAATTTCTTTGTTTTTAATTTTATTTTGTTAATAATTTTAAATTTATTTGTTTTCTTTAAAAGATAAGGTATTTTTAAGTAAACAAAGTGGGCCTTTATAAAAAAAAGATACTTATTAACATGCTTTTGTCAAAAAAAAAAAAAAATGATACCCAATTATAAAAAAAACGGCATCAAAATGCAATTAAATGGGTTTGATTATAAAACCGTTATCCGTTAGGGACTCTTTTGTTAATAAAAATAATTAAGAATCGGTTATATTTTGGCAAAGTTATAAATAAAAAATCGGGTGGCACAACAGCTCATGAAGAACCAGGGCCTAGTGACTAACAACTCGCAACCATTCCTGTGTGCGCCTGTCGACAGGAATGGAAGGGACCTACAATTTTATGCCGAATCCGAACGGCTAGACGAGAAGCACTTATTCGTGACAAGTGATACTCTTGGAGGATTTGTCAATTCCTCGCAAAGGACTACAAACCGTTATAAGTCGAAAGGGAGAAAAAAAAAACGAGAAAATTACCTCATAAGTTTTTCAACTTAAAATCACCTGGGTAGGTTTTCGTCTGGGCCCGTGACGTTGGGACACCCTGTATAATTACTATTATTTTCAGACGAAAAAAAAACTTCCCCAACAAGGCCTACTTTACGCATCCAGCGCGCATAGATAGGGGCAATAATATGGTCCTCTGGCTTCAAGTGTTTTAAATCCAACGAGACATCTATTTATTGCATTTATTGCATAGATTTAAATTGCAAATCTTGAACAATTTAACTGAATCGCCCCGAGAAAAAAAGTCGCATTTGAAAAATTATTTAATATATAGCCAAATCCAACGAAAACCTTATAAATTGTGAAAAAAATAAAACATATTTGCGTTGTTTTAAGTTTTTGTTTTATTTAAATAATTATCAGGTGCAAAAGAAATGGGTTCTTACTCTTTGAAATTAATTTTAACAAAATTAAATTTTTTCGTAGGTAAAGACATAATTTGTTTGTTATTTCCTTACGGTAACTTTGTAGAAGCTCCTCTGAAGGCTTCCAAATATCTAGATCTTGTTTTGTAGAAATATTTGCTGCAGAGAGCATTGCATGTGGTCACACACAGGCGCACACAGGTAAATTTTCCCAAAAACATGGCCAAAACTATGAAAAAAAAATTTCAGATTTGTTGTTGTTTTTTAATGCAAAGTTGTTAAGAAATAGGTTGAACTCCAAACCGCATTGATCATACGATGCAGATTATAACGGTTTAAGCAGTCGATGCTTTTAAAGTACCTACTTTAGATAGACGAGTGTATAGTAGCAAGTTTGGTCTGTGATAAGAGGTTGTTTTGGTTTGTTTTTCTTTATTTTTTTTTCGGTGTTTTGTAAAACAATTGAGCATGGATTCTGCTGCTAGTGGTATGTTAAATCGAGGATGATTTTTTTTTTGTTGCAATATGTTAAGTGTTAAATTGATTTCTAAGCCAATTAATGCAATGTATTTGATCAGTAAACAAAAAAACAAAAAAAAAAAATAAATTTGATAATGTAAACGTTAAGTTAATTTGAGTCGCTTTGTAATGAAAATAGTCTTTAAATTTAGGTTTCAAAATGTACTGCGACTTTTTGCAACTTTTTTTTAATATTGGCTCTTAAAGATAATAAGGAAGGGCATTTAAATTTTTTTTTATTTGAGCTTTTTACTTTTATACACAGGATCGCGATCTAGTTTCATTTTTCTTTCAAGAAATCAGTTCTCTGAAGTTGCACATATCGTGACATCACGGAAAAAATCATTTTTTTTTTAAAGAAAAGGTGAAAATGATACCAATATTGCGATTTCAGAGCAAACAAGTACACGGAAAGAATTCTTAGATCAGATCAAGAAAAATAAGCTACAAATCACGAAATATGAATCCAGTTTTGGACCTTGGATTGGAAATTACTAAATTAAGACTTTTTGTTTGCAATATTGAAAAATGAGCGATATGAAGATATTGACACTCAAAAATTAATTCAACACATTTGAGTATCAATAATTCGATCGAGGAAAAAAAATGTTGCCATTAGCGAATCGCAATTTGATATCAATTTGGATATAGTGTTTGATGGCTAACCTGGAGTCGTGGGTTCGATCCCTACTCTAGGTAGCAATTTTTTTTTATTTATTATTATTACAGGCATACAAATTGAATTATCTATATACATAAAAGAAGATGAAGAAATTTAAATATTAAAATATTGAAATTACTTCTGTTTTAAGTGGAGTGAATGAATAAAATTCAATTAAAAGTACAAGTGACCTCAACTCCAGAAATAATTGTGTTTCGCCCAAGGTATAACAGTGGGCTCTTCAGTCAGTCTGTTATACCCTACTAAGACACAAATTTTGGTCGATGTTTACCGACTCTTATAAAAATCACAGCAAAAAGATACTGTGAATTTTATTATTCTAGGGGAATTTGTTTAAATTCGTGCACCCAGAAAATAAATACCCGTGGTCAGGTTTTTTATAATTAGAAGATGAAGAAATTTAAATATTAAAATATTGAAATTACTTCTGTTTTAAGTGGAGTGAATGAATAAAATTCAATTAAAAGTACAAGTGACCTCAACTCCAGAAATAATTGTGTTTCGCCCAAGGTATAACAGTGGGCTCTTCAGTCAGTCTGTTATACCCTACTAAGACACATAAAAGAGAAATGTAGTCCGTGTGTGCCCATAACTCGAGAACGGATCGTTCGATTTTCACAATTTTAGGCTTGATGAATTCGTATTGACCCAAGGAAGGACATAGGACACTGTAGAAAAATCCCGAAAAATTTTCAGGAAAATTGGAAAACAGGGAACATCCAGTTTTAAATGCATAACTTGAGAACGGTTATTTCGATCTCTTCGATTTAGGACTTGATAAATTCGTATTAGTTCAAGGAAGGGCATAGGAAACTGGAAGAAAATCCCCTAAAATTTCCAGAAAAATTGAAAATCCGGGAACATCTGGTTTTTAATGCATAACTTGAGAACGGTTACTTTGATTTTCACGATTTATGGCTTGATAAATTCGTATTGGCCCCAGGAAGGGCCTGGGAGCAATGGCTTAATTGCAATACGTGGAGAAATTGCAATTGAAAACAAAAATTGCGAGTCGCTTTACGAAATGAGCAGTTCGCTGCAGATATCTCCAGTCAATTTATTGGCGATGGGCAATGGCGTGATAATAGTGGACTTAGTCACCAGCCTTATTGAACTTCCACCGAATTTTCGCTACCTTACAACAACGACGGAAGAGCTCATCGCGAATGTTTTTCCGAATTTCACTCAAAATTATGTTAACCATGATTGGCTGAGCTCACGCGCGAATTAGGTTGCGTAAAACAAGAATGTCGATCAATTGAATTTCGTCATTCAAAATCAAATCGTCGGTGAGTTCATTTATTCAAATCCGTGGACTCCGTGATGGATGAAAACGAAGCCACCAACTATCCCACGGATTTTTCGAATTTTTTGGATGTTCCGGGCTTTTCACCACACAATTTAAAATTGAAAGTAGGCTCAGTTATAATTTTGTTGCGCAACCTCAATGCACCAAAACTTTGTTTCAGAATGCAGCGGTCAAAGACGTTTGACGTTTACGCACGACAATAAAACGAGTGACAAAATGCGTGACAGATTGTTTCGCGTCGGCGTCGTATATTTCGCTGTCGTTTACGACATCGATAATATGGGGGAATATTCTTCCTTCTTTATATTAAATTATTAAGGAACATTTTATATTGGTCACTTTTATACATATTTCAACAAAATCTTACAAAACACATACCTGAATTGTCAAATCTCCCGTATGCCAGTGATGGTACATGTACGCAAATTTTCTTTTTCGTGAAGTTAAATTTGTGTCTTGTTTTGAATATTTAGGTATTACAAAATTTGTTTTCTTATTATTGTATTGTATTTTAATAAAAAAAAAACTTTTAAGTTTCTTAAGCTATTTTGTACCTTGTTAGCCCTAGTTAGACGTACCAGTTTTTTGGAGTTCTTTTGTACATTTTTAAAGAAGTAAGGAAAAATAACGAGTTTTATTTCTAAAGCCGTAGCAATTTTTATATATAATATACCATCACATCATTACTTCTGAATCGAAGTGGAATTCTTTAAACATTTTGGGCGAACAAAAAATCTTTCGGGAAAAATATATTCCGTTTGAAAAACATAATAAGGCTGATTACTTTTTTCAGTTATACGTAATTTTAACCCTGAATGTTTTAAAACTAAATTTGCTTGAATTTGAGTTTTTTTTTTAGCAATAATTACCAGCGCAGAAAAACAATCTAGTTTTTGACAAGGCACTAGAGAGTTTTACATAGATTCTGGCAAGGCACTAGCACGAAATAGCAAAGGCTAGAACACGGGCCTTGGCGATTATGAACCCTTTTGCCTCGTCAGGCAAAAAAGAAAAAAAAAGAAAAAGCTGCATTATGTGCGACTTGATCCCGCGATCTTCTGTTTGTCAGTCCAATGGGCTTTTTTTTTTTTTTTTTTTTTTTTTTATAAATTCATTTTTATTTATTCATTTTCTTATAACTATCTTAAAGCTAGACAAAAATTCATGAAAAACTAGCCTACTTATCAATATCTTTAAAATAACTTACTGGCCCTAAGCGGGCGCTCTAAATTAAACAATAACTTAATGCTAATGCCTTTCGGCCTACGAACTACTTAAAATAACATCTTATCCTGGTTTTATTTTTCCCAAGAAAGATTTAAAAAAACTTGGAAACAATATCATTTTTTATTTTTTATTTTTATTTAAGAGCTAATTAAAACTAATTAAAACTACTTAAAACTACTTAAAACTATACTTAAACTACTATAAAACTACTTACAACTACCTTAAATCTAGAACAGCCACAGCAAGCATTTTCGATTTTGTTATTTTTTTGGTTTCATTTTTGGATTTTATAATTTTTTTTTTTTTTTTTTTTTTTTTTTTTTTTTTTTTTTTTTTTGGGCTACCCACTGGACTAACTCCCTATATGAAAATTTAATGTCGAAAGTGAATAAGTTTCATACTCCAATGTTTCATACGATATTTCATAACAAATACATACAGAATAGAACCGGATTTTATTTAGGTACTTTGCTTTTTAGGTAGAACAACTTAAAACAGTTTTTTTCTCATTGAACAGTCTTATAATACACAGATGTCTCACACCCATAGCAAGAAGTGTGATATGAAAAATAAGACAAAGGAATGAGAGAAAAGTGTTGTATGATGATAAATTTGCATGGTGCTTAAAAATGTTTGTTTTTGGTGTACAAGAGATATTCCTGGTGGGGTACCGAAACATGTCCAACAAGTTTTTACTAGACAGGGCCTCACTAGTTTCCCTCGTCTAAATTTTTGGTACCGAAATCCAGCTAGGACTTGCCAAGTATCTGACAAGTTTTCCTTGTCTAGATTTCTCCTACTGAAAACTAATTAGGGCCTTGCCTAAACAAGACAGAAACTTGGAATTTTCCAGACGGGTAATTTTATAATCAGCCCTATTGTGAGTTCCGCGTGAAAGAAAATCCGCCCGGAAAAATTACATTTCACTGTTCCCTTACTGTGAGTTTCAGGCGAAAAGATTTCCATTTAATTTTTGGTGGCGAAAGAAGACACATTTAGTAAAATGGAGAGGGAAACTCACAATAGCTTTTAAAAATCCGGGCGAACAAAACATTTTCGGGCGAAATGTTTTCCGGGTGAAACTCACAATAGGGCTGAATAACAATTTGTTCGTTTTACTAAGCAGAAATAAGGTCTTTAATTAACTGAATCAAGAGGTTGCATTCTGATTAAATGAAAACTTTTTCTTTGTAATCTTGAATTCTCTCAAAAACTAGGACGCATTTAAGCATCTCATCTGGTTTGACTTGAAATTTTATACAGCGTTAAATGTTGAGCCCAAAAGCAATACTTATTAATTACATACAAACTTGACCAAATCTATAAATTTAAAAAAAAAATCTTTTTTAATATTTGGAGTTTGCACATTTTTTTATCATTTTTTTCCATTAAACAAAACTCGTCAATTTAATAATGGCGAAATATTGCACCCTAAGAAAAATATTGCAAAGACACTGTTGATGAACTTGTCTCTGAAATCAATATGAGCAAATGTTAAATTAAAATAAGAAACATACTGTATTGTATGCCTTAAAAATGTTCCTTGAAGAAATTCTCAAAATAAAAACTCTTAGTCAAAATTGAAATCTCAATGCCATATCAAGAAACAAGCAAACCAAAAATGTTTGAAATACCAAACACATTCTTCTAACTTCGGTTTCTAACCTAAATCGATTCAACAAAAAATTATTCATATAAGGGTAAGAATTATATTGATTAGAAAATTAGGGTAGCAACCGACTTACATATAATTATGAACGATGTTAACAAAATCAAATAAACATAATTTTCCACATAAATAGGTATGCATTTCAGACAAAGTTCAAAAAGATCAAATCACCAGGTAGCCTATCGCTGTCACTCTCACCTGGAAATTTGTGGCTGATGGCGATGAGACTTGAGGTTTGTATTCGTATTTAGTATGGCGTGGCTGTCTATGTCTTACCATAATCCTATTTGAAATTTGAGTTAGCGAATCAATTGTTTGGTTGTTTTTTGTTTTTTTTTTTTGTTTGTTACTTTCCCCATTGGGGTTGGCCCCCTTAGACCTTAACTGTATATATGCACCGCGTGTTCTGTAGAATATAACACCCGCACCAACAACGATAGCTATAGGCGTACCTACAATGTTTTGCTTTTGTTTGAGCGAGTGTGTCATTAATTTTTACTAAATGTAGAACTTGTGAAATTTAAAACTAGGTTATGCTTTTATTGCAGAAAATACCTGCAGTTCTATCGAAATGTGCATGCATCATTGGAAATTATATACTTTCGGACACCACCGCGCCGCACCACGCTATCGGTCATGCAGCGTTTCTTATTGTTGTTGACTAAGTTGAGGCTATTTCGATAGTTTTTTTTTGTTTTTAGTTGTTTCAGGGCAGCACAGGGTACAGACATTCTGACCGCTTACCCAGTTTCATTGGAAATGTATCCAAGTGACCCAATCAGACTTAAGGCGATTACCTTCATTGTATTTACAACTAATGAAGCTAATGTTTTGAAAATATTTTAATATGAAAATAAAACGAAACTTTTTTGTTGTTGTTGTTTGGTTCTCCTGCAAGACTACAACCACCTGAGCTTATTGTGATTATTATTGCAATGTTGCAACTACCTATATAAGAAATTTGAATTTGAATTACAAAATCAGAAACAGACCACGTCATGGGTTTTTGGCAAATAAATGTGTATTCAGTTTCAAATGTTGCAGTTGAAATATGACTTTTTGCTATATCGTGAGAAAATACAAACAAAAAAACTTGTAACGGTTGCTTTGTTGTATTGCGAGATATGTTCTTATTATCTTGTGTGAAAATTCTGACATCGGGATAAAGATTGAAGCATTAATGAAGATATGTAGCAGATAAATGAGTGTTACAAGAGCTTGAATAATATTCAAACTATTCAGTTTTAAGTATGTATTTTTTTTATGGAATTTGTCTCTGTTTTTCATGTGCAACATTACAAAACCTTTTATATACATATGAGTGTCATATTCTTGGTCGGAAAGAATACGTTTATAATGCATTTTGTTTATTTATTTTTTATTTAAAAAATGTCCATAAAAATGTCATATTTCAATTGTTTTCGTTCCATAAAAGCAAGCTTACAGTAGTAGTGGAATTTTTTATTGTTGCTCTTCGATTTCAAGTAGATATTTGAAAACAAAATAAAGCAAAGGAAAATGTTTGTACTTGCTCTACAAGTGGAAATTCAAGTGACAAGATATTAAATGCATTCTGTATAACTCGTTAATTTCCATGGCTTTTTCACAAAACAAATAAGTAGTTTAAATTATTGCTGTTTATGAAATCATTTAAATCTCAAACGTGTTCACATAATGTTAAAAGCTTAATGTTTGCCGCCACAAAATAAGAAATATATGTATAGCACAGTACACAAAACATATGTATCTATTGTCAGTGGTGGATTAGCCATATGGTCGGATAGGGCACGTGTCTAGGGCGGCAAATTTTAAGGGAAGCGGTAAATTGTTTGTACGCAAAAAACTGTTCCATTTCCGTATACAAAACCTATGATTGAATCGTCTGAACTTGTTCTTGTCGTTCAAAGTTATAACGTGGCTATAGACATTGAAGATGTAAGGTAAAGGTTTAAAAGATTAATATTGTTAAGTCAAAGAACAAAATATTTTTTCCGTTATTTCTAAATTCTAAACTTAATAGGAGAAAAGGAGAATAACCTTTAACAAATTCTAAAAGAAACAACATTAGAACCCTTTTTCCGTTAAAAGCGTTTTTCGCCAGCAATCACAAAGGACAATATTATGTAGTTCCAAAATGTTATAATTAAAATTATATTAGAGCCGTTATCGAAAAAAAGCTATTTTTCTTTCTTTTGTTTTCCGTTTGGACGCACACATCAAGAACAAAACGAATTATAGACAAAACAAAAAGCAATAACACGTGCTAGTCAAATTTTTCGAAACTAAGAATGAACAAATTTTGTGATTCAAAAAATTTAGCAAGCGAATTATAAATTGAATTTCCTCAGTGTTTTATTAATTTAGTGTTATAAAAATTGCTGTCATTAAACATCGTCCACATTATGTTCATTTGTGTATATAAATAGTGCTGATCAACCATATTTAGTTGATATGGACTTTAGACTGATTCAAAAATAAAAATAAGTCTCCGATATACAATGATAAAACAAGTTTTGTTTCGAGTTTTAGAAAAATGTTTTGAAAAAAAAAATCGGTATTGTTCATTTTGAGAGGCAAAACTAGTTTAGGTCTAAAAACGAGTTTCTATTTTCGTTAAAAAAAATAGTTTTGCCAAGGTTAGGTTATCAAGGTAGTTTTTATTTCTCAGAAATTAATATTTAAAAGTCAAAGGAATTATTTTCTCTATTATTTCCAACTTTTTGTTTGACGAAATAGCTGTGTTGTTAGTTATTGGCCGGATTCAACGCATCAACATTTTCAGTACTTTATTTTCAGATGGAGCTTCTGATTGGCCAGCTGTCATAAAAAGTTAGCTGACATTCAGTTACGTTTAGTGAAGTTTAGTTACGTTTCATCTGAATTTACAGCAAGAAATTCCCAACTGAAAATTGAGCTGACAGCTTTTCTATACAAAAAAAAAAGCTCTCCATACAAGACTGAAATTTCATATAATTTTATGTTCAACGACAGAAAATACAGTACTTTATTTCCAGCAGTTGTCAAATTTTGCATTGAATGCAACCATTGTATATGTATATGGACTGCGTAGCTGTGCTGTAAAAAATGGAAGAGAGGGATATTATACGACGACAAAGTTCACTTTCTAGCGTGTTTGGTGAAAATGTACATGCATGGAATAACCGCATCGACAATTTTTATTATTAGGTTTCGGCGTCTTGTGGGCCCTTTTGGGTGTGCAATATGGTGCATTTGTGCACGTTTCGAATCCACTATTGGTAAATACCTAACACTTCAATATGTGTTCATTACATGTGTACATTTCGGCGTTAGACATCTGAATTTTCTAAGTGTCCTTCCGTTAGACGATGCATCATCATATATGCTACCAAAGTGCTAAATATTCAATAAAGAAATATTTTCTTAGAGTGTTTAACTAATTATTATGGCTTTGGAAAGAGTGCATTTTTAGGATGCATCATACAGGTGTACCTACTTTTTCCCAAAGTTCAAGTAATCAATGAGGATGTATGCATTAATCTACGGGCGTCCGAGACATTTGGAACTGTCAATCCACTTGGAAGACGCTGCAATGTCATATTTTCTATAAAAGAGCTTAACATTAAATATGAAATAATTTTTAAGATTGGTATACCAACTATAAGGCCTTTGGAAAAAGTGCATTTTTGTGATGCATCTTAAAATGCACCTTTTCCAAAGCCCTAATAATTGGTAATACAACCTAAAAAATCATTTCATAATTTAATGGTAAGCGCCTTTGTAGCAAATATGCCATTACAGTGTCTAGGTAAGTAAGTGGTTTGAGAATTGGAAAATTTGTTGAACGAACATAGGTATGTAGGTTAATATATATGTTTCTGCGTAGAAACATTTAAATGCATTATTTGAGCCTTGGAAAAAAGTGAATTTTTGTGATGCATTCTAAAATGGCACTTCTATGAAAGTCCTTTCAATTGGCAAAACAATCTCAGAGAACAATTCTTAATTTAATTAGTAGATACTAGATACCTTTGATAATATGATGTTGCAGCGTTTTCTTCTTCTTCTTCCCAAAAAATCCTCACGCCTTCACTGTATACAGTATTGCATTTTGCCATCAAAATTATTAAATGCGTTTGCAACATATTTCATGAGTTTCCTTCATCGATTTCTTGATTTTATTTTCTGATGAAAATTACGAAAAAGCGTCAAAACTAGTTTTGAAGTCCTCAAAACTAGATATTTCCAGTTTTATGAATTTCTAGTTTTATGCAAAACTAGTTTTAAGATTTCAAGTTTTAGATGTCAATAATACCGATTTGTTCAAAACTTGAAACTAGAAACCCCTATAGAACTAGTTTTGCTGTAAAACTAGCTTTGAAATATTTCAATAATATGGCTCTTAGAGTTGAGCAAAGTAATAAGCCTGTTAAAAATTCAGATTTTTATATTAATTTTTAGAGGACGGTCATTGCTGGGGGTGGCGTAAAAGTTAGTACATGGGGCGGCAATTTTCCTTAATCCGCCCTTGTCTAAAGTCTAATCTCTAATGTATAGTACTAATCAGTTCTGTTACGTGAATGGTAAATCGTAGTCGATTACTAGAGTCAAGTCTCCATTTTTTCCCTCACACAATTTTGGGCATTTTGGTCTACCTATTGCCCATAAATGAGATATATATCATTGGAAAGCTTAGCCCTAGTACATCATTTTTTTGTATGGACACAAAGCTGTAAACCATGGGGTTTAGGCAGTATACGGCAACAAAGATTGCAATAAGATCAAAAATGCATTGCAATAGTGTTCCATTGAAATGACAGTATTGGTCACTTTAGATGAACTGAATAGACCCAAAAATAAAGGAACTTTTATACCAATGGCCAATAATAGCAAATAATATCATGGTCTGGGAAAGAAAGACTTTTCTTAAATTCCCGATAAATAATATCAAAATTGGAGATAGGCCCTTACTGTAGACAAATTTTTGTCTTAGAATATACCCCAGAATCATACCCTAAAATACTCTTGACAAATTAAGGGACACCCTGTATATATCACCACAAGGTAAATGACAAAAAAGAAACGTATTTTTTATATACAAAATTTAAAACGTCTTCCGTAGCCCTTTCGTCTAGATATAAGTTTTCGCTGTCGATTTGAAGACATACATAAAGGGAAAACAAAATTTTACACTGGGTTATTAACTAGATCAAACTAGAATAAGGTAGGATAACACTCACCTTCTATACCATTTATCCTTCTTACTTCGGCCTTTATACCACTAAAAGGTGTATCCAGGTAAATTAAAATCACCCTGTTTATTTAAATGTTCGGCTTAGTTAAGGGTATTCCCCCGCATGCTAGCGTTTATGATGTTTAATAATCCAAAATCCAAAATATTATTTGAAAAGAGAAATGCCATTTCCGATTTCAAATTGCAATCATATAAAATGGACTGAACACACGCAAATCGCACACTGTTCCCTCCAATATTTCGTATGTAGGTACTCGAGGACCAAACAAATGTGTCAATGCATTGTTCTTTTTAAATGGCCAGGAAACACAAAGAGCAGCTGTGAGCTCTGATAAATCTATCGATGGCGATGGAAAGAAACTCAAGTTATAAAAACAAAAAAGTGTGCTGCTCTGAGTTTCACATATATGTAAGTACGTCATAGTTATTAACACGGCTGCGATTGCAATATCGTGGACGTTGTATACAGAGTCTTATACCTTCTATTTATGTGTGCATGGTCGCCTCGGGCACGGCAGCCATCACCAACAACAACAACAACTTCGTACTGTTGCAACGATGCAAAAAAAAAAAACAAAGAAATAAGTTTGAACATACATTCCGTTTTTCACATTTTAGTTCTTTTGTTTCATTTACAACTTACCATGCAGGTATCAAAGCGAAGGAAAAAAGGTAAATGTTGTTGTATTGTAGCACAGCAACAGCACAAATGACCCTATGAGGCAGAGAGACCAAAGAACCATGCCCACGTTGTTTGCTCCGAATTTAATGCTTTAGACACGTATTGCCGTCCAAAAGAAAGAAAGACATACTTATAGAGCAGCGTTCGTTCTCCAGCTGAAGGGAAGGTCTATTTGGAAGAGCTTAGGTTGCGACTTGCGAGGTGTGAGGATAGAGGAGGTTTGCTTATTAGTTAGATGTCGTGCCGCTATTGGGTGGAGTCATTGGACGCCTTTCAACAATATCCGGTCTTACTGAACCAAGTTAAACGTGACTTTACACATTCACTGTTCTATTAAAGGTTTTTTGGCATGAGGACATCGTTTTGGTATACAAAACTGCAATAAAATTTTATTCGAATTTTCGTAAGATAAGTTTTTTTCGAATTTTCGTAAAAGGGTATCTACCTACCTTTATGATGGGGATTTGTCTGAGTTGTGACGGTACACAAATGTAATTAGCATCACCCTCCAAAAAAAAGATCCACAGTGTTAAATACTTAGAAGAAATTCAACTTTGTTGCCTTCATTTGCTTAACCAAATCGATGATGCTAAATATTTTGAGGGTAATGATTTCTGTCCACTTGCGAGGTACTTACGACTAGGAGTAGCAACAATATTCTGTTTTATTAGATTTTGCTTAAAAATCATTCAATAAGTTTTTTAAAACTCAAAATGACGTTTAGAATTTAACAAGCAACTCACTTAAAACATCACCAAAGAGTCAAAGGGTAAAGAACCATCAAACCATCTTCATTCCCATAAATTAACAAAAATTGAACAACTATGTTTGAATTTGTTGATTTTTTTTTTAAATATTTTGCGCGTACTTAAGGGGCTATGTTTTAACACAGCACGATCGTTTAGGAAAGACGAAGAGGATATAAAAGGAGTTACCGATGCATATTGGTTTTGAATGTTTAAATATCGCAATGGGAGGAAACAGCGGAGCCGCGTAAAGCATTCCACATTCGTGTAGTGCGACTAAAGAAAGAATCTCTATACTTAACAGTTCGTCCGAAGTTGGGCTTAAGGGTAAACTGAAGTACGAGTATTACGGTTGAATTTTTCTGGGGAATGCGTGCAACTGGTTATTTCGGAAATAGCGATAAAGTAATGAAAACATGAAACATTACGGCGGTGATCAAGAGATGCAAATGCTTCTGTTATAATACTATCTGTCTAAAGCTCGCTTCTGTATTCTATTCAATAGACTCAAGTGGGGTTTTGGAGCACCTGACCGTAACTCGAGTTTTGGACGAACAAAGGTTTTATAGATTACAGCCAGATCAGAAGGGAAGCCAATTTTTATATGTTCGTAGAAAATCTAAACACTTAGCAGTGTATCTGTATATGGTTGTTTCACAAAAGGTGGTCTGTGACACACATACTGGGAACTGAAAGCTGAGCAGTTTCCTCGATGCAAGTACCGGTCATGGATAGCTGCATTGGTGATTGGTGACGTTTAAACGAAAAAAGATAGCATTGAGTTTTTGAAGCATTAAATTTACGCGGTTTTTAGTTCCTCATTGGACAATGCTGTCGAGATCACAATACAATGAACTTATCATACGCTGCCGTTCAAGTTCCACATCTGAAGGACATAGATGTTAATTAGAAAACGAATATGAGAAGATGAGGGTGCTGTCGTCAGCGAAAGAGTTTAATGTATTAGAAGTTCCAGATCATTTATAAATATAAAGAAGAGAGTCGGAAACAAAACGGAGCCTTGCGGCACACCAGCATTTATTTTGTGGATTTCAGTCTTGAAACCATCCAATACAACTTGCGTTGAACGGCCGAAAAGAAATTTATATTCCAACGAATAATCTTACTTTTTCCAATATGATGTAAGGATTTGTTCTACTGCTCGGTAAGATAAACCATCAGATCACCTGATCGCTACGAAAGCCGTATTTTCGGTCATTAAGAAGCTTTCGTTGTTCGAGATATTTCTTGAGCTGAAAATTAATCAGCGTTTCCATGGCCTTGGAAAGAAGGGACTTAAGTGCAATTAGTGAAAAAGACAAGTCTGCTGTTTTCCGCATCCACTCGGAAAGACACTAGTAAAGTAGGACAGATGGCAAAGCTAACGCAGTGGCTTTGCCGCAATGGAAAGGATATTTTCCGGGTCAACGGATTTTTTGAATGTTGAAACCTTTCCCAACTTTAGCAATTACACAAGTGCTCTCAACAACACTTTCTGCAGCATCGAATAAACACCATGCTGTGCTGCAAGTAAATTGGATTTATCTAACGAGCTTACAAAAGGGGTGTCATTGAAGATGATCGTTGGAACCGAAGACGAAGTAGTCTTTTGTACGTTTCTTACAAGTGACCAAACGTTTTTACTAACCTCAAATTTTGGTCATGGTAACAGTTCTTTCTACTTTCCACCGTTTTGATACTTCTTCCGGTCTTCCTTCGAGGGGTTGACTTTATAACTTCGGAAACTTTCTTCTTTAAGCCTGATAACCTCTTTACAGCTCAAATCAAACCATGAGCTTTCTTCGAATTTGATAGGTATTGAAATTTCTCATTCCACAAAGAATTAAATTTGTGATCATATCTCTGCTGGAAGTAAATTAAAGTTCCTGAAGAAATCAGTGGGCTTATCAGTTAGAACATTTCGTACCCTTCTAAGACGCAATTTTGTTTTGTATGTTTACCAACTTGGGTATTATTTTTCTAGGTGCATGAATTTAAACAAATTTCCTCTAGATTAATAAAATAAACAATCACCCCTGTTCTGATTTTCGGTTGAATTTCATAACAATTTCGATTTGTTTGTTTATTTCGATTCCAATATAAATTCGGAATCAGTTCTAGGCAAATTCATACTGATTTCGGAAAACCAAATAAATAAACAACTAACCGAATTTGAACAAGGAAAACAAAAACAACTAACAATAAAACAATTAAATACAAAATTCAGAACAGGACCGATGTCTTTTTGCTGTGATTTTTATAAGAGTCGGTAAACACCGACCAAAATTTTCGTCTTAGATGGGACTAGGTAACCTATCTGTCGTAGGTTAAGGGCGGTCAATTGAGCTTTTAATTGACTCATACTGCCTTGCCCATCTTCTTAAATGATTCTAAAAAAAAAATTATTTGATATTGACTCGAATTATCAAGCACGGTTTTCAAATTGAGAAAACCAATTAGGAATTGGTCCATCCATTTATAGATTAGATTAAATTGGATTGATTTTATTATTTCCTCTAAATTTTTGTTTCAAGTTATAATACAATAATATACAAAAATCAGTTGAGCATGGTATTGCCGTCACCTGATTGACAAAATTAAAAAGGAGATTAAATAGGAGGTTTAAATAAATTAAGGTACAGTTATTACCAACTAGAAATATTCTCCTAATATTCTCCTTCTATTATTAAGAGCTGTTTTACAAAATTTGAACATCTTTGGTACATCTATTTCATTAAGTAGGAGTATAATTTCGTCAGAAAAACACGTCCTTAATGTGTGTCTTCTTGTTTCCCTTAGGACTGGGCACCTTTCGGGAGGCGAACATAAGACATATTGAATACTTTTAAAATGTAGTCCACTTGTAGTTTTAAGGTTATGACGAATAATCGCTATACACCTGTTTCCAGCATTATTATGTAGTTCGGGGTGTTTGGAGGGAGATGAAAAGTGCGCTTTATGTAAAACCTGAGAAGTTTTTACACGGCCTCATTTCTTTACTCCCAACACTTGAGCTGCATAAAAAAGAATGGATTCAGATACTGCTTTAAAAACTTTATATTGACTGCTATGTGCAATGGTCTTATTATTGAAACATTCTATCCACGCCATATTAATGGCGGTTTTAGCCTTTAACAGCTTTTCATTGAGGTGCTTATCCATGCTTAGATTTTTTGTGAAAAGAACTCCTAGGTATTTATACTCTTTTACAACATCTATTCGTTCGTTGTTAAAACACCATTGTTCGTTTGAGCAAAACCTACCTCCACCTTTTTTGAACACCATCACCTTCGACATACCCAAGTTAACAACCAGGTTCCATCTCGTGCAGTATTAAGACAACTTTTTAATCATAAGCTGCAGCGATGCCGGAGTGATGCAAACAGCACAATGTCATCAGCAAAAAGCACTGCTTTGATAACAGCCCCTGCATAATCTACACCTCCTGGTTGCTTTAGTGATATGTCTTCGATGAAGAGTGCGAATAAACTTGGGCTTAGTGAGCAACCCTGCTTGACTCCTGGTTTCGTCTCGAACCATTCAGAGACATTTTTACCATTCCAAACTGCTGCCCTGGTGTCATGTACAAATTCTGCAGTACTCTCCCAAACCTAAGCGACATTCCTAATCCAAACAATTTGTAAATTAATCATTTGGATCAATTGTATCGAATGCGGCTTGGAAATCTACAAAAAATGTATACAGTTTTTTGTTTCTTGTAAGGAACGAGTCAGTAATGCTTCTAAGCAAAAAGATGTGGTCTATGGTTGAGTACCCTGCACTGAAACCAGCCTGGAACTCGCTAAGTAGTTGGTTTGCGTGTATCCATGAGTTCAATCGTTTCAAAAGAATCGATGTAAAAATTGTGCAGGATGCGTTTAAAAAGGATATCCCTCTATAGTTCGCTGGTTCTTCAATACTGCCTTTTTTGTGGATCGGAAAAATCAGGGCATCCTTGAACTGATCTAGGTATGGTTCCATATTCTAGGATTTGGTTAAATGTTCTTTCGAGATTCTTATGTAATTCATCAGTCCATTTATAATTTTTCAGAATATCCAAAAATGTGTTAACACAAGCGTTACAGTGGACTGAAAAAGGCTGTGGATATCGAATTTGTATCTAAATACCTAAAAATATGATAATATAAAGAACAGAATGAGTATAACACACATTATTCACAAATCCACTTGAGAAACAAAAATCATAGCAAGAAGGACTTCAACATTATTGACGGCTGAGTTTGTATGCGTGTCTCAGCCAATACAAAATGGCTTCCATACTATTTTCTTGAATCAACTTTCTGTAGCTCGAAAAATATTTTTAAAACTCAACTCTTGCTTTCATTCTCAGCAGTTCACCGATTTACGCCGCTTGGTTAAGAATAAAATAACAAACAATTACCTAAAAAAAAAAAATCGAATTTAACTGCCCTGCCCATAGTTCATTGAATTATTTGTTGTACATATCTTTAACTTTTAATAACGCTCAACAGACCTACCTGCATTGAACATAAAATTACTTTTATCTCTTTATGATAACAAATACCAACTAACGTTTAGCGATAATTTCTATATTTATAAGTAAATATCAACAAAAAGATATCAACAAAAGATAACACAACTACATATAAACAAGCTCTGTCTATAGATTAGATTCCAGAAAAGCGTCAGACTGACGGAAAGGAAAACACATACTTTCTCCCCGCAGAAGAATAAAATTCATTGTTGCAAGACATATAAGACTCCTCAACTCAGTTGATAGTAAATAGATTCGTGTTTAGTACACGGAAGTCATTCCCCGTTTCTATTACGATATTTGTCGAATGTGTTTTTATCATTACAAACTATGTAAAGCATATACTGCAACTTATTGAAACTTGCAATGCATAAAAACGCAGTTCAAATTATTTGTATACCCAAGAGTCTTTCAATTGTGAATCAATTTAACTTTTTGCACTCGTTCGTTATGCCAATAATAAAAAAAATCAATAACTTAGTTCAGTCAATCTAGCAGATAGGTTGCCAGAGCCTTGCGAAGAGGGTTGATTGTTCTAAGTTAGGTACAACAAACATAAAGAACCATGTTGACACTATTATTTATAGAGCGTCACTGGGTTTAATTAATCGATTAAGCATAAGCAAAGTGACCCCGAACTCAGCAGTATACAGACACTCTCCTCTTATCATTGTATGACTTACTTTATGCACTATGCATATCAGTAAGTATACACGACGAAAAAGTAAACAATAATTTCCAGTTCAATGAGCCTATGAATTATGTTCCTTAAATTAAAAATTTGGAATTTAATATTCTTTTGAATGCAATAACAAAATGAACATGCACAGGCACACACAAAATCGCACGTGTCTTGTTAACACGGGAAGTAATTTTAATTAATATATGTATTGAGTTTATCGATTATATTTTGCAATCATTTATTTTTAAAAATATATTTCTAATCTGACCATTGTTAAATTATTATTGTTAGCTGCATTGCATTATCCCCCAGATATGGTCTGGATTCAATTACTTTATTTAAAAAAATAAATTTAATTTAATTTTAAAAAAATATTTATTTAATTATTATTGATTAAATAATTTTATATTTTATGGGATAAGCTATAAAATATATGTATGTATTCCTTTCTTTTAACTTCACTTCAAATAGCCATAAACTCGTCAGAGTAAACACTAATTTTAAGAAGGAAATGCTAAGGGTGATAAGAATGGATTTGAAGATCTAATTCCAAAGCTGGAGCTTGTGTTGGTTTGAATACATGTATTTTCGTATGCAAATCCAATCCGATTCGGATCTATGGGAAAACAAATCGCTGATATTATTATGCTGTTAGCTGTGATATAGGAAACAATAGGTCCTCTCGTGTACTTTCTGACCTAAATCTTGCAATTATTTGTCAAATTTTGAAGAGTGCGGGTAACCATTCTCTCAGAAAGAAGAAAACTAAACAAAAAGTGCGTACGCGAACAGGATTGGGCTAAAACTGGAAAATGGTAGATTTGGGTATAGTTTCGAAGTAGTCTATCTTTACCCTGACTTTTCGAACTCGTGAAATTCAGCTTTTGACCTGCCATCATCTTGCATTTAAAATGTTTTTCAAATACCCGTATGCATAGCATGTATTATATAAGAAAGAACAATTTTTCAATATTGCGGATATTAAAAACGTTTAAAAGGTCAATAGCTCAGTCAATAATTACAAAAAAGGGCTAACATTGCAAAACGCGATGTAGTTCTGCATTTTTGATATGCTGTCGGGGCATGTTATAGTAGTCTGTAGCTAAACTTGTAACTTCGAAAAACCTGTGCTCGCTGCAGGAAAAATACAACAGTGAAAACAAAAACGCTAAAATAACACCATTTTTCCGACATTTTCCCTTATAACTTTGGAAATATGCAACTAAGGAACAAACCATTCACTATATAAACTTGTTTATTATTAAATTCTCTACAAGACCACATTAGGTTTAAGCTCATGCACGTTTTATTTGTGTTGCTATCTAACCATGAATTAAAAACAAGTTCTGAAAAACAAAGTAATTTTGAAGCACTCAAAAAATAGGTCAAAAATCATCCAATTCTGCTTAAAATTTCGAATCAAATAGTCTTGAGTATTACAAGACGAAATTCGATCCAAATCGGTCAAATAGTTTTGGCAAGAAAGATGATGTTAACTTAGTGCAACCAGCAATTTTGCATCATTGCTGGTGTTCAAAATAAGACTTAGGTTGGCACAGATTTTTGTACACGTACTTGGAACATTTATCTATATGATAAAATATAGTTATAATATTTATATCTTTTTTTAGTTACTTTGGCAGCGAACACTTTAAGAGCGAACAAAATGAGTGGCTTAAAATTAATCATCAATTTTGTGTTTGAATTACTTTCTTACTAAATTAAAAAAAAATGATTTTGAGTGATGGAAATCTTTATTTGCGGCAAATAACGCTGTTTGTATACTGCAGCAATATGATTGACACTACAGCAATATGATTGACGTATGACGCCATTTACAAAAATTATAAAATTTTCCGAAAGGGTGATTAATTTTGCGCAGGGTGATTATTTTTGCGCCACCTTGTACATTTTCAAACTGACACACGAAAATTGTATTCTTGGTTGCTCCGGGAAAGTAACAAACCGCCGAAAAAAAAAATAAAAAGATTTTAATTCAAATATAATGGTGTTACCCATTGGCATTGCTAAAAACAAATTGATATAAATCTGTCAAAATACACATTTTTACAATTTTTTGCGTTCCATTTGGCCAGATAAATTGATTTATTTTGTTTGATTAAAAATCAATTTTACAGAACTGAATCTTTCGACAGGTTAACCCATCCCTGAACTAATACTAATACAATTTTAAGCTATCAGTTTGCAAGTATGTTTATTTTATTGGTTGGATTTATTTCACAAATATGACAATTATGTTCCAAATATGAAGTAAATTATTTCTAATATAACATGAAGAAGTTTAAAAAAAACTGATTAATTTACCATGCAGTCGTAAGAAAAATCGAACTCGAGATAATATTTTCCCCTAACATTATGATGATAGAGAACGCGAAAAGGTGAGTACCGCAATTCCGCGATTTTCTACAAACTTCGGACTTAGGGTTTTTTTTAGCTAAAAGTAGAACGGTACCTGATATACAACTATTAGTAAAAAAGCAATTTATCTCAAAATTGGCTCTAACGATTTTGAATACTATTTAGGGAATGGTCAATGTTTTGATACATAAATGTACCAATAACAGTTATTAACGGTAGGTACCTGCCATACAACCGATTTTTTTGGTTTTCAATTTTCTCGTTTACGGCTACACCGATTTCAACCATAATTTTTATAAAAGAAATCCTCAACAATTTGAACAGTTTTGCATCATATACAAATTTTCAAAAAAAAAAAATAATTTTGGATTTTTAAAAAATATTGAAGTTTTTGTTTGAAAACTCAATATCTTGAAAACGGGTTAGTGAATATTCTTTTAATATTCTCTTAATTTTACGTAAAATTGAATTTTATTAAATACTAAAAGTTGGCATATAAGTTTTTATTTTAAAAATATGAACAACATTTTATATCTATATAAAAATTATTTTTTTAAGAAAACCGCTCTTACGCTTTTTGATTTATTTTTTTCATAAATTCATACTTGTCAAAGAAATCAGATGACATATTTTATTTTTCTTCCGAAAGTGCATTAAGCAATGAAGAGTGTTTTCAAGTTTCAAGTTATGCAGGCATACAATTACATGAATGCAATGACAAAAATACATCAATTTTAAATAGTGTCGAATTCACCACAAAAAAAAAATGAGAAACACCTGTTTTTTGACAGCTCCAAATCAAAAATTAATTGATATACGTTACCGTTACCAACGGAAACCTCCAGAATATTCAACAAAGGGTGTTTTTCTTTTTTAATTCAGAGTAGAGCCTGAATTGTCAAACAAAAATTAAGTTTCTTTTTTAACTCAAACTGTGTTTCTTTTTTCTCTCTATTTTCGTTCAGAGCATGATCTACAAGCTGAGGAAAAAATGACCGAACAGGCTGAGCAAAAGCTGAAAACATCCAATGTCACACTGAAAAAGTAGAAAGATATAAAAACAAATTGAAATGTGCTCATGTGTCTTTTTTTAACAAATCAGAACGCTCTGAAAATGTTTGATGAGAAAAAAGAACAATTATGCAGCTAATGCTAAAGTATGTTAAAAAAAATCAACTAGGGCGGCCAAAACTCGCTCTGTTCCGAGGATGTTCAAAGCATGCTCGACTCGACATGCTCGGGTTCTGCTCAGAGCTCTAGCCTGAACAAAATAGCAAAACGCCCATAACAATTGCGCATGTTTATTGACATTGACAGCTATCTAGTTTACAGTGTTACCAACATTTAGCATATACTCAAATTTAACCACCCTTTAATTATTATTAACCTACCTATTTTAGTTCCTTTTTAGATTAAATTAAATATAAATGAATATATTTTTTTATAAATTAGTAAAATATAAGAAACAATATTAGAGTCTTCAATTTCTGCGCGAAATGAAATTTCATATAATAAGCCTTGAACTTTTTTGTGGTTGAGTGCACAATGCACAATGACATTTGTTCTCCATTTTTCATTTATTCTATGTCCAAATACAAGACCCTCGCAAACATATTAAAAAAAATGAGCACTCTTCCATGAACCATGACAAACAATGAGTCAGTGAAGAAATTTCCCACATTTTTCTCAGTTGAAAATGGTAATTTTTATATTTCAAGCAAAGTGGCCAAGGAGTGTCATCTCAGAATATTCAAACAGAAGGACGTTTCTTTTAAATAATAATAAAAAAAAAAAAAAAACATAATAACAAATTCGTGGTTTTTCCAATTTAAAAAGAAGAGTTCCCCTATAATATGCTATATATAGTATGTATGTTTGTACCTCGTACGTAACGATAACGCGTGTATCTGGGATTGGTAGCATTAATCTTTGTTTCTTTTTGATAATAAAAAAGAACAAAAAAAAACTGCAACGCTTCAATGAATCCATGGGAAATAAAAATTAAACAAACTTTTTGTATTATTGTTCATCAATTACCTAGCATTGTAGCTCACGCACATGATGTTGTAATCGTAACACTCCTACGATCCTTAACATTGTCTATGTTGCATTTCACAATAATTCACAAAATGTTTTAAGCGCTTAAATATGCTAATCGAAATCAAATCAATACGTTTTGTTTCTGACTAAAATAGTAACGATTTCCGGAGCAACATACAACTGAACGTTTTGTATGAATCGAACAGTACTTTGTATTTGTGTTTGTATTCGAATAGCAGAATGTACCTTGTACCAACATAATAATACCTATATATTCTATGCTTTCGAGTTACAGGAAAAATGCCAAAGAAAATAACAAAAAAAGAAATAATAAAAAAAAACATTTGAACGACTACGACCGGTACCGGCAACATTTGGGTAAATTTATGATGACGCTAAATTAATAAACAAAACCAAAGGCAAAGGCAACGCTGGAATTCATTGGGGGCTCCTCAAATTGTTGAATCACGAAAGAGCACTGTGTTCGCTTAAGTGTTGTTTACCATATAAGAAACTGCCAATGTAAACAGGGTCAATTCAGTCAGTCTGAGTTCTGAGAGGGAATGAAATTAAACACTCTAAGCAAAGCACTGCTAAGGATTTTTTTTTATAGAAGAATTACTTATATGCATATCATAAGGAATGCCGGCAAAACAGTTTTAATTTTGATCAAGATTATTAGGCATTTTTATAGCTAATAGAATTATTTTGTAGGATGTGATCGTCGAGGTTCGAGGGTAGAGTGAACTTTGTTGTCAGTTTGGAATGCACAATTTGAAGGAATGTTTAAGCAAAGTAACACAATAATATCGAGGAATTATATTTCAATTGTATGATGATAAACAAATAATTTTAAGCACGATCGGGCATACTTCCGGTGGTATAGGTATTTAAAAATATAATTAGAAGAAAATGGTCTATGCTAATAAAAGACCACTAGAACCAACTATAAAAAAACTTACACTGTTTGTCTATAGATTAATTGCTCTTTAAAAGTTTAATGTGTTTTGTTGAATTGTATGGTTAAAACGTCTTTCATATTTTAAACGGCCCTTTGTATGAGTTTAGAAATTGAAAAAGTTTATAGGTACATATAAATAAATAAGCGGAAATAAATTATTCTGAGATGAAAAAACATATTTGACGATTCACCTATACAGATACCAAACCCCAGAATTGAATAGAAGCATCTTGAACTGTTCCATTGGATTTCAGAATGAGTGAAACCTTGAGTGAAACCAATGGAAAGCGATTTTTAATTCCATTAGATTCATTTTTGAAAGATGTGAAAAAGTCCAAAGACGTAAAAAAAAAATTAATTTTGTTCTCTTACTTTTGTTGTTGATAAGAAAATTTATTTTTGTTATATTTTCTAAGGCCGTGTGTCAATTGCGTTAAAATGTTGGTTAAATTTGATCCCAGTTAAATTTGATCCGTATTTATATAGGGGTGAATAAAATTGAAGGGTTTTGCTGTGTCAATCGCTTTAAATGGGATTTATTAAAACATTAATTTCCCATTGAAGTTCCTTGCGTTAAGGAACCTATCCGAGACTGTGTCAAAACCTATCCAAAAATGTTCAGATACCTTGATTTGTTGTTGCAATAGTTTTTTTCAGAAGGAATTACAACACAAATCCATCCAAATCGCTTTGGATACGATCTTGAACGCGGAAATTGCATTTTGAAAGTTGCAGTCATGGATCTAGTCTGGACTGCTAGTCGATCGTCATTCCATACAAAAGTTGCATTGAAGATGGTTTCACCGATTTAAAGTGACAACAGTGCTTATTGTGCCACGCCGAATGTTGCGCATTGGTTTGGGAGAGCCTTTAAGGTCAAAATTTATTTACATGGAGATAAATGAGAGTGCCCAAGGCGAATGTTTCTCCGCCACACCGAATGTTTCGCGTTTGGAAGAGCCTTACGCGGGGTACACATTATAAAACCATGTTTGACAAATCTGTTTACGTTTGATAGTGTTACTCTCTGTTTGACAAACACGTTCTTTGTTCACAAATTTGTTTAATCCTGTTGAGTGTTTGACATCAAACAGGTTTGATATTGTGTACCCGGTTTAATCCATGATTATTGAAACCGGGAATGTCGAATGTGTTTATTGTTGATCAAATTGTTTTCAAAAAATCCAAAGTAAGAGTTCCTAATTATGGATATAGCTAATAAGCCAATTTTGGTTGATAAGCGTTAGTTAATTAGAGCGTTTGAAAGTCACATACTAAATTTAATCCAGTGTGAATATACTGGCCCTAAGTCGTTTTTCAATTTCCGCTAGTGCATCGTTTTTTTTTTTTTTTTAATAAATGGAACCATCGCTTCTAGCAGTCCGGGTATAATAGGTCGATGGAGTCAGTAATGTGAAAGAAGTTTAATACAAACGTCAAAACTTATCCACTAGTTAAAATTTAAACGAGCTCCTGAGCATGTTAAATTTTGACGACTGTAATCACCTCCGTAATGTCAAAATTTAGCCATGGGATCAAATTTAACGCGCTTTTAACGCATTTGACACACGGCCAAAATAACATTTGTACTTCTTAAATAAGTACTTGTGTGAAAAAATTGAAACAAAGGTAATTTAGCCAAGAGATATGCTAGATATACACAAAAAACAAGGCAATTAATTTCTTACAAAAAAAAAACGTCAAAAGCCTTTTTCAGTTTAGTGATTCTTTTTAACAAACTAATTATAAAAACGAGTTTTGAATAACTTGAATAAATTTTGACGCGCACACATTGTTCTGTACGTTTTCCGGGGCTAAATCTATAGTGTTGAATTAACCTACAAGTGACAAAACAAAAATGAACGTTTTGATAAACACAACTTAACAAATATTTTGGTAAAATCGCGACTTTTGCTTTTTACTTGTACTATGTATTACCAACGGTGTCTTATGCATTATTTTGAAATAAGTGTGTGCATTTTTAACAAAAAATACGCTGTGATTTAGCACTTAAAAAAGAATCATGCTGATAAATTTTTTGCTTAACTAAATCATTATATGTTTTCTAATAATCTTTCTTTTTTACTTTCAGGGCCAACAGAAATGGATCAATTTAAAGGTAATTTAAAGTACAACTTAAATTAAACATATAATAGTAAACTAAGCGTCTCAAGATAGACGCCCGGTTTTGAGATGTATTTATCCTGGTTGGGCAGGTATAAAAAACCAACTTAGTTTCTCAAAAGCACACTTATCACTTACATATTTATAAAATAAAATAAAACACGATTAATTGACAAAAGAAAACCAGTCAATAGCATTTAACCTCAGCATTGTGCTAGAATAATGTTTTAACTTTTTATATTTTCACTTTTAAAGGATGAAATATACAAAACTTTTGTTATTTAAATTCCAAGTTTGAAAGGGGGCTTAAAAGAAGAATTATCATGTAAATTTCAATAAAAGTAGATACAATTAGAGGCAATTAAGCGGGGAAGGTAGTTATATGAAAAGTTCTTAAAAGGTGAGTTTTATACGAAATTTTTTTCAAAATGATGGGTCTCAAGGAATAGGGGTACTTAAGCGAGCTAGGCACTCGTGCAAAAGGTTCTGATCCGGGTTTAACTGTTTTTCTTTTTGCTGTTTAGTTTTATTTTATGTTTAAACTAATTGGTAGTCTGTTTATAGATAATTAAATCTGTTGTATTTGCGCGTAAGTTATGTCGAGAAAAGGAAAATCGTTTTGTAATCGCTTAGACCACTTTTTTTTTGTTAAAATTTTATGCTATAAGAATCTCCAAACTGTACATTTTAAAAAAGGAATTCAAACCTTAGCAATTTTTGTAGACGTTTAATCATTTTTACTAGACTAAATGCAGTACAAAAAAAAAACTTGATAGGTATAATTTTGTTAGACAACTGCCCCTCCCGCCAAAAGGGGGAAAATAAACCTCCCTCGAATTATACTAGTGTTTTTGCTTTACCATTTTTTAGCAGACTGGAAAGTTAAAAATTTAAAAACCATGAGAGCGGGTTTCTTCAAAATTAATTTTATATTCTTAAACATATAAAATTTGGTATGCCAATTTGGACTAATGCGGTAAAGTCGTTAACGAGAAATTTGAAATTCAAAAACCCTATGACAGGTAGATACCCCTAATAACCGTTATTCGTAGATTTTAGTTAACTAAAAGTGTATCCATATATTTAATAAAAATTCTTAATTTTGCGTTGAAGGCCGTTTTTGGTATAATTTTTTGTTATTGGTTGTATTGCAGGAACCCTTTTTTTCTTGGCTAAAAAAAATTAATTTTCTCGATAGAGTGCGTTTGATTGTCACGCTGGAGGTGCCTCTGGCGAGGAATTGACAAATCCGCGAGCGGGTCGGAATTCTGGTTTCAAAATTTTGCTTTTCAAAATTCTGCTTTTCAAAATACTGAAAAGTAATAATATAGAAAAATAAAATTCTGCTTATTCTGATTTTTTTTTTTTCAAGAAGGATTTATTAACTATGTAACAAAAAAAAGAACAACAAAAAGTAATATAATGTACATAGTCTGATAAATTAATACAAAAACAAGATCTAATCAAAAACAAAAATAACTATATTATTTGCTATTCGCTTAAGGAACCCAGTGTGGCTTATGTTCTTTATAATATGTAATTGTTTTTTCTTCAGCTTCAGCTTTGGCAGTGATAAGTTCCTTTTTGAGATCATTTATGATTTTGAATAGGCCTGCATGACTGCGACCAACTAAACTATAACCTTAAGTCGACGATCGATGGCATGCTTCAACATTGTTCTGTGTTGTTGGAAATGTCTATTTCGTTGCTTTTGAACTGCCATAAATAATTTAAAGCACACTTTCACTTCTACTTGTCAAAAGACAATGGCAATTACTTTCAGTTTGTTGATTAGAAAAAAAGAGAGCATTCACATACTTTATAGGGAAAACTAGGTACCTACTAATCTCCCAAATTAAGTTTTACAAAATTCTGCGAATAATAAATAAAAGTTTCAAAAATGTAAAAAAGCGCGCGCTTTTTTACATTTTTGAAACTTTTATTATTCGCAGAATTTTGTAAAACAGAATTTTGAAAAGCAGAATTTTGTAGGTCCCATCCATTCCTGTCTATAAGCGCAGACAGGTATGGTTGAGAGTTGTTAGTCACTATAGTACGGCGCATTTAGACTTTTGCAGGGAAATGGGTTGGGGTCGAAATTCTGTATGGTCAAAATGCTGTTTTCAAAATTCTGCATTTCAAAATACTATTTTTCAAAATTATGGTTACACAAAATTCTACATGAAGAAAATTCTATATTCTAAAATTCCGTATGATCAAAATTCTGTATGAGCAAAATTCTGTATTTCAAAATTCTGTTTTTCAAAATTCTGTATTTAAAAAAAAGCGTTTTGATAATGTAAAAAAGTGCGCACTTTTTTACATTATCGAAACGATTATTTTTTTTAAATACAGAAAACAACGTTGCAAGCCTGGCATCAGAATGTATAAATCTCATTTTAAAAAATTCACACGACGAATAAACATTACAAATACGACTTTAATTCGGAGTAATACTGGATTCAGAATAATGATAAAATACGAACAGCAACACTCGTAAGCGATGTTGTGCGTTTCGCAATATTTGTAGAAGTGAAGTTGATCAACATACGTCTATAGTCAAATACAAGATTCAAAATATGGTATATTGATTTTAAAAACGGATCTGATTTCGCGAACGCACAGGTGGCAATGGCAAGGGCAAAAATGGGGATCACATCAAAAAAAGGAAAATTAAATTATGAAAAATAAGAAAATTCGACGTATGTAGTATTATGAGAAAGAGACCTGATTTGAGTAACATTTCCTGTTTGATGGAATACGTTTAGGCGGTTATCTGGACTTTTTTTTATAATTCAAATTTATAAATCGAAAATTATTGTTGTATTTGTTATTTTAATTCTTCTTTAAAAAAATGAATTTGGGCATAAACAAAATTTTTAAAGACAGAACTTTGCACATACAGAATTTTGAAATCCAGAATTTTGACCCGCTCCCCTGGGAAATAAATCCGAGGTAAGATATGACTTTCACATTCGAAAAAGTATTGGTACACGAGTCGAAACCCACGTTTTGCACAACTGTACCTAGTGTCATTTAGCCGCCAACAATTTTTTAATTAGTGCTCATGGTTATTTTCCCACAAAACAACCCCACATTCCATTAACGTCAAAATAACGTATGGCCAAATTTACGCATGTTCACGAACCGTGTAATTAAAAGCGTTCTAATGTGCCTGCCAACAAGACAAATAACGATACGAACGAAGAAAGCAATCGTGTAGTTTGTAATAATGCAGATGTACCTACCTTACTTTTGTCTTAAAATATTGTCCGTCTATCCCTTAGCAGGCACTACACATATGTACGTTTACAAAAACACATCTCTGTTAAAGGTGATTTTTTAAGCTAAATGTAGTATAACTTTTTTAATCAAAATCAAACACTGAAAATGCTGTTTATGACCACGGTATTGGCTTTCATGCGATAAATAGAGTTTATCAAAGCCTTTTAATCTACCTACAAATTCTTTAATTCGATTAATTTTACATCATCTCATCTGTCAATTTACCAATCAGGTTTTGGCTGTCACTTTTGACGGTGAAGCACAAATCATCTGTCAGCTGTAAAAATTACTGTCACTGCAGACCAGTGTTTTGCAATTTAAAAACAAAACCTCAACACAAAAAGCATTTTATATACCTTAAGTTGATTGGAAGTAAGTCAGTTTAGTACTTTTATGTACATACATATGTACAATACTTACACAATCTTGATTGTTTTGGTGGCCTGCTACAAAAATGCTTAATATCGGCATCTTTTTTTTTAATAACATTTATATTTGTGTTTACTCTTGACTTTCGTTAATAAACATAATTTTGAATATATTTTGCTTAAAATTCAAATATCAAATATCATTGTTTACTCTTTTGAAAAAATAAATTTATCGCTACAGCTACGAGTAGCATATTGTTTGCAAACCTCTGTGGAATACTATATTGCAATTACATTATTACACGAATGAGGGTTAGACACATAGACACATCTAGCAGCATAAATCACCACAGATTCCAATTATTTTGTCATTGTATATTCAGCCAATACACGTGATTTCACTAAATCACATCCAAAAGAAACGCATCACAAATTGCAAGGGAAGATAGTAGCACAACAACATACATCAAGCCCCCTTTATAAGGAGGGTTGTGTTGTGCTAAACGATTCAGTTGAAGGATTTTATGTTTGGTTTCTTGCATTTTCCCTGAGAATAACGTATGTATACGATAGGTAAACAAAATTAAATTTTTGCTTTCCTCATCAAGAAGTCAAATAATATAGAGTCCAGATGGAATTCGACTGTACTGAAAGGGGAAAAGCAAACAACAAGCTGCAAGCCGCTTGAGGCATTTCGTTTTATTTGGAGTGTGCAAAACATGCCCGTAAAGTGCTTAATGAGAAGATAACAATACCAGCCAGATAGAACTTTTCTATATAGTCAGAAAGAGGGTGAAACTGTTCAGATATTTGGTAAGCTTCCGAGTTGAATATTTTAGTCACTCGTTTTGTCATAAAACTCTATACTTAAGCTATCTTTGCTTCAAGCCATATGCAATATGCCATTCAATATAGTTTAATCATTATGATCAGCCTACGAGGTTTTCGCAAAGGAAATCCCCAAATGACATTGGATTACATCAGATGACGAAGTCAGCCTTCAGATTATTATTATTAAAAAAGCTGTGGGAGGGGAATATAATTTATTGTGTATGACATGCAATAAGATGAATGCGAGGTACCTTTAAGGTTTTATGTAATTTGGTGAACAACTTGGGCTAGTTAAAACCATAAATTATTTTGACTTAGTCTTTTATGACTAACGACTTTCTTCACCTGTCTAGAATCATAATGACCATAGCGGAAAATTGAAATGTTTTTTGTTTCGAAAAAAAAAAAATTCCAAAATTAAATAATAGGTAGTGTTCAGTAAAGCTAGAATAAATATTTACCCTTATGTAGCCTCAATCACATGTGCTGTGTATATTGAATTCCACTTCACATGTAGCTAAAATAAATTAATTAGGTACAACAAAAAACCAAACCACAAATATCAAGCTTATAGAAGCTGGGTATGTACAGAAAGCCGAGCCAAACAAAAATAATAAATGCAAAACATCCATATCCATATACCCATTTACGACATCAAATATCGCAAAGAATTCTATAGTTAGCTATGGCGCGCGGTTCAAAAGAGGTTGAACAAATATTTTTTATTAATTTTGTTTTAATAAGCTGGCGAGACCATTGCTCTGGCAATGAGGCCAGCATACCACAGCACCGATGTGATACATTTAATTAGTGTACATGCGTTCCAGATGAATATTACGTAAGCCCTTGACACAGTAATAAAAGCCAATAATTATATCTTATACACAGTAGAGGCTTGCTGTTTTTTTTTAGCTGAAAGAACAATTGAGCTGATACGAGAGTATAAGATGATCGCATGTCACGGCTCATGACGCACGGCAGCGCGCGCGATGGAAAACGGTGTTCGTGCATAGACATAGCATAGTGCACCGTTCGTCACGTTGCACATTGGGTTGTTTATATAAAAAAATTGACCAATTTTTGTATTTTACTCGCGTTAGTTGAATAAAGTTTTCGCAAAATTGTAAAGCTCATTTGACTAGAAGTCGAGCGTTAAGTCGAAATTATAATTTTCAGATAGGTAGATACTAAAGCTTATGCTAAAAAAACAACAAATCGTGGATTGCCTCAAAGTCAAAAGGAACAGTCAGCCATATTGAAATGAAGTGAAATGAACCATTTTTTCTCTTTTTTCATTTCTACAATCCTCCCTTCAAGCAAAATCACGGACCCGAATTTCACGATTCACTTTGGAATCACTTGGGACTCCAAAAAACCTGAGTGTCTCGCACACATTAACAAATTTTCTGTGTACACATGTAAAAAGAAGAACAAGAATCAAGAGAATTTTTTTATGCACGGAGAAATAGAGAGAGAGTACAGTCATTTTGTTTTAATTTCCACCACTTTTTTTTTAAGTTCAGTTTTGTAGGTAGCGCGGCGAAGACCATTGCTTTTTTATCTTTTTTTCTTGTGAAAACTTTAAGAAATTTCCAATCAAAAATATAAGTTTATTATTTATTATATGTATATGTTTAGTTGTGAAAATATATATTGTACCTTTTATAATTGATAAATAAAAATAAAGTCTTGAAATGAACAAAATTCTGTTTGTATTTTTTTGTATGCAATGTAGAAACTCGACTAGATGGGGAAGTTTCTTTTTAATACCATACATTTGGGTATGCCTCGATTCATTCATTTTTGTTGGTCCGTTTTGGATTCTATTTAGGCTCCGTTTTCTCGGAGTATGGTGAATTGGAATACTTTCTCTCTCTCACAATACATTCACATAATGGCTCCGTAGTGATTCTAATTTCCATACTAATTTGATCCGATTTGAAATCGTTGTGGATCCGGTTTTGGGTCCGTTTATAAACTGGTTTCGGATCCAAAACGGACTCGCTTGCTTGAAGGGCTACTTCACCAAAATGTCACTTTTACATTACGGTCTTCACATTGACTTATTCTCATTGGATCAGATTTTACAAAAGAAAACGTCAAAAAAAAAAATCCACAAATTAAATAAAATTTCATAGACGTTTTCTTTTGTGAAGTCAAACAAATTCGGAGGAGTCAGTCGAATGTGAACACCGTTATTCGACTGACTCCTCCGACTTTTTTTGAATTTGACATAACTTTGGACTAAAATGGATCAACAATTACAGAAATTCTGAATAGAGCTTCAGAAATTTTTGAATTTGATTTGACAACCAAGAACTTGCTACTGATGCTGGTCTTATCTTTCTATTTTTGTTTTATAATTTTGCATACAACATTTTTCAAAGCTTTTTAAATGAACTCAAATTTGAATCATTTTGGTCTATTAATAGCCGTTTTCCTTGGAGGTGGCGAAGTACTTGTGAGTAGATGAAAACTTAAATCTAGTACTTTCATCTACTCATGCCCTCATCTGGTAGTTGATGAGCAGAGTAGTAATGCACCGTAATTCCGCCAGGAGACATCTGATAAAATAAGTAGAATTTTACTGAAAATGACATTTGTTTATCTATATTTACATTTCAGTTGTATTCACTCATCATAACCGCCAGTAGACTGGTATTTGTAGAACATATTTGTGTGCGTTCCATTGGAAATGACTAGGAAAGTACTTGGAAGTACTTCGCCGCCTCTAAAGGAAAATAGCTAATATATTCGCTTATTAAAACTTATTTACATGGTGATAAATAAGAGTGCCGACACCAACGGTGAATGTTTCTGCGCGCCGCCGTCGCGCCGCCCGCGAGAGAGCTTTTGGGAGAGCTTTTTGGGTTTGATATGAGAAAAATATATAATTTTCTAATAATGGTCCACACCGCTATCTATAGGATCCTTAGCTTTGTATCTTTTACACGAAAAAATATATTACATGCCCACTTCAATGGTGATCGGTCAAACAGTGTCGAAGTCTTCAAATATCAATTTCTAAATATCTAGATTTTGCCTATTCTCGCCCCCTAGTATACTCTTCCGCCATTTTGCGCTTTTTATACAGGGTGTCCGGTTAAGAATGGAGGCGTCGGAATGCCTTAAAGAAGACTATCAAAAGTGGTAGAAAAAAATGTATCCCAAGCAGATCAAAATAGAGTAGCTACCCATGTATTTTTTTTGTTCAGTGTATTTTTATTTACCTTACTTTTCATTTTTAAATACCACGATTTCAAAGTAAATGAAAATAAATTTTTAAAAAGTTGTACCATTTTTTCCTTTATTAAGTCCCACAGCTATTAAAATGTTCTACTACTAATAGACCAGTCAATAATTACGAAAAAAAAGCGCGATGTAGTCATGTATTTTTGATATGTTGTTGGGGCATGTAAGAGTAGTCTGTAAGAGTAGTCTGTAGCAAAGTTTGGAACTTCGAAAAAAAAATTTTTTCTACAAAACCACATTAGCTTTAAATTCATGCATGTTATTTTTGCGTTGCTATCTAACCATGAATTAAAAAAAAATCAGGAAAAACTAAGTAATATTGAAGCACTCAAAAAAATAGGTCAAAAAATGGTCCAATTCTGCTGAAAATTTGGAATCAAATAGTCTAGAGTATTACAAGACTAAATTCGAAAATTCGATCCGAATCGGCCAAATAGTTTAGGCAAGAAACATGATGTTTACAAAGTGCAACAAGCAATGTTGCATTAAGTAAGTAAGTAAGTAGTAAGTAATATTCATTTATTGATAATTTTAGAAAGAATGTTAACATGATTTAAATGAATTTAAAGCTATGACGTTGCCGTCAGCTCGATTGGCAATAAATATTTTTTAAATTTACCATTTCGGTTTTAAAAAATTAACATAAAATGAAATATATTATTAATTTAATTCTGTTATTAACAACATTCTGTATTTGAAAGCACTTTTTAAAAAGAAATATAGATTTTTCCAGTTCTGGCCGTTGAGATATATTACAGTTTCTTGCATCTTTAAAGATTTTTTTCACAAATATTTTTGTCTTTGTGTTGCATAAATTGGACTCCAATAAGGTGGAAGCAGTCTTCTTTCGATTTAAGGTTGCACATAGAGCAAAACTGATCGAAAATTGCATTGTAAGGTTATATATTAAGACCAAGGACTTCACATCGGGTTTTAAAAATTAACGAAATTTGCTTGTAGCTAAACGCGTCGCAAAAGGATTTATCATCCATCAGATTAAAGTTGAGTTGCGAATACAAAATTCTGCTCTCCGACTGCTGCGCTTCCAATACTAACAAAGCCCTTTGTGTATCTTTAAACTTTTGGATTGTACAATACAATCGAGACTTTAAAGAATTTCGATCACTTAGAATTATGTCCATATCTTCTCCGTAAACATTGCCAAGATTTCGCCACCTCACCATCCACCAGTCACTTTTTCTAACTTCATAACGAAGCATTTTGTTTGCAAGTCGTGTTTCAGGAAAGTTTAGCACTTTTAAAATATAATCGGCTTGCGTTTTAAGCGCGTCAGTGTACAGTTTAGGCAGACCTGTTTCTAAATAAATAGCATAATTTGGTGTTTTAATCGGCAAGTTGAAAATTTTTGTAATGAAATTTCGGTGTAGTTTTTCCATTTTTTCGAATTCTTCAGTGCCCCATACTTCTGAAGCGTAACACAAGTCGATTTTACAACTGAACTGTTGCATTATTGCTGTGGTCAAAATAGGACACTTTAGTTGGCACCGATTTTTTACACGTGCTTCAAAATTACATAGTTTTTCAGATTTTTTTTTAAATTCATGGTTAGATAGCAACACAAATATAACATGCATGAATAAAACTAATGTGGTCTTGTAGAAAATTTTATAACAAACAAGTTTATTAGCGAATGGTTTTTTCCTAAATTGGATATTTCCAAAGTTATAATGGAAAATGTCGGAAAAAATGGGGTGATTTTAGCGTTTTTTTCACCGTTGCATTTTTCCTGCAGCGTGCTTAGGTTTTACGAAGTTGCAAACTTACATACAGACTACTCTAACATGCCCCAAAATATATCAAAAATGCAGAACTACATCGCGCTTTGTGATTTTATTGTCGAATTTGGCTGGGCTTTAATGTTTTGGCATAAATAATGTAGAATATTCCTACACCATAACAAAAACAAGGAATTCGTTCACTTAAAGTCGTGGTATTCAAAAACGTAAAATAAGGTAAACAAAAAAACATTGAACACAAAAAATGTACACATCTATCTTTTGGTCTGCTTGAGATATTTTTTTTTTCTTATCCATTCTCTACCGGGCACCCTTTATAGTTTGTTTTGTACATATTTCGATTTCGATAAACAGTTTAATCCTGAGCCCAACATGTAACAAATTTTGTACGTGTAGGTACATTTTGTACAGATTGACTGTATGTATTAGTATAGATTAGATATGTAGTTAAGTTTCTTAAAAATGACCTTTAGTCAGCTTTTTAATGGAAAAGCTCTTCTGTTTGAAGTCAGTTTAATATACCTAGATTATTATGCAAACAGATATTTATTATATTTCACCGAGTCCCATAGCTAGTAAAAAAAGATAAAGTTGCCCTGAATTCCACATAGAGCATGGGGGCCAGTTTAATATATTGGTCTCGGAATCGGAAGTTTACCTACATAATTTAACTATATTTAGTTTATGAGGTCAAAAGGTTCTGCGATTCTATATGATAAGTGCAATAGCATGGGAATCTTTCTTTTGTATCTAGGCTGCAAATTAGCTAACAGCGACGTTTTATTTTCGGGTTTTGTCTTTGTGCGTTTATGGATTTTTAACTAATCGATTATGGAACTTGGATTTTGAACTTGTGGATAATAAATGCTTGGATTTTATGATTTCGGAATAGAAGCAGGCTAGGTAAAGCAAGTGAAAAGAATCAGAAAAGAACCCCGGGGTCTGGCAGGAGGCAGAAGTACATACTATACAATGGAGGAAACTTTGTAGAGGAAACGGTTACCTAATCAAGAAAAGGAAAATAGTGTTGTTAGTTTTAAGCACATGATACAATGTCCTGCTGACGTAGTAGGAGGTCTGGGTTCAATTTTCAGCCTCGCCCACCTTAAAAATAAAAAGTTTTTTCAAGGCTACTGCCTCTTGCGAGGAATTGACAAATTCTCCAAAAGTATCGCTCGTCATGTAAAAGTGCTTCACGCCTAGCTGTTCGGATTCGGCATAAAACTTGTAGGTCCCCTCCATTCCTCTCGAAACGCACACAGGAATGTTTGAGAGTTATAAGTCACTTGGCCCTGGCTCTTCACGAGCTGTTGCGCTAACGTACTTATTTATAGTTTCTTAAACCTAATCAATAATTCAACAAGTCCAATTAAGTTGTGCTAAGTCTTCTACATGGCTTATTAATTTCAGTAGTATATTTCATAGAATTTGTATTTTGAAACTTCCTTTTTTTTTTTTCAAAATTCACACCCTTTTAACCTGTAAGAAATGGCGCCCAGCGTGTGACCCGACTTGTTTTTGGACATAAAAAGTGAAGACAACGTGTTTGCAATAGACAAGTAATAATGACTGGCCAGATATTTACATACACTAGTGACACCTGTCAATCAGTTCAATCACCCCATCCCTATCTCACACAAATTAAATCCATCTATCTCACACGCACACAATACAAACTGTGTAATGCTCTGCTCGTATCGAGAATTGTTTTTGAACAGAATGTTCTTGGATTTCGGAATTTTCCTATGCATTTATCTACCTATCTCCCCGGATGTCGCGGTAGACAGAGACAGCCATTGTTATTCAATTCCTGCTCCTAGTCACAGTATCTATTCCGTTTTTCAAATCCTTCTAAATGGATGAGTTTTCTTGCGTGCAAAACATAGCCATTTGCCAATCAAATGATACAGTATTTACATCACGTGTGCCTCATATTAAAACCAGTTTAGTAGTCGTAGTCGATAAACTGACATTCACTTACAACCTAAGCTTAGCAGCCAGCCAGCGCAGCGTTAGCTTCTTATTCTATCAACGCAGCGATTGTGTTCGTTATCCATCGTACCTTATATGTACTTCGTTTTATTTACATTATATGTAGCACTTTCGGTTACTGTGGCTACTAAAATTCTACACCCAAGAAGTCTTGTGCATTTGTATCGTTATTATGTACGATAATAGATTCTTTTGTAATGACACTTTCTAGGGAAGGAGACCGATAGCTCCTCCACGCTTCACTCTGCCTCTGAAGATATTAAGTCCGATATTTACTTTACTTAACTTCAACAGAATCGTGCGTCGACGGTAGTCGTTCGTGGTTCGATGAGGCATTTTTTTTTCATGACGTTTGTGTCGTTTCGTGTCTCCTGTGTAATAAGGAGGCCATTGACTGTGGATAAATTGAACTACAGTAATACAGCAGAAGAAACTGTTTGGAAATAAACAAAATTTCTTCAATTACTTTTGTCATTTGACATAATTAGCGTTTTACGCTAGATGTTTTTTGTTTTGTTGTTCCTTTTCACGTTTTATTTTTTCTCGTGGAAATGATATGTTTCTTTATTTGCCACGCACGAGAACACGTCTTTTAAATAGTAATGTGTGGCACTCGCACTGGCTGGCTAAACATAGCGAACATTTTATTCCTTTTTTTTTGTTTGACGTGTGTCGCTGGTAAAAACAAGCAACGAATGGCGATGGCGTTGCCAGAATAACTTGCTTGATTGGGGTATTTACACGAACTTTTTTATGGAAAATGTTTAAATGGAAGCACCGGAAAGTGTCTGCTGTTCTGCTGACTGACTGTTAGAGAAAATTGTGATTCTATAATTTGATAATGACTATGAGCATCAAGTTATTGCGCTAACATTAAACATGTAAAAATTACTTACAGTGATGGAGAATAAATTGTTGCGTAGCCAATTGCCTATTTGCGATTGGGAAATATATGGGAATATGTGGAAAAACAGTCCGCTAAATTGGAACACTAAAAATTGTTAACTATTTGTTTCAGTTTTAAATGTAGTTTCCGTTAACCAGACTTAACGGATTTTGGCAGCCGGCTGGTTTGAATATTATTAATAGTTTTAAAAAAAAATCCTACTGTTAGAAATGTCTTACTCATAAATGCAATTTATCCTTTTTAACCTAATACACCCTACCTTTTATTTCCGATTCCAATCGATATACATAAATATAGATTACCAAAATGAAAATAAATATAGAAATTACTATATTACGAATGATAAAGATAACAATGAATAATTTTGCGTTTATCAAATGATTCACATATGTATTAATCACACAGAAAAAGAGCCTTGTTCAATGAGGTAACTGCTGAAATGTGCATATGATATCAATGTTCAATTATTTGTTCTTTTTAGAGATTTTCTACAGAATATGATTTGCAATATGTGTGCTTGAAATATTTATCAGTACCTACCTATATTTATTAACTGTAATAAAAAAGCTTCTTGTCATTTTGTTCAGTAGTGATTGAAGAGTTTCATATAGTGATGTAAATAAATATTTCTAACTTTACTAACCTAACGGTGAGCAATTATGATGCAGTATAAGGAAATGGCACATGATTTCAAGGTAATTTTTATTACTGAACCCAATAAAAATAAATCAAGACGTTAAGATAATCCTTAAATAAAAACAAAACAATAGTAATTTCTAAATGAAATCGAATATTCACCCATATTCTGAAACTCGCATTTATGACTCGTATTCGATTTCAGTCGTATGTTGGTTCCCAAAAGTCGTATATCCGACTTCACTTCTACAAATATTGATAAACGGACAACATCGCATACGACTGTTCATATTTTATCATTATTCCGAGTCTAGTATGTATTCAAATTAAAGTCGTATTTGTGTTGTTTATTCCTCGTGTGAAATCTTTTAAACAGTTGTATATTTTTTCAGATAAAAAAGGACAAAAACCTAGCATGCAATATGCATATAATGTAGATAATTTTTTCAATAATCCTGCTATTTGTTTTATCAACCTGCGAGGGTCACCGCAGCTCTAATACCATCGAAATGCAATAAAAAATTAAAAATGTAAAAGATCTCTTCTCCGGGGAAACTATGCAATCAACCAGGCAGTGATAGCGCGACTCTAAGAACACTGAAATGCAATATAAAAATGCAACACAAAACTGATAGATGCAAAACAGATTTATACCGCTCCAAATTTCGTTGATTGATACTTTTATGTATCCGTGTTAACTACAGGAGCTTTGGAGCGGTATAAGGCTCTTTTACATCTTCCATTTTTGTATTGCATTTTAGTGGTCTTAGGTCCACGTTGTCGCTCTCAGATTAATAGCATGTGTTTTGTTCAGGTATGTGTTATATCTCATAAATACAATAAAAATAAAATATATACATACAATACAGTAACATACATCAATTTTTTGATTGCATTTTGACAGTGAATTTTAATGGTCTTATAAGACACTTATTTATTTCCTCCTTTTTTTGCATTTCGAAAATGCATTTTGGTGGTTTAAGGTCCGCGGTATCACTGCCAGGTTTATGCAATCCTGCTTGCATTGATACAAACAGCATATCCACCAAATATGAAGCGGTATAAAACACTTTTAGAAAATCGTTCAACAATTTTCGTACTAAAATAATTTGTTTTATGACATTTCAATGATTTTGACAAATATTATATAGGCAACGATATACGTTGTTATTTTAAGCTTTTCGTGTACAACGTTTACGACTTGAAGAATAACGATTTTCATACGATACAAGTTCAAGTTCGAATACGAGTACGAGACAAAATACGACTTGCGGAATATGGGTGATTATTTTTCCAAAAGAATTTATTTTTAACATGGCAAATCTCCAAACTTCAAATATTTACTAAACATAATTTATTTTGTTTTTATTTTATTTGCAAAATCCTAACATTTAATACTGCATTGTAAATGAACAAACTTGAACAGAACATGGCAAACATACTTACCAAAACCGTTCCAGACTTACATTGATGATTATGAAAAATATTTGTTTTATTAGCGGTTTTTTTTTTTTGAGAGAATGTACATATAGTAACTCCGCAAACATTTTACACGCAAAACAATAACAAACGAAATTATTTTAAAGAATTTGGTTTCTGTTTTCCATGTAAAAGTTATTCTGATTTGCTATACACTCTCAAAAAACACGGCTTTTATCTTTTTTCTGTGAAATTGTCAATTATAAGCAAAAAAAAGAAAGCTATGATTTTCTGGAAATTTACAGATTAAAAATTTAAAAACTATAATAAATATAATACCAGTTTTCAACTTTAAGGTAGGTAAAGATGGCGGTCACAAGCATCCTCCCTCGATGACCCAATTAACGCTGTAATGGGCCGTTTTGATACCATAACTCGTTTGACCTGTGGATTAAAAGAACATTTTTTTTTTAAGATAATGAGGGTATTTGGTGATAGATCTCCCAACGGATCATCGCCTACGCCTGAGCTCGGCTGCAGTATGCTACGCTGAGCAATTTGCTGATTTGCCCAGGACGCATACGATCTGATCCCTTAGGGTGATCATCTAGTCGCACACTCGGATATGATAATCTCTGTACACCTCCGTCTGTTTGCACAACATGACTTGTGGTTACTAGAGAAAGTACCACCCGCCTGTATGACCAGACGCTTTTATTGGATTAAGACATGTGATGAAACTTATTAAGGATTTGGACATAGGAAAAACACCCGATAGGACCAAAGATCGCAACTAAAAACCATCTACACTGTGCCAACTAGGCAACTTGTTGACTGGTATTAAGCGAAGGTTGGCACAACCGTGTGATCGTCCGGTTCTCGTGCACCATGAGCCACCTTCAAAACCGAGTAGTGTGCTAGCTCATAGTCAAAGGAGTTTGAGGAAGAAAATGGTGCAAAAGGAAACCAAAGGAAACCCATTGAAACTTTCTTGGACTTGAACACAGGAAAACACTCAAAAGTTTCGAAATTCGCAACTACGAGCCATCTAGATTGTGCCACCTAGGCACTTGTTGACTGGTATTGAAGCGGAGATCGGCCTAATTGTGTGATCGTCCGGTCCTCGTGCACCATGAGCCACCTTCAAAAACGAGTAGTGTGCTAGCTCATAGTCAAAGGAGTTTGAGGAAGAAAATGGTGCAAAAGGAAACCAAAGGAAACCCATTGAAACTTTCTTGGACTTGAACATAGGAAAACACTCAAAAGGGTCGAAATTCGCAACTACGAGCCATCTACATTGTGCCACCTAGGCACTTGTTGACTGGTATTGAAGCGGAGATCGGCCTAATTGTGTGATCGTCCGGTCCTCGTGCACCATGAGCCACCTTCAAAAACGAGTAGTGTGCTAGCTCATTGTCAAAGGAGTTTGAGGAAGAAAATGGTGCAAAAGGAAACCAAAGGAAACCCATTGAAACTTTCTTGGACTTGAACATAGGAAAACACTCAAAAGGGTCGAAATTCGCAACTACGAGCCATCTACATTGTGCCACCTAGGCACTTGTTGACTGGTATTGAAGCGGAGATCGGCCTAATTGTGTGATCGTCCGGTCCTCGTGCACCATTAGCCACCTTCAAAAACCATTAGTCTGCTAGCGCGCAGTCATAAGAGTTTGGGGAAGAAGATGGTGCAAGAGGAAACCGAAGTAAATCCTAGATCCATTTCGTCGCGTTGAGGAAAGAAGTCAAATCTTTAATCTTCGTTCCGGAGAGTTCGTTAAGGCCGTCAAAAAAGAACTTCCCCGAAGGTTGTTGCCTCATTGTGGCCAAAGCGGGACATTTACAGAGGAAATGAAAGACTGTTTCCTTTTCCTGCTGGTCCCCACAACTACGACAGTGAGTATTGTAGGGGATGCCAAGCTTCGCCGCATGTTCTCCTATTGGCCAGTGTCCAGTGCATGTTGCAACAATCCTTGCTATGTCTCGCCTGGGTCTGCACATTAGGTTAATAGTTCGGGATTTATTACAGGTAGGCCAGATTTTTCTGGCAATAATGCAATTAGTTAAACTATTCCACCTACGATTAGATTCTGAGAGAAAAATTGAGAATATATTGCCCTTCATAACTTCGAGAGGAATATTGACTCTTTCCGCAAGTGAGTTATGAAAGGCTGAACCTTGGCTGGCCAGCTCGTCAGCCCGTTCATTCCCCTCAATGCCACTGTGACCCGGAACCCAGATAAGAGTGACCCTGAGGTTAGTGTTCAGACTCAAAAGCTCATCCTGGCATTGTCGTACTAATTTTGAGGATGAAAAAAAAAAAAAATAAATCGGGTGGCACAACGGTTCATGAAGAACCCGTGATGCTGATGTGCCCATAGGGTTTGGCAAACCAGGAGTTCGATTCTTTTAGTCTTATTGCGCTGCAAGATACCAGGTATTTAATGTGTAAATCTAGTGGTAAAAGGTGCAGAAAAACTCCTAAAGCATCTGTTGGACAAGATCGAATAGCCCCTGTGGTGCCAATGCAAGCTGTTCTTGGAAGCTTCCTAAGTTTGTTGATATTTTACAAATTCTTTAATGCTGGCCACCACACAATCGAACCATACGTAAGAATAGGTCGCACCACGGCTGTGTATGGCCATAAAATCACTTTTACCAAAAGTTTTGCTACAGGCATAGAAAGCTATGCAGGCCTTCCTAACCCATTCTTCAATGTTTAATTTCCAGTTTAATTTAGGGTCGAGAACTACACCCAGATATTTTGCACTGGAGGAGAGCGAAAGTGTTTGACCCCTGAGTCGAGGTAGATTGAAGGGGTCTATCTTTGTTTTGGTAGTAAAAAGCATAAGTTCAGTTTTACTTTGATTAATACCTAGTCCGAAGCTTGCAGCCCAGTTACTAACCTTCCTTAAAGCCACCTCCGTGATCTCACTTATCACAGGGGTAAACTTAACCGACACTAGTAGCACCAAATCATCGGCATACGCGACAGCGTTCACTCAATCCCTCTCTAACTTAGCGAGAATTTTATTCATGACTAAAAGCCAAAGAAGAGGAGACAGAACAACACCCTGGGGTGTTCCTCTACTGACGTATTTGATTGAAATTGTATTTCCTAACGTAGATTGAATCCTTCTATCCCTGAGCATGGAAACTATCCACTCCCGGATATAGAACTCTACACCAAAGTCAATAAGGGCTTCTTGAATGGACTCAGTTAGGACGTTGTTGAAAGCCCCTTCTACATCTAAGAAGGTGGCGAGTGTATATTCTTTGAAGTTAATAGTTTTCTCAATCGTACGAACTACCTCGTGAAGGGCCGTCTCCGTGGACTTACCCTTTAGGTATGCGTATTGAGAGTTTTCGAAAGGGCATCCAACTAGGATGTCCCTGATGTGTTTGTCTAGGATGCGCTCCATCGTTTTAAGCACGAAAGAGGTCAGACTAAATGATCGAAAATCCTTTGCGAATTCATGGCCCCGTCTACCGACCTTCGGGATAAAAACTACTCCAACATGTCTCCATTCCTCGGGTACATGGTTGAGATAAAGGCAACATTTGAAAATTATTTCCAGCCAAGGAACAACTCTTGCAGTTTTTGAAGCATAATAGGCAGTATGCCATCCAGGCCTGGAGATTAATATGGAGAGAAAGAATTAATTGCCTAGGCAATATTTTCTCTTGTTATGACGGTATTGATATGCTCTACATGAGCTTACGGTGTGATGTGAGTTTCAAGGTTTGTTTCAAGGTTTACTGTTTTCACACCACGGAAAGTGTGTCGTCATCAGTAGGTATGGGCCAAACTGCTAGTTATCGGTAACTGTTACTAACTGTTATTGCTACTTCCCAATACCTGTTAAAAATACCTGTTACTGAAATAACAGTTAAGAAATCAAAATTCTCCTGGAAACTTGAAAGATCGAGAAATATTTTTTTATTCTAATTTATGTTTCTTCTGAACTGTGCTTTCGCTTATCAGTGATTTCAGTTGTTGTTTATTACTAATTTAGCTTGTCTTTCATTCTACTTCTTATTATTTCAGAGTCATCACGTTAAGTCAACAAGAAATTGTAGTTTGCAGAGTTTTCGCATAAATTCTACAAAAGTTTCGAAACTGAACTTCATAAAATTTTATACAAATTATAATGAATCGCAGTTCCGCTGCCGTCAAATAATTTAAAATGACGCCCGTATGTCGAAAAAAAATTGACGCCTGGGCGTCAAAAATATGACACCCGGGCGTCAAAAATAAAATGACGCCCGGGCATCAAAAATAAATTGACGCCCGGGCGTTAAAAACAAAATGACGCCCGGGCGTCAAAAAAAAATGATGCCCGGCGTCAAAAATGAATTGACTACCGCCCGGGCGTCAAAAACAAAATGACGCCCGGGCGTAAAAATAAAATGACGCCCGGGCGTCAGAAAATAATATGACGCCCGGGCGTCAAAAATAAAAGGACGCTCGGGCGTCAAAAATAAAAGGACGCCCGGGCGTCAGAAATAAAATGACACCCGGGCGTCAAAAAAAAAATTAACGCCCGGGCGTCAGAAATAAAATGACACCCGGGCGTCAAAAAAAAAAATTAACGCCGGGGCGTCAAAAATAAAATGATGCCCGGGCGTCAAAAATAAAATGACGCCTCGGCGTCAAAAAAAAATTAACGCCCGGGCGCCAAAAACAAAATGACGCCCGGGCGTCAAAAATAAAAGGACGCCCGGGCGTCAAAAACAAAATGACGCCCGGGCGTATGAAATAAAATGACACCCGGGCGTCAAAAAAATGACGCTTGGGTGTCAAAAATAAATTGACGCCCGGGCGTCAGAAATAAAATGACGCCCGGGCGTCAAAAATAAAAGGACGCCCGGTCGTCAAAAACAAAATGACGCCACGGCGTCAAAAAAAATGGATGCCTGGGCGTCAGAAATAATATGACGCCCGGGCGTCAAAAACAAAATGACGACCGGGCGTCAAAAAAAAATGGATGCCTGGGCGTCAAAAATAAAATGACGCGCGGGCGTCAAAAATAAAAGGACGCCCGGTTGTCAAAAATAAAATGACGCCGGGGCGTATGAAATAAAATGACACCCGGGCGTCAAAAAAAATGACGCTTAGGTGTCAAAAATAAATTGACGCCCGGCCGTCAGAAATAAAATGACGCCCGGGCGTCAAAAATAAAATGACGCCCGGAATAAAATAACGCCCGGGCGTCAAAACAAAATGACGCCTGGGCGTCAAAAACAAAATGACGCCCGGGCGTCAAAGAAAAATGGATGCCTCGGCGTCAGAAATAATATGACGCCCGGGCGTCATTTTATCAAAAATAAATTAACGCCCGGGCGTATGAAATAAAATGACACCCGGGCGTCAAAAAAATGACGCTTGGGTGTCAAAAATAAATTGACGCCCGGGCGTCAGAAATAAAATGACGCCCGGGCGTCAAAAATAAAAGGACGCCCGGGCGTCAAAAACAAAATGACGCCACGGCGTCAAAAAAAATGGATGCCTGGGCGTCAGAAATAATATGACGCCCGGGCGTAAAAAACAAAATGACGACCGGGCGTCAAAAACAAAATGACGCCCGGGCGTCAGAAATAAAATGACGCCCTAGCGTCAAAAATAAAAGGACGCCCGGGCGTCAAAAACAAAATGACGCCACGGCGTCAACAAAAATGGATGCCTGGGCGTCAGAAATAATATGACGTCAAAAATAAAAGGACGCCCGGGCGTCATTTTGTTTTTGACGTCAAAAATAAAATGACGCGTGGGCGTCAAAAAAAAATGGATGCCTGGGCGTCAAAAATAAAACGACGCCCGGGCGTCAAAAACAAAATGACGCCCGAGCGTCAAAAATAAAATGACGCCCGGGCGTCAACAATAAAATGACGCCCGGGCGTCAAAAACAAAATGACGCCCGGGCGTCAAAAATAAAAGGACGCCCGGGCGTCAAAAACAAAATGACGCCCGGGCGTCAAAAAAAAAAATGACGCCCGGGCGTCAAAAAAAAATGGATGCCTGGGCGTCAAAAATAAAGGGACGCCCGGGCGTCAAAAATAAAAGGACGCCCGGAATAAAATATAATATGAAATAAAATGACGCCCGGGCGTATGAAATAAAATGACACCCGGGCGTCAAAAAAATGACGCTTGGGTGTCAAAAATAAATTGACGCCCTGGCGTCAGAAATAAAATGACGCCCGGGCGTTAAAAATAAATTGACGCCGGGCGTCAAAAATAAATTGATGCCCGGGCGTCAAAAAAAATGGATGCCTGGGCGTTAGAAATAATATGACGCCCGGGCGTCAAAAACAAAATGACGCCCGGGCGTCAGAAATAAAATGACGCCCGGGCGTCAAAAATAAATTGATGCCCGGGCGTCAAAAACAAAATGACGCCCGGGCGTCAAAAAAAAATGGATGCCTGGGCGTCAAAAATAAAATGACGCCCGGGCGTCAAAAAAAATGGATGCCTTGGCGTCAGAAATAATATGACGCCTGGGCGTCAGAAATAATATGACGCCCGGGCGTCAAAAATAAAATGACGCCCGGGCGTCAAAAAAAATGGATGCCTTGGCGTCAGAAATAATATGACGCCCGGGCGTCAAAAATAAAAGGACGGCCGGGCGTCAAAGAAAAATTAACGCCCGGGCGTCAAAAATAAAATGACGCCGGGGCGTATGAAATAAAATGACACCCGGGCGTCAAAAAAAATGACGCTTGGGTGTCAAAAATAAATTGACGCCCGGGCGTCAGAAATAAAATGACGCCCGGGCGTCAAAAATAAAAGGACGCCCGGGCGTCAAAAATAAAATGACGCCGGGGCGTATGAAATAAATTGACACCCGGGCGTCAAAAAAAATGACGCTTGGGTGTCAAAAATAAATTGATGCCCGGGCGTCAAAAAAAATGGATGCCTGGGCGTTAGAAATAATATGACGCCCGGGCGTCAAAAACAAAATGACGCCCGGGCGTCAAAAATAAATTGATGCCCGGGCGTCAAAAACAAAATGACGCCCGGGCGTCAAAAAAAATGGATGCCTGGGCGTCAGAAATAATATGACGCCCGGGCGTCAAAAATAAAATGACGCCCGGGCGTCAAAAAAAATGGATGCCTTGGCGTCAGAAATAATATGACGCCTGGGCGTCAGAAATAATATGACGCCCGGGCGTCAAAAATAAAATGACGCCCGGGCGTCAAAAAAAAATGGATGCCTTGGCGTCAGAAATAATATGACGCCCGGGCGTCAAAAATAAAAGGACGCCCGGGCGTCAAAGAAAAATTAACGCCCGGGCGTCAAAAATTAAATGACGCCGGGGCGTCAAAAAAAATGACGCTTGGGTGTCAAAAATAAATTGACGCCCGGGCGTCAAAAAAAAATGACGCTTGGGTGTCAAAAATAAATTGACGCCCGGGCGTCAGAAATAAAATGACGCCTGGGCGTCAAAAACAAAATGACGCCCGGGCGTCAAAAAAAATGGATGCCTGGGCGTCAGAAATAATATGACGCCCGGGCGTCAAAAATAAAATGACGCCCGGGCGTCAAAAATAAATTAACGCCCGGGCGTATGAAATAAAATGACACCCGGGCGTCAAAAAAATGACGCTTGGGTGTCAAAAATAAATTGACGCCCGGGCGTCAGAAATAAAATGACGCCCGGGCGTCAAAAATAAAATAACGCCCGGGCGTCAAAAATAAAAGGACGCCCGGGCGTCAAAAACAAAATGACGCCACGGCGTCAAAAAAAATGGATGCCTGGGCGTCAGAAATAATATGACGCCCGGGCGTCAAAAACAAAATGACGCCCGGGCGTCAAAAAAAATGGATGCCTGGGCGTCAAAAATAAAAGGACGCCCGGGCGTCAAAAATAAAATGACGCGCGGGCGTCAAAAATAAAATGACGCCCGGGCGTCAAAAAAAAAAATGACGCCCGGGCGTCAAAAAAAAATGGATGCCTGGGCGTCAAAAATAAAGGGACGCCCGGGCGTCAAAAATAAAAGGACGCCCGGGCGTCAAAAACAAAAGGACGCCCGGGCGTCAAAAAAAATGGATGCCTGGGCGTCAAAAGCAAAATGACGCCCGGGCGTCAAAAATAAAATAACGCCCGGGCGTCAAAAATAAAAGGACGCCCGGGCGTCAAAAACAAAATGACGCCACGGCGTCAAAAAAAATGGATGTCTGGGCGTCAGAAATAATATGACGCCCGGGCGTCAAAAACAAAATGACACCCGGGCGTCAAGAATAAAATAACGCCCGGGCCTCAAAAAAAAATGGATGCTTGGGCGTCAAAAATAAAAGGACGCCCGGGCGTCAAAAACAAAATGACGCCCGGGCGTCAAAAAAAAATGGATGCCTGGGCGTCAAAAATAAAAGGACGCCCGGGCGTCAAAAACAAAATGACTCCACGGCGTCAAAAAAAATGGATGTCTGGGCGTCAGAAATAATATGACGCCCGGGCGTCAAAAACAAAATGACGCCCGGGCGTCAAAAATAAAATGACGCCCGGGCGTCAAAAAAAATGGATGCCTGGGCGTCAAAATAAAAGGACGCCCGGGCGTCAAAAATAAAATGACGCCCGGGCGTCAAAAATAAATTAACGCCCGGGCGTATGAAATAAAATGACACCCGGGCGTCAAAAAAATGACGCTTGGGTGTCAAAAATAAATTGACGCCCGGGCGTCAGAAATAAAATCACACCACGGCGTCAAACAAAATGGATGCCTGGGCGTCAGAAATAATATGACGCTCGGGCGTCAAAAACAAAATCTCTGTTCTAAGATTTATATACCTCTATACCCGTTGAGAAAACAGCGATAGCCGAACTCACTATTTAAATTAAGATGGCGGAAACACTGCTAGGGGTTGATGGTCAAAAACTTGAAATTAAAATTTTTATTTGGTTCTCTCATCTCATAATTAAATTGCCATAGCAATAATGACTAAATATACTAGACTATAAACAATAATTACTATTGTTCATGTGCCACTTAAATAGTAAACCTATTCAAAAATAACTTTAAGCTTCTTACGCGAAATTATCTTACTACCTAAAATAAAAAGTAAACAGAAAAAAACTAGATAGCTATTTATAAAAACAACATATTACCCTCTTTAACTGATATAGTGACTGACCTCAAAGGCCAAATTTAACCATCCAAAATCACAAAACTAATAACAAAAACTTTGTTTGAAAATCTCGACAAAAAAATAATTCTTTGGAAATTTAACATACCTACCAGCATATAGTTAAGCATTGTATTTGTTGACATAGAAGCTCAACAGATTTACCACCAGTACCCTCTTTTCTGTGTGTACTGTACCTACGTAGAACTTACTGATCGTTCATAATAATAAAACATAATTTGAATAGAACCCCGATTGTAATTCGAGATCTAGCATCTATAGACGAAGTTGTATGAACCCTATATGAATAATAAATTAATTTCCGAAGCCATCATGCTTTGAATAAAGTTCGTTGATGGATATGTTGCGCATGTATTCCTGCTCAGACATCTGAGTAATATTTAATTAACGCTCTCCTTCAAGTTAACACCCGCCAACCCTCTCCCGATTTACTTGCAACACTCAACAATTCGACGACGCGACGTTCGACGCCGCCGCCGCCGACGAAGCCAGCTCAATTTCAAGTACCACACGACGACGACGGATTTATTACGCTGCGCTACAGTCTGCAGAACTAAGATCGACGTCGTCATTCTACATACACATACATTTCGTTAGGTGCGCTATTCATTTGACATCTTGCGTTCGTTCTTAAGATGCAACAATAAGAAGTAAACAAATCTCGACCGTATCCGAGATTTACAGCACGGAATGCGATGACGCGTCGTCGTTCGCCTATCATAGAAAGCGGCTACCAACATGATTTGGTGTTTCTGTTTAGGGTACAGAAAATGATTCCTAAAGGGCGACATAGGCTTTGTGATGAAATGAGTTTTTCGTATTGTATTGGCTGTTTTTTTTTTTTTTTAAAGGGTAAAGAGAAGAGGAAACGATGTTGGCTGCCATCATTCATAATAATCAATTCGTTAAGTCAATTAAAAAAAAAGAATTGAAAATTCATGATTGACGTTTTGTTGAGAACATGCAATTGTACACTCTATATATTTTATCTCAGACTTCACTATTCCATAGACAGGGTGCAGAGACAACAAATATTTTAACACTACAACCAAGCAAAAATAAAAAATGTATATCTATTGAAAATTGATGGAGAATATAGCACACCATATTTCAATCAATATCGTTTTTCTAATTCAAACCAATTGGCAGAGTAAAGTACAGATGTCAATGTCCGTAAATTAAATCTGATAGACTCGTTAAGGGCATATGTGTGTGTTTTGGATCTTCTAGCTAAGTTAAAAAAAAATACCCAAAAGCTTATCTCTAAAAAAAAAAAAAAAATAACCGCAGGAGTAGGTACGATAATTTAGGCGCCACGAAATAATGATGTAGGGCCAAAATACAAACATTTTTAACGAAATAAAACCTTCTGATTATTTTCTTTGTGCAATACTCTGTTCGGTCTGCTAAGTGGATTATTATTGTAGCTAATTTAGAAAAGTATCCACTCTTAAGGACCATTTACATCAGAGTGACCAACGGCCGACGCGACGGATGGATATTTCACAAAACCGATTTAAGATTAATTTTAAAACTATAAAATCTGAATTTTAATTTGCGCAAATATGAGAAATTTGAGAAAATAAATTGGTCGTAACGAATTGCTACTATTCGCGACGAACAAATTGTTTTCTTAAAATTCTCTTGTCTTAGCATTTAAAATGAAAGTTTTAGGGTCATAAAATAATCCTCAATTAAAATTCTTCCATTTTGTCTAGATTTTGTAAAGAATTTAGGTTTATTAATATTTGAAATCCCATTTGTTCATTCATTCGTCGGTCGTTGGTCGTTCTCATATGTTCAGTTTTTTACCCAGTCGATTTTCGACATCCCTCAAACTTCATTAGGGAAACCAATAGTCGCAGAATCTTCAAGTATTCGCTATATTTAATGCACTGAACAAGCACAACAAATATCAACTGCTTAGCAATACTAGTTCCTGCGAAAAAGGACGGCAAAAATCGCAAAAACAGGTACGAGTTAACTCGCTCGCTGAAGGATCATCAAATTTATGGATCACTTCTCGAAATCTTGTAATTTTGCACTACAGAACCTAGGCCTTTATGTGCATAAAATAATAAATCGAAAATGTAAGGTTTTCCATTTGGCGGCTGGCCAATTTTTAAAAATTGTTATCAATTAAATGGAGCACTTTTGATTGTTGTAAAATGATGAATGCCGTAGGCAGTATCGTCGAGAGAAAATTCAAGCCCGGCGGAGGGGAGAGGGGTATGGACTTCTTAAAAGTTGTTTCGTTATCCTTACTTTCGCGATAATTTTTAATTTTCATAGCCAAAATGTATCTTTTATTTGGCAAGAATTGTTTGTGAAGGAAATGTAATTCTTATGGGCAGGTAGGAATAAATTAATTCATGAAATTTTATTGCTGGTATCGACGCAGAATTCCACAACAACATATCCAATGTCCCCTAAAATCCCCGCATTGACTTTTTGTATAGACACATTTAAAGAGGTGGAAAGGGGGACGAGGCGGGAGTTTATCAAGCTGAAAAATTTGTTATTATATAATCTAATCATATGATACGTGTTTTTAGGGTGCTTTTCAACGCTGATTCTAAAGAGACCAAAACTGAAAAGATACATGTAGCCTGTAGAAAGTAAAATGTCCTTTTTATGGAATGATTACTTTTTTTTAAGTACAACAAGTAAAATATTACCCAAAACCATTTTTAAATAATGGTATATTAATGAAATTTGGTGCAAATGTTACATTTGGCATGTTAACCAAGAATCAAAAGAGTCTCCAAAAATATCTGTGGTGAAAGGGTATTTTTTTGAGGGTGAGATGTTAGTGCGTCAACATAACATCTATAAATTAGTTTTGACACTTATGAAATTTGCTAGAAATATTTAATATGTGATGGGTGCATCAAAAGAGTCCAATAAAATAACTTGATCCAAAGAGTTTTTTTTATGGAGTTTATGCAAAATGTTATGCACGTCGAACATTACACCCCAAAAAAAAACTCTTGGACCTAGGATATTTGTATGGACTCTTTTGATCCTTGGATGCCAATATAAATTTAATATTTTTAGCAAATTTCATAATTGTCAAAATTTTATCCATAGATGTTATTGTAATAATGACGCACTAACATCGCGCCCTCAAAACAACACCCTTTCACCACAGATATTTTTGGGGACTCTTTTGATTCTTGGTAGAAATTTGGTATAAATGTTCCAATTGGGAACATTTATACCAAATTTCATTAATATCCCATTATTTTAAAATGGTTTTGGGTAATATTTCATTTTTTGTACGTAAAAAAAGTAATCATTCTATAAAAGGAACTTTAACTTTCTACAGGCTTCATTTATCTTTTCAGTTTTGGTCTCTTTAGAATCAGCGTTGAAAAGCACCCTAAAAAATGTGTCAAATGTTTAGATTGTATTATAATAAAATATTCAGCTAGACAAACTCCCACCTTCCCCCTCTCTACCTCTTTAAATGCGTTTATGCATTACGGGGGTTTTAGGGGACTTTGGATTTGTTGTTGAGGATAAATTTTTGCGTCGATACAAGCAGTGACATTTCATGAATTAATTTGTTCCAGGTCAGATCCTATCTTTCTTAGACTTATAGTTATCTGACTGATCTGATAATAACGAAAAGATTTTTTAAATATCGATAGTAGACTTTAAGTTAAGTCTATTCTCGCAATAAGCCCCTTATATTTTTATATGGGAACATGGTTACAATTTGCAGTGTGTTAGTGCTGTAAATTTTATAAACGTCGGTAGCCACCGACTTGAATGTTGCGTCTTAGAAAGGTTGTTATTAGGACCGAAACGCGTTGGATTAAAGGTCGCTTCAAAACTTTTTATTGCTATTCGTGTAGACCAAAAGAATAAGAAAAACACTTTGCAAATTCGAATAAACATAGACGATTTGTTTTATATTTTGTAATATACTGACTAAACCCCATGGTTTAAATTTCTGTGTCCATATTCAGAAATGATGCTCTTGAACTAAGGATTCCAACGCTGTATATGTATATCTCAAATGTTGACACTAGACGCACAATTATTCCCATTCATTAAATTCGAATGAAATTAATAAAAAAAATAGAATTTTTGTAGTGTTAAGCGAATTATTCGCCAACCATGATATTATTTGCTATTATTGGCCATTGGTATAAAAATTCCTTTATTTTGGGGTCTATTCGGTTAGTCGAAAGTGACCAACACTGTCATTTCAATGGAAGACTTTTTGGTCTAATTGCAATCTTTGTTGCCATATACTGCCTAAACCCCATATGGTTTACAGCGTTGTGTCCATACAAAAAAATGGGCACGACTGGTTCGCACAAACTTGCTCTCGCAGCTAACAACTTGAACGTAGCTTAAAGTTGATAATGTATATATGAAGTGGTTATATAACATTATGATATCATTAAAAAAGTTTTAAAAACAATTTAAAATATAAATTATTACTAAAAATTACTATAAATTTGTTTCATATGTTTTTAAAAATCCAAAATTATTATTTTGAAAAATTGTATATGCAAAACTTAATACAAAAACAATTTGGGATCCTGCTTTCTATCTGGATCTATTTCAAGATCCAAGAATTAGTTTTAATTCTCAGCACCAGGTGACCATTTTGATTCTTAAATGTTGTCAGCACTGAGAAAAAAAATAAGATCCAGATCCAGATCCCGATAAAAGATAATAAAACACTTACTTCAACTACTTTTCCATTTTTAGTTTTTGTTTACATGTCAATTTGAAAACGTCAAAAAACTCAGGAATACCACAATCTTAATGTAAAATTTGTGTGGGATCTGGATCGTTTAATTATTACAGCATGATCAATATGGATCTTGGTGGATAATAAAACGCGGCTAATAACCGTTATAAAAAAAATTTGTTCTACCAAAATATAAACTGTAGTAATTATAGTAGCTCGTAATTTTTTTTCCAAAATCTTTATAGAGCCGTTTTTGCAATAAATAATTTTTTGTATATTGGTTGTATAACAGGTACCGTTATTTTGAAGCTTAATTTCCCCAGGGAATCCCCAAATAACCTTAAGCTCAAAGTCAAATAAAAAGTACAAGTGACCTCAACTCCAGAAATTATTGTGTTTCGCCCAAGGTATAACAGTGGGCTCTTCAGTCAGTCTGTTATACCCTACTAAGACACAAATTTTGGTCGATGTTTACCGACTCTTATAAAAATCACAGCAAGAAGATACTGTGAATTTTATTATTCTAGGGGAATTTGTTTAAATTCGTGCACCCAGAAAATAATTACCCGTGGTCAGGTTTTTTTAATGAAGAAAAAGAAATTTAAATATGAAAATATTAAAATTACTTTGGTTTTAAGTGGAGTGAATGAATATAATTCAAATAAAAAGTACAAGTGACCTCAACTCCAGAAATTATTGTGTTTCGCCCAAGGTATAACAGTGGGCTCTTCAGTCAGTCTGTTATACCCTACTAAGACACAAATTTTGGTCGATGTTTACCGACTCTTATAAAAATCACAGCAAGAAGATACTGTGAATTTTATTATTCTAGGGGAATTTTTCTTCATTAAAAAAACCTGACCACGGGTAATTATTTTCTGGGTGCACGAATTTAAACAAATTCCCCTAGAATAATAAAATTCACAGTATCTTCTTGCTGTGATTTTTATAAGAGTCGGTAAACATCGACCAAAATTTGTGTCTTAGTAGGGTATAACAGACTGACTGAAGAGCCCACTGTTATACCTTGGGCGAAACACAATAATTTCTGGAGTTGAGGTCACTTGTACTTTTTATTTGAATTATATTCATTCACTCCACTTAAAACCAAAGTAATTTTAATATTTTCATATTTAAATTTCTTTTTCTTCATTAAAAAAACCTGACCACGGGTAATTATTTTCTGGGTGCACGAATTTAAACAAATTCCCCTAGAATAATAAAATTCACAGTATCTTCTTGCTGTGATTTTTATAAGAGTCGGTAAACATCGACCAAAATTTGTGTCTTAGTAGGGTATAACAGACTGACTGAAGAGCCCACTGTTATACCTTGGGCGAAACACAATAATTTCTGGAGTTGAGGTCACTTGTACTTTTTATTTGAATTATATTCATTCACTCCACTTAAAACCAAAGTAATTTTAATATTTTCATATTTAAATTTCTTTTTCTTCCTTAAGCTCAAAGTTTTAAGAAAATCGCTCCAGCCGTTTAGGCTGCAGGTCAATGTACAGACAGACATAATTGTGAGACCCACTTTTTCGCGTTCTATATCATCGTAATGTTAGGGAAAATTATTATTTCGAGTTCGATTTTCTTGCACGAATCCTAAACTTACCCTATACTAAGTATACCGCAAGTAAAAATGATGTACTAGGGCTAAGCTTTACAAATATATACATAAGGCTGGTCCTTATAAAGGACCTTATTTTCTTATTTTCTAAATAAATAAAAAAAAAAATCCTGTAAAATTTTAGCTCATTCTATTAACGTTACCCCGCCCCCAAGATGATATAAGTTTTATATGGGACATCTTATGTATTTTTGTGCATCCAGCTTTGAAAATTCATAACTTGAGTAATGATTGATAAAGAAAATTGAATTTTTGCTCACATGTAGCAACTTTTGTCATGTTAAAAAAAAATGTATTAAAAAAAAAAATGTACAACATCTATTAAAATTCAAATTAAATAAAAAAAAAAAATTGTTCAAATGGCTTTAATTAGGGAAATAACTGTTGTAAATTTTGAGACATTTTTATTATTATGAAAAAAGTGACTACATGTGTTCCAAAATTAAATTTTTTTTATCAATCATTACCAAAGTTAAGATTTTTCCAATTTGGATTTACAAAAATACATGAGATTTACCATATAAAACTTCAGACGTCTTGGGGCCTAATATAATGAGCTAACATTTTACAGGATTTATTTTGTATTTATTTAGAACAAATTATCATTCAAAATAAGACAATTACCTCTATAAGGACCACCCTTATAATATATCGCTTTCGTGGGCAACAGGTAGACCAAAATGCCCACTCTCCTTTGATCGGTATATTTTTGCAAACAAGATACACTTCCCTGCTAACTTCACTGTGAAGTAAGAAAGGCTCCAAATTTGCAATTTTTTGAATTTCAAAAACAAACTAGGTCTAATTTTTGAATTCCCTATTTTAAAGACATTTCATAAAATTGACTTCAATATGAAGATAGCAAGATTCCACCTTGTATCTCTAGAACCAAGCAAGCAAGGAAATTGCAGTAAAGCTTCAAATTTGAAGGGACAACTACATATTGTCAAAACAACCATTTTCGATGAAAAGTTGTTTAGTTATTTTATGTAATTTTTTTGTTTGTGAATCTTCTATCTGATAAATATGGTCGATACATTAAAAGAAGCGCCTATGATTTCTTAAAAGAAAAAAAAAATCGGTTAAAATTATTTTTTATAAAGCAAATTAAAGGAGATTTTTAATGGTGGACGATGGTTGCCAATGAACAAACCAGACAATTTTGCTTGATTTGTTCTGATTTTCCGATTAATTTATAAAATCGATTGTTACGTTATAGCCCAGTCAAATTCGACAATAAATTCGCAAAGCGCGATGTAGTTCTGCATTTTTTATTTATTGTCGGGGCATGTTAGAGTAGTCTGTAGCTAAGTTTGCAACTTCGAAAAACCTGTGCTCGCTGCAGGAATGCTACAGTGAAAAAACGCTAAAATCACCCCATTTTTTCCGACATTTTCCTTTATAACTTTGAAAATATGCTAGTAACGTGTTTTTATTTATATTCGGATTAATAAAAAACAAATTAATCGATAAAGGTACTCAAGGTTGTCCTTAGCGCTGCATAGGCGTAAGTGAGAAGTTCAAATCATTCACCAAAAACTACAACAAGAATAACCACAAAAATTTCATGCTTAACCTTCTCATTAAAAAAGAAAAAAATCAACGAAATCAATAATCATAAACATTTACATGAACATTGTAATAATCTACACATTTTGACGCCTTTTCGGGTTCAACGCGACGGAGTCTCTTGGCGCTCGACCTGACGGACGGAGCCTCTAACGGATGTCGCTCCCACTTAAACGGGAGAAATAGACCCCTCTCAAGTAGGTACTTTTTTTTTCTTACCTCGACACAACCTACACGCTCTAGGCTCTAGCTTTCTGTCGTATTTTATAAGAACGAACTTTTTTAGATAAGAGAACTTTGCTCCTTATTTAGCATTTATATTTTTTGTGCAGTTACAGTTTAACCCATAATTTTCTTTAATGCAATTTGCGGCAACAAAGTTGCTAAAGAGCAAGTCTTTGTTTGCAAAACAATTTATTATATCAGTTGTATTTAATTGGGAAATGGTTAGCTAGTGCAGTCAAATTTCCTAACAATCAGCCAGTTAATGAATTGTATTTTTAAAAATTCCACAGGGGGAACGAGTTAAACCCCTGTGATCTCTCTCGTGCTTACAGTCTATGGTCAAATGTCTAAAATTATTTTTATAGACCGAAAAATATTCACCAAAATAGTTAACATTATAGACAACATACATAAATGCTTTTATTTTAACTTAATCATGGGAGAACGGAGACAACAACGGGAGATATTTACTCGGTTCTTATTTATTTGATTTACATGTACATTCCTCCACAATTTTTGAAAAGTGCTATTATTATTAGTGTCTGTTCCTGCTTTGTATGTCAATCTGTGGCAGTAAATTTATTAGTTTGTATGGATGTAAACTATCTAAATTATAATTTAATGCTTCCTTATTTTTAAGGGAATTTATGTGACTTGTAAGCTTATAAGTTTATCATTTGCCTTGAATTAGGTGCCTACATAATTATACGCGAGTAGATTAAGATTCTTTTACTTAAAGAATTTTGTTGATGTTTATAAAAAAAAAAAAAAATAATACATGTGGCTGAAGTTAAAAATAATTTTTTGATTTATTTTCTTTTCAGATATTTTTCCTATGGAAAATGTTAAACCAACCAACTGTAACAAGATGACATTTCTATTGTTAACTTCTAAGGCACATCCCCCCAAACAATCACGTTGCGTGAATCAAATTATGCAAACAATTATTAAAAAATATAAAAATTTAAACATACCTTCCTATAATTAGAAAAAAAAATCTATATTACATAACTGTTAAAATAGCAAAATAAAGACACAAACTAGTGTACCTTCTTATGTTAAAAAAAATCACTAAAAATCAAGTAAAAATAAAAATATAACATTTTTTGTTATACGGTCAATGTATTAACAACTGAACAATTCATGGGTTCTATTGATTTTCGGCGTTCCCAATCAAATAAAATGAATAAATAATTACAACAAGGAACCCTATAGAAACCTTGAATTTTTTATATCAATACATTGATTTTAACAGACAAAAAAAGAACAATTAAAAATTAAAAAAAGCAACCAATTAATTTACAACGATGTTTCACTGTGTGCCTCTTGTTGTAAATAAAGATTCCAAAAAACTTATTTTTTTTTTATTTTTCTGATTGTGTGGTCGCTGGCGAAGACTAAAAAAAAAATAATTTAGAAAATTACAGTGTAAATTTTTTCACAAAATATCATGAATGTAAAAAGAACATACAAGTATTTATTGTAATTGAATTAAGTTTTTTTTTCATTATTTTTTTTTTTATTAATAACTTTCATGGTGGCTAATTAAATAAGATTTTGATCGGACTTCCATTTTTTTTAGAAATATATTTTTGTCTACATTTTATCTTCATTATTCATTTAAAAATTTACAAATAAATAATTATTTTAATAATTAATTTTTGTGTTTATTACAACAAATATTATCACATAAGTAAAAATAATATGCAACAAAAGACTACAATTATATACATATACAAAATAAATTGAGTAACAAATTCAAATGTTCATTAAAATGTTCGAAAATATGTAGGCATATTTAAGACACTAGCATATTAAGGATATGACATATTTATGTACACACATCGCAAGTTACTGCCTTAAAAAGAATTTACATATGTATTCCTAAATTTACTTATTTGTCTTTTTAATATACAATGATTAAATAAGATTAAGTGAGAGAGTAAGAAGTAGTGTAGTAGATGTAGGCTAAAGTTTTATAATTTTTAAAATTTATTTTTTTTTTATTTTGCCTTCAAGGGTTAAGCTATTTATACAATAAGATGAATCGTGATTCGTAATTTGTAAGTTTTGTACGTTAATTGTTTAAATGTGAAAATATTTAATGCAAACAAAAATAAACAAAAATAAACAAAAATAGAGAAAAAATGTTTTGTTCACAAAATGTATAAATGTATTACTTGCCTAATATATTTTTCCTTAAAAAATAAAAATACATAACGTTGTTTCATTTTTATCATAGGAAAGTTTGTTCTTTTAAAACGCTACCAAAAATACTAAAAAAATAAAATAAATATTATAACGACACTTTACGATATTTAAAGGTTCCAAGTATGTGTACAAAATTTAGCGCCAACTTAAATGTCTAACTTTGACCACTGTATTGACGCAAAAATTTGGCGGTGCACTTAATTAACATTATGTCTCATGCTGAACATTTCAGACCGATTTGAATCGGGTTTCAATATTTCATTTTGTTATTCCCTGGAGTCTTGCAGTCCACTTTTATAGTAGAATTGGACGATTTTTTTCTGTCAGCTTAGCGCTTCAAAACTACTCCGTTTTTTACAGCTTTTTTCTGACTTCAATGCTATATATATAAAAAAAAAAAAAAAATAACACCCGAAAGTTTTATATAAATGTCATCTTGTGGAAAGTTTTATAACAAACCAATGTTGTCTGCATGTTTTTTTTTTCTGAAGACGCATATTTCCAAAGTTATATAGGAAAATAACAAAAAAAAAAAAAAACAGGGAGTGAATAATGCAATTTCTTGCACGTTTTGATTTTTCCTGCAAATAGTACACCTTTTTGAGCGGGAGAAACATCATATTCTCGTTGTTTATCTGATCGAATACCATTAAATTCTAAGATGCTATATGTTACATCCACATTATGCTTCAATTTTATCCTAATTTGCCTAGACTATAAGGCGATTAGAGTACCTGCAAATAAATCTCAGTTAGCACTCAGTGTCAGACTAACGCAGGCATAATCATTTGGAGGGACAACATTCTTTGCTCACTTTTAATGAAACCACATTTGTTAGAATTCTCGTACAACTTGTTGAAATGCTTGAATAGTTATTTCAATTAGTTTTCATCAACATGCCGTCGTTATTTTGTATTTATTTACAACTTCCTTATTTGCAAACCCCAGGGTGACTTCAGGGCTCAACAAAACAATACTGTACATAGAACATAGGTGGAAAAGTTTTTTGAAATTTTTTGGCACGTTATTGTCATAAGCTTTAAATTGAAATTATTTTGTTTTGCATGCAAATAAAATTTATATTCAACACTCTTTTTCACATGCAAAAAATTACCCGTCAATTCTAAATAAAACAATTCACACACACAAACTGTCAGATTTTGGAGAGCAACGTTGAAATATTTTCAAAAATATCAAACTTTGCAAAAGTACGGGAATGCAAATTCAAATAAATTCCGTATTACCTAATGTGCCAGACAAGTACGACACGATGTTTGTCTTTGGTTCTTTTAATCTAAAAATGACATTATGCTGTGCTGTGATTTTTTGCCCGAAGAATTTTCTCGGACAGAAAATCACAGGTAGGGGAAATTATTTACTCTCTCGTGAGCGTTGTCTTTTGTCAAAAACTGCCAAATGTTTCAGTAGGGGAGCGTTGCCACCAGTGAGACATTCCGAATAACTCCGAAGAAATATGTACTAACACGTCGAACTTGTTGTCGTAGGTCAAGGTCATGCAACAGATGTTCCTTCGACTGGTTCAGTTTGTATTTACTTTACTTTCAATGAAGAGTAGTCGCGCCGTGATAGGAAAGGGGAAAAAAACACTCAAAAGTAAATTTTAAGTGAATTAATAAAAAAGAAATAACTTTTAATCCAGATGAGTTTTTCAATCAATGTTTTATAATATTGTGTAGATTATATTGTAGAGAAAACAATTAACTAGATTGTGAGGCATTTCGATGTATGGTTTTTTTGTTTTAATTTTTTTTTACATATTTTCGGCGATTTACCAACAGTAAGACAAAGTCCCGTTGCTATCAGTGAGATACAAAAAAAGCCGATTCTGTGCGGCCACACCATTTTGGAATCACATTTGACCAAATTGAAGCGCGATAATTTTTTTATTTTTATTTCATGAATAATGAAACCGATTATTTTATTATCTACTGAAGACATTTTTTGTGACTTCAATTTTCGTTTTTTTAAGTATTTAGTTATTTTTATTCATAAGACTGTGTTGCATAATAAAATATAAATGTTTCTCAAACAAAATTTGTTTTATTAAAATATTTGTTGGGAGGTATCTTACTGTTGGGGAAGGACTGTCTCACTAGGCGTGTACCATCAACTGAGCGCTCCAAGCGCTCAAGGATTTTTTAAGTGAGACAAAAAATCTCAACTGAGCACTGAGATTTTTTGCGGAGATTTCTGATCCAAAAAATTCTTGGATTTTCCTGGTGTAAAAGTATAAAGTTCAGGTTCTTCAGTAAATAAAATAAAATAAATTAAATAAAATTTACTATATGTAGATAAAATTACAATTTTCCATTTTCAGTTTGTGGTACACGCCTACTGTTACAGTAGGTTTACCAACAGTGAGACAAAGGAGGTACTCGGCCATTTTGATTTAAATTGTTTTATCGGTAAAGGTAAATTTAAATTTAAGTATGCAATTAACAGCACAAATAATAAACCTAACGCAATTAAAATCAAATAATTACTCGGAATACTTTTTAAGATATAGGTAGTCATTTGAAAAAAATGTGTCTCACAGTTGGCGACGCTCCCCTACGTGAACGGTTTTGGACTGAAAACCACATAATTGCACAGAAAATCACAGAAATTTAAAGTAAAGGAATGGACCTAATAGTTCGTAGGTATATTGGATATGTTAACCCTGAAATTTGAATTATTTATCAATTATCATTAAAGGTCTGTGCAGATTTGTCTTGTCTTGTTGAAGAACTTTGAACCTAGGTAAAACAACAACCTTTCTCAATTATTTTAAAAAGTTTTTAAAACAAAAAAATAAAGACCAATCATGTATTAAAATGTTATTGAGTTCATTGTGGCCTCTTTGTTCTAATGAAAAGAAATCTCCAACATACCTATACATACATACATTATACTTGAACCTCATTCGTACCGTGGTGGTAATTTATATGCACGAGACTCACTGAATCACACATTAATTTTGTATTCAAAAACCATTAGCATCAATATCTTTACACTTTTACAATAAAAATCATTTCAAGGACCATTCGTTTGTTACCCAGAAAATATAATGACTCCAGCCAACGGCTTTTATTTAAAAAGAAAAAAGAAATTACCATCTCACGATAAACTGAAAGTATTTCCGGTTTACGTTTTTTTTTTATTTTCTCTCACGTTTCTCACCTCGGCTCAAACTACATACCAGCCTATATATTCGTTGGAGAAAATAAAAAATAAAAACAAAACAAACAAAGATAACAACTTACTGGCCATCTTGCTCGATCTAGATGATGTCATTCACAAGATAAACAACAGAGTTGTCAGCAAAAAGATTTATGGTTCCATCCTTAAACTTCAAGTGATTAACTAGAAGGAATATACTCTATGTTTATAAAACAGACAACTAAATCGAAACGAATAGTATCACAACTTGATCACTCACCCCCATCTATTTCTAGAAAAGTGCTAAGCTGCTGCTAACGCAGAGGTCAATTTCAAAAGGTGAACTCCTAGGCCAGCATGCGGAACTTTCGAGTTCCTGAACAAAGCCGCATCAAGTTCTTTGTTTGCACATTTGATGTGGTCAAAACACTCACAACGATCGTTACACACAAACAGGTATGATGGTATGAGTGTTCTCGAGCCAAGAAGTATAGTGGTAGAAGACTGACTCTGTCTCTGACACACAAGGCAACTTTAGCTGGTCTTAGATTTGTATGGGTTTTAAGCCACTGCGTTGTTCCTACTGTACAATGCAACCTGAAAATACAGTACGGATCAGAAGATTATATACACACAGTAAGGTTTTTGTACATATACATATTCAATAAATACCTAATTATTTACTTCCAATGGACTATTTATATTAAAGTGCCTTTCGAAGATTTTCAACTTAGTCCTAGTACGCAGATCACGCTTAATTTTAACTAGTATTATTTTCTCCAAGGATCAGCTAAAATCCTAGCTTAAATTTTTGACACAAGAGCGTTTGTGGAGAATATCATAGAAAACATCAGCTATTACTAAAAACAAATATTCCCAAGCCTGTGCGGGCGTTTTTTAAAACCCAGGGTCGCGGTCGCCCTGAATTCGCCCCAAAGTAGATCTATGTATTTTGCTGGGGCGAGTTGAGCTAACGCTTAACTGTTAAACTGACATGAATTGTGAAGTACTTACTTACTTTTGATGGCGCTCACAGCCCAGGATGGGCTTCGGCCTCAACTAACAAGCCCCTCCAGCCAGCTCTGTCCCTAGCTAGCCGCTTCCAGTTGCGCACAACGAGTGCTTTGATGTCGTCATTCACTTGATTGCGCCACCTGTTACGGGTTCTTCCTCTGCTGCGTACCCCATCGGGGTTGGATTCGAAGACTCGTCGGGCAGGTGCGTTGCTGTCCATACGCCCCACGTGCCCCAGCCATCTCAGCCGCTGTATTTTCAGCTTTTTGACCAGGTCTACGTCGCTGTATAGCCCGTATAGCTCGTCGTTGAATCTTCTCCTCCATACTCCTTCGATACACACCGGACCGAAAATCACACGAAGAATCTTCCTCTCATAGCACCCTAGCAGATTTTTATCCGAATCTTTCAGTGTCCATGCTTCTGACCCATAAAACAGAACCGGGATGATTAGGGTTTTGTATAAAGTCTCCTTAGTTCTCTGAGAGAGGGCCTTACTACTTAAATGCCTTCTTAGACCGAAGAAACAGCGGTTGGCAAGAGTAATTCTTCGCTTGATCTCTGCACTGATGTCATTCTGCGATGTAATAGTGGAGCCCAGGTAGACAAAGTCCTTGACAACTTCGAAGTTATATCTGTCCATCGTGATATTTTGCCCGAGTCGACGATGTTGAGATTCCTCTCTCGATGACAGCATATACTTCGTCTTGTCCTCATTAACCGCCAATCCCATTCTAGCCGCCTCCGAATTGTGAAGTAGGTAATTGTTTTGTTGTAGACTCGTGTTCTGTAGGAAATTGTTAATTTTTGAAATAGAATTTGAAAGAATAAACAAATTAAAATTAATAAATAGAAAAAATTGGTGAATTCATCCAACTCACACGCACTTTCGAAGTAATTTGGGTGTTTTTTTGAGAAACAAAAACCCAGTTTTTATTTTGACAGCTCTTGAGGTTGTCAAACCCCTTCGTCAAACCTGGGTAAAGTTGAACAAGCGAAGCTATAAGCACTTTAGGCCCAGCAGTTTCTTTGAGCAGGAAATTATACCCACATCTTCCGATTAGTTCTCAAAAACTATAGTCTTCAATTTTGTTGATAAATGTTGTGTGCTTCAAACTTTCTTATATACAAAAAGAATGTATCTTATGCTAGGTTTCCACTTGTCATTGAAAAGACGCAAATTGACACACTTTCCAGGACAGGGTGGCTTTTAAAGGCCTTCCACACTAGTCCACTGTGTATTAATAAATGTCAAAATAGTGGGAAACAAATCATGTAGAAAAGTGTGGAAACAAAATATGAAAACCCAGCCTACACAACTATTCTATCCCACACGATTTGACATGTGTTAATACATGAATAATTTTAGGAATGGTTCTAATTCTATCCCACATTCTATCACATTTTGTTTTAGGTTAAGGTAATGTATTAATACAAGCAAGTGTGGAAGCAAAATATGAAAAAGTCATTTATTTAAAACAAATTTGGCAGTCGCGTGGAATTCGTTCCCACTTTCAATTTGACATGAATTAATACACAGTAGGGTAGTGTGGAAGGGCTTTTACCAACACAAAAAGCAGAGAAAGTAGTAGTAGCGAGCAAGTATAACTCACCCTTGGTGCGTTCTTTTATTAACCATAGTTAACTATGGTTGATATGTCAAAAAAATTGTTGAAGTGTCATTGTTAGATTTAGTTGGAAATTGTTACATTTCATTTTGGAACGATTTATTGTTAGATATTGTTGATCTGTCAAACAAAAACTTTGGAAAACTTTATTTTATCGTTAATTACCATAAAATCATGTTATTTTTCTACAATATAATCTCCTTTTTCATTAAAAATGGTAGAAAATTCAATTTTAATTCATTTCACTTCACCAAAAGCTTTGTTTTGATTCTTCAATTTTTATTTTTTTGTAAACAATAGGCGTGTACCATCAACTGAGCGCTCTAAGCGCTCAAGGAGTTTTTAAGTGAGACAAAAAATCTCAACTGAGTACTGAGAGTTTTTGCGGAGATTTCTGATCCAAAATTTTCTTGGATTCACTGCTCAATTTTTGTTCTCAATCGAAACTGCTGTTTGTTTGACAACCAAGTTATAATTTTTTAAGGGTGTTCAAATAAGAAAGTGGTAAATAAATATAAAATAAAGACGGAATGTTGGTGAAAACTCAAACTTATTGAATAAGCTATAATCATTGTTATTTATTTCAATAAGATTTTTGCTTTAACAATCAAATATTTAAAGAATAGTTGAAATTTTATTTCCGAACTTGTATGAGAATAATAACACATGTTTTTTTTGAAAGAGAGCGGAGAATGTTGTCCCACCAAATGATTCTGCCTCCGTTAATCTGACATTGAGCGCTTAATGAGCACTCAGTTTGTGGTACACGCCTAATCATCCTCCCATGTGCTTTGACAGATCAACACTTTCAACTCATATCATGGAGATGAGTTGGAAATAGTTACGAATTGTAACTATTTGACACTAATAAACTGAATTTAGGAACGATGTGATGGCGTCATATAGTTACAAATCGTAACTATTTTGTAATAAAGGAACGACCATCGTTAACTATAGTTAACCATAGTTAACTATGGTTAATAAAAGAACGCACCACCTGTCTTGGAAAGTTTGTCAATTTGCGTCTTTTTTCAATGACAAATGGAAACCTAGCATTAAATGTAATAAACCAATTCGGCATTAAAGGCTTAAGGTGCTATTACATTATCATATATATATGGCAAACTTGCCATATAAAAACGTTCCAAAAGCGACATATAACGGTGATATACATATCGATATGACAAGATATATATGGCTTATATTGTGTTATATATATTGTGTCATATTAATATGTAAATTACCATCGATGTAGCTTTTGGAACGTATTTATATGGCAAGTTTAATGTAATATCAACTTTACCTTTGATTTTTGAATGTGTCTAATTGCATTCACCGGACTGTATTTTTTTTGTCTCAAGTTTTTTAGTATATGCAAGTTTTCTAGAGTAGGTCGCCAGTCGTGACTCACTTAAATTGGAATGTATGCTAAGAAAACGCTTTCAACTCGACTGACTATTAACTGAGGCTGACTGACTGGCCATAATGTACAGTTTTTATTACTTGTGTTTCACCATTTCCAGGCGACATCAACAAATTATAACAATAGATTGAAGAAAATTTAGCAAATTGTTGTATAATAAAACGCATTCTTGAGCCATTTTACTTCTTAGGTATGCACTTACTCTTGGTTAAATTGAGGGACAATATTAACGCATTCACACTATAAAGTACCCAAGCTATATCTAGGTGTCAATGAACTTGGCAAATAGTACCTAGTATATCTTCTTTAAGATGTTGGTGAGTTATTTTGAGGCTTTAGCTTATAGCATCTAGTGGTTTTGATGCTATGATCGTCTTCAATTCTATTTATTTATATTTATTGAAGTCGTCTCGTATTAAGTGAAGGCTTTGTGGTTAGGATGGATATATGCAAGCAAAAAGATGCTTACTAGATGATGTATCTGTGATGTTGTATGTTAATGAGGTATATATAAGTCTACGAGATATGCTAATGGCAATAAAAATTCCTACATTATATTTTTTTGCAGGATTTATAGTGTACCTCTACCATAATAGGAAGAAAGAGAAATAAAGCCATTGCAAAAATGTTTTTCTTTTATTCATTTATTATTTAAATTATTTTATTGAAAAATGTTTTTCTTTTTCAATTATGTAGGTGTAAGTATATACTCCTATGGATACATGATAGCCTTTTAAAATGTCGTCGTGCTGTTGAAAAGACTATCACATAAAGAGTGAACTATGAATCATCAGAAAAATAATTCCGAGCAATGCAAAATCATGATATCGCCCAGTGGCCGAAAATCGACCTCCAAAAACCAACATTGACGCACTGCAGAGCTTGGAGATGGAGAAGCAAGATAAATACAAAAAACAACTTGCGTGCATTTGAGGAAAAACCAAACCAATCCATTCACGCCCTCTTATGAAGAAAATTGGTTGATAATTCAAAAAAGCAGTGTTTTCCCAACCTAACGGCGAATTATAAATTACAATTAGTCAAAAAAATATGATCATCATCAAAAATCCAGACTTTGAAAACCCCACACCTTAAAAATAAAAATATTAAAAACATAAAAAATTCAAATTACCGTTACCTATCATATCCAATAAACAGAGGTACACTCATTATTTTTATTTCCTGCACAACTGTTGCTATGAATCTTCCAAGGATATAGGCATTAAGTATTTATTAATGTGCAGTGAAAAAAATAATAAAAAAAAAAAATTATCAATCGTTTTTGGAATTACGAACTAAAAAAATACTTAAAGTACAATGAGAAACTTTAAAGAGGCTTTTGTAAAAGAAAACTAATTTAAATCAGTTTATTTTGTCTTCAGTGCAATTGGCGTTCTTGAGGTTGTACTGGGTGGGTACCTGTTTTCCTGGTTCGAGCTCAGTGAAAAATTTGAAAGCCAGAAGAAAACTATGCTTTGAGGGGTACTGTTAATAATTTAATTGTAAATCGTAATACAATTTTACAAAATATATACATAAAAACATTTGTATCAAAGTTGGAGTCGTTTAAAAAAAAAAAATTCTGTAGCTGATTTTAAACTGTTGAATGGTAAATACCTTCTTACCGTTTTTTTCGGTTCCGAGAATAATTTTTGTTTAATATCAGTTTAGGAGTAGTTTCCTTTTAGACCAAGAGCCGACAGCAAATATTGGGAGTGGATTGATAACCAAAATATGAGCATGAGGGTTTGTAGTTGCATATATCGTAGTATCAAAAATCAAAGTCTGGCAGATTTGTTTTTCAGCCTTTGGCGGGTTGGGAATTTTCAAAATAGCAATTTTTCAATTTTTGTCTTAGAGGTATTAACATTTCAATAGATAAAAAAAAATATGATGGGATGCTCTGCAATTTGCCTTAAGTCCAAACATCGAAAAGCCGATAAGGTTCTCATCTTGAGTTCTATTGGTCGGAAAATCACAATTTTTAAAATCCTACCCCCGCCAAAGGCTGAAAAAATATGCCAAACTTTGGTTCTCGATATCACGATCTATGCACCTACAAACCCTAATACTCATATTTTGGTTGTCAATCCACTCCCAAAATTTGTTGTCGGCTCTTAGACTTATTAAAAAAAACTGTTTCATACCAAATTTAAATAAATCGACAGAATCATCTTCAAAGTAGCTATTGAGTTTTCAAAAATATAATCAGCCTTATCGGCAATTCCGGGGGAGTTTGTTCTCCCCCGGATTTTCATCTTTCCCAAGAGTCGAATTCTCCTATCGTCAATCTCCCCCGGATTGAATCTCCCCCGGAAATTACTTCGAATCAGTTTCGAAATACTCTGAGAGAATTTATATTCTGAAATTATTTATCTGTCAAAGTTTGTAAATTATTTTTTGTAATAAAATTAAATATTTGAACAATTTTTTGTGATAAAGACCTATTTTGCAACATAAATTCAATTTTTGTGTAGTGGAAACGCGTAAAAATAGTCCAAGTTAAAAAAAGCATTTTTTGTCAATTTTGTTGTTGTTATATATTTGTTCTCTCTCTGTGAAAAACTGTGTTACTTTATGAAGGCGAATAACCAGAAAGTGTTAAGTGTTATTTGTTCCAAAATGTGTTTAAAGAGTATAGCGGCAAAAACGAAATGTAGATCGGCTAAAACAAAACCAATTTCTCCTCCAACCCGTTTACGGGTAAACTAAACTCTAGCTTATTGTAGAGTTGACGTACAGCCACAAATACCAATACCGATGGACTTCTCAGTAAACGTAATGTTCGAAACTTGTTCTTTAGAGCAAGTAAAAAATTATAAAACCTTCAAAAATAGTTAGTAATATGCTTCTATTTTTAAAATTCTCCAACTAAATTGAGGTGAGCCGGGGGCTACATATGTAAAACTTTTTTGCTTCTGCATAAAAAATGGTTCTACCTATTTACATAATATTTAGCTCTATTTTGGCGGAAAAATTGCAAAACAAAATAATAAGTTCGGAATAAAGAAATATTCCACATACGCCATAGTGCCCCAAAAATTATTTTATTGAATTTCGTAAGAATAATATGGATATAATTACTGAATCTCGTTGATCGTAAACTAATGTATGATTGCATACAAATTTAATCGATTTGCGCTTTCTGGAACAACAGTTACTTTAGGTAACTTGGCTTCAGGGTTTTGCCTTTTTGTAAGTGTTTTTTTTTTAACCTATTTGAATTCCGCAAATATGTTTGAAAATTGAAGCAAAAAAGTATTTATTTTTAGTTTTTAAAATGTATTTTTTGAAATATTTATGCAATGTAAAAACATATATGAGATGAACCCACAGGATGTAAGTGCGTGTTTCAAATATATTCTTATCGTTTCGACAGATCTCTCAAAATTCTTTTTACAGAATTGCTTTCCCCGAGTATTACCGGCTTGGAAGTCTTTAGGTTAAGATGGTCATGCACATGTCACCTTTGTATGAATGCATACATTCTGTTATGCGAAAATACCATCAATAATGGCCAAAGATGGTCGATTGGTCAGCCTGGATACCTTATTCCTGCCTTAGGATCTAGAAAATCCAAATGTGCAACATCTATCACTATCAACTTTACCAAAGCTATACAAAACTTGATCATCGCTTTTGAAATATCTTTTGTTTGGTATGATTTTACTATTCATTCATTTACGCAGTATAGAAGTAGTCTTTTCAATTGAATGGCGGACAACATTAAATTTGTTCAAATCTTAGTAAATTTAAGGGTAAATTTTCAATATTTCAAAGAAACACAAAATCGTTCAAAAAACTACAAAGTTCAAAATTGTTTGGTGCTAAAAATATTCAGAATAGAATTTTGTAGGATAGTGAAACAGTTTTAAATACCTTTTGCGACCGTGACGTCCTCGACAAGACCTACGATATAACCCGAAGGCAAGCTTTGTAGCAATGCGTTTGCAACTAAAACTGTAGTTCGCACCTCCTTCGTTAAAATTGGCGAAATGAACAGATTTTATTGAAAAAGAAGTACCGATCAAAATATGCTTGGACATTGAATTTTTGTGACGAGTTCCTTACAATCACAAAACAAAGAAATAATGTTATCACTAAAAGCGACACTTTAACGTTTATCATTTGGTATTTAATTTACATTAACTGTAGATACATAATAAAATAACTTTTACTCTTTGCCGGTTGTCCAGTTCCTTGGCCTCTCGGCCATCAGAGTGTAATCGTGATTGACACCATGAAGGGATCCCAATTCATGGGTGGCTCGGTCTGGGAAGAATTCCCATCCTTCTTCAATGGAAAGTTTTTTAAGAAACCCGGCTAAGCCTTAATCGAAGAAAAAAGTTATTGAGTGATCATTTTATAATATGAATTGCATTACTGAATGCGATTCCCATGAACACTCCTCCAGGAATTGTTCGCTTCCATGAACCGTACACAGCTCCGGCCATCAAACCTCCGATTGTATAATTCCACCTGGAAATATATTAAGTGAAAATAGCGAATTTATAATAACAAAATTAAAACTCATCTTACTTGTCGTCTACTCCTCGTAAGTTATTGGCAGCATAACATCCTAGTGTAAATGCTGAAGCCATTCCAACTAAGGGTCCAGTATTATAGGCATATCTTCCGAGTGTGGCGAGATATCCGTGAGGTTTGGATACCATAAGAACATCAATTGTCGAATAGGCAAGTCCCACACTGACCGCATACCTATTAATGGCAATTATCTTGCCGACTGCATCTTCACCTTCGGGATGGTCGTAGTAGTTAACCTTAAGGAATGACATCTTTCAGCTTAAGTTGGGAATAAATTCAAAATTAATTTTAATATAATTTTAGAGTTGTTGTGGTCTGTGTTTTTTTCTTGATGCTGTATTAAATCACAGTTAAATAAATGCTTTAAATTAATATTTTAAATTGGAAAACATCTAACCTGCTATTTACGTAATTTTTGACAGACAAAACCAACAGTGAAATTTATGCCAAAGTGACAGCTGTCAATTTTTTTTTCCAACTAGAGTTCATAAAAGCATTTTTTATTAGAGAGATAGATGGGCACAAATTTAGTTATATTTTTGTTGGTTCACTGAATGATGTCTGTTTGAGTCACCTTTGCGTATGATCAACCAAATCCAAGAAAAGTTTTGGCGGTTTCTTTTGAAATATCTTGACTCACATGGAGAAAAAAATCGTAATAAAGTTTTTGTCTTTATCTTTTAAATTCTATTGTTTGTACACAAACATTACGTGAAGTGTGAAAATGATTGTTAACAAATATTTCAATAGTGGACTAACTGCGTTGATTTCCCAGCTAAAAAAATTGTTTGCGATCGCATGCTTATACTACTTTTTCATTAGAGCCAAAATGAGGTCATTTCGAAATTAGCTCATTTGGAACGTCGAATTTGTATAGGAAATGACGTTCCAAATGAGCTAATTTCGAAATTACCTCATTTCGGACCCAATTAAAACGTAGTGTTAGATAAGCAGATTATGTTAAGACTTATTGCTAGCGATGTGACTCTATTTTGCCAACATTTTGCAATTAAGGTAAGACATCGTGTTGTGTTATTGCTATTATTTATTTGTAGTAACGCAGAATAGCCCATATTTTGTATGTATGTACAAGCGTAGGTATATCAAGAAAGAGTTTCTCATCGACAAGTCACTCCAGAGTTCGGAAAATGGAAAACAAAAGACGCGAGGAAATGACGGTTTTCATTCTGTTTGCCATTTAATTGAAATTTACAAACCAACTACCTATTTGGCGAATCACATCACGCGCTCTCGCCCCATTTTCATGTCATATTGTGAAACGGGTTACTTTAATGAAAGAAACAACAAACCCCAACACAATCTCAAAATGTCATTTTCCAGTTTAAAATAATTTTGTCTAAAAAGAGTGGATTTCCGAGATAACCTTGTTTCGGTTCTAAAGTGCTTTGCACATGGGATACGAACTGCGAATGCCAAATGATAGCACATTTTGAAATAGTAATCACATGAGTCGGGTTACCGACAGCTGCGATAGCTCATACAACATAAATAAGTAAAATTGGTAATTGAGGTTAAATTCGTATGTTTGTGGAACGCTTCCTAATTTTGTGGATTGCGAATTGCTTGACAGGTTTTTCGTAGTATTTTATTTTTATTTCTAATTCGTCGAGAAGCTAAAACAAAAGTAAAGCCGGATCCACATCTGTGTCGTGTGTTGTGTTTGTGTTCTGGTTTAAGTTGATATTTCCTCTTGAAAATACTTAAAAAGATTTATTGTCTTTTGTGCTCACATTCAACTGACTCCTCCGACTTAAAATAAAAAAAAAAACTTGAACAAAAATCCACAAATTAAAAAAAAGAGATTTTTGTGACGTTTATTTTGTAAAGTGAAAAAAAGTCTGAAGAGTCAGTCGAATGTGACCACCGCCATGAAATCGTATGAAATCGCAGAAATAATTTGTATATGCTAGATTTTTTTTTTAATTTTAGCTACCGTTGATTTTGTTGGTTGTCATTCATTTTATTTTTTCAAAGATCCGATTGGAGTAACATTTAATAATACATATAGGTACCAACATATTACAAAAAACAACTGAAGATTTAGCATTTTTTTTTTTATTTGGATTTTCAAATCCATTCTTATCACACACCCTAAGCTTTTCATTTTAAAAATTAGTTTTTACACTGGCGAATGGTTATTTGAAGTAAGACTGCTTTCACACAAGGAAACTGAGTTGCCGACAACTGGCAGTTTGTAGTCGAGAAGGGCGTAAGGGAATGAAAAAAAATCTCCCCTCTCACCCTTCTCGCCTACAAACTAGCTAGTTTCTGGCAACTCAGTTTCCTTGTGTGAAAGCGGTCTAAGAAAAGAGAAAGGAATATGATTAATAAGGAAGAAAGATGTGTTTGTTGTGTATATTACTGTTGCCATTTTGTGATTCTGTTTGTTTTATTGTAAACGTTCACGTTGCGCTGGAAATGCTTTCTCAGATACTCGAGTACCTATACCTAGACCTACATACATATGTTTGTAAACTGCCAAAACCGGATGAAAACTGAAAACTCAAAAATTAAGATTGAAAGAGTGAAATTGTATGGCGAGGAAGTTAAATTCATACATTTCGGGGAGGGGGGGTTTGAACCCCCCTGCGTTCGCGCCTGACTCCACGCAAAATTCGTTGGCCCAATCAATCACTTATTTTAAAAAAATATGTTGGTTAATGATGGCTTCATTGTCTCAATGAAAGTGCTTTCAAACACTTTTTACCTTAACTCTAACGCCACTAGTTTATTTTGATGAAAGCTTTCATAATACAACGAAAAACATTGGCGAAAATATTATGTTATTTTACAATGGCTCAACGAAAAATTCCGTTCAATAATGTAATATAACTGAACCGTCGAAAAAAATTATATTTTAATGAAAATAGAATTTGAATCTGTTTGGTTCACACTTAATTCTTATCAAAGAATCTATATAAATTAACAAAAAACAAATGAAACCGCCGCGCCGTACAATTTTATAATTCCTCGTGTCTTATTGGGAATCTGTACTAGTACACCTTGTCATCAAGCTATGTTTTTTTTTTTATTTCTTTACTAGCAGATTCTTTAACAAAAATGATGTGTGAACTTATATATAATGTAAAAAAAAAGCTATACCTAATAATATTATCACGAATAAATTCGTTGAAATAACGAATAATTCATTAACCAACGAAAATATCGTTAATTAATGAAAAAAAAAAGAAATTGATTCAATTCAAAATGTCGGTAATTAATGAAATAAATTCCTTGATTCACCGAAAAAATTCTTCAATAGGCTTTTTAAAAATAAAAAAAAATTAATCGGGTGGCACAACGGCTCATGAAGAACTAGGGCCTAGTGACTAACAGCTCGCAACCATTCCTGTGTGCGTCTTTCGACAGGAATGGAAGGGACCTACAATTTTATGCCGAATCCGAACGGCTAGACGAGAAGCACTTAATCGTGACAAGTGATACTCTTGGAGGATTTGTCAATTTCTCGCAAGAGGCAGTAGCTCTGAAAAAAAAACTTTTTAGTTTTTAGGTGGACGAGGCTGGGAAGCGATCCCAGACCTCCAGCGTGACAGTCGAACGCACTAACCATTACGCTACGGGCTTCTACCAATAGGCTTTTACGTTCTCTAATTAAAAAATCATTGACTCAACGAAAATTCGTTGTTTTATGAACGGCTTCATTAAAGAATGAATGACTAATCGCTGAGATAACGATTCCCAACATCGGCTGAATTGTAACTAAAAAATCGTTGTAACAATGACGCTTTTCGTTGTATTTACGTAAGGATTTGGTTCAGTGTCCTCATAATTGACATCAATTATATTCAAATGGAAGGGTGCCACAACCCTGAATGTAAAATCTCAATTTTTAAAATTTTTCCTCTGCCTCCACTTTAAGTCCTACCGCTGCACCAAACTTCATCATTCCACGACAATCAGAAGTGTTCCAAATAATTTATATCAATTCTATGAAAATGGTCGGATACCATCACGCCCTCTGAATGAAAAAATTTCAAATTTTAAAATTTTGCCTCCTGCCTCCACACTCGAAAAACTACAAAAATAATCAAAAGACTTTAAGGCAAACCAATTTATTTGTGTGCATCCTTTGTTTATAGATTTTCTTTGTTAAAACACTATCTTCTTGTCTATAAATCCTCAAATGTCCCCTTTTTAAAATGTTTATTCGTTAAAAGATGCGCCTGAAAAATCTTGTTTTTAATTTAAAGCGCATGTTCAAAATTTATGAATGGTCAATGCGAATTGCAAATATACATACATAATACATATATACTTCCAGCATCTCAGCTGGTATTGCCATCATAGCATTCGAGGAGAAACCCAATCAAGCAATCGATTTTTCTTGTCTGGAAATAAATTTAACATTTTAAGTAATAAACAAAAGTCTAATAAACAAATTCTTGGTAATTAATCATCAAGCAGTTGGTAGCGTGTTGTGTAGTGTAAGTGATTTTATATATAAAACGTATTCTAAATACGATGATATTATATGAAACTTGAAAACAACTGCATCAATATTATTTCACCGCTGTGCTTGTCGTTTTTATTTAATGGATACCTATTCCAATTAATTTGTATTAATTGTATAAATGCTCTTGGTTGTTGGATTTTATTAATCAACAAAATGTTTTCTACATCTTAAACATATGAACTTGGTTTCGCATCCCCTCCAAGATAACAACATATATACATAAATACAGTGTTGTATATTCTTATCTATGTTTCCTATTTTCGTTGTACCTTTGTATGCTGATTTTTAACACACGTGATGTTAAAAACAATTTTCAATTTCATTGAACATTTTTGATTTTACTGATAAAAATTATTTTATTTGTGTATGTTACTTATTTTATTCCTTGCATTTAAATATTTTACCTACTCAAAATCTTCACGTCGTTTTAATAGGCTGGGATGCAATCTTTCAATTTAGAACCCATCTCAACATGTCTACTAAAAAACTGAACGCAAACTGATAGATTCCGCTCAAACATATTGGGCGTATTCATAGTCATTTTAGAGCTGGGTCCAAGTTCAACATAGGTTTAGTTGAATTTTCGGACGTTGATTCTATTTTTTTAAGTTTATCATTGCAAAATATTTGAAGCTATTTGTGTTGTATACCAAGTTAATTAACTTATAAAAATATAAAACCAAAAATTTGTAATTAAAATCGGCCTGTATTCATTGAGTCAAAATTGTCTTACTCTGTAGTTTACAGCCCTATTCTGCCGTTGTGAGGCTCACAGGTCACAATTTTTTGTGAGTTTGTTTTTGTATAAGGCGGTCACAATTTCGGATTCTGTGGAAGCCCTCATAATAAACCTCACAAGAACAACGTGAGTTGTGGTCTGCGAAGGAGCAGATCATAATTTTTAAGTTTTTATGAGGCGAGTTCCCCTCAAGTTATATGGTTATTGTGACTTGTGAGGTATCAGTGAGGTTGCCAGAATAAGGCTGTTAGTTAAACCTGGGTCTTACTGCGGCTATGAATATACCACATTAAATTTTTGCAACGAACTCTAAAAGACGTTGTTCATAAAATGTAAAACAATGGAAACAAAATTAAGTTAAGTGTCGAGGGAAATCGTTAGCGGATGTTGGTAAACTGAGTTATAATCTGAGGGTCATTTCAAAATGTGTTCGAAACTTTACACGTATATACCTACATATACATAATTCGAACCGGGATAAACGTGAAACAATTATTATTTTACCTAAAGCTTCAGTTTAACAAAGACTAATGTTGAATTTATCTTTTTAAAAATTTGATTAAGTTAAAGATCCATACCCAGAGACGGCAAAATGCATGAAATAGGTAGAGCCTTTGGGCCCAGTTATAGCTATTATTGGAAACCATCATTGAAAAAGTTAGCTGTTTATTTTGAGACCCTTGGAAAATTTAATCATTAAATATTTTAATGCAGAAATATAGCTTACGACTTAAAAATTATTTCTCCTCCAAAAAAAAATCATTTTAACCCATATCTTCCCCATAACGTAGCTTTTAATTTTTTCAATGATCATTGGCAGAGTTGTTCATCACTGAAAAATTAAAAGTCATTTTATGAGAAAAGTTGTGCAAAATTGAATTTTGTTTTACCTAGAAATAAATATTAAGTCAATTAGCTTTACTTTGGCATAAAAATAATTATATATTTTTTCTTCAAAATCTCTCAAAATTGACAATTAATTCATATTTTCAATGATGGTTTCCATAATGATAGCTATATAACTGGGCCCTTAGTCTGCAGAGTTGTTCACTGATTAATGATTTAAAGACTTTCTTGCTAGGCCATTTGCTGGCCCAAAACTTCTTCAGAAATAGCTGTGCAATTTTTTGCTTAATCAAAATTCTCTTATTATAGACCGAGAGCCAACGACATAAAAAGTCAAGTCAATTGCGTAATGTTCAAACCCATACCAATACATAGCTTTGGATGGGTAAAACCAGGATTACGTTGTCTGCCTGCCCATACCCTTGACGAAGGAGTGGGGGGTTGAAAATGGAGATTTTCTTAATTTTGTATACGGGGTATTATTACTTCAATTATTTTTTTTTAAATATATCATGATCCTCTGTCATTTTCCTTACTTCTAAACACCTTGACTTTGATGATCCGACTATTCGAACTCAAGTTATAAGCTTTTAAAAATCTCCAAGAAACAAATAGAAGTTTCGCTTATATCTTAATTTATTATTATAAACAAATATGAAAAACTGAGTGAGACAAAACGGAGACCTGTGGCACACCAGCATTTATTTTGTAGATATCAGAAGAGATTATTTAACTTGTATTGCTTGAATCTCCACTAAAAAGATTTTATGGTGTACTGATGTACAAGTGTTCACCCTTAGGGTAGAGGGGGGCAAGAAGGACTGCTTAAGATTCTTAAATCCCTTAATTTTTTAATATTGTTATAAATCAAACGATTTGTTGCTCATAATAGCATTACACTTGAGCTTCATCATAGTAGAAGACCTTTAACGTTAGAAATACAACTCGATCTCAGAAGTCCGTTTTGACCCATTAGAGAGGCAAACAGGACTTTTGAATGGAGCGAAATAGACCAATATTTTTGTTACCAATGGGAAAAGAAATATGTATCTACACAAGAAACAAGTTTTATATTAATATATTGTATTGAAAGCATAATTAACAAATAAAGGAAAATGGGCATTTTGGTCTACCTATTGCCTACGAATGAGATATATATCATTGGAAAGCTTAGCCCTAGTACATCATTTTTCGTATGGGCAAAAAGCCGTAAACCAAGGGGCTTTAGCAGTATATGGCAACAAAGATTGCAATTAGAGCAAAAATTAATTGCAATAGTGTTGCATTGAAAACACAGTATTGGTCACTTTCGATAAACTGAATAGACCCCAAAATAAATGAACTTTTATTTAAATGGCCAATAATAGCGAATAACATCATGGTTGGCGAATAATTCGCTTAACAGTATAAAAATTCCACTTTTTTTATTCGATTTAGCGAATTTAAGAAAGGGGAATAATTGTGCGTCTAGTGCCCACAACTGAGATATACAAAGTTGGAAAGCTTAGTTAAAGAGCTTTATTTTTGAATATGGACACAGAACTGTAAATCATGGGGTTAAGCCAGTATAGTACAAAGTATAAAACAATTCAAACATTCCCTTCTTTATTTTGTATTTTTTTACCACTTTCTTATTTGCACACCCTCAAAAAATTATAATCAAACAGCTGTGTCAACTGAAAAAAAAATAGAGTAGTGAATCCAAGAAATTTTTGGATCAGAAATCTGCGCAAAAAATCTCAGTGCTCAGTTGAGATTTTATGTCTCACTTAAAAAATCTTTGAGCACTCGGAGCACTCAGTTGATGCTACCCGCCTATTAGGTACAGAAAATAAGATATCAGCTGAAAATTTCATAAAAAAAAGTTGGTATGGGGCAAATTATCCATATTTTATTTTACCCTTCTTGCCCTATAATGAGTTTCTTATTAAAAATCTTTTTTTTAATATAGTTTTAAATAATCCAACCAAGCACTTGATTAAAAACGAAATTCCCGTACGAATCAAGCCGTGTGGTTGGATGTCTTTTAAAAAGTTGATGTTTTCTTATGAAAACGTCTGTTTTCAATGTTTTATTAAAAAATAAAACCAACTTAGATGTAAAGGAACGAGGTCCGACACGCGGTTCTTTATTCACCTACCATCTCTAAAAATGAAAAAAAGTTAAAAAACGAAGCCAAAAACGGTTTAATTCTTTTTGCCCTGTAGTTCGTTCCCTTCCCCCTCTCCATTACGTACAAAAATCCTGATTTTGCATGTTGTTTTTATTGATGTTTTTTTTGCTGGCATTGCAATCAAGGGATCCCGGTCAATTTTTTGATCCCAAAAATCCCGAGATTTAAATTCTCCAACCTTGGGATTGGTGGCTTTAATATTCGGATACATTTTTTTCCTCGTTGAATTTTTACTTGTTCTATAGGACAAGTACTATTGGTTTCGTGTCGAAATAAAATTTCGAGGTTTTAATCAAAACTAACATTACGATGATGGAGAAGGCGGATGGCAATGTCACAGTGAATATTAGTGTTTGACTGCTAACCTGGACGTGTAGGTTCGAGTCCCCCCCCCGTTTAGGTAGCATTCTTTTCTATATTCCCCAGTTTTACCTCGATACCCGTGGAATTTCATGAGATAATTAACATCTAATATTAAATCCACTGGGCCATCAAAAATCTTTCCTTTCCATCTATTCTTTCTAACTATAGTGCCGTGCCTTGCATTTAAAAGAACCTGAAGTCTAACAGGAATATAGTTAAAATTACCCATGTTTTTTTGGCATTCTATAAATAGTACAGTACAAAATTACCAACAAAAACGCATCCGCAGTAGACTGGTTTTTGTATTTCAAAATTGGTTTAACTGAAAGAACACCTGTCAGAATAATACCCGTGTTTTATTGGAAAAGCTATCCATAGTAGTATTCCATAGTAGCTATCCATAGTAGGATTTTACATGAACAACAAATACAACATCGGCATTATGAATACTGCCGATAAAAGTTAAAGTAGAATCATACTGCGGCTAGTTTTCCGAGTCTCAAATGGATTTTTGGTGATTTCATTCTCAAATGTTGGTTACTATTAGTTTTTTCGTGAAGTTAATTTTGACTGCTTCTGATTCTCACCAATATATATATATATTTTTTTTTAATATTCTGACAGGTGTTCTTTCAGTTAAACCAATTTTGAAATACAAAAACCAGTCTACTGCGGATGCGTTTTTTTGGTAATTTTCTACTGTACTATTTATAGAATGCCAAAAAAACACACGAATTAATATTTTGGTAGAAAAAAAAATGTATAACAGTTATTAACGGTACCTGTCATACAACCGTTTTTTTTTGGTTTTCAAATTTCTCGTTACCGGCTACACCGATTTCAACCATTTTTTTTTTGTGTAAAAGGTCCTTAACAATTTTAACAATTAAGCTTATAAAACTTTTCGAAAAAATCATTTTTGGATTTTTCAAAAAATATTGAATTTTTTTTTTGATAATTCAATATATTGAAAACCGGTCAACGAATATTTTTTTAATTTTTTGTTAAATTCTATTTTATTGAATAACATACCAAATTTTATTTATAAAAATATTAAAGAATTTTTATATATGTATAAACAATTAATTTTTAAGAAAACCACTCCAACGATTTTTGAATTTTTTTTTTCATAAATTCATATTTATCAAACAAATCAGATGGCATACTTTTTTTGAGCTCTATCTTTTGTAGCTATTAAAATAACTTATTTATAATAATTCATAGTAATCATTTATACTTTAAATTGTTTTTAAAACTTTCTTTTTAATGATATCATAATGCAATGGAACCAATAAATATGTACATCGTTAATTTCAAGCTACGTTAGAGTTGTTAGCTACGAGAGCAAGCTTTGTGCGATCCAGTCGTGCCCATTTTTTCCTATCAAACGATTACCGCTTACTCTTCATCTTGTCAATTTTTAACCTCTCTCTAAGCACCATCAAGTTAGAAATAATAGTTCTGATAAATCATTTTCCAACAACTGCAGATAGTTCGTAGAATTCAACTTAAGTGGCTACTAAAACTAGCATGTATTCAAACCAAGGAATGTCAAAGTTCACCCGTTATAACTGTTTTAGTAAAAAACAAACTTACAAAATTATCTTAAACCACACAAATCATTTTTATTCCTAGCTTTTCGAGCTTAAAGCGAAAAATAACCTTTTTTTTCAATTTTACCTGCCGCTGGTTTTCCAAATTATCATAAGATATATGGGATTTTCGGCAAAGTTGTCATTAATTTTTATTTTTATTATTGTTACATACATTCAAAAAAAATAGTAAAACGTTATGTTTATTACGCATTTTATGGAGAAAATTAACCCCAAAGTCAAAAAATTAGCATGAGCAGGTAAAATGGAACAGGCTAAGAACGAGATACCTTAAAACTGAGATAATATATCCAACTCATTTAAACGTTATTACAAAGGCTTGTATTTCTTCTAAAAATAAAAGCCTAAACGAAGTTTCTATCATAAGTACTAACAGCGCAATTACCGTTAACATGGGTCAGGGTACACCAAAGTAAGAATTTTTTCATGAAATGATAAATGATATTAAAATTTGAGATAGGGCCTTACAATTTTTTCTTAGAATGTACCCCAGAAACATGCCCTAAAATACTATTGACGAATTAAGGGACACCCTATATTTCCAAAACTAGCTTTCTTTTGGTACCAAAATCATTTTCCTACGTCTTTTATATGAAAAGTTATGAACAGTTATTTCGGAAAAAAAAATGAAATACCTATGTTGTTTGGAATACTAATATTCAATTTGTTATATTTCTGTTTTCCGGTGGTTTTGGTGTTTTGCCTCCATATTATGAAATAAAATACTAGAAAAGACTTTTTATTTGAGATATACTTTAATTCTGTTGGATCAACGACCAATTTGCACATCATCATTTATATTATTTAAAAAAAAAAAAACATAAAAACCAATCACTATAAAAAGTTAACAGCGTCCGTTATATTTGAGCTAACTTTTCCGAGATTCCCGTGTTAAATTTAAAAAAAATCGAACCATCATCGCATCCGTTTAACCTGTTGCCGAACAGACAGACAAAAGTCAAGTTTGATCGAAATCTCAAGTTCGAATTTTTACAAATGCATAACTTGTCATATCACTTGATCAAACTTGACACACATATCTACACATATAGGTTTGTATCGGAAGTAAAAATATTTATCAGGTTGCCAGAAAGTTCAATCATGGTGCTAACAAGTTTCTGTCAAAAAAGTTTCCACCCCTCAGGAAATATCGCCTGATTTAGAAGCTCCTTTGATGAAGAAAGTTGTGATGTCGATGCTTTTAAAATCTCTTATTTGTTTTTTATGTATCATCATCATGTGCATATCTACATATGTACATACATGTATATAGCTCCGATGTCCGGACTAATTAATAAGATTTGGCTCTAAGGAGGAAAAAGGGGTGTAGGTTTTAGAAGTGGGATAACTGATGATTTTCTGTTGTTTGGGGTACATTGTTTTTTGTGTATATGTACCTTTATTTCCGCTCTATATCCGCTTTAAAATAATTTTCAAGTAAACAACAACAATTCCGTAGTTGTTTTTTTTATATTAGTATGGGAATTAATCAGAACTCTTCAGTATTTTGGCGAGTTTTATTTTTAATTTTAAATGAAGATAAACTTTTATAAGTTTTATAAGGTATTAAAAGATCAGTATTGAGCTTAATTTTGTAAGATTAATAAGTACTTTTATCTTACGTATACAATTTTCATTTCCTTTTAAGAGGATTTTGTATTAAGTCAGCCAACATACATATAGCAGTTCTTTCATATCGAGAATGCGAATGACCGGCTTGCTACCATTAATGGATACAAATAATTCAATTATCATTTTGTAATGTGTTTTTCTTATCTTCTACTTTATTTTCTTGGAAATCTGTATACATATCTGTATTCGCATCCAAGTTACGAGAAAACACTTTGACTCAACGACGACGCGACATCAACATGATGTGTCGATCGAAGGGGCGGGTGGCGGCGACGGACGCAACGTAATAATTTGCAGAAAAGAAAACACATCCACGGAAAAAAGAAGCAGATCAGAAGGAAAACAAATAGAGAAAAAAAAATACAATATTCTGATACAAAAGTATCTCTTAGGTACACACACTACACATACCAAACACCAATTGCGTAGCAAAATTTTTCTGATATTTCCAAGATTTTTATCTCAGCGCACCGGCTGGCATGGCGGCTGCTTTTGCGAGCATCTTGAAAATGAAAACGGCACAAGAAAAATAAAGGAAAATGGAATAAATATCTATGATGAGTATGTGACGGTTTATAAAATATCTGCTTAGGTGATCTAGTCACTGAAATTGGCTTGACCAGTTCAAACGGGCTACACGGAATTTGCGTAAGGAGCTTTTAAAAAAATATTATTTTTTTTGTTAAACAGCATACCGTTATTTTAATTTACTGTACTCTCGTTTTTTAAAAACTATAAATACCTTATGCCCACATTTTTCGATAGTTAAACAAAAAGTTCGTTAAAATTTAATCTATTTAAATAAATCAAATTGACGATCGTTTTTAGCATTGAATTTCCGGTTGTCAAATCTCGGCATAGTTATTGAACTGTTTCGTAACAAACTATATAACTGTGAAGAATCAGAACTTTCAATTTTGTTAGTGTTCCTGTTCAAAAATACTGCAATAATTTTAATAAATGGAATATTTGAACGTTTTTAATAAAAAAATAAATTTGTGTGCGTGCTTAAGATGAGCTGATTGGGCTCTAAAAATACAATCGCTCAGGATTTGTTCGCATATTTGAGCAAAGTGTATTTTTGTTAATTGATGAAATTTATTTTTTCTTGTGAACCTATTTGTTGATGTGATTTTTGTTTTTTTTTTTAATAAAAAAAAAATATTCCCATGATAAATGTGACATTAGAAAAAAAAATACAATTTAAAATTATCTACAATCTATTGAAAAATTTGAATATTAAAGTCCCTTGATCTAAATTTAGTGTTTACATGAAAAATGTGACCCAAATAGACTTATGCAGTGCACTGCCAAAATAATGTCTACATATTTTGAAGGATGTACAACAGTGTTTGTTCTAAAAGTTTTGTGTCTTGGAATATATTTAAACGAAAAAATCTTAAGGAAAATATTATATGTATTTTATGTATGTATGTACTGTACATATGTAATATTGTGACTTCATATGTTTGAGTAATGTTAAAAACAGTTTGATAAACAAACATGATTGTTTTTACATTACGGAACCCTCTTCAATATTTCTTTTAAAAAGAACTTTTCAATGATTTCTTATGGTAAAAATGGTGAAAAATATATAAGTAACAACCTACTGTGAAAAAAATGATAGTGCAATTAATAGAAGTAAACAAATCAAAAGTATTAATTAAATACCGCACAAGAGAAATATTTTCAAATTAAGTTTCACATAACAATATATCATAATATTTGTTCTGATGTGTATGTTTCACTATTTGAACATTGAAATGGGTTGGACTCACCATTCTAACTTACTCGGAATTTTCCTCTTAAAAGTCAGTTATCAAAATACTTAAAAAAAAAAAAATGTTTTCTAAAATCTTGCAAATAATAAAACAAAAGTGTCTAATATCTCAAAAACCGCACTCTTTTAACTGCTTATAGACATAATTGGTGCCTTATATAATTTTTTTTTTGATCACTTCTGTAAAATTGCACTGTTGAAAAATAAACTTAAAAGTTATTTATATTTTATGTTGGTGAAGATAATCTTGTAAATCTAATGAATTTGGTTTACTTGTTATCCTATTTATTAAATAGGAACTTATACCCGAGGCGTCGGTATATGTATAATAATGGCTTTTTAAATAAAATAAGGTTGATGTTTGAAAAGAAAATCAACATATTTGATATAACTTGAAAATTAAGCCGAAATTGAGAAATTAACTTAAGAAACTTTTTGTTGAAAATAAGATTTCAGATTTTCAATCAAAAACGGATGGTCCCACAAATTTTATAAAAATATTCAAGCAGACAAATTTAACCTAAGAAAAATCGCAAAATAATTTATTTTATTTCATAAATGTTTTTTGTGTAAGGATAGACACAAGACATGAATGAAAAACAGAAGACGCTTAATACTTTCATATGATGGATCGAAAAATATTTTTTGATAGAAATTAATGAAAATACTACCCATCCAAAAATAGTCACATTTTTTTTTTATTGTGTTAAGGTTTTTGCTCTTAAGAGCAAGTTCTGAGGATTTCTTATTTTATAGGTCAAAAGGAAATTTGATGTTAGAAGCCCTTAGAACAAGAAATTGAATCAAAAATACACTCTTAAGACGGTACAATGTACAGTATAAAACTTAATTTAGTTTGGGGTGCATTCACTTAGCATATGGTCGATAAGTTAGAAGAAAATTCTCGAATTGAACAGAAAGTTTATATAGACATTGAGGAACATGTTATGGAGTCTTATTCATTTGAAATCATTCCCATAAAATTTGTTTTTAAGGACGATAATGATCCAAAAAGTCCTCAACGGACTACTAAGAAGGTGTTTGCGTATCAAGAAGTCGTTTTTTAGAGTAGACCGTCCAAAAGCCAGGGCCTAAATTCTATAGAGAACTTGTGGGGAGACATTAAGGGATGGTTAAAGTAAAAAAAAAAAACATTTTGATCAGAATGTTAAATATTGAGGAAATCTGATAGAGTATACCACTACCAAGATTCCTAACGTTTATGCCTTACGCCAAAATATACAAGGAATTTCGTCTGAAATTATAAAGAATTAAGGTTTTCCTACAATATATTCACGTTAACATATTGAAATTTCAAAGATTTTGAATGTTATGACAAGCTTTTGTTTCTGTTATTAATTATATTGCCAGACCAACCAAATTTTAAGTGAGTACCAAGCTGGGTTTCGAAGGAGTTACTCAAGGGTGGATAATATCTTCGTTTTGAGTGGTCTAGCAAGAATCAAACTTAGCAACAACAAAAAACTTTACGCATTTTTCGTTGATTTCAGAGCCGCTTTTGACACTATTGATAGAAATGCTTTGTTCTTTAAGCTTTATAATTTAGGAGTGTCAAATAAGTATATTAATGCCTGGAAAAACTGTACCAACAATCATTTCCTCAGGTGTTTGATGGAAGGGACACGTCCGAAATGTTGGAAATGAGCCGTGGTCTAAAGCAAGGCTGCAATCTCAGTCCTTTGCTTTTTGCACTATATCTGGATGACCTTGTTCAATGTTTACCTTGTGGAGTTGAAGTCGGCGTCACCAGAATTAAAGTTATTATGTATGCAGATGACATTGTCTTATTAGCGGAGTCTGCCACTTCACTTCAGCTGATGATAAATAGGCTAGCAGATTACTGTAATTTATGGAGTTTACAAGTTAATATAGACAAGTCAAAGATTATGATTTTTCAGAACGGTAGTGGAAGAGCTGCAAAAGATGAGAAATAGAAATTCGATGGAAGGGATCTGGAAGTAGTAAAAGAATACACTTACTTAGGCATGGAGCTAACGTTTAATCTTAATATGGAAAAATATTTTAAATCGAAAGCTAACAAAGCTAAAACAGCAATTTGTACAAACTGGCAAAAGATATTTTATAGTAAAAATATTGCTTTGAGCTCTAAATATCGGGTTTTCAATGCAACCGTGGAATCAGTCTTGTTTTATGGAGCACAAGTTTGGGGAACATACAAATTTGAAGCTGTAGAAAATATACTATGTTTCTTTCTTAGAAAAATCTTTACGCTTCCAATAAGTACACCAAAGTATATGTTTTACTTAGAAAGTGGTCTGTCAACACTATTTATTTCAACTCTAAAGCTGAATGCGGATTACCTGATTAGGATAATGAACATGAAAGCTACAAGACTACCAAAGCTGGTCTGGCAATATGTTGTGCAATATAAGAAAAGCTGGTACCAGGATTGGACAAAAATAGCAGCGGACTGTGGTATTACCTTTAATCAAACAGGAACTAATCATTTGGAACTAAACAAGTCACTGTACGAAATTATCCAACTAACGGATGGAACGAAAGGTATGCATTCAAAGAAAGAGCAAGAGCATCAACGGCAAGGTCATTTTACTCGAAAGTCATTTACAACCTCAAAGAACGGAACTACTTTACCCCAAATTTCTCAGTGGAAACCATTCGCACTATTTTCAAAATTCGAGGGGAGATGTTGCGTCTTAATTTTGTTTCACATCGCAGTGATTTAACAGTAATTTGCAGTCACTGCAACTTAAACAAAAAGGAAGATGTTGGTCATTTTTTGGGAGTGTGTCCAGTTTTAAGTGAAATTAGAAGAGCAGTCTTTGGTCAAAATATTTTGTCGGAAAACGAAATGCTAAGAATCCTTAACGGTGAAAATTGGATGCAGCTTGTGGAGTACTGTAAAGAGGCGACAGCATACCGAACCAGAATAATAAGTGAAAGCTTTTTTAAATTAAATTTTGTTTTAATTAAACTAAAAGTCAAAAATCATTTGTAAATTTTTAACTAAGGGTCAAAAATCAATAATTGTAAATCTAAGCGTTCTGCACATTTTTTTTTTTTTTTGTTCGTTTTAGCTAAACTAAAAGTCATTTATTTATAACTGAATTATTGTAAAATAAAAACTTAAATTGAGCAATATGGATCAAAATGTAAAGCCTTTCAGGCAGATGACATAAATTGTCATGCCTCAACTATTCATGATGTTAAAATGTAAACAAAAGAAAATGTATATAATATATAATTAACCTCAATGAATAAAAATCTAAATCTATCTATATTGCCAGACGAAATAAGAGTTAAATTAACGTTTATTTTTATCCTACCAATATTCTCATGCTTATATTTTTTAAACATTACTCAAAGTGTACCGTAGTTAATGGGCTATTATTAAAACCACTACTCAACCTCAACAGATTTCTCAAACAAAAGTTATGCATTTTCAAATTTTATAAAAATATCGTTCTTAATTAGGCCGCCACGACTGTATATGTAACTTTTAGTGGGCTGTAGGTCAATAATTAAAGATGTTCTTATTTCATGTGTAACGTTTCGAGCATGTTTATGGTCTTTATCAGGCAAACAATATACAGGAATTTAAGTAAAGAAAAGAAAATCACTCACACAATAATCTCAAGCGACAAAACCTAGTTAAAGTATAGGTGATTGTGCAGAGAAATTGACGTTTCTTTCCTGTCCACCAATTTTGTTGCTTGAGATTATTGTGTATAATGAGTGATTTTCTTTTCTTTACTTAAATTCCTGAATATTGTTTGCCTGATGAAGAGCATAAACATGCTCGAAACGTGGCACATGAAAAAAGAACATCTTTAATTATTGACCTACAGCCCACTAAAAGTTACATATGTATCTTTAATAATCAAATCTGCATTCTGGCTCAATTTCAACAGCTCATTCAATTTCATGTTTTCCATAAGCTGCACATTATCATGAATTTCCTCACTATCACTAACATATTTTTTTGAAGACAAAATTATAGCGTTTGTTTGAACTGCGGCATCAAAATTCAAATCGTCGTCTCCATTAGATTTTGGATTCATCAATAATTTTTTTTGTTCTCTAGCAGATGAAAACGTTTTGCTATAGGTACATAATATTGAAATCATTTTTAAAACACTACTTGACCGCATAGCGTCGAATGGAAAAATCTCATATTAGCGATGGGTTTTTACGATACAGCACGCATTTATGAATTAGTTTCTTTGTTTTTTTAGATTTTTTTTGAATTAGAATATACACTCGCTTTATTGTACCTGAGTATAATAGATTTTTTTTATAGGAATCACGCTCATAAGAAAAATGCCAGAAAAATATGCAGAATGCACTACCTTATTATTTCTAAGAATAAAGTCTAGTGTAGTAAAGGGGTTTTCCAATTCTATGATTTTTTTCTAAGAACCAACAAAAATTATGTTTTTTTTTTTCAAATTGGTACAATTTAAACATAAACACACAATATTCCATGAAATTGATGGTTCAATCTGGTTTGAAAATGTATCGAATGCAAAAATTGTTACAACTTAAGGCGAGCGTTGCGAAAACGCAACTTAAGTAGTGCTTTTATATCACCTGACAAATCATATAAATTGCGTCAACATTAGCGTTTTCGCAACGCTAGCCTGAAATGGGAGACCACACCATACTGATACTCGTGAAATAACTCGAGGCAAAAATAACTTGGTGGTAAAACACTTATTGAATTATTATTGTTATCTCATTTAAAATTTCCAATGTTAATTGTTGTCTTCGCAGCGTGACTGCATTGTATGAACTTTAGTTCATACCTTATTTTCAATATAAAACCAAATTTTGAAATAAGATAATTTCAACTAAATTGGCACGTAATTAGGTGAAATTGATTCCCATAGTGTGAATCAATTTAAGAAACTGTGGAAACAACAAAATACACAAAAGTAAACATTTAAAGAGACAACAACTAACACAAACATTTAACTGCCAAAACCAAATTCAAAATGAAGTGAGATGTCAAACATTTCGGCTCTAATAAAAACAAACGTAGTTTAACAGTATTTTTTGCTGAAATTTGAATAACTTAAGAGCATAGTAGCCTTTACCGAGCTTTCGAAAAAGTGATATTTGACTGATCCAGTAATTGCCGTAAATTTGATGTTTAATCAAAAAATTGCGGCGCTACTGATTTGCCCAAAAACGGTTATCCTGCTAACTTTATTGTTCTGACATGCCGATAAAGATTGCCATATCTATAAAAAAAAATCTACAATTTTATTATTCCTAAAAAAGTATATGCAATATGTAGTTATGTTTAATAAAACTTATTAAAGGTGTATACGGTGGCGTATGTGGAACATTTTTATTTTTTTTTGTAGCACTTAATCGGCAATGTCAGAGTAAGACAAAAATTATTTATTGTTAGTATGTTGGACTATCACGCCAAAAGTTTGGGGATCGTGTCGCAGGCTATTTTACTCAAAAACTTGTTATCAGATTAAGGCAAACCTGCATTTGGTGTATTCCATTGTCACAATCTTATTATGAAAATATTTCTAGATTCCTTCATTTATAGTAATTCTTGTGTAATGTAACTGCTGAAAAAATCATTCGTCTTCGACGCTCATTCAAAATTGAACTATTTACTTTATTGGTTATGAAATAAATCAAAAAACAAACAGACGTCCCGTACGGACGAGCAAAATCAACTAATTAGTCAGACGCTTTTGTCGAAAATTACATATTTCAGTAAATTTATAATACTTGGTGTAATGATATCTTAAGAGCGGTTGTAGGGGTACACCTTAGCTACATCCTGTAATAATTACAAATTAAGTAAAGCATGTGGTTTCTTAAATACTTATTTTTGTAGTGTCACGTACAACCACAAAACGTCACGTATGATAAAATGAATAAGAAAAAACAGATTGAAAATTCTTCTTGGAAATACTCATTCTCCTTGCATTCCACAGTTTCACCTTCCGTTCCGAGACCATGAAGTGGAAGCTAGAAATTCCTGCTATCGCCTAATCATTTAGACCTATTCTGCCACATCTGTTATTCTGCTATGAATTTTCTGCTATTATGCATAACAGATCTCCCCCATAAAAGATAGTTTATAATTGGTATTCAGGGGTTCGATCTTTTATAAAAGTCTGTTATGGAACTTCGAAAAAGAAATATTTACACGAACAGACCTAAAATCTGCTATCAAATTACCAGCTGTAGTAAAAAAGAAAAAAGAATCAGCACTGACGAGTGACCAAAATAAAATTAACCTTTAAATTAACCCTTAAATGGTCGTGTTTTGTTTCGCGTAGCTAAATTATTGTTCTATGTTATTTGTTCATAACAGTTCCTGAATTAAATATATCCAATTCAAAAAGTTGTACGAAACGCACAACGCCAAGATAAGCGACTACTTTTTTATGTTTCATCTTTCATCCATCAAATGTATTCTGTGGTTTCGTGTATTAAAATAATGGCTCCGCGAAATTAGGCCCCAGGAAATAAGGCCCCAAAAACAAAATGAAATAAGGCCCAAAAAAAAGCACACAAAACAACAAGAACGAAATTTCTAAAATTTTGGGGTGCTATTTCATTTTTTGGGGCATTGTTTCATTTTTGTTTTGGGGCATAATTTCATTATGCAATAAGGCCCCAATGAAATAAGACCCCAATACTAGTTTTGGGCTTAATTTCATATTATTTTAAAAACAATTTGGGGCCTTATTTCATTTATCATAATTTACTTGAAAATGCTAAATAACATTGTCTTTCACAAAAAAATCTGTGAGAATTTGCTAATCGGGGACCCAGAGCTGGTAAAGTACCGCAAACTGTTAAACAAATACTTGGATTGTATCGCGCAATTTTTGTCAGCTATTCTGTTACCTACTAATGCTTTTCAATGTAAAGATCGTTCTGCAAACCATCAGGGAGTAACAGAATGAAAATAAATAAACAGCTCGTGAAGAACCAGGGCCTAGTGTCTAACAACTCGCAACCATTCCTGTGTGCGCTTGTTACAGGAATAGAGGAAGTAACAGAATAATCGCGCGATTTTTGCAGCTATTCTGTTACTTATTAATGCTTTTAAACGTAAATATCGTACTGCAAACCATCAGGGAGTAACAGAATAGCTGCAAAAAATCGCGCGATTATTTACAGCACGATATTTACATTTAAAAGCATTAGTAAGTAACAGAATAGCTGCAAAAAATCGCGCGATTTTTTCGCAGCTATTCTGTTACTTACTAATGCTTTTAAATGTAAATATCGTGCTGCAAACCATCAGGGAGTAACAGAATAGCTGCAAAAAATCGCCCGATTTTTTTGCAGCTATTCTGTTACTCCCTGATGGTTTGCAGCACGATCTTTACATTGAAAAAAAAGCATGAGTAGGTAACAGAATAGCTGCAAAAAATTGGGCGATACAAATCAAGTACTTGCTTAACAGTTTGCGGTACTTTATCAGCTCTGGGTCCCCGATTAGCGGATTTTCACACATTTTTTTTTTGTGGAAGACAATGTTATTTAAGCATTTTCATGTAAATTCTGAAAAATGAAATAAGACCAGAATAACTGCAAAAAATCGCGCGATACAATTCAAGTATTTGTTTAACAGTTTGGGTTGTTATTTCATTTTCTGTGGGGCATTATTTCATTGGGGCGTGATTTCATTATGAAAAAATACCCCAATTTGGGGCCTTATTTCATTTTTTCTTTTGGGGCCTTATTTCCTGGGGCCTAATTTCACGGAGCCAAAATAATTTAGCTTGAAATTACTTATTTGTGTTTGTTTGTTATTATGCATTTTAATATTATTTTGTTATATTTGTCTCCTTTTAAGAACAATTTATTAACGAAATAAAAGTTATTAATTCATACATTGTTAAAATCTTTTATGATAAAAGTAAAACAAAATCTGTCTTTTATTCTGTTGTGGTTTATAACAGATTTCATAATAGATTTCGAACTGCAGAATACTAATTAATAAAAGAATAAAAGGCTTTTTGACATTTCGAAAGTTTGTATGGAAATTGATAAAAGAATAAAAGATTGCGCCGAATAGGCCTAACTATCCACTTTAAACTTTGTCTCTTGTGAGAAACTTCCTTATTTTCATACTTGTGTGTATTTGTTCTAACGCATAAATAACTTTAAAACTGAACTTTAAGATAATTTTAAAATCGTGTTATTTTTTGACTGAATTATTATTTTAGATTCTCTTTTCTAAAGGATATAAATAAATGTGTTACAAAGCATTTTTACTATCACACTAATTCAAAATTAAAAAAAAAAAATCTAATAAAAGTCCGCTGATTAAAATGTGTCGTAAAACGAAACGATGTATAATATGGTGCTATTTATGTTTAGGATATCGTAGAAAATAATTTTAAATTATTTAGAAAAACTTATACAAGTTGGTACTTGTGAATATAGTGCAAGAAATAAATTGCACCACTGAGTCCCACGGATGTTTAAACTTTCTTAAATGTCAGTGTTTTAGATTACAAATATAGCCGTGTTTTTTTCTATCTCTTGTACATATCTCATTTATTTTGATAGTGAGACCTCTGGGAACTGGGATCTCATTTTGCTGGACTAGACAAATAAGATCTCAGAACTCTCGATGTCAAAATACTGATCAAAGTAAAATTTTGTATTGATTTATTCACTTTTGGAAAGAACTAAATTTATGAGATCTCACTTTCCTGAACGTGCGTTTGTCAAATAAACAAAATCAGACTACTCTACTCATGTTGTTTTCCGATGGCTACTCCTTTTTCAGTTTTTAACTCCAAATTATCCGTATTCGAAAGGATTGGAACAAAGGGAGTGCTAAAAGTGACAAACGAAAATCGAAATCAGTGTTTTTTTTTGTTTTGATAATAACTACGAAAAAGTGGGAAAAATCTTTATATTATATACAACATATACCTACACAAAAAATTATTTTTATTGTTAGTGAAACTAATGAATTAATTTTTCTTTTCTTTTTCAGGATATGTTAACAATAAGGTTTTTACATTAAAAATCGATCTTGTTTAAAATGATATAATTGCAAACAAAATATCTACATTACACATTAAGTTTAACTAACAAAATTAAAACGACAAAACAAAAACTCAAAAATTAAATTAGGAAACGAAATTAAATCTAAATTTATACAAAATGAAGAAGGCGCCAACTCAACCTGTTCATGCCAACGAATGTTTGGGATCGAAGAAAACAGCAATTATTGTTATCACCGTCGTTGGATGTGTTGCAATATTATGGCCAAAAGTATTTCATCCGATGATGTTTGGTGGTAGTTTGCCAAAACCTACACCAAAAGAACATCGTCTTCCTGGAGGTAAGTTAATAAACGTTTTTTCTTACCTATATTGCAATTACCTACACATATTTATTATTGAAAAAAAAAAATATTATTGAAGGATGTTGCGATGTCGTACTTGATAGAGAAAAATTTTTAAATGCAACCCCTTTTGAAGTTGGACCACATTTGTATCGAAAGCAATTGAACTTGCTAACGGGTGAATTAAGTAGGTTTATGGCGTGTGTTTTTTTTTTTGTTTTTGTTTAAATCCAACTGCGATTCAAAAGTGTGTTCACTTTTCCATAACGTTTATAATTACCTTGGAGAGTGTGGTGTTGAAAATCTTACTAACAATATGAAGAGTGAAATGTGAAAAATAAAGACAAACAACTGCATAATTGCGTTTCACTTTTCCCCTTCACTGGAATTCGTGTTTTTTTTATTTTATTTATTACCTATTTGCTAACCATAAAATTACTGTTGATATCATTCTAACTAATAATGTGTTAATTTAATTAATACTTACTCTATATATAAGAACAATAGAAAAGAGGTCAAAGCTTATACATTCTTATTTTTATGAAAATGTAACTTACTAGCTGACCCGCGACCTTCGTTCCGCCTAAATTCGTAAGTGTAATGAAAATAATAATTTCGAGCATACGCAATGCTATTTCATGTAATTCGGTCAAATAAAATTCTTTATTCGCAAGTTCTATTAAATACAATCAAAATAAATAAATTAATTATGTCGATGTGTTTTAATCAAACAAAAATGATTGGCATGACGGCTAACCTTCCACTTTTTTGACTAAAGTGCTTTATGGTACACAACATTTTTCGTTTTATTCTCGGGCACGTACACGTAGAAAGTGGTAGGTTTTCCGCCATGTGAACACGCAACATACAATTGAACATGTGAGAAACATAATTCAAGATAGAGGCCACAAACGTGCAGCGATTGTCCTTTCGTTTTATTGATTGTCATAGCATAAGCGAGCCGGTTTATTGCGAATAGCAAATCGTTCGGAATAAGCGGAATCCGCAGAATGAGAACATGTTCGTCTTTGAATTGTCCCCTCAAAAACGTGTCTTGAATTAGATTTCTTGATGTTCTTAACAATCAAACGCGTTCTGTTAAAAAGCTTCGGTGCATAGAGGTTGCGCAGCAAAATTATAACTCAGCCGATTTTCAATTTTAAATTGTGTGGTGGCAAGGAATTAAAAAATTCCGTTGGACAGTTGGTGTTTCCGTTTTTATCGATCACGAAGTCCACGGATTTGGATGAATCTAACTCACCGTTGATTTGAATTTGAATGGCGCAACTCAAATGATTGAGCTCTACCAGCGGCGTTCTTATAAGATGAAAAGAACACAGTGGAAATTAAAATAGGCTGGGTGCCAACAATTGCCTGGAGAACTCTGTAGTGAACTGATCATTTCGTAAAGCGGCTCACATGTTCGTTTTCAATTGCAATTTCTTAACGTATTGCCATAAAGCCGATACCTTCAGGCCAGCGTTCAATTCATCTACCTTAATGACTTATCATATGTCTTTCCTTGGGCCAATCGAATTCATTAAGCCCATAATCGTGCAAATCGAAATATCTTCTTCGAGTTATGCGTTTACGGACACAAGGACGACATTTCTCTTTTATGTATACATAAAGTAATCCCCGATTAATTGCACTTCACTTAACTGAACACCCCGCTTAATTGACCGAAACAAAGGCGTTTGAAAGTTTACCGTATAAGTAGTGTAGCGTTTCAAACGATTAATTGTACTTAATTGAATTACTCGCTTAAATGATCTTTAAAAAAATGCAGCTGAAAAACTAAAAACATGTAAATTGTTCGGTTAATTGAACGGCCAAATAAAATCGTTATGAAACGAACCTAAAAATAAATTATAGTTACTTGGAAGCAATAAAATTGCCACTGAAATTTGTATATTGAACTACTTAGATGAATATTTTATATTTTAATTCACCGACTCATGCAATTATAGGGGTTTTGCTTAATTGAACTGGTCGGTCAATAAAGCGGGATTTCGCTAATTTAATCACCTGGAACCGAAATATCTGACACAATGGTCAGTGCAATAAATCGGGGAATACTGTATATAGATTTACGAAAAGTTGATAGTTTTCCAGAACTAAAACCCACAAAAAAGTGTATTCTATTGTGCTATCACTGTCAATGATGCGTCTCGAAATTTTCTTTTTTGACCTCAGTAGAATACAAAAGCAGTGTCTTTTAAAAACTTTCCTGGCAAAATACAATTTCACTGGACTATGTTAACTTATAAAGTATTTGCGAATAATTTAAGTTGTTGTTCTACGAGCTGTGATCCCAAAACACGCCTATTATCCCAAGATGCTCCAATGTGGACCATATGTCTAAGGCCTTTCTTTTCTAATAAATAACAAGTAGGTATACATACTTTTGAATAAGTTCTAGGTTTCAGGTATAAAGTTAAAGTTGTGTAGAAGCTTTTGCTCTGAAACACGCGGTGTGGTGACTCGTTTTCTATTGTTCTTCGAATTAAATATTAATATATGTACAAGGTCATGTAAGAACGCCTACAGCAATTAATTATTTAACTTATTCCTCCAGCACTTCGTCAAGAGCGACCATCTCATCTGCATCCGGAATCTATATACCAGTCAATGAAGGAAAGAGGTCGAGCGATTCCAGTAACACCTACTGTTCCCATCATTGAAAGGGCAAAATCTACAAGTAATCCACCCCCGAGAATCGTGGAAGGAAGAGTAAGTTAAATATATCATTATTCAAAAATAATATATGTATGTTATGTATGTATATGTACATTTAAAACACAAAATTCTTTCTTTATCTTATGCCAGCCAAGATAAAAAAAAAACGTGCATTAATGTCAGATGTACAATCGGCTTTTTTTTTTTTTCAAAATTAGTCCCACAATGTGGCATCGAATAGTGTTCGAATTTCATTCCATGTAGTACCTATGTACGAGTACAATATTATAATTGCACAAAACAATTTTTTTTTGCTATAAATCACGAAATCGTTTTGAGAATGATGTCTGAAAATTGTATATCTACATACTATGCTCTTTTACAAAATTTCGAAGTGAAAACAATAAATTTAATAATACAAACTCTATTTTGCACCTCACTTTGTGAGTAGATTATTATATTTTTTTTTAATAATTAGGTATATAATAATTCATTTATTAATGAACGTATGCGATTTATAATGATGATGCATTAGCTATTCAGTTATTGTTTATTTTTTCTTTTGCTTAAAGACAAACATTGAAGAAGAATCTGCGTAAGACTTATGAAAATAAGTGCGAACAGTATTTTTAGACGACCTTCTCTTCTACACCCACAACGATCATCGTCGACGATAGCTTTCAGCGCTTACAAAATTCATGGTCAATATTTATATTTATTCCACAGTGTTTAAATATTCATAGTTGCCAATTTGCCATATTTATCTTAATTATGAAATGCTTTTAATCAACAAGGATATTAGTCATTCTTGAAATCACTCTTTGCCAATAAAGCTCATATTTACAATAAACTGGGAGATATGAAAATATAATTTTAATTAAAAGCCTTACCTCAAAATGCATACTTAACATCTTACGCATGGTTAAACTTTATTATATTTTAGGTAATTTAAATGTAGGTACATACCTAATGCAGACGATCTTGAAAATGTACAGTCTTGACAATATTGTGGTGGTTTAGTACTGGACAATTTTTAACAAAACTATTAAAGCTCTGCTATTGAAATAAAATTATAAATTCACCTCAAAGCAAAATAACCCAAACATAAAATGTCTAACCCCCAGTTTCACAGTGGAAGTTTAAACTTCAGTTCAACAGCAAATCAGCAAATCTATGTCTGCTGTGTAATAGTTGTTGTTTCTCTTTTTTTCCATTTTTTTTTTTTATTTTCTTCGTGTCACTTTAAAAAAAATTTTGACAGATTATCAACAACACAAAATAATTGTTGCTATTTCGCTTGTTCCTTGCGTGAGAAAGAATAGACAAGGAAAGCTACGTAGATACTGTTTGCAATACGTCACATGGCGAAGCAAAAACGTATACAATGCTGCTAACTTTTTTTTCGTTAAATCAATGAAATATATTTACTTGTTAACCTTAAGTTACATTAACGACACTTTTCGTTGGATAAATTAATTTAATTCATTAATTAGCGTAAAATGCTTTCATTTATTGATGACTTATTCATTAAGTCAACGAATTTTTTCGCTACGATAATATTGTAACTTTAACTTGCTTTATAGGACAAGTATTGGTTTCGTGTCAAAACTAGAATTAGAGGTTTTAATCAAAACTAACATTGATGGCAAAGTGCAAAAAGTGATTTTTGTTAAGACGTCCGTCGGTCGGTCTGTTCATAATTGTCTATGCGTCCTGATGTACATCGAGCTAGAGCTTAAATAAGCGGATTTGCTTCAAATTTGGCATTTTTATGTGATTCCTTAGAAATTCGAATTTAGAATGGATAGCTGCGATTCTGGTTTTATCAAGTTTTCTCGAAAACGGCTCTAATGATTTTGATTAAACTTGGTATATGTAGTTTCTAGATCAGTTTTAATAACTCTGCATACATTGTTTCTACCAAAAACTTCGAATAATGGAAATAAAATTATGAGTTTTTTTGCTGAAAAAATTGCATTTTTGTACTTATTTAGGTATATTCCCTCATATCTCGTCATTGACTTAATTGATTTTATCATTATTTTGCTATTCGGTACTTCTAAGTTAGTCCACAATTTATTATTGCATCTAAAATTTGTAATGAATAATTTTTTTTATGAAAAAATAACATAAAAAAAAATTATTTATTTTGTTTTTATTTTTAACTTTTTTTTCATATTTTTATTATTAAATCAAAACATTTCAAAATTTTATTTTTAATCTTTTTTTGTATAATTAATTTAACTTAAAAGAATTTACGCTTTTAGCCTGGACCTATTCCTGGAATGCGTCCACCAATGGGCGCGGGCTCAGTTCACCAGGCGCAACCAAAGGGAAGCAGTATGGGACTGATAATGCCATTATACACAGTAGGAATAATCGTGTTCTTTGTTTACACAATTATGAAGGTGACTGTCAGTATTAATTATTTGTTTATTTATTAAGCTAAAACGAATTTTTTTTTTTTTTTTTTTTTATTTTTTAATAAAGATCGTCTTCAAAAAACCGATTCCCAACGCACCATACGGGCCAGCACCAGCTGATCCCACCTTCAGAAAAGAAGTATTTGGCCATGAAAAAAAAGCTGATGAAAAAAATGGCACCAAATTGGGTGAGTTCTTTGTGTTTTTTATTTGTATTTGCTTAAAGATTCCGTTTAAATGTAAAAAAAAAACAATATTATCAATATCGATAAAAAACAAGTAAAAATAATTTCATATCATTAAACTCCCCTTAAAAATCAGGGTGGAGAGAACATCAGACAAGTAAGCTCATTGTAGTCGTTGGACTTATTTTTTTTTTTTAATTTTGATTCATACATTTTCTTATTTTTCGTCATTTATTAATTACATATAATTACAAATTTTAAAATATGTCCTTTTTTCGTAATACTTGATCAAATGTAAGATGAATGTATGTATTTAAGGCAAACTATTATGCAGCATATGCTTTTATAATCAAAAAAAAAATATTTTAACAATCTTCTGGTTTTAATTTAAATGTTGTATTGCTAGCTGACCGTCATCAAAATCAACGTTTCTGTTTGAAAATTTAACGGGTTGATAAAAAAGATATTTTTTTAAAATTTTAACTGCAATTGTGAAATTAAATAATAGGGGTATTCATGCAAACGCGGAAAACCCATAGAAAGCTTAAAAACCGTATAATTTTATATCGGTAGAAATGAACTGTCAAAATTTGTATGGGAAAAATATTCTGCAAAACATAGAATTTTATCTCACAAATTTGAAGCGGAAAGCGTAGAAATTAACCTGATATACTGCGACAAGTTAAATGTGACGTTTAATTTTATGTTTCCCACGCTTACGCAAGTATTTTCAATGGGGTGTTCATGTAAAAATCTTGCGGAAAGTTAGAATTTTCTGCAAATCGGAAAATTATCTCGTTACCCTTAATAAGGGTATCAGGTTAATTTCTAAGCTTTCCGCTTCAAATTTGTGAGATAAAATTCTATGTTTTGCAGAATAATTTTCCCATACAAATGTTGACAGTTCATTTCTACCGATATAAAATTCTACGGTTTTTAAGCTTTCTATGGGTTTTCCGCGTTTGCATGAATACCCCTATTATATTTTTGAAGTTATGACACTTTTGCAAATTCTGAGTGGATAGAAAAAAAAATCAAATTTAATATCGAATTTCAGTATTTATCAACTATCAATCCATGATTGACAATCGCAATAGGGGTGATAGCAAATATTGATCTAAGATGGTACAACCCGCAACCCAAATTAAATTACATATGTATATAGTTACTTGATCGACATGTACATAATTTTTAAAAGTGATTCATATTAAATATTTGGTATTTTGTCAAATTGCAACCGAATCACAAAAAAGGCCAAAACGAAGATACATTTTAGAAAATGTTTTTTTTTGCGCTGCTAGTCTCTCTTGTGTTCAGATACTCTAACACACATAAACGCTCCTAGTTCTACTCGCTTGTCTGAGCCCCGTGTATGTCAAAACTTTGGATAGTTTTTGATTTTTTAAATTTAGCTTAGTTTGAGAAAAATCGTCAGAATCGTTTTAACGCTCAGTGCACTAGATGAAAGTGAAACTGTCAGAGTTCAGGTCCATGTTCAGTGTGAAGGGGAAATGAAGGGTGCGGTGGTAAGGGCGACGTAGAGTTTCCTCCCCTTTCGACGTTGAGCACGGATCCATATTCTAACAGTTACGATTGCCTACTTCTGGATCAAATTCTGGATCAAAAATTTTACATTTGACGTTATATCGCTTAAAAACAAAAACATTAAATAATTCAAAAATATTATTAGATATTTTGATCCCATTTCAACGTTACTATCTTGTTTTTGTAAAAAAAAAAATTATGCCAAAGTAAAAAACAACGGCATAAAAATGCAATAAAATGGGTTTGATAATTAATTACGGTTATCGGTTATATTCAAGAATCAGTTGTATTTTGACAAAGTTAAAGCCAGTTAAATAAACGAAACAACAATTATAAAAAACCTAATAAGAACAGGAAGCGAAAACGAGAAATTTAACTGTTAAGTTTTTCGACTTAAAATCACCACAGAATCCATGGTTTTCGTCTGGGCCGGTGCCGTTGGGACACTTTGTATACATTATAAGAACATATGCGCTACACGTCAAAAGGTTAGAAGCAGTCATTTTTGAAAAGTTAATCTCAAATTTCTCCTGTTATATGGGAAAGATCGAAATTTTATATGCCATATTAATGTGCCATATAAAAACCTATATTTGCACTTTAAAAAAAAGTTAACAATAGCTAAGAGAATAAATGTTGGGTGAGTCATTTTTTTTTAAGTAATTTGATCGTTTTATAAGGTTAGAAAACACATACAAAAAATGAAGAAAAACGATGGTTTTAAAATTAAACTAAAATTTAATTAGACTAATTTGTATGCTTATAATGTGTGCTTTATCCAGCTTTCAAAATGTCTTCAAAAATTTAAATTTGCTGTTTAAGAAATACAAGAAAATGTATAACTCTCTTAAACAGCAAATTTTTGAAGACATTTTGAAAGCTGGATAAAGCAAACATTATAAGCATACAAATTAGTCTAATTAAATTTTAATTTAATTTAAAATCATCGTTTTTCTTACACTTTTTGTATGTGCTTCTAACCTTATAAAGCGATAAAATTACTTAAAAAAAGTGACTCATCCAACATTTATTCTCTTAGCTATCGTTAATTTTTTTCTTAAGGTGGAAATATAGGTTTTTATATGGCACATTAAACAGTCTCTCTTGTGTCATACAAAATTTCGATCTCTTTCCCATATAACAGGAGAAATTTGAGATAAACTTTTCAAAAATGCCTGCTTCTAACCTTATGACGCGCAGTGTATGTTTACTTTTTAACTTTTTAACAATTGGTCAAAATTAAATAAAACCAAAATTATTTATTTTATCCAATAGGCCTAAATAAAATTCGTTCCTCCATTTCCGACCGTCCTCTAAATTTTGTCGTTAGAAAACTTAAACACATTTTCCGCCTTCATTTAAATTTTGTCGTTACAAAACTAAAACACAAATGTTCGTCCATGCATACATCCATTATTGCAGGGAAAATTAGCTCAACTTTTGTTAGTTCTGAGAATTCGGAGATCTCAGAAATACAAAATTAGTAAATTTGTTTAAATTACTTGAATACAGATTAAAAATACTTAATGCGAGAATATTGTAAATTTTCTCATACTTGTGGAATTTTCGCATTATCAGCTAAAAAAAAAGAGAGTATTAAAAAGAGAGCGCTAATTCAACACCATCAATTTTGAAAAAAATAATAATAATTATCTATGGTTTAAATAAAATTTGCCCACAATTGCTGAAAATATGTATATGCGATGCAAGGAAAAAAATTAGAGCTTACCTGGTTAATTTTTTTCCAAAATGGTTGTGCATATTTAAAATGTACACAAACAGTTTTCACAAACTTGTACTTCCTTGCTATAACGGTGTAATAAGTTTTTTTTTCATTGAACTTTTAATAATAAGGAGTTATACGACAATTTTTTGTTCCGAAACCCACCCTGCCATAAACTTTGAATACTCGGATCTATTACCTTAGAGAAAACAATATAAAACCACTTTAATCGATTGGAATCAATTTACTTATCTAAAATGCACCTGTATTTAAGCAAAACACTGATGGTTCACAAGGGCGTATACGTACTTATTTTATTAAATTTTCTTACGATTTTATTCAATGTTTTTTGAATTTTTCCAAATTTTGGTTTGCACGACATATTTGTTTTTTTTTTTGTGACAAGTTCAAAACTAGACAAAAGGTTTTTTTTTACAACTGGTCATGTTAGCTTCACTCTGATGTAAAATAATGAAAATCAACAGTTACTCAGAAACAGGATCATCCAAATTATTAGTTTCAGAACTTGAAAATACCTCTGATTTTAGAATTGAGGAATTCAAAAATTAAAATAATTTTACCAGTAATGCCTTGTATCTATGAAAGTCTATAAAGTATCTTTAATTTTATTTACCTGCTCTGAGCTCTTAAGTCTTATTTTAAATAGTTTGCATGTAAAAGCATTAAAAAAGAACCTTTTTTAACATTAATTTACAATATATTCTCTTTTGTAGTTTCCATTTTCTTGGCTTTAAGGGCATCTTTTAAATCTACTATTAGATATACACATTTCACTTTTATTTTGTAAATTCACATGTTCCAACCTACAATTGTTTTAAAAAAAACGTTTGCATTTTTATCAAAAGCTAAAATGGCTGAACTTTAAACAATTGATTTAAATTGTTTAAAAAATATTGTCCTGTGTTTTTATCAAAAATTAAAATGACTGAACTTTAAACAATTAACATTAAAAACATTTCACGTGAGTCAACCTTAAAAATTTGGAATTAATTTGGTGTTCCGGATATTATCCTACTTTTATTGGCTCAGAATAATTTGACACTTGCATTATGAAGTTTCATATAACAAATTTTATAGGATCTAACCAGCAACAAGAACCCTGTAGCCGGATTAATTGCCAAGATCAAAGACTTCGAGATATGCCATCATCTAACATAATTATTGCAACTAACGGCTCGCAAGGCGTTGGCCAATCATCCAGCTATCAACTTACAAAATCAAACCATCCAATTAATAAGGAATCTGAGCAATTAATGGAAATTGAAAAATTAAGGAAAAAACTTGAGGAAACTGAAAAAGCAATGGCTAAATTAATAGCCGAAATGAATTCAGATCAATTCCAAGCCAAGGTTAGCGAAAACTAAAAAATGTGTTTGCAAAAATTCGCAAATCATGCACAAATACTTTTTTTTGTGATTTTATTTTTTTTTTTAAGTTTTAATTTAAAAACTAAATTTTGGGTTAGCAAATTTTATTTAATTTAGTTCATTTCATATTTTGCAAACAACAACATTGAGTCAGACAAAAACACTAACACTATAATCAAAGAAACATATATAAATAAATAGATAAATAAATAACACGACATGTTAATAACAAGAATTACCTACTTAGAACTTTGTGAAAAGAAAAACGTAAATAAAATAAATGAAAAAGACACACAAACACTATAATATACATAGTAGATATGACAATTTTCAAAAAAAAAAAAAAAAAATCTCTTGACTTCTCATTTTTCATTTTTCAAGATGCTCGCCATGAATTTTTTAAAGCGGCAAACTTTCGGCATCCCATTTCTTAAATAAGTAATTAAAAGTTCATTATTTTCAATTCTATTTCTTGCGATAGCCTTTGTTCCTATAATAATACAAAAAACTCAGTCAAATACCATATACATATAATTAAAATGTAGAACACGCTTTAAGCCAAAACGTTTTTAACCTTAAAGGCTCTCCCAAACCGACACGAAAAATTCGCTGGTATCAGCTTTTTGTTGTTATTTTGCACTGTGCATATTTCATTTTTTGTATCGCTGCGAATGTTTTGCTCCATTTTTGCAAAAACATTCGACACGCCAACGAAACTTTCAACTTTCAAAATAAATTTACATGTCGATAAACGAAATCGAAGCCATGCAATTCCCATATGAACACGACAATAAAAACCTTAAGTGGTGTTATAAACAACGAATGTTGCACGTTGATTTGGGAGAACTTTAAAGGCTCTCTCAAAGCAATGCGAAAGCGGAGTGAAACAGCCACAACCACAAAAAAAGAAGGATACACAATACCAAACAACATTAAAAAACTGCCATCAGCGAATGTTTCGCGTCAGTTTGGAAAAGCCTTAAATGTTTCTTAAGTGGTGTCATAAAATGACTCATATCAAGCAAATAGCTTCATTCGTTGTACTTTACTGCAGGGAGAGTCAAAAACCTGCGGTTTTAGGTTCTCAAAAAAAAATTTAAAAAAATTGTTACAAGATAATATTTCAGCATTTTAATGCGCAATAACGTGAACACTTATATAATGCCAATCAAAAAAATAAGGTCGAATTCGACATCTCGTGTTAGTTAGTTTTCGAAAGCTAGTTTTAAAAATACTTTTTTACCGTGTGGGTGTTCTAAATGATATAACGCCAAAAGTAATTATAAGGAAAAATAAAAGTAAATTCTTCCTTTCAGTTTTATAAAATTCAAAAACAAAATTGACATATATATTAACAGTCAATTAAGAAACATAACTCCTTGTAACTGAAGAAAATCAACACAATTCATTAGGACCCCGATTACACGTTTCGTTTTTACGGTTGTTTCGTTTTTCGTCTATTTGACATATAAGGTAAGGGGTGTAGAAATGTAGAGCGAAGGAAAGCAGGAATGAAAATTTCAAGACTTTTTCTGGTTGAACTTTGATGTTTCTGATTTGGCCACCACAATGCTCCTCGATGATAGCAAAAACGATTTGAACAAAAATTATTGAATTAGAAAATTATTTTTCGTAATTGAATATACATATGTACCTACGAGTATATTTGAGGAATAAGTGATTACAAAATACTTTTATTTATAACTACTGATTATTTTCTCACAAAACAACTTCAAATTCCAAGAACGTCAAAAAAACCAAGGGAAGTACGTACGTACTTTCACGAACCATGTAATCATGAATGTTTGTGCCTGTCAAAAAGACGAAAGGCGGAAGGCGAAATCAACGAAAAAACGAACCGTATAATCAGGCTCTAAGTCTTATTTTCCACAGAGGTTTTTTTTTTAAATGTTTCAAGAATATTCTAAGCTATATAACGCATGTTATGTCCTTGAAATTCATTAGTATACTGACTTAAAAAAAATGATTCCGTGCATTCATCGCATCAAGTTTTGGAGTAGTTACTTAATTTTCAGATCGAGCTGTCATATAAAGTAAGATGACATTCAGTTACGTTTAGTGAAGTTTAGTTTAGTTAAGTTTAGTTTAGAATTTTCAGCAAGAAAATCCGACTGAAAATTCAGCTGACGGCTTTTCTATATAAAATCTAGGCTCTCCATACAAAACTGATATTATATATAATTTTCCGTTCAACGACAAAAATTAAGTACTTTATTTTCAGCAGTTGTCATATTTTAGCATTGCACGTACCCAATGTACCCATTGGTTACGATGTTACCTGATAAGAATAAGAATCCTTTTCAGTTACGTTACGTTTTCATATTCATATGACCTTTGTCATTAGTCAAATAATGCCCCAAGTTTTATATTCTTCGTTTTTTTTTTTTAAATATTACCCTGACAATGTATTTTTCGTGAGAAACAAAACTATAAAAACTATCAAAATTTAGCTCGGAATCGCTACGGATGTGACCCAGTTTAAGTCGCATGCAAATAATTATGACGAAATGAGCACGTCTTATAATGGAAAACTATTCAAGTAGAAAAAGTATTAGAAGTGCAACTATTTCTCAGACCTCCCTCTGATAGTAGATCATAATATACTTTTTACCTACACATGTTTTTGGTAGGAGTGTGGCACTTACCAATTTATGAATCAACTGCGTAAAAAATAGGAGCTTTCATCACACGTGATTTTACTGGCGATAGTCGTCCATACCATAGCCACTCTGGTGTCGTCTCTCCCTCTCGTTTTCACAACTAAATGTGGAATATCAATGCATAATTATGGAAGGTGAATAATAATAATAATGCATAATTATAGAAGGTGAACTAAGACTTTTTTTTCAGATACATCTAAGGCACACCAAAACGATAGCTAAATTCGTCTCCATTGGCGGAATTCAAAGAAATGTTAATGCGAGTGTCAATTTATTGCTTCAAATATTGCCAATGGAGCCGCTGGGTTAGGTGACGTAAACATCAAATCGCTAAGTCGCCATATCGCTTAGACGATATGTAGAGGACTTTCATAGTTACGTCGTTTCACGTGCAGTACGTCTATCTATTACAATATCGATTTCGATTTTTTTGGTTATCGATCGTAGTTTCTGTATTTTATATTGCGATTGTGGTTTTTTATCGAAATTTGTTGATTTTGTTGTTGATTTTTTTTTAATGGAATGGAATTAGAATTCTGTAGATAACTTGCTTTCTTTTTTCTTATGAATGTTTGAATTCTCAACAACCACTTGAGTGGACTACCACCATTGTGTTTTTTGGCTGAAATTATTGCAAATTCATGGCTGCCACACCAATCTGCAGATTCCTTTAGTGGTGCTTAGTCTAGAACCTATAGTCCAGCTACCTCTGAGGCCTATGCACTACGCATTGCGTCACCGAGGTCACCTGATCATGCCCATCCAATGTAGGGTTTTGTCTTTATAAATTGCATTTTGAGACAACTAGCATTTTTACTAGCCACATAAGTTGGTTGTTGATCATTCGGGTTCTTTCTCTTTTATCCGTACACGTACACTTTTTTTTTGTTGTAAGCAATGAAATAACAAAAGGAATATTAACATCGAATATACTTATTTAAGACACATAATTAATTTAAAATCAAATAATAATTCATTTACAACCTACAAATGCTATAATTGGGGCATATTCATAGTCGCAGATAGATCCAGGTTTAACTAAACTACAGTTTAAGACAATTTTGGCTCAATGAATACAGACCGATTTTAATTACAAATTGAAGGTTTTATATTTTTTTAACATAATAAACTTGGTATACTATACACAAATAGCTTAAAATATTTTGAAATGATAAACTTAAAAAAATAGAATCAACGTCCGAAAATTCAACCAAAGCTATGTTTAATTTAGACCCAGGTCTAAAATGACTATGAATACGCCCCAATGGGGCTATTTGTGTAGTATACCAAGTTAATTATCTTATAAAAATATAAAACCAACAATTTGTAATTAAAACCGGACTGTATTCATTGAGCCAAAATTGTCTTAAACTGTAGTTAAGTTAAACCTGGGTCTATCTGCGACTATGAATATGCCCCATTGTGTTTATGAAATTAAAACCCTACAAATAGGGTCATACAAATGACTTTTGATATGATATTTATAACACCACTATGAAACATAACAATATAAATAAGAGCTCCCTCTAGTGGGATTAAGTTCAGTAAAGGAAAGGAAATAATTTAAATTTGTTTTAAAAAAAAAGGTTATATTTGACTGAGCTTTTAAATGGCATGCGGAAATCCTTTTTCATTTTTCATGTTTTTTTTATTTATCTACCACAAGCACAATTTTCTCTTCAACAATATAGTGTGAACTATTTCCGAAAGCTTTCTTCTTTCATCTAATAATTTATAAAAAAATATGCATTTTATATCACACTAAAGCACTAACTAAACTGCACTTCAAATTTGACGCATGTTGATTTATTATATTAAAATTAACATATAAAAAGGGGACATATTTTAAAAAGTGTGAATAAGCAAATCAATCATAGCAAAATTAAAATAAATTTTACTTCTAAGTCTGCGGTCTGCGCATAAACTAAAGATTGTTTTACTCTTTTTCGCTCTATCTCTTTTAACGAGCATTTGTTTGGTTTTCTGCTATAATGTTGTCCTTGTAATGTCTTAACTACCTATGTATAATTATTATATATTCATTATTATCCATCACACAATATAGTTGTAACAGCTATTCAAGGTTTAATTGATGCTGCCGACGAGCAATTAAAAGTACGAGAACAAAATTCGACTTCAGATTCAAATAAGGTTAGCATTATAGAACAAAAAAAAAAACAAGATGGCGATTGCAATTTTTTGAACATAACTGCTATTTTAACTGCGTCTTCATTTTTCTTAATTGTGTCTTTCAATTTCAACTAACAATAGATTTTACTAAACAAAATATATACATATATAATACCTTACATTGCACTCTTTGACTAACATCTTAAACTATATAAATATCGTTTTTCATTTATTAAACTATACTTAAACTTTAACTATACTTAATACTAACAAACAATAATTTTGGCTTTAATACTGTTATTTTTTTTATGATATGTTTTTAGAGAATTTGCATGAAATTTTTTGTTGGTGAAATCAGAATACTTTTGAAGTGGTGGTGAAAATGTTTTTATTACATCATCCATCATTTACACAATCGAATTTCATCAAATTTAACTTTAATTTTTAATATAAATTAAATTGTAATTTAATATTATGTTAATATAGGAAACAAACGACAAAACGATGACATTGGATAGTGAAAATATTTTTAATGGACAAACAAATACTAACGAATGTGATGATCTTAATTCTGTAGAAAAATCCGTAGCTGTAAAACATTTAGAAGATATGGAAAAATCTAAACATGAAATAATTGAACGTAAAAAAAGAGACGGTAGTGTTGATAGATCAGTGGCGGTAAGTTTATTCAAATTTTCACTTTCACTTTTATTTTTAGTTTTTTTTTATTTCTTGATTTTTTATTTATTTATTTTATAATTTATTAAGGTGCTTGGTATGGAGGTAACAGCTAGTTGTGAAGGTGGCCAAAAGTGGAGCGGTCGTCCTTCCACGCCAGTTTTTTTCTCACATCCCGAACATGTAAGTTACCAAACCATGAAGTCCTTAAAAACTAACGTTGTGAGACATGTCAGTTTTGCTAATTTTTTGAGAACCTAAATTCTTGGGACAACCCAGGTTTTCTTGGCAACCCCAAGAGCTATCAAGAAACCTTGATTATTTTGTTGTCAAAAAAATCTCAATTTATTAAATTTAATTTGTTTATTTTTTCAATTTCTGTTTAAAAAATAAACAATTTCCTACAGAACGCGAGTCTTCAACAAGACAATTGCTTCACAATTCATGTCAGTTTGACAGTTATGCGTTACCTCAACTCGCCCCAGCAAAATACCTAGATCTACTTTTGGGCGATATGCGGGCGACCCTGGGTTTAAAAAAACACAAAATTTGGTCGACAGGAGTGAGTTAAGGTTTCTCAAAAAACAAAAAAAACGGTTTGGGTCGTTTTCAGGGTTACTTCAGAGCTCGAATTGTAGTGACCGTTTTGTCAGATTTTTGGTCAATTATCTGGGTGGTTCAATTAACGAAAACCCGTTTTATTGACCAACCTGTTCAATTAAGCTAAACCGGTAAAATTTCACGAGTCAGTCAATTAAACGATTAAATATTCATCTAAGTCCCCTTTCACGAAAGGAAACTGAGTTGGCAGCAACTGGGAGTTTGTAGGCGAGAAGGGTAAGAAGTAAGAAAATGGAAAAAGTCTTCCCGGTCAACGATTTGAAAAGATTTGTATCACAATCTTTCTCGCGCTCTCCGTAATGTGCATTTAACCAAAAGACATCAACATCTCCAGCAAATAGTTTCCCTGTGTGAAAGGGGACTAAGGAATTCACTAAAGACCCCTTTCAAACAAGGAAACTGAGTTGCCGGCGATTTTTAGTTTGTAGGGGAGAAGGGCGTAAAAGGAAGACAACAAATTTCCCCTCACACCCTTCTCGTCTACAAACTAGGCAGTTTCTGGCAACTCAGTTTCCTTGTGTGAAAGCCGTCATACAAATTTCAGTGCAAACTGCCAATTTTAGTGCTTCCAAGTAAGACCGCTTTCACACAAGGAAACTGAGTTGCCAGAAACTAGCTAGTTTGTAGACGCCCTTCTCGCCTACAAACTAAAGGTAGAACTGTAATAATCGGTGGCTGTCGGAAGCTAATGTCAAAACAGAACGAAAAGTAGCGTTCCGAAACGTCAAATTGACATGTAACCTATAATTCGCTTAAGTGGTTTGAAGTTGTACCAATGATTTCCCCTCCAGTAGCTGATGATCTTCTTGCCATTGCAGCATTCACTTTATTGAGAAATTTAATAAAATTTTAATGAAAAACTTTGCACACAGCTCGTATAAAATCGAGAATTAACTGGAATAACAAATGTAATTATTTTCAAATTAATTATTGTTCTAATTCGATTGAACAAAAACTTTGCAGCAGAACAAAGATATTTTTGTTTTAGATGCAGTTTAAACTTTGCTTCACAAAAAATTCACAACACAAAACCCGTGCAATTTTTTTTTTTTTATTTTGATTTCTGTTATCTGTCAGTTTACTTTCGCAAGAGCGCTCGATGAGCGCTGTCGCTACCGATAGCGAAAGTTAACGAAAACTAAACGAAAATACCAAATCGCAATTATGGGCGGATCATATCAATTCTTTGTATTCGCTCAGTTTCATACGACCGCGTAAGGTGACTTCTTTCTATTATAGTTATACACACATATGTGTCGTGTGTTGTGTTGTGGAGTCGTGTGTCGCTGTCATTCCATATATTTTATGCGCCACACTGCAACATAACACATGAGACAAATATGGTTCTACGCATATGAAATACATTGTATCGATAGCGACACAAGACTCCACAACACAACACACGACACAGGTATGGTTCTGGCTTAAAAATCACTGGCAACTCAGTTTCCTTGTGTGAAAGCTGTCCAACTATAATTTATTTTCAGACTTGTTTCTGATTTTTTTAAACGTTCATTTAACCGATAAATGTTCATGTTTTAGTTTTTCAGCTGCATTTTTTAAGATCAATTAAGCCTTGAGTATATACAATATGGAGTACTCATTCCTATCCCTAATGCATTGTAGTACTTGAGCCTGTGATAGGGGGCGTGATTTCAATATAGAGGATATTTTGACAGCTGCAGCTATGACGGTGTTGTTGTAAAAACCCTCTCTATATTGAAAATTGAATTACTGCATAGATTACCGTGCCCCCTATTATGGTTACGTTTTTGGAATGTAAACGAGCACTCCATATTATGTATACTCAAAGCTATTAGGCGAGTATATAGTTTAATTAAGCGGGCTTCTATAATTAAGCATTTGAAAAGGTAGTCTACTTTATGTATATAAGGGAAATTTTTAAACGCAATTTCGTTGGTCAATTAAGCGGGATGTTCAATTTAGCGTGGTGCAACTTTCTTGTTTCAACTAGCCAAAAATTGACAGTTTGTTGTCATTTTTGATTTGACATAACTATGAAGCATAAATTATTAGTTATTATTATCTTATAATATATATATGAAGCATAAATGTCAGAAAATATGTACAAGTGTTTCGTGTGCAGCGCTGCATGAGTCAATGCGTGCAGACATGCTGCACATCTGTTTTGGCCATTACACTTAAAAATTTGTACTTTTCAATAATTTTTTATTAACATTACCTATAGCTACATAAAACATTTTTTTCTTCAAATAAAGATTGATATGATTTTTAAAATATAAATCAATAATTCATGTTAAAACTGTTTACAGTCCAGTGAAAAACTTGAAGATCCTCCAGTACCCCAATCTATATATTTGGAAGGATCCTTAGGACATGATTCTCAAATACTGGTTTCAGATTCTGAGACCCGGACAGAAGAAGTTTTTGATAAGGAACTCAATGGATCTCCGGAAGAACCAGCTGTAAGCTATTTTATAATGAAAATACGAATTATAACAAATACTAATATAAATTTTGTGATTTTTGTTTACAGGTCGTGCTTAGCAGTAAAATGACATTATCCTTGATCAATCTCGATGCAGGCGATCTAAACAATCATGAAAAGTCTCCTGCAAGTGATTTGGAAAGCCCTCTAGCAGATGACATTGAAATAATTGGACATGATGAAAACTAAAATGATTTCCATGCATACATACTTACATTCTCGTTCATACAAAAATAACTATTTGATTTTTCGTCTTCTTATAATTAAAAATGCACTAATTAAAAGGTTTTTCTTCTATTACGTGCAATTTTGCAAAAAGCAAAAATTAAAAAAAAAAAAATGAAAATGTATGTAAATGTAAATGCAGAATATGTATGTATATCTACTCCAATTTAAGAAATTGATTATATATTTGTTATTTAAGATAAATGACTGATGTTATATTACTTATTATTTGTTTAATTTGTTATTTATTTATGGATAAATGTTATTTTACTATTTGCTCAAACTTTAATGGACACTTTTACGTTACACGTACGACTTGGTAACATTTTTCAACGTGCAAACCTTTATTTTGTTTTAATATAAAAAGCAGTAAGGACTTGCACGTTCAAAACTAAGACAAGCTTAGAAATAACCTGTATATAAAAGCAACAAGATCGTTTCTCTAAACCTGCATACATAAAGCCACAAAAAGAAATCTAGAAAAAAAACGTATTAGTAGACCACTTTTACTCAATTTTATTCATTTTATATCTATATTTTTTAATACAGCTATAATAAATGTTTTGAGCGATAATACTTTTGAATAAACCTTTAGATTACCAATTTCAAAATAAATAAATAAATAAATAAAGGTAAAAATAAGTCCTCTTATAGATTTTGAATATGTATGTAAAAAAACAATTTTAAGTATTTCACAACACCCCATGTAATATTATAAACTCCATTATAAAATATTTCATTGTAAGAATTAAATAAAACCAAACCAGAATACACAAAAGTCTTGATTTATTTTTGAAGTAGGTATAGAGAAAAAAAAACTTCAATATTTGTGTGTATTGTGGTGAATATGCCCATTTGTGCAAACAACGACATCTCTTATTCTACTATAACAAATAAATAAGTAATGAGTTCCGCGGCATCTATGAACAAAAGATTAACTAATGTTACCCAAAACCTAAACCACCCTATACCTAAACCAATCTATCATTATCCAATACCTAAACCACTCACATCGTTATCCAATACCCAAACCATGGAACTGCTATAATTTGTAATTGGTCGAAAGCTTTTGAGCTACTTGTGGAGACTTTCCAGTGAAGTACATTCCAGCACATTCCAGAAACCCTAGAAGATTCTAGTAGCTTTTTCTCGGATATAAATACACGGCCACCAGTCCGAAGACCTCAGTTAGATTTTGAAAGTGAACGAATAACCGTCGGTGTAAAATAGTGAATTAAGAGTTGTGGTTGTTATAATAAAAGTATTTGAAGTGGAAATAAAGGTGTTTAATTTTTGTAAAGTAATTGTTGTTCAGTTTGAATAAAAGAAATAAGTTTTATTGGCGAACCCTTGGCAAAATATTACAGTATTTTAATACAACTTTCAGTAAGGTAAATTCAGTTTTTGGTACTTAGTATTTTACCAAACGCTGCATTGCTCGGTGATCCCTCCACTTGGAGTAAGAAATGGGTGAAGGATAAGTCTCCGGGGACTAAGTGCACTGAGCACTGCGGGGCTAGGTACTCACTCAGCTTGAAATAATAACACTTTTATGAAGTTCACATCCACGGTGCGGGAATATAATTCCAAACACTTTTAGTGATTTGATATACCAATATTAAAAATAAAAGCGAAGTATAATTGACATAATAATTCTCACAGAACTTTTAACTTAAATTATTAATTGAAGTATTTATGCACATGCACATACAATTAGCTCTTAATACTCATAAATAGTAGTTTACGTTTAGAAAATCAATTTGCCAGGCTCTGAGTCTAAAATGATAAAAAAAACACATGATTTTTCTTTGATTATTTTCAGTCCTTACGATCGCACAATTTGTCTTCGATTATTTTTAATAAAAATTGCTTTTTAAAATTTTGATTAGGGTTTCCGTTATTTCCCAAACTCATTTTTTTGGATAGCACACCCCGTCAATCGAGAATTTATGCCGAATGAAAAAATATTGACCAAAACAATTTTTTTCGAGGTCATTAACCCGTGCCTCTAAGGTCATACTTTTCCCATACAAATTTGTATGGGATTTTTACACTCTTCACATTTTATTTATTTATTTGCTCTGGAATTATAACAGTTATTCTAAATTTTTTTGGAATTCTGATTGATTTATCGGTCCTTTAAAAAACTGCATTTATAAAATGTATTAAAAAAATTTAAATTATAATTTATTTTGATTTTCTAAGTTAAGTAAGTTAACTTACGTTTAAGTAAACAAATTAGAAATAATTTATTTCGATTTTTTTTCTTATCAAATGAAGTCTTTTTAAATCATTTGTTTTGACCAATATCTTGTTTAGAAACCACATTCAAAAATTAATTAAAAAACTTTATTTGGTAAGAAAAAAAAATTAAATACTTAAAAAAATAAAACTACTTAATATTTTGAAAAATCGAAATAAATTATTTCTAATTTGTTTTCTTTATTTTTTTTTTTTTAAATGCAGTTTTTTAAAAAAATTGTTACTTGATAATCAGTAAAACTGCTGAAGATCGAGAGAGAAAAATATACAATATTAAAGTATTTATTAACTTAAAAAATCGAAATAAATTATAATTTAAATTTTTTTAATACATTTTGAAATGCATTTTTTTAAAGGACCGATAAATCAATCAGAATTTAGAATAACTGTTAAAGTTCCAGAGAAAAAAAATCGTTCAATCGTTTTTATTTTACGTGATGAGGCCCCAGAATAAGGCTGTAAAGGGTAACCTCTTCTACGAGGACGCAGATTCAAACTACCACCGAGATGAATCATCTATTATAATGTAAACAAATTAAAACATCAATGATTTATATAATATAGGTACATAAATTAGATTTAAGAGCCAATTGTATATACTTCAGTTCAATAAAATATATTATACACTCGCGAGCAAAAAACGGAATCACTCAAGTTTGCCTTCTCAAAACATCAATCGCATATAGATACAATATCTATAACTAATTGGTAATAGGCTCGTTTTAAAGCTTGCACTTAAAACTTTAAATTAAGGGTAAAATCATAAAAATCCATTGGTTAGTTTTCGCGCTATCCGCCATAATAACAAAAATATTTTCACTTTGCACTACAATTGGAAAGTTGAGAATTGTAGGCGATTTACCATGGAAAACAGGTCATCTGTTTACTCTGCCTCTATGCTATAGCTTCCATCCAGACACATTTTGCATTCATCCGATAACATAAATCGCCTACATTTCTCAACTTCCCAATTGTAGTGCAAAGTGAAAATCGTACTCCAACTTGTCAATGAGTTGCAGTTAATTTTGGTCCCGTGGCGGGACATTTTGGGGTAAGGTCTGCTTCCTTTAGTCGTCTCCTAACTGTCCATTAACTTACGAGTCTTTATCGTACCCGTCTCTGCTATTGTTGGACGTCAATGCTAGTGAAAGCACGAGATTTCGAAGAAACGCCATCACGATAAATCAGTCATAACATCCGGTGGCACACAGATCCTGGCCTTTACACTAAACTACGAGTCTGTCTAAACCTTCCGTAGACCTTTGATATGCAAGATTGGCTTAGACCAAGCTGACGGGACACAGTACATTGGTTTATTCCTTGTTGCAGTAGTAACTTCTACAGGCGTGGTTTCCATTATTTTCTAAGATTAGGAGGCCTAATAAGTCAAGATATGTTGAAATTCACTTTTAACAGCACAATCAACACCAAAGACCAACTATGGGCGCATTTTTTGCGTATCAATGTTTCAAAGTCTTGCCAAATTTAACAAGTATAATTTGTTAATTTTGTTAATATGGCGGATAGCGCGAAAACTAACCAATGGATTTTTATAATTTTACCCTTAATTTAAAGTATTAAGTTCAAGCTTTAAAACGAGCATATTAACAATTAATTATAGACATTGTATCCATCGCGATTGTTGGTTTTAGAAGGCAAACTTGAGTGCTTCCGTTTTTTTGCTCGCGAGTGTACTGGTAACCTCACTGATACCTAACAAATATAGATTGAAATCTATAGATATTTTTTGAATCGCGGGATTTCGGGATTCAAAAATTTGAATCCCGGGATTCTAAAAATACTTTAAAAATAGTTATTCAGAATATATTTTCGTAAAATTGTTTTGTTTTACGAATTAAAAACGCGTTTCTTTATATGCGATTTTAGGGTTATTCGGCCTAAAAAATATCAAACATGTAGTTGCCATATAGAATCTAACCTGGCAACGCTAAATTTGGGTTACACTTTTTATCGCAAATGCCGGAAGTAAAGAAGTTGGCCATTACTGATTGTAGATTCGATTAACACACACGTGTCTTTATACAAGCTAAGGGCCCAGTTATAGCTATCATTGGAAACCATCATTGAAAATATGTATTAATTGTCAATTTTGAGAGATTTTGAATACAAAATATAAGATTATTTTGATACCAAAGTAAAGCTAATTGACTTAATATTATTTCTAGTTAAAAAAAATTCAATTTTTTACAACTTTTCTCATAAAATGACTTTTAATTTTTCAATGATGAACTACCTTACCAATGATCATTGAAAAAATTAAAAGTTACGTTATGGGGAAAATATTGGTTAAAATTAATTTTTTTTTGATGAGAAATAATTTTGAAGTCTTAAGCTATATTTCTGCATTAAAATATTCAATGATTAAACTTTCGAAGGGTCTCAAAATCAACAGCTAACTTTTTCAATGATGGTTTTCAATAATGGCTATAACTGACCCCTAAGATATATTTTTGTTAAAAATCTTTCATTAAAATTAAGCTGTTACAGTGTCAGAAGTGGGATACTAACCAAGACAATATAATGGCTTAGGTACCAAGAAGAAAAATTATTGATGCCCTAACCGCAGCCAAAAACATTTGTGATATGATAAGATTGTATTACAACAAATTTTAAAACAAATTTAAAACAACAAATTTTTTTTAATTGCCGGCTCCCTCTTCTCCACCTCTTAAAATGCGTCTCCACAAATAGTCAATTCTGGGATTTTGGGGGACTTTGGATATGTTGTTGAGGATCAAATTCTGCGTCGATACCAGCATAAAAATTTCATGAATTAATTTGTCCCCGGTTGCCCATATTAAATTTCCTACCTTTCCTAGAATAAAATGTTAATTAAAATTAAAAATAAAATGAATCAAACCGAAGTTTTAAATTGTTCCGGCGAATTAATCGGTGCACTTGGGTCTTTGAATTTGTTAAGAAGTTCGAACACAGTAGATATTATGAGTAATAAGTTTGTACCGACTTAACCATTAGTAGATGTAGAGAAATTTCCTACTGAAGTTGTGCCGCATGAAAAAGAAAGTCCTAAATTGGAACTAGTAGAGTCAAGGGTTGAAAAAGAAATGGTACATTTCGCTGATTTAGGGTCACTGGTTGGCGCGGTTGAATTTTTGAAGAAGATAGTGTTATGTTAAACATAGATGAGCGTTTGGATATAGATCATTTGGATGCTGTTAGAACTGTGATAGATGAGTATTATCTTTAGTCGAGTGTTAAAGCGAAGCCTACCGATTAGGTTAACGAGATATACCTATATACTGTGTGCCCCGTCACCTTTCTTTTTATTAGCGCACTGAGGTCCAAAGTACAATAATTGATCGACTCTTGGATATGGTTGTCATTAGGCCGAGTAGTTCTTCTTACGCATCAGCTTTGGTACTGGTAAGGAAAAAGAATAATGAGATTCATGTGTGTGGACTATCGTGGCGGATTGTTTATCTATAATATTATCCACGAACTCAAACCACATGATGACCAAGACAGTTTACTACCCTTTGTCATCCGAGTATAATCACAATTTGGCCTTTTCATTTTTATTTTTTATTAATTCAATTTTCTTAAAAATGTGGGGTCATTTTTTGTTTGCTAGGATATATCGGGGCTTCTCCGCACAAAATCGATGAAATACTCGAGCTGCTCCCGCGACGCTCGTTTGATTTTCTGATAATCTAGAATACTAAATAATAATTATTAAATATAAACATCAATATTTAAAGGAATTGCTTACCAAAAGAATTCATTATTATTATAAAGGTATTTAATTCCGCAAATAAGTTTTTTTTTTTTTTTTATTGTTTGTTTTCAGAAATCAGCTGGCCAACCTCACAATAAAAAATTCAACTTCGTGGTGAGTTTTCTTGTGAGGTTTCTTATGAGAAACAGAATACGAAATTGTGACCGCCTCAAAAGAAACCTCACAAAAACAACCTCACAAAAAAATGTGACCTGTGAGCCTCACAACCTTTGAGTATATATAATATGGAGTGCTCGTTTACATTCCAAAAGGGGAACCATCATAGGGGGCGCGGTTATCTATGCGGTAATTCAATTCTCAATATAGAGAGGGTTTTTACAACAACACCATCATAGCTGCCAGCTGTCAAAATACCCTCTCTATATTGAAATCACGCCCTCTATCACAGGCTCAAGTACTACAATGCATTAGGGATAGGAACGAGCACTCCATATTATATATACTCAAAGCTCACAACGGCAGAATAGTGCTGTAATTTAAAGCCTTAACTACATAGACCTACTTTTGTAAAAAAAAAGTACAAAAGTGAGAAATTAAAATGCTCGCTAAAGAAACATGCTTGCAAAAAACTATACGAAAATTGTTCTGACACATAAATTAAACCATCATGCACAATTTTCCATTGTTTTTTTGCAAGCAGGTGACTTCAGAAAAGATATTTATTTCTCAAGCCTTAACTACATAGGCCTACTTTTGTACAAACGTGAGAAATAAATATCTATTCTGGAGACACCTGCTTGCCAAAAAATAATGGAAAATTGTACGTGGCTGTTTAATTTATGTGTCAGAACAATTTTCGTATGGGTTTTTGCAAGCATGTTTCTTCAGCAAGCATTTTAATTTCTCACATTTGTACTTTTGTACAAAATGAGGTCTATGTAGTTAAAGCTTCACTTTTGTAAAGCCTTCCACACTAGCCCAATGTGTATTAATACATTTCAAAAAAGTGGGACAAAATCATGTAGAATAGTGTGGAAACAAAATGTGAAAGCCCAGCCTACACAACCCAACATTCTATCCCACACGATTTGACATGTGTTAATACATGAATAATTTTAGGAATGGTTCTAATTCTATCCCACATTCTATCACACTTTTTTTTTAGGTTAAGGTTTTAGGCAAAATATGTCAAGTCGTTTCTTTCCCACAAAATTTGGCAGTCGCGTAGAATTCTTTCCCACTTTCAATTTGACATGTATTAATACACAGTGGGGTAGTGTGGAAGGGCTTTTACAGTATCACAGTTTTATCAATAAAATGATTTTGTCACCACTTTTTTCAATTAACTTCACCGTTCAACAATAAGCTGTCAAGTGTCAATTGTTTCAATCGCATTCAATCAACAGCAACCGCAATCAAATCTCCATTTTTGTTGCCAAAAATTAAAAAATCTTTATGCAGTTGCTGATGCACATGTTGTTTTTTATTTAAACATAGTTAACTTATAATTTGTGAGTTTTTTTTAAACTTTTTATTGGAATAAATCTTTATAAATAATGAAGTTCTTAGATAATATAACATTCAGTGATACTTTTCTCTTTGCTCTAAACTATAGGGTCTATAATTTTCCGAATATATTTCTGAAAAGTTTCATCTCTTGAATTTTTCACAAAATAATTAATTAGACCGTGATTGTATTTAACCAAAAGTTAAGTTCTTAAAAATTTATCTTATCAAAATATCTTGAAGTTTGATATACCTACATAAGTTCAATAAAAAAAAGGTAAAGTATTATTTTTATTTCATCCCAAAAAAGAATATACAGTATGCGGCACTTGGCGCTTGCCAGACTTGCCCCACCGATGACGCGACAAACGGTGTCAAGAAACTTTCTTTTTTCTACAAATAGATTTTATAGAAACCGAACCGGTTTCATGTCCATGAATAAAACATCATTAAATTTTTGTTATTGTTTGATTTTTAATTTAAAGACAAATGATGAAGAATATTGTTGATGTTATGTCAATTCAGCAAAGATCTGAAAATGTTTCAAACTCGCCCAAAGCTATCCAAACTGATTACAGGTAACTTGAAAGAATCATTAAAAAAAGAACATGTATTGATTTTATGTTTGTTTTCAAGGAAAAAGGACGGCCAAGGTGTAGTGCCACGTTTTCTCTTTGAATGCTCCATTAAACTATCTATGAAACCATTGACATCTGCGACAGCCGCTATAATCTTCCATCGATTCTTTAATGAAGTTCAAAGAAGTGACTACGACCAATATGTAAGTTTTTAGGAAAATGCAAACCTTAAATATATAACTATCTACCTAATCTTTAAACTTAAAACCTATCTAACTCTTGCAGTTAATTGCATCAAGCTGTTTGTATTTGGCTGGAAAAATCAAAGATGATCCAGTTAAGATTCGTGATGTCATTAATGTATCATACAGTACACTAAACAGGGGAACTGCACCTCTTGATCTTGGTGATGAATATTGGTCTATGAGGGATGCCATTGTCCAGGCGGAGCTTCTCATTGCACGCACATTGAAGTTCGATCTGAACATCGAACATCCTCATAAAGTAAGATGAATGTTATAATTATAAATTTAGAGATGTTAGGTATTTTTACGATACATTGCTTTAAATTACGCTAATCAAAAAGCCTAACTGAATCCATTTACGCACGAAAAACGTTTGACATAGTTCTGCATTTTTGCGCTTCAACTAAAGCCGGAGCGAGACTTAGACCGCTTTCACACAAAGAAACTGGTATGCCAGAAACTAGCTTGTTTGTTGGCGAGAAGGGTGTGAGGGGAATTGTTTTGTCTTCCTTTTACGCCCTTGTTGTCTATCAACTAAAATCGCCGGCAACTCAGTTTCCTTGTGTGAAAGGGGTCTTATCTTTTGGAGGGGTGTGTCCCTATAGATTCAATACATTTCATATTGGTAGAGACAAATACATTAGATACATTAGAGCGATAGCGTCACACCACGATCGACAAGTGGTGTTTTGGCTTAAAGGTTTGTCTATGCTTCATATTCCATTGGCTAACCCGAATGGTGATGACGTAGCAAGCCGCACCATCTCCCTGGAATCTCAATGAAACCAAGAGATAAGAAAGTAAGGTGGGAAGAGGGCAGTTAGAGGAAAAAAGGAAGTTTAGGTATGAATGCCTCCCTGAACCATCCTGGGGTGGAATCGGCTAAGCTGATTCGATTATCTATTTGTCATTTTTTAAATAACTGTCTATCAATTCTATAGAAAAAGATGGAGAAAGCAATCATCAAAACGACGAGCTTAGCCGATTCAGTATTTAATTGTCAATTGGTGGCGGTCTCAAGAAAACTTTGGTGAATTCAATTTTTTTTTTCTTGCTCCAGTGTCATAAGTACCGAGTATTCGGTTTGGCTCGGGCTCGTGTCAAGAAAGATGACTCGTTTTTGGCCATTTCATCTGCTATTTCATTCCCATGTATATGTCCTGGGACACATTGAAGGGTAACTGTGTTTGTGTGCGCCGAGTGATCACAACTCGTTACGACAACTTTCCACTAGTTTTGACTTTGTGGTAATTGAAGAAATAGCTATAATCGACACCTGGCTGTCTATGAAGATGTCAATATTTCTATTGAATTCTTCACATCTGGTAAGATTTGTAGCTCCCAAGAAGCATTTTGGCTTGCCACAGCTTTCGGATTTCTGTCGACAATCTGGATCCACAATAGGACTCAGGACTTGTTAGTGGTGTCGTTGTTCCTATTTTAGTCAAGGTGTTTCCATGGACACTTACGTCGGCCGGTTCCCAATGAAATGTAACATTATTTTTCTTGCCAATGTCGATTAGCCTGTTCAGTTCACATATCCCTTACTAGATTAGAACTAATGGTAAAATGGCTGTCCGACATGATGGCAATGTTTTGGTTGCGGTGGTTTAATTCGAAATTTCGTTTGGCACATTTTCCTATGGCATTCACCTCCGCGTGGAAAATGCTAATGGACTGCCCCATCGAAAATTTGCTTTTTGGCACAAAAATTCCTGCATTGAGACGTTCTGGATTCATCAGTATACCATTTATGGCATTTGCATTGAAGGAGTAGTTCACTGTTTCGCCTATCCACATTTCTTGCTACTTAACTCCGTTCTGAAGTTTTTCTCGCCGTTATACTTTTTAATTATGCCATCTCTTGGGATCTCAAGAAAACTTGATACTGAAGAACTGGAAATGGAGTCTCTTTCTATAGTTTCTGTACACTTACCCCCCAAAGTACCCTCCATGGCAAATCTAATGATGGATTTCTTAGCTGCACTTCCTACCACCAAATGTAGTTGGGTTAAGTGAAGGATAACCTCAATTGCTGCAGTAGGGCAGGTTCTCATTGCTCCAGTAATGCATATAAATGCGAGCGTTTTCCCATTTGTTGCTAGTTCCAATCTTTCATGCCACGCAACTGCACCATAGATAATAAATTACCGTCTTAACTTCATAGTGTACATCCCTCTAATGGTCTTTGGTTTGTAACTCAATAATTTCCCTGCAAGTCTTGCATATAATAAGGACTTCTGTGACTATCTCCATAGTTATTTCGACATGTTTATTCCACTGCTCTTGATTTGTGGGCTATTTTTGGTAGAAACATTATGGGCCTATCGGCAATCTCGATGGGAACAATGTTTAATCCGTAACATTTTATTTTTCCGTTTACCCCCCCCCCCCACAAGAATAAATTTCCCTAAAAAAAAAGAAATTCCATATATAACACGACCAACAAATTCTGGAAAAAAAAAACTCCAGATACCTATTTTTAATTCCAAGAAAGTCCTTGGAGCATCATTTCCACTCCCATTTTTTAAAGTAGGTAAACATTGCCAAGATAACTTTATTTGCGAAAAACCCCAATAACTCATTCATCGAGCTTCAGCCTAAAAGGATGGACTATAAATTTGGTGTTATGTAAACTTTCGAACTTTGAAAAAATCGGTTTACCCTTCTAGGATCGATCTAGCTCTATCTTTAGTGGAAGTGAAAACGCCATACATACGTCAGATAAGAATTACAATTTCAAGCGTTTATATTGCACCTAAGCTTCATATATACTTCTAACCTTTTATTCTTAACATGCATTTATTTTATGTATTTCAGTACCTTTTGTATTTCATGAAATCCCTTAAAGACTGGTTGGGACCCAGCACTTGGACTTCCATTCCTATTGCAAAGACTGCCGCTGCATTTTTACAAGTACATAACTTATACATTTTTCTAAAGTTTTTAACTAAAAAATAAACACTATATTTCCTACTTAGGACTTTCATCACAATCCCAAGGTGCTTAATCATAATGCCTCACATATTGCTATTTGCTGCCTTTCATTGGCTCTACAAACATATGGAGTACAAGTTCCGCTTACAGGCGAATCGGATGAGAATGCTGCTTGGTATAATGTAAGTTGAAACTTTTATAATATTTAAAACATGTACTAATATTATACTCATTTATTTATTCATTTTAGGTATTTGTAACTGGACTAAGCAAAGAGAAACATTGGGAGATCCTTGAGGAAATCATGGAAGTTTATAATCAGGATGCAGAAATCGACGCTAACTAAAAAGTCATTACTGAGGAAAATGTTTCCTTTTAAAATTTGGAATTTAATTGATAGATTTGTGATAGTAATGTACTGAGTTTGCATTTTATGATCATTTGATTTTTATTTACTCCCACCCTCCGTACAGATGTACGATGTTTTTTTACGTAAAATGTTTTATCGTTTAATCATTTGTTTGGATATATGTATCATTAATATTCGACTTAATTAATTATATCGCTTGCATTCAAAGTTTTGTTTTTCGCATTGTTTTCTCTCATGGTGCCAATTCCAAAAATATCAATGGAGGAAGTGGCGAAGATGGGGTTGACGGACTATGGAGGCAAGATTAAATGCTGTCATAATGGAATAAATGTACAAGCACTCAATGTTTTAAATTCCCTTAAACACAGTGCTAGCGTTAGGAAAAAAATAGGGAAGGGTATAAGAGGAGATAATGATGTACATTGGTTTTGAACCTTTGAATATCAAAATGGGAGGGAAAAATACATCCGGGTAATGCATTCCACATTCTGGTAGTGCGGCTACAAAAATAATATCTAAACTTGGCAGTACATCCGAAATTGAGATCGAGAATAAACTGATGTGCTTTAGTAGAAAAACGAGTATTACGGTGGAATTGTTTAAGGGCAGGAATGAAACTGTCTGTTTCAAAGAAAAGCTTTAGAAAAGTGAGCCGTCAAGTATTCCAAAAGCTGTGAGGAATTCCAAAAGACTGTTACGGAGGACAAACAATCCTCCATTTATTACACTGCAAACTTCATTGCTCACAATAAAACAAAAACAACTATTGAGAAGATTAAAAGTATTTATTCATTATATATTATGATTGTGTCGTTTTATTTTTGGGAGCGCATATCATATTTTAATGATAATTTTTTTAAATTACAATTATTGAGTTGTATTTAGTTTCTTAAATAAGAACTTAATCTATGTTTTATAGATGAAGAGTCCTGAATTTTTGATTTTTTTTAAATACAAAACAAAGTAAAAAATAAAAATAATTATAACTAGTAAGTAATACGAACTAAGCAAAATAAATGGTGGAGAGGAAAGGTTAACTTTAATGTTTGTGCTTATGCTTATGTTTATCACTACGGTGTCGGGTGGATGGCGACCTACTACTACTGTATTTTGGAGAAACTTCAGGCTTAGATGATTTTGTAGGACTACGTCGGGACCTTGTTGGCGGGGATATGCGACTAGGTGATGGCGATCTAGAGTTTTAAATATTTAAATTGACACAAATAAAAAAGACATACAATGTCGCAAATTTTTACCTTTTTGATCTTTGTGGAGGACTATCGTCGTATTTAGACGTTTTAGACAAGTACGGAGTTCTATCAAGAAATCGCTTAGGAGAGTCTGATGGGCTGCGCGAACGATTACGTTTAAGTTGCTTTGAATAGCGGGTCGGAGGTGATGATTCACGTTTAGTGTGCGGCGAGCGTGACCGTCTTTTGCTTCTGGGTGGACTGGAACGTGATGAATGTTGTGGAGATGGTGAACGTTTCATGTGACGTGACTTCTTCGAAAGTGTGCTACACAACACATACAACAAATGAGTTTTTTACAATAAAAAAATTCTTTTAAAACTTACGATCCACTTGGGCTGGGAGTTCTTCGAGCGACATCCTTGCGCAAAAATGATGACGGTGAATCCAATTCTTCTTTTTGTAAATCCTGCAATTACTCAATTTTAAAATAAAAACACAACAAGATTGCAATTATTTAAGTTGCCTTTTTAATTAATCGTTTCCGATAGTGTTCAACTTGCTGGGAAATGGACCAGCCGGTACGAAGGTCTCGTTTCCCACTTTCCAGTTCGTCTTGGTATTGCATAGATTTCATTTCAATCTCACGCAGTTTAGTACGCTTCTCTTCACTAAAATCTCTAGACGTATCTGCGTTTTCATCATCTGAGCTTTCGTTGCTGTCATAGAATTTTGGTGGCTCTGGGGCGGCTGGAGGTTCCAATGTATCCCATTTACTTGTGGTTATTGCTTGAGCTTCGACTTGTTCCGGATCAATAGTTTCCCATTTCGAGGGAATAAACGCACCACCTTTTTTTGGAGAATCTCCCATTCTATCTATTGGAATTCCATCTATATCGTCATCCACTATTAGAAAAAAAAAAAAACGTATTTAAGATGTACATTTGTATGCTGATCTCACACATTGCTAGCTTACATGGAATTCCATCTATGTCATCATCGTATTCATCGTCGCAGTTATTTTCATTGCGCTGTACAATAGGAGTGTCTTTTTGTATTGGTATTGTTTCGGGTAACGCACGCATTAAGGCACCCTTCAGGAGTGCTGCTCCATCTAATGGCACTCCATTAAGATCTTCATCGTCTTTCTCGTCACCTGACATTGGTGCTCCATCTATGTCTGGGTCTTCTTCTTTTTTCTCTTCTTTTGGCTATACAAATACATTAGCAATTAATTCTGAAGGCTATTTAAATATAATGTAGATATAAATTACCGGAGGTAGACCTAAAAACATCGCTTTAAGTTTCAACAGAAAATCCTTTTCATATATTGTCCATTCTTCCCATGCACGTAATACTTTCAGAACCCGAGCTTTGAAACCTTCACCCTTTAGTCGACTATCCATGTTTGTGTAGTAGGTATGCAAATTTTCAAAAACCTCTTCCAGCTGCTTTTCCACACTTCAAATTAGATTAATTTAAATTAACAGGCTATTGAACAAAAATAATTTATGAATAAAATAAAAATTACTTACGCTTTTCTAAAGAAACTGGCATTTGACACCTTAACAGTGCAATTATGCAACAAATCAGAAAACAAATATAATCTTGCGATTTTCTTGGAGCACAGAGTATCTAAGTTTGCGAGTGACTCGGCAATACACTCGCAGATTTCGTCTGCTGCCTCAGCATGTTCAATGCAAAATATCATAACATCACCTATTTTGGATCTTTCGGGTGTTAGATGACGAATTAAATCTTCAAGTCGATCACGTTGCCTGAGGAAATTAATAATTAAAATTGATAAATTTGTTCTCAAAATAAAAATTTCCGTGTAAACCTACGCGTTAGATAAGGCACCTTTGTGTGGCTCAGGAGCTTCATCGTCTACAACAAGTTCGTCGGGCATACCCTGGGTATAGAAATTAGCTAATGGAGGTTTCCATATCGGACCACCCTTGAACATGCGAAATTCTTGTTCACGCCATTCACTTGCGGTATCACCCTGCAGCAGAGAAAATAGCTTCCAGCGGTAGTAAATGTGCGCAGGACTTTCGTTGTCAAACAAAAAGGTAAATAGCGGATTTTCCATTTCTCTGCTCATTACAAGGGCCTCAAACATGGGACCTTCTCTGATGACAAACTCTATCATGCGATGAATAACACTCAAAACAGCTCTGGAAAATTAACCAAGTAAATTTAAAATTTGTTAGAATCATATACCTTAACAATGTCATACTTTTCTGTTGGAATGAATACTTTGACAACTGCATTGTACAGGATCTGTTAGGATTTTAGAAGATTAAATATTAGTTTTCCATTTTTATATTTTAATAACATCAAACCTTTTTCATGCATTCGGTTTTTTCTTCGTCATCTGAGTATTCTTTGTAGTTCCCAGGAGGCGTAGGAAGTGTTTCATTTGGCGATGGTTGTGCATTAAACGGCAATCCCGATGCTGGAGGTGGTAGGGTAAGTTCCAGCATTGTCGGTGGAATGAATATAGGTTGATTCAAAATCGGTACTGCTTTTCCCCAGCCTAGTCTCATTTCATAACCCATAATATCTCGCCCATGTAAGGTTTTCAATGCACGTTCAGCATCTTTACGGCTCATATATGCTACAAATCCACAATTTCTTCCACGGGATTTCTCCTCCTCCGAACGAGGCCACATTATTTTGATGCTTGCCAAGGGGCCATAACGACCAAAAAGTTCCATAAGTTGCTGCTCTGATATTTTCGGGCTCAGATTTCCCAAATATAGATTTGTGGTATTGGGATCACCGTTATCGAATGAACCCACCTCATTTGCTTCTTTTGGATTTTCCGATTCGATATTGACAACTGTTTGACGGGCAATATGTTTGTATTTGTGGCGCTCTTCACGTTCTTCTTGAATTCTAAACAAAAAAAAAAATTATAATGGAAAAATAAGATTTTATGTACAGGAGCATGTATTTACGGAAACATAGCTTGTCCTTTAAGGAATATAATTTAAGGTGCAGACAACTTTAAACATTATGATTTATCTTTCACTCAGAAAATGGAAATTTAACAATTTAAATTTTCCCCTGGTAGAGAACTTATGAGGTAATTTTGAAGTGAGGAAGATCGGATATTAGGGCTTGATTTTCAATTAGTCAAAAATTACTTTACAGAAAATCTGTGTCACGACCTGGTTATTTAAATACTGAATATGTCGCTCTAAAACATCAACCATTTGTATTAGAAAACACTAGGAAAAAGAAAGTGTTCAACTACTCGGGAATGCGATATTGATATGAAGCACTTTTTTCGAAACTTCTTAGTCTTGAAGTATATGAAGCCAGGACTATTAAAAAATTTTATTAACGAAAGAAAACAAACATCTAAACATTTAATACATAAATGAATATTGGAGAATCGATAAAGAGTTACTCAGGGAAACCGCTGCTACATCGATATTGTTTCAAAACTCCATGCTCGAAAGACGAAGTGCACTCTCTATCCCTTCAGTATTCTATTCCTGAAGACGCTGAGTAGTAGAAAATAAACAGGGCCAGCTGAAACTGAGTTCTTTCAAAAGCGCCAAGAATTCTGGGAAGGTGAAAGAATGATTTATAAGATTTGCAAATTGTCAACCCCTAAACTATTTGAAAATATTTTTTTATTATTAATTTAATTATGCTTATGGGATGGGAGTTTTTTCATCTTTATAACATTGATTTACTGCTGGTTTCAAATTAACCAACGAAGTCAGTGTGGAAAACCCATTCTCCAAAGCCGTGGTTTTAACCATTTCCGAACATCAATGCCCGTCAATTAGTGGACCAAAACAGATACAGGAAAAATAGAAGAAGGAGAAAGAAGAAGCAAAAGTACGTTTGCTTTTGTTGCCAGGAAAACATTTTTCTTTATGGGAAATCTTATATATAAAAAAAATACCATATTCATACTTTTGATATAAATATTTTACTATCCCGTACTTTCTCTTATATGCGCTGTGAAGCGAGAACCGTTATTTCCTATACTATAAAGACCAAACATATAGGTAATTTAGAGAATTGTGTTCCAAAATGTTAAAAAAATATGGGTAGCGAGATGAAAAATATAATAAATATAAATTTAATACGGTATTTTTCCTACCAACACAACAAAAGCAAACTTTAGGGGAGATGTGGGCATCTTTCCATCGTTTTGGAGTGTAACAAATATTTAAATCGCGAAATAAACTCAAGATTAAACAAGTTATTTTTTTTGTCGAGAAGGGTAATTTCTTGTGTGGTAGATAGTTTTTTAAATATAAGATAGACGTAGATACTGCAAAAAAAAATCGTTTCAGCCGAAGTTTTTGTATCCCATTTTTGGTGGTGCAATGAATTTGTTAGCAGGTGATTTTCGGCAAACATTAGCTTCGTTTGTTCAACTTTACCCAGGGTTAAACCAGATTTTCTTGACAACTCCAAAAGCTGTAAAAAACCTGTTTTTTTGTTCTTACAAAATGCCCAAGACCTACATCGCAAAAGTCCACTTTGTTGTTGTAATTATTTTGTCTATGTCATTTTGGAAGCACTTAATCAAAGCTTAAATTCATTAGAGTCGTATAGGAAACGCATTGGAATGATACACTTCCTGTAGCAACGGTATCTGCACATCCTCATCAATTACGAATATTATTTGCATTATTAATTTCTACATGTTCATCTTCAAATCCGCTTGAATTATGTCACAATCATGCATCAGATGATGTTTTACATAGATTGCGTGTCATTAATTCAAATTTAAATTTGACAATTAATCCGGACAATCACGATTAAGCTCTAATTTTTGGTTGAAGACGTTTGTATGTCAATTGCAAATCTAAGCATAATCTAAGTTGGGAATGATAGTATCTAATCGTCCGGCGCAAGATTATATTTGAGCTGTCAAATGTTTTAAAATTAAATATTGAACACAAACGTACATATGATGCAATCATGCTTCATGCAGTGTTTGTAATAAAAAAAAATATGCTCCTGATGGAACTGGAAAACATGTACGATTTCATTACTTCTAGCGACCATACAATCAGTAAGCCAAATTGCGACTTTATTGAAAGGTGGCCGAACACCTACATGTAAAATTTCTAAGAATTTAAGAATAGCAAACGTTTTCCAGAAATGTAGTATAATCGTTTGGGATGATAACACAAGAAGTCATTGGAAGCGTTAGCTAGAACGTTGCAAGATTTACGTGAGAATCAACGGATTTTCGGTGGTACCGCACGTGATTTTCGCCAAACATTACAGTTTTTCTTGACCTAAAGCTGCTGCTGAATTGAATGCATGTTTGAAACCATCCTATTTGTTGAGGCATGTCAAAAAAACTTAGCCTTAGCAAAAATTTCACGTTGAATAAGTAAATGATCAAACAGCAGCTGAATTTTGGAAACATTTATTGGAAATAGGAAATTACAAATTGATAATTTAACTGGCTTAACAACATTACCAAACCATTTTTGTCGAATGACTCAATCAAAACAAGAATTGATTGATAGAGTGTATTCCCAAATATAGCACAACAATTCAATAATAATGATTGGTTGAGTGAACGAACAATTTTGGCTGGAAAAAATAAAGATGTAATTGACATCAATGCAGACATTCTGAAGAAAATACCAAATACATTTTTTGCATACAAATCGATCGACAACTATGAATCAAATTGATTTCGTGAATTAACCCACTGAATTTTTGAATTCCCTCGATTTGCCTGGTTTGCCACCATATTACATGCCATTCAAAGATGGCACGCCGATATTGCTACGCAATATTAATCACCCTCGTTGCAATAGAACCAGACTTGCAGTAAAAAGATTGTTGAACATTGTGATCGAAGCAACAATTTTTAAAGGGAAATACAAAGGTAAAGTTGTTTTAATTCCAAAAATTCCAGATTTTATCTTTCGATTTCAAACGTCCTCAGTTTCCGATACGAATTTTTATACCATTACGATTATTAAGGCACAAGGACAATCTTTAGGAATATGAGGTATTAATTTATAGGTTCCAGTATTTGCGTATGGGCAACTGTAACTATGTTGCAACTTCAGGTGCAGGCAAAACATCTCCCTTAATAATTTTGACCGATTAAAAAAAAAAAACGAAAAATATTGTACAGGTATATATATATATATATAAGAACTTCCGGAAATGAGATTCGCTTGGAAATTAGAACACAATTTTATATAACGTTTGCAGCTTGGAAATTTTCAAGCGTTAGAATAGTAGCTCAGAAAAATATAGTTATTTTTGTAGAATATGTCCTGAAAGATCTCGACATTCACAAATCCGCTGGCACGGATAGTATTCCTCCCATTGTTTTGAAGAGGTGTTCTTCAACGCTGGCAAAACCACTGTGTAAGCTTTTCCATCTGTCCTACTCTACTGGTCTCTTTCCGAGTGGATGGAAAACAGCATTTGTCCAGCCTGTCCCTATAAAAGTCGTATCTTTTTCACCCTCCAACTATCGACCAATTGCACTTACGTCCCTTCTTTCCAAGGTCATGGAAATGCTGATTAATTTCCAGCTCAAGAAATTCTCGAAGAACGAAAGCTTCTTAATGACCGGCAGTACGGCCTTCGCAGCAATAGGCCCACTTGTGATCTGATGGTTTATCTCACCGAATAGTGGCACAAATCTTTACATCGTTTTGGAGAAAGTAAGATCATTGCACTTGATATTTCAAAAGCATTTGATAGCGTTTGGCACGAAGCTCTCTTATCGAAAATGTGTGCATTTGGTTTCGACGAATCTCTACTTCACTGGATTAGAAATTACCTTTCGGACCATTCAATACAAATTGTATTGGACGGTTTCAAGTCTTAAATCCATAAAATAAATGCTGGTGTGCCCCAGGGCTCCGTTATGTCTCCGACTCTCTTCCTTATATTCATAAACGATCTTTTATCTGAAACTTCTAATCCATTAAACTGTTTTGCTGACAACAGTACCCTCAGCTTTTCGTATTCGTTTCTAGATTCACATCCATGTCTTCGGATGTGGAACTTCAACGGCGCCGTATGATAAGCTCATTAAATTCTGATCTCGACAGCATTGTCCTATAGGGAATCAAAAACCGCGTAGAATTTAAAGCTTCTAAAACTCAATGCTATCTCCTGTCGTTAAAACGACTGTGTTTAATTTAACATTTTAAGGGTATCAAAAACGCCTTGAGTGCGCGTACTGTATACAAAAAAATGTATGTTCAGGTACGCATGTAAAACTAAAAAGGGACTTTCCTTTACTATCGCCAATCATGCTCCAAAGCTCTTAAGATATATTTTTAGGGGATGTCTAAACATTATACATTACCTATATTCCCTCTAGTTGGAGAGAAGTCAATGTCTTCTTCATTCCGAAAGCTGTCAAGCCTAAACATACTGAAACGAAAGACTTCAGACCAATAAGTTTGTCCTACTTTCTTCTCAAGATCTTAGAAAGACTAATTGAAACGTATATTCGCTTAAAACTAAATGATGACGTACTCTCTCAGGCCCAACATGCATACATGAAGGGCAAATTTGTTGAGACGGCGCTTCATGAAGTGGGCGGCACAATTGAAAAATCAATTCATTTCAAGGAATTTGCCTTGGAAACGTTTCTTGACATAGAGGGGGCCTTCAACAACGTTGCTGACATTGTAATTCGACAAATCCTAGACTCTATCAGCATCGACCCAATACTTATTAACTGGATTGACCTCATGCTTGAATCAAGACTCGTAAACTCAGAAATGGGTGATAGTAAATTAAAAGTGAGGACGTGTAGAGGTACTCCACAGGGTGGAGTCTTGTCTCCTCTACTTTGGCTTCTCGTCGTTAACCAAATTTTAATTAAATTAAGTCTAGGCGGTGTCAAGGTCGTCGCATATGCCGATGACATTGTGTTAATGGCGTCGGGGAAATTTGTTCCTACACTATGTGACCTCCTGCAAACAGCCCTTGACATGCTCAGTAACTGGGCCGATAGCTGCGGACTTAACGTCAACCCACTAAAGACAGAAATGGTTTTGTTTACAAGGAAGCGTAATATTCCACACTTAAATCCACCCACCATTAACGGGGTTCCGCTACAGGTTTCGGGCACAGCTAAATATCTGGGCGTGGTACTTGATCGTAAACTTAACTGGAAAGAAAATATAAATGAGAGAGAGAATGAAGCATGTGTAGCCTTCTATACTTGCAGCAGAATTTTTGGTAAAAGATGGGAACCTAGCCCCAAAACCATTCATTGGATGTACACAGCCATAATAAGGCCAATCCTAACGTATGCCTGCTTGGTGGCCAGTCGTAGAAAAGGAAACCAATCCAAAAACCATGACCAAAATTCAAAGACTAGCCTGTATTGGTACAACCAGTGCCATAAGAACCACACCAATCACCAACTAGCTCCGCTCGATTTGTTTACAAAAAACAATAAAAGGCACTATGGTTTATTTTTTAAATTATAAAACATGTCATTTTCCTGTGGTAAAGTAAGTCATTATAAATTAATAGCACTGTTTTTACAAAATGTTTTAGATTTTGAAGATTATATATAGGTTTTCAACTAAGGTAACAGGTTATTAGTGTGATCTCCTCTATTAAAATAAAAACGTTTGAAAATTAGAAACATTTGAAAATAAGAATTCACCCAACCTTTTTTTACTCTAATTTGAAAAAAAGCTAATAATGTATCATTTTTGGTCTACTTTTTTTGTCATCTAAATTCGTGTCAAAACTTCCCCACGAGTGAGATGAAAGTGCCCCGCCTATAGTGCGCCGTTTAAAGTATTTTTGTATATTTTTTTTTGTTACTATTACGGTTGAGTTAAGTCTTCAAGTTTGTAAATTCCTTTAGTACAAATATTAAAGCTTCCAATAAAAAATATTGATTATAGGGAATCTAAAAATGTGTTGAGTCTGTAAAAGCCTACCCTACCTATCCTGTTTTGCTTTAGAACCTCCAGCTTCCACAGTATAATAACTAGGTATTATGCCCACCAAACAATTATTTTTCTTTCGCAATTTTTTAGGGGTTGCACCGAAACATAACCTTAAAATTTGTTTCATACATACAGAAATCTGCCTATCTATCTACCTACCCACTGAATGATATATAAATTTGTTTTATAGTTGCCCATTATTTTTATAAAAAAAATAATTATAATTATTCAAAACTTACTGCCTGAGTTCTTCCTTGAAGAGTTCCAAATTACTTTTCTTTTTTTCCTGCGACTTTTTCTTCAGAGTGAGTGTATCTTTTTTCGTCTCCGCTGCCAGCATTTTAGCATATTCTTGTGCCCGTTCGGCGGTGGTTTTTTCATCAGTTCCTTTTCCAGGAATATAAATTTTTCCTTTTTCTCGTTTATCTTCACCTATTTATTTATTGTGATTATTAATTAATCTTAAAAAATTGGTAAATAAAAGGTGTATTAAGAAATACGTACGCCTTGACCCGGCATCATAAGTTCCAGCCTTAATCCAAACTTTAGACGCAGTTGGTGGTTCTTGAAAGGTTTCAACGAATTCTTTGAAAGCCTTTAAAATAAATTCAAAGATAATATTTATGTGGAAATTTTATATAATTACAATTAAAAAAAAAAATAATAATAATTACATACATGAGCTGCGGCCGCCTCTTCCTCACGCTTTTTTTGATCTTCGAGCTCCTTTCGAGAAAGTGGCCTCTTTCCCATTGCGCCTAGCGTAAACGCTTCTAACTTCTTTTCATTTATTTTCTGCATTTTCCAACAAATTTAGCTTAATGTTTTTTGAAATATTTGGTTACACTAAATTACCTTTAAACTCATTTTTTGTTTTCTAATAAATTTTATCTTTTTAAAAGCTTAGTTTTATTTAATCAAAAATTTCATGACATATGCATTTACATTCGCAAGAAAAAGAAATGCCCCATAAAATTTTGGGTTTTTGTTTGACATTTCGAGTTTATTTTGTGGTCAACACACAAGGGTGACGGATGGCTGAGTTCAGTGCGGTGTGTCTTACATAACTGCTTTTCTATACGTTGCAACTTGGGGTTTTGATTTTTATGTCGTTTTCGGTTGGAGGTTCGGAGTTACTCCTTTTTGACTCCGCTTATTCCAAAATTATTCGATTGGCTGCTCTGAGTAACGTTTTCGGAGTATTTTTCTGTTCCGGAATTAATAAAGGAGTAGGCTCGGAACACACATATACATATAAACCCTTTCATCGGATTATTTGTCAAATTAATTTTACTCGACTGAACGTGCAAAATATACATAAATATCAGACAATTTACGTACACACACATAAATATTTCACAAATTTAGGTTAGACCGCACATAACAGCAGCGGAACTACACTTCACGACGCGGCAAAACATTGTTTGTATGAAATTGTATGAGCTATATCGCACTAAGCGGCAACTGAACTTCATACAATTTCATACAAATTATTTTGAATCGCAGTTCCGCTGCCGTGCAGTTCCACCTAGTGCAGTCTATACTTTAGTCTCGCAACAATAGAAAATAATTCGATTGGAATCAAAAAGGAGTAGTACTGTTCCGAAATCCAATCGAAAACGACATTAAATTCACATTGTCCCGATCTACATTACCCGATTCTCCCACGAAGATTTTTCCAGAAATCGTGTGAAATGTACACATAGAACGATTTTTCAATGAGATTGTTTCCTTGTCTTCTTCATTTTTGTATTGCTGTGCTCTTCATTTTTCATTGATATTCACTCACACCATCAAACGAACGGCACACTGACACCGAACGCACACACAAAACTGGGGCCGAATTACGTCTTCAGTGAACGAGTGAGGAACTTTTACACGTTATCGAACCATCGAGTTATCACATTGGTAAATTGTTATACGGAGTATCACGTATCGAATTGAGTTCGTATTGTACTACGATAATTCTAGTACATTTTCCTAAACGTCAATATTCCCAACTTTCCATTGGTCGATTGCCACAGCTGCTTGTTTGAAAATAATTTGCCCAAAAATATTTTTTGGCTAAATTGAATTATTGTGCCTTAGAATCAAGCAAGTATAATTTTCTGGGTGATATTTAATTTATTTTAATTCACCCTGAAACACCATTAATTGATATTGTGTAGGAATGTTTGCAGAAAAGAAAATAATTTTATTTTTCTGCCATTTTACTGCTCACTGGTCTACCTAGTATCTATCGTATGAAAAAACACTCGATCACTGACGCGGAAATGCCAAAAATCGAATTCGATAATCGATACTTTACTCGATATCTTAGGACGGAATCCCAAATGCAGATAATTCAGTAACGTATTGCTCATTCACTGATGCGGTAATTCGGCCCCTGGAAAGAAGGTGAAAGAGAACATAAACAGACCGGAAAAATCGTTCGAGTTTTGATCCCTACCCCTCACTTTTCACTCACTTCACCAACGAACAAAAGATCGGCACTGGAAAAATCGTTCAATCTAGACCGGGACATTCTTTAAAGCCCTTTCACACTATCCTATCGAGTTTTAAAGGCTCTCCCAAACCAGGCCGGAACATTCGCTATGCATGGCGAATAAAAATGACAAATAAACAATGCTAAACAATATTAAAAACTGCCGTCGGCGAATGTTCCACGCCGCTCTCGCGTTGGTTTGGTACAGACTACACAATGCTAACAGCCCTATTCTGCCGTTGTGAGGCTCAGAGGCTGTTAAGGATATCGGCTTGAGAAAAAACAATTAGAAATTATGTTCGGTGGCTAAAATTCTCTGACAGATTGATTTTCGTATGTTTTTTTGCAAGCAGGTGTCCATGGCATGCTTATTTAATACTCACTTTTATACTTTTTGCAAAAAGTAGGTCTTTGTAGGTAAGCTTTAAGGCTCTCCCAAACCAATGCGAAAGATTCGTTGCGGCGAGGAATCATTCGCATGTCAAAATTTATTTACATGGTGATATATGCGAGTGCAACACCAACGCGGCAGAGAAACATATGAATTAATTTTGACTGACGAATGTTTCTGCACCGCAACGAATTTTTCGCATTGGTTTGGGAGAGCCTTTAAAGGCTCTCCCCAACCAATGCGGAACATTCGTTGCGGCGAAGAAACATTCGTCAGACAAAATTAATTTATACATGGTGATATAATATGAGAGTGCCCACACCAACGCGGCGGAGAAACATATATGAATTAATTCGACTGACGAATGTTTCTTCACCACAACGAATGTTTCGCATTGGTTTGGGAGAGCGTTAAATGCTACATTAGACCTTCTTTTACAAAAAATACAAAAGTGGGAAATAAATATCTATGCTGAAGATACCTTTGAAAATTGTGTATGGTAGCCTTTGAGCATATATAATATGGAGTGCTCGTTCCTATCCCTAATGCATTGTAGTACTTGAGCCTGTGATAGTAGGCGTGATTACAATATAGAGAGGGTATTTTGACAGCTGCAGCTATGACGGTGTTGTTGTAAAAACCCTCTCTATATTGAAAATTGAATTACCGCATAGATTACCGCGCCCCCTGTGATGATTACGTTTTTGTAATGTAAACGAGCACTCCATATTATATATACTCAAAGATGGTAGCTTTATTTATCTGTCAGAACAAGTTTCGTATGTTTTTTTGCAAGGTTTCTTTAGCGAACATTCTAATTTCTCACTAGGGGTATTCACGATTCGATGCAACGGTGTCTATACTCTGTTCAACAAAAATTGTCAGTACAGGGAAGATAGGATGATTTTATGTCTGGTTGGTTGCATTAGCTTGCATATGCACCTATTTCAAGTAAAAACTCTCAGGGTTTCCGTACTTAAGATTATAAACCGCCGCAAATGGGAGAAATGGTTACCATCTACTGATTCAAAAGACTGGAAAACAAAGCACATGATAATAGCCGCGTTTTTATAAAATATCACTTTTCTATTTACTAACAACAATTTGTTCACTCTAAAGGTTAGACCGCACACAACTGCAGCGGAACTACACTTCACGACGCAGCAAAACATTATTTGTATGAAATTGTATGAGCTATATCGCACTAAGCGGCAACTGAACTTCATACAATTTCATACAAATTATTTTGAATCGCAGTTCCGCTGCAGTGCAGTTCCGCCTAGTGCGGTCTAACCTTAAAGGTTAGACCGCACACAACTGCAGCGGAACTACACTTCACGAAGCAGCAAAACATTATCTGTATGAAATTGTATGAGCTATATCGCACTTAAGCAGCAACTGAACTTCATACAATTTCATACAAATTATTTTGAATCACAGTTCCGCTGCATTGCAGTTCCGCCTAGTGCGGTCTAACCTTAAATAAGAACAAATTTCACTTTTAAAAAACCTTTTGTAATGAATATGAAGACATAACAGGTGCTGGTTAGCGTTACGAAACTGCGCAAATAACTTTTTTCTGATAAAAAAAAAAAACAAAAGAGAACTAATTACCTAACTAACCCAGCTGGTTTAGCATTGCAAGTGAATAATATAACTAAAAGTGTAAATGGATCTATAATTATAAAATGTATTGATGAAGAGTCAGTGAAAAAAAATTGTAGAAGGAGTAACAGGGAAACTTAAGGAAAAATATGATATAAATATACCTTCATTAGTAAAACCTAAAATTGTTATTGTAAACATTGACAAAGAAGTGAAAGAAGATGTCTTAGTAGATGTCATTAAAAATCAAAATAAATTAAATGGAGAAATAATACTTATTAATAGATTCAATAATACAATTAAATATAATGCTATAATAGAGACTGAAAAGAATGTTTTTAAAGAGCTTCTTGAAATGGATAAACCGTGTTTATACATTGGATGGAATAAATGCTTATTATTCGATAAAGTAAATGTGAAATGGTGTTTTAATTGTTGGGGATTTAATCATAATGCTGAAAAATGTACAAATAAAATATGTTGCCCAAAATGCAGTGGTGAACATAAATTAAGTGAGTGCGAGAGTGAAAGCATGAAATGCAAAAACTGTGCTTGACAATTGAAAAAATTGAACATTTATATAGATTCAAACCATGATGCAAGGGATGCCAACAGCCCAGTCTATCTCAGAAGATTGGAGAAGAAAAGAGAGAAGGTTGCATATTAGCAACCAACTTTTCTGAAGTGTTTGCATTTAAATATACAAGGTTAAATTAATAATATAACTGAATTAAAAAATATAGTGTACGAAAACAATTTTGATATAGTGATTTTAACCGAAACGCATCTTGGTATATCAGTAAATGATAAAGAAGGTGCATAAAGAATTACAAAATTATACCATGTGAAACAACAAGCAAACACACTGGTGGAGTCGTGATTTATTTAAAAAAGCACATTACCGACTTTATAGTTTTAAAAAATATACAAGTAAATAAATATAAGCCTGTGGTTATAAGTAGTGGAAATATATAAATCAAAATTTATAGTGCTGTACAGATCACCAAGTAATAAGTCAATGAAAATTAGAAGTCATATTAAGTTTGTGCTTACGGGAAACTTTGAAGATTTGGAAGAATATAAAAGAACCCGAAATGAATATAAAAATAATCTGAAAGTAGCTGAACGGAGGTATATTAAAGATAAACTTAACGGGGCTAGTGACCAAAAAAAAATTGGAAATCTATAAAAACTTTGGTATTGGGACAATCAGATACTGAAGCTAAGTGTATTGATTTTGAGGGTATTAAATTAAGTGATAATAAAGTGGTAGCTGATAGATTTAACGATTTTTTTATAAAAAGTGTTCAAGAAATTAATAAAGGAATACCTAATGTTGAATGGTCTAATCTATCGACCAATAGTGAAAGTTGTTTCAAGTTTAAAAATCTGAACTCAATAGAAGAAAACTTCTTAAAATTTTAGATATGATGCCAATCAAAAATGATTTTAATTTTATGAATACAAATATGTTAAAAGACAGTTTTTACATAGTGGGCCCTGCTTTATTAAACATTATAAATTACTCCCTCACAAGTGATAAATTTCCAAGTACCTGGAAAACTTCGGTTATAACCCCAGTAGAAAAAGTTACAAATTCTAACAAATGTGGTGATTACAGACCTGTGAATATGCTTCCACTGTACGAAAAAGTATTAGAAAAAATTGTCCAAATTCAACTAGAAGAATACCTGCAGCAAAATAATATACTCATCGAGGAACAGTCTGGTTTTAGACAAAAACATTCGTGTGTCAGCTTTAAATTACGTAATAGCGGACTGGAAGAAAAAAATACATATGAAGAAGAAAATTGCGGCCATATTTATAAATTTTAAAAGAGCATTTGAAACTTTAGATAGATTTATTTTATTAAAAAAATTGTATAGTTATGGAATAAGAGGAGTTGAGTTCAATTGGTTTAGAACGTACCTTATAGGACGCAAACAAATAGTAAAGTTCAATGGTGTAAAATCTGAAGAATAAGACTGTTATTTAGGAATACCAGAAGGGTCAATTTTAGGTACATTGTTATTTGTACTTTATTTAAATGATATAAAAAAAGTTTAAAACTGGAATGAAATAATGGTAAATAAATTACAAATTTTACAAAACAAAGGAATGAGATCTATATTATGCTGTAATCGATATACATCTAGAAATATTATGTTAAATACCTTAAAATTTATTTTTAAAGTGAAAAATAACTTAATGCCAAATTATTTACTGAGAAGACTTATTACAATAAGTGAATTACGTCCATACAATTTAAGAAATAATAATAATTTACACTTGCCATTTTTCAGAAATTGTAAAACACAAAATATGTTATTTTTTAAGTTTATACAAATTTACAATAATCTCCCAAATAATGTAGAAATGGAAATTAATTTGGTAAGATTTGAGAACTCAATTATAAATTTTTTGAAAAATAATTATTGAAATGTATAAAACTGTGTAAAAAGCTTTAAAGTAGCAAACATTTTTGCTAAATAAAACGCAAACTAACTAACTAACTACATTTTAATGGCCTATTCAGAAATACAAACAAATAAAAATAACAAAATCAAAGCGACAACACTTCTCACTCTCACCTTAATAACTTCTGTTCTCAAAAGTTTGAAAACAGAAACTTCTTTTATAAAAATATATATATTTTATGGAATATATATTTTATTAAGCTCACACAGCCAGAGTAGAAACGATTATATATGGTCAGTGTGCTTTTGGCATGCATATGCAATGGGGACGGTCATGATGGTGGAGTATTTAGAAAATAGCTCGCCCATAAGTCCTCTGTACTAACAATTTTTGTTGAACAGAGTATAACAGCCTTATTCTCCGTTGTGAGGCTCACAGGTCACAATTTTGTGTGAGATTTTTTTTTTATAAGGCGGTTACAATTTTATATTCTGAGGAAGCCCTCATAAAAAACCTCACAAGAGCAGCGTGAGTTGTGATCTGCCAAGGAGCAGATCATAATTTTTAAGATTTTATGAGGCGAGTTGATCACGCGTTATGAGGTTATTGTGACTTGTGAGGCATCAGTGAGGTTGTCAGAAATAAGGCTATAAATGTCATTGCAAAAGTGTAAAATTTTCATGCACTTTTTGTAGTGATCTCTCTATCCAACTATTAATATTAATTTTATATTGTAATTTATTGCCTAGTACGCAGATCGAGCTTAATTTTAGCTCCCATACAAAATTCTTTACCCAAGGTAAATTTTTGAGAGTATTTTGTATGGGAGCTAAAATTTAAAAGTTGCCCACTAGGCAACTTAAAGTTTCTCTCCCCAGCAACTTTTTGTTGCTCCCGACCCAATTACACTGAAAGTTGCCTAGTGGGCGCTCTCCCATATAACTTAATGTAATTGGATCGGGAGCAAAAAAAGTAGCTGGGCGAGCTACTTTAAGTTGCCTAGTGGGCGGCAAGCCTTAGCGCGATCTGCGTACCAGGCTTAAATTGAAAAAAAAATGCACAAACTATTTTAAAATACGATTGCGAATGATCTACAGTTTTACCTTACAAAGCCCCTTAAACTTTAAAAACAGTTTGAAGTTGGCTGAGCTAATTTCTTACGAACAGCGAAACTATCTCTTCCTCTTTCTCATCGGCATTCGGCACCATGGAAACAAAAAAAAATGTAAACAGTAAACAAACAAAAATTTTGCCAAACAAATATAGTGCGATTGTATTTTACTGAGAATTAAAATTTATTGTTGAAAATAAATACAAATAAAATAAGTATTTAGTTATGTTTGTTTATTTAAGCAAAAAGGTAACAATTGCAAATTACATGATCATTATTATATCAAGTTACTAATAGAAGTTGGGGGAATTCTAATTCTCCCATTCAGATCGCAATACCAAACAATGTCCAATTGAATAGTATTTCGTGGAACAAGGAACAGGGTTACATCGCCATTGCTGGTTCGGACGGCTTGTTGAAAGTTCTAAAGCTAGAACAAGGTAAATATAACTTGATCCTCTGAAATATATTGCATCATACTAAATCATCTCTGTATAATGAATCAGCAACAGGAAATGGCCAAACCAAAGGAGGATTGGCAGCCGTAAGCAACTTGTCCATGAACCAAACACTAGATGGACACAAAGCTGAAGTAAAAGTTGTTACTTGGAATGACACACAACAAAAGCTCACCTCGTCGGATGTGGATGGAGTTATTATGGTATGGATGCTCTATAAAGGATCCTGGTATGAGGAAATGACAAATGATCGTAAAAAATCAACAGTAAATGGAATGGCATGGACTTCGGATGGAACTAAGATCTGTATTGTGTATGAAGATGGAGCTATTATTGTTGGTAATATTAAATCAATCTTTATTTCGTACAATTAAGTACAATGTTCTATGTTTTACTTTAAAGGTTCTGTCGACGGTAATCGAATTTGGGGAAAGGAGTTGAAAAATACTCACTTGGCTGGAGTTCAGTGGAGCCCTGATAATCGGCTTTTACTTTTTAGTTTGGCCAATGGCGAATGTCATCTTTATGATAACCAAGGAAACTTTGCCGTAAGTTTTAACATTTAATAACTTATTTAGAGATTTCACGATTTTGCTATCTCACAATTTTTCCACCCGGCATTTTTATTTGCCTCTTAGGTATAAGAATAACTTGTATTTCTTGTTTCGTTGTTTCCCAAGACCATGGATTAATATGAGTGTTTAAGTATTTTAAGTATTAATGTTTGTTAAAAATCCCATAAAATCGAGAAGTGCCGAAAAGTACGTCTGAAAGTAATAACAAAAGTTCGTATAAGCCTTAGTGTAGCGTTGTTTTATCCTCGATTGTGACGAGAACAAAATACACGCCACTAATTCTTTATCGTTAGGTAGAAAGGGGTTAAGTTACAAAATTGTAATTTTGGGTTTTTAATTGGGCTAGGTTAAACTATTGCTTCTCTTTAAATTGGTAATGAAATGGAAACTGTCGGATCAATAGATAATAAAATATTGCTTTGCATGTAAGTACCCCGACGGGAATCGTAAACTTCTCACATGTTGGCAACTGCCTTGAAAGGAAAACAAATTTAGAATCACACTACGCTAGGACACTTATAGTCTGAACTGGGAGCATTTCAAAGACGCAAGTTATGTGCCGTTCCAGTGGATATAAAAGCCTTGAATTTGGCGGTCCTTGAAATATAGAAACAGTTGAAAATATTTTTCGAATTAACTGCTTTTGCTTTTTCAACATTAAAATTTAGTTGAGGTTTCATATTCAAATAGAAAGATAGATTTATGTCGAGTTATTCAAATTACTTGACAACATCTAGTAACATTTTTCAAAACTAGAATGTTTGATTTATTTGAGTTGACAGTTAAATTCCACTTTTGGTAATACGTTTTATTTATCATTAGCTGCAACATCTTAAGATCTTCAGCTAATAGGACTATGTCATCGGCTAAAGGCTCACTTTAATTTTCATCCCCGCTAAAAGGACTCCTCCTGGTAATGCTTCTGTGATGTCATCAAAATACAGCAAAAACAACAAGCTCATGCAATATCCCTGGCGTACTCCTATTTACACATCGAACTTTTGAAAAACATGAACTCCATCGCATACCATTTTCGGATGTCAATTCATATAGTTTTTCTATTGCTCTTTAAACTTATAAGATACTCCAATACCACCTAGCTTATAAAACAAATATTATTCGATCAATAGAGTTAAAGGCTGCTCTAAAGTTTACAAAGAAAGCGTACATTTTTTGATTTCTGTTGAGCTCAGAGATCAGAAATAACTGTCAACCTTTATTTTCAATTGGTTTCACTCAGTTACTCCATTACTTAAGAGATTTTAGTTTCGGGTTGAGATTTATTAAAAAAAAAAATTTAGGTTATCGGTTGAGATTTATTTTTTATTTTCAACAATATCTCTCAATGGTTGGGATTTTTACGAAAAAATTAATGCAAAAGGTCAACCTTTAACTTTTTTCGCTGAAAATAAATTAGAAATGGTTAAGCAGACAAATTTTGAATTTGCCGAGAACATGTTTATTTTTTAAAAATAAATACATATGTATGAGCTTTTTTTCTTATTTTAAGTATTAATGTCCAATTTCATAAACATTTAACTATCTTTTAAATTTTTTAAATGACGTATTTTGTATGGAATAAACGTCATTTTAAGACTTAAAAGCCTGTTAAATTTTTAAAGGGGCTTAATGAAATCGAGGATAAGTCTCACTAATAATCGCCTTTAATAAAATGCAAAGACTAAAGTGCCTTTTTGACTGTGCCTTGCGCTACTGGGACGCCAAGCAGAACCAATGCAATTTGGAAAAAGCCCAATAACCTGCATTTCCGCATGCATCAGTGCTTACAAAATACTAACGCTTATACTAACGCGGATTCTGAACGGGCATTGCAGATGAGATTTATTTTTTCTCTAAGAGATAAATCTCACTGGTTGACCTAACCTAAAAAAATAGCAAAATAATGGTTTCTCTCAGACCTTAACCAATATTTTTGTTTGTTAGGGATAAAGGTCATAGTGTGACCTTTATTGAAAATGACAACAAATAACAGTTATTAAAGAACCTTTCAAAAGGTTGAGATTTATTTCTGATCTCTGGTTGAGCCTGATTAGTGCTAAGCTAAGCAGTACTATACCCTGTTCTGAAGCCAGCTTGAAACTCACTAAGTTTGTTGTTCCGCTCAATCCAATTCTAGAGAAGCTTAAGCAGTATGGACGGATAGATTTTTAAGGCTAAGTTCAATATTGATAGCGGGGTTGCCTTTTTTTATGTGTGTTAAAAGAGCGTCATAAAAGTAACCTGGAACAATACAAAACTGGTAAATAATGTCCAAAGAGTTTCCAAAATGATGATAAATAGTACTCCATTAGGTCTGGGTGGTTTATTAGAAGCATCACAAACATCATCAAGCGTTATACATTTAACCAAAATGCTGTCTTCAGTTAGGCTTTGCGTACGACCAGGTTGTGTGAACAGTTTTGGATGCCTTTTCGTATTCATCCTTGTATGCTCCACTTGAATCTCTAAGGCCCTTTAGGTGTCGCCCTTTTAATTAAGTGATATTGACAAGAAAATAAAACTAAACTAAACTGATTATTATAAGATTGTCATGCAATTTCAATGACTGCAGTTAAAATCGAGCTTAAGAAGCTTAAGAATGGCTTAAGAATGAGTATTAATACCTTAAGGCGTATAATAAAAAAATCACCGTTGAATCCACTGCACAAGCAACATAGCTCGCAATTTTTTTAAGAGGCATATGACAACGAATGAATTGTGAACCATATTTTCAACACAAATTTGCCATTTGGAAGGTCCAGAAAGTTTTAATCATTACTTCGACGCTTGAAAAATAGAACCATGGCCTGGGGTTCATTTTATTAGTTGATCATGATTTGTTTACACTCAAAATATTCGTAAACTCTTATAATAAAATATAGTGGATTTAGTACTGCCCAAATTTGACAATGTCCTTGTATCAATTTCTAAGACATTCCCTTAAAATAATGGGCCAATCCACAACGTGAGTGAGATTGCCGAATCAAATGTAAGCTTGTTTGAATGAGAATTGTACTTATTGAGTCCTAGTATTATGGAAAATGTGCAGAATATATTGTTGGAAGAGTGCAGAATTCCGAGCAAACAATTGTTTGCAATATTCTGTTTATGCAGTTAATTTACCAAATTTATTTATTTATTTATTTAGTGCATGGAATTACATAATACATTATTTGTTATTGCAGTTTATATGGTAAAGTTATGGGGTTTTCCATTGGTAAAATGTTTCATTTTGTTTGTTAATACATATCGTCAAAACGCCGATTCTGACAAATAAAGCAACATTTTATTTATCCAAACGACCCCGATGACAGAATTGAAAATTGAAGAAAATAAGACATAAAAAGACTTATAATTTGAAAATTTCCACTAAATCATACAGCAAACAAAACGAAATTCCTGACGATGACAGAACAATTTTTGATGTTTTATATTTCAGACATGTTTTTCAGAGGCTCTTTAACAAACGAGAGCGATAGCCGATACGAGAGTAGACGTATTACGTGAAGCTGTTGACGATATCGATTCTAGCTATCGTCTGGACGATAGTCGTTTGTATTCGTCAGCTGATGCCATTTACAGATTCAGGTCCGCAACTATGTGATGGATAGTTTTTCGTTGCGCCCCGCATTCGCTGAAGAACTGACGCTTCCCCAACGGAACAAAAAGTAATTTTGTTGCGCTTCCTTAAAAGTGTGTTTAGAAGTGGGGTGGAACAATGTTGCTCAGCACAGGAAGCCATCATGATGGCGTTGACCGTATAGTGCCGGATATGAGTCGTATGGTTCAGTTGCACGTCCACCTTCTGTACATGGGCACTATTGAGTTAAAGAATTTTGCAAGCGAAAAAAATGTATTTTCCATAGAGCCTGCAAAAGATTACCCCACTCGGGGTTTGGCACCACATCATAGGTATATTTTAAATGATCGAAGTTACCTACTGGATTCCTTTAAATGCCTAAATCCTTTCGCTAGATTGATCTTTTACAACTCCAGATGGCTTAACACTTAGGCTCTTTTCGAAAAATAATATGAAATTCAAAAAAATCATGTCACAAAATCTAACTAATTTTTTTAACAGCATTATGCATGGACGTACATATATGCACAGACAATTTTATTTGTATTGAAATGCCAATTTAATACAATTCAAATGCAAGTTCAGACTTGATCGAAGTCTTGAAAATAACTAATAATTTGTATTTCTACTACAAAAATGGTATTTCTTATAGTGTGTTGAAATTTCAAGCGGAATATTTCACTTTAACTTCGTATATTTATAATGACTGTCTATAATGACGGTCTTATAGCCGGGGTTGCTCACATACTCTAAAAATGGTAGTTTCCCTCCTGTGAAAGGGGACTTCTCTACAAACTGAGTTTCTAGAAAAAATATTTTTCCAGGAAAGAAGTAGCGTAAGTTAACAAAATCTTCCCAGTCAAAGATTGGAATAGACTTTTGACACTACGCAATGTACTTTAAAATTAAACAAAAAAAATAATCTCTTGGCAAATTTTTTCGTTTGGTCGTGGAGGTGTTAAGAAAATTAAAAGAAACTTCAACAAAATCTCCAACAACTAGTATCCTCACGTGAAAAGGGGCATACATTCTAAAATGCTTAAAAATATTCTTACGTTTTTATTTTTTGTTTACAGATGAAGCTTAACATCCAATGTGTCCCACTGAGTTCAAGCCGAATTTATAAAATTGCCAACCTTTGTTGGTTTAATGGCAAATCAAACCCAAATAGACCGATCTTAGCTATTTGCTACGAAACAGGAAAAGTGCAGTTGATGAAAAATGAAAATGATGATGGTAAAATTTTATTTTTGATTCTTAAAAAAAAACTCCTTGTGATAACATTCCGGCTACTCTTTTATTTAAGCACCTGTTAAATTTGATACCGAAATGAAAAATGTTGACGCTCAATGGAACCACGATGGTACTGTTTTAGCTATTTGTGGAATAAAAGTCGACCCCACTTCAAAAGAAGGCAATCAAGTTTCATTCTATTCTCCCTACGGCAAATTATTTCGAACTCTAAAAGTTCCAGGCAATCAAATAACATCAATGGCATGGGAAGGACAATCGCTGCGAATTGCAATGGCAGTCGATTCATTTATTTATTTTGCCAATATTCGACCGGATTATATATGGTGTTATTTTGAAAAGACTACAGTCTTTCTAAATACAGTTCATGAGTCCTTAATGAATGTGATTACATTCTGGAATACTAATTCTAATCAGGTTCTTATAATATAAGAAACAAAATATTAAAAACAAAATGAAATGGTTCAAATGTTACATTTACGTATTATAGCGTTTTTTAAAGGAAGTAGAACCTGTAATTTGTATGGCTGCTAGTAACGAACACTGTGTCATTGCAGTTGAGTGCTTGAGTACAAACATTCGGGATATAAATCTAACAGGAGCTGAACGAAAAGCTGAGGAAAAGTGCTATCAACTTCTGCTGTGCAATTCAATAGGAACCACTGTCGACTGTAAGCTAAGAATGTATACAATTTTAAACCTTTTAAGTCACGTTATATTTTGAATAGCTGTGCCGAAATGAAATGGCTGAAATGAATTTAAAATTTTTTGAATGTTCAATTGTTTCTTTCTACAGCCAAGTATACAGATGTTAAACCTAACTTCATAGCAATAAACTCTACTTATGTCGTTATTGCTTCAAATGACGAAGTGCTGCTCTGGCACTATCACACTCCCAAGGTATTTATTAATTGATTGTAAATACTCTTTTACATCGACTTTAACTAATTTAGAGCTCAACAAATATCCAAGGAACAAAAAGTAGAAAAGAAAAGCGGTTTCATATCGACGACACACCTACAGGTGTTGACACTAATGAATTAAATCTAAAACAATCAAATGACAACCAAGATTCTATATGTGCTGTAACTATATCCGAAAAACTCCTATTAATTTCAAGAAATTCAGGAGTCATTAATGAATATAGTGTTCCAAATGTTGCCCTAAGAACTCGACACCCAACTAAGCATTACGTTTATAAAATGGCAATCAACTGTAATTCAACGTGAGTCAAATATATTTTTTTGGTAATTTTTTTTATTAACTGAAATAATTTGGTTTTTAGTCGGGCAGCTCTTATTGATCACGCTGGTGTTATGACTTTGTTAGATCTCGATGACAGCAAAGAAGGCCAGTTGAATTTTAGTCGTGTGGAACGTAAAGATGTATGGGCAATCTGTTGGGCTAAAGATAATCCTCTGCTCCTGGCTCTAATGGAAAAGACACGAATGTATGTATTTCGTGGGAATGATCCTGAAGAGCCTATCGCATGTTCTGGATACATTTGTTGCTTTGAAGACCTTGAAATTACAAGTGTTTTGTTAGATGATATAATTAGTGGCGGTGAAACTCAGAACCCCGTTAATCATATAGTTCAGCTTCGAGTGAAGTCATTGCGAGATACTGATGATTTACTTCAGCATGTTGGAATCGATGATGCAAAGCAGTTCATTGAGGATAATCCACATCCAAGACTTTGGCGACTTTTGGCTGAAGCAGCGTTGAAAAAACTCGATGTGGACACAGCAGAGAGTGCATTTGTGCGATGTGCAAATTATCCTGGTATTCAATTGATAAAACGGCTTAGGAATATACCTTCGGAAACACTTCAACAGGCAGAAGTAACTGCGTTTTATGGTGAATTTGAAGCTGCAGACAAACTGTATATGGATGCGGATAGAAGGTAGTTCTTTAGAATTTATTAGGTACTCGATCAGGAGCAAATGTTGCTCTGTTTTTAAATGAAAGCATTAACTCAATTAAAAAGTACAAGTCCAGAAATAATTGTATTTCGCCCAGGTATAACAGTGGGCTCTTCAGTCAGTCTGTTATACCCTACTAAGACACACATTTTAGTCGATGCTTACCGACTCTTATAAAACTAACAGCAAGAAGATACTGTGAATTTTTTGTTTAAATTCGTGCACCTAGAAAATAATTACCCGTGGTCAGGTTTTTTATAATAAGATGAAGAAATTTCAATATTAAAATATTGAAATTACTTCTGTTTTATAACAGACTGACTGAACAGCCCACTGTTATACCTGGGCGAAACACAATTATTTCTGGAGTTGAGGTCACATGTAAGTTTTAATTGAATTATATTCATTCACTCCACTTAAAACAGAAGTAATTTTAATATTTTACGCCCATGTTCTGCAATTCGACCGAAAGTGAATTGAAATCACTTTTCAATTAATCACTTTTCAATTTCACGTGAAATGAATTTGCGATCGATTTCGAAAACTTCGAAATCGCTTTGAACTGTCAAACTGAAGGATTATCCATTTTTATTTTGTTAGCAACAATGTGAAAATACTACTGCTTTTGAATATGGATGCAATATTTTTGTCAATTTTAAGACAAAAAGGAAGCAGAATTCCAAAGAAAAAATTAGAAGACACATTTTGCTAGACATATCCAATATATTAGATTTACCTGAAATAAAGTCAGTGCGTTAATATGTTATGAACTACTCTGATAAAGTAAATTCTTGAATTTTGTTGTTTTTTCTTTAATATTTCATTGTAATTTTAGATTGAGCAAATACTTTGTTTACATGACTTAAAGTCTGATTCAATTCAATATAGACCTAGATCGGATTCAAACAGGATTTCTCGTTCCGATTCCACTTTGCGAGCTGAATCGAATCGAAAAATACAAGTAGACCTGGATTGAAAAACTAAAGAATCGAGTTTTAAGTGTGTGTATTTCAATTTGCTTTGTTGTTTTTTTTTTCTCTCGTAGTCACAAGTTAAAGTGCCATTTCAAGTGTACTTCGATTCTATTTGAATTCGATTCTGTGAGGTCTTATACCTAGATCGAAATATCAATCCGATTCGATCGTCGAATCCTGTCATGTAAACGGAGTAAAAGACTCTTTTTTTTATATGTTTTAAGGGAAATAGAACCTTTAGTAAGACCTTCATCGATGTCTTGAACTCAAAAACTTGCAGCAACACTCCAATTCTTAGCAGAAGGAAGTAATCAAAGATCAATTGGCAATGATTTGAACATTGTTTTAACAAGGCTCACAGTTTGTTAAATCATTGAAGAAACTTTAAATGTTTTACAATCTAAATTGTGCAACAAGTGGATCCAATAACTGATGACTGAAATAGAAAAGCAAGAAAAACCAATTTCACAGACAGTTCACAGATCTCAAACAAGTGTTTTGAATTCGTTCAGAAAAAGGAATAAACCGAAATACAGAACATCCATTTTCATTTTCGAAATTCCAAATCAAAATAACGAATTGTAGAATACCCAAATTCTCTTTCGCCATGTGAATTCACAACAAGTGAAATACAGAACATGTGCGTTTAATATTTAAATTTCTTCATCTTCTTATTATGAAAACAATAACTTTCGAAAAAATTTTCGATGACGAGTTAAAGATAAACTCGAGTAGTTAACTAACCAAATTCCAAGGCTTAGCTCGAGCTTAACTTTGAAAGTAGCCTGATCTCGCACTAAAAAACTGGGCATTAATTGAATTCGTTTATGATCGATTCACCATAACGATAATACAACAAATAAATTCTTCTTTTTTGTTAGAGATTTGTCAATTGACTTACGTACAACACTGTGCGATTGGTTTAGGGTTGTACAACTTTATCGCATGGGTCAAGGAATATCCGATCAACAAATGGAAACGGCTTGGAAAGAAATTGGCAATCATTTTGCAAACCTTCGCTCTTGGTAGGCTATTCCATTTATTATTTTATCAAATACGCAGGCAATATAAAATAGTATTAATTTGTTTTAGGGAAAGTGCAAGGGAGTACTATGAAAAAGCTCATCATATTGAGGGTCTAATGGAGTCCCTCTATCACTTAGAACAATTCGATGAACTTAAACTTTGCATTGACAAACTTCCAGACAGAAGTCCCTTGTTATCTAAAATCGCTGAAATGATGGCTTCTGTTGGTAAGATATGATTAAATTTTGAATCTTTAAGAATTAAGACTCTTCTAAGCCAACGCTTAATCGGAGTGAAACATTCGCAACGACAGACAAAATGACAGGTACTCAATATTAAATAACAACAAAAAACCGTCGTAAGAGAAAGTTTTGGTTAGGAAAAGACCCTTTAATCAATGTTCTATTAGAAGTTTTTTTTAATTCAAAATAACAAATTTTACATTTTAATCATTTCTAAAAAAAAAAAAATAATAAAATGTTCTTCAACTACGGAAAGGAATGTGCAACGAGGCTGTTGTAGCATACCTTAAACTAGGAGATCACAAAGCAGCTGTAAACACATGTGTAAATCTCCGTCAGTGGGGCCAAGCAGTTGATCTTGCTCAGAAATATAAAATGCCTCAAATCGGAGTACTTCTTTCAAAACATGCTGCACAACTATTGCAAGAGGGACGCCTGCCAGAGGCTGTTGAGTTGCAAAAAAAAGCTGGTCGATTCCTAGATGCAGCCCATCTATTGACTAAACTGGCTGAAAGAGAAGTAAATAAGAAAGCCAATTTTCTAAGAGTAAAGAAGCTCTATGTTCTTGCGGGACTATTAGCGGAAGAGCACATGAAAACACTGAGTGCACGTTCAAATATACGTTTTGATCGAACCAACACTTTGGCTGAAATGCCAACAGAGGATTCTAATTTAATAAGACGTATTTGGCATAGTGCAGAAGCTTATCATTTCATGCTATTGGCTCAGCGACAATTGCGTTTTGGAATAGTTCATAGTGCAGTGATAACAGCACTTAGACTACGTGACTACGAAGATGTGCTCAACATTGAAGACATTTATAGTTTATTGGCATTGGCAAGTTGTGCAGACCGTTCCTTTGGTATGTCACCTTATTCTGAATTTAAAAAAAAAACAATTTGAAACAGGCTCGTTTTTTTGAAGCTACTTGCTCTATTGCATTTATAAAGCTGGAATCATTGGATTTGGCCTCAGAAAAATGTAAACAAGAATATGAAGAACTGGCTGTTAGTATATTCTCTAAAAATGAACCTATTGACCATAAATTGGATTTGGTACAGTGTTATTCTTGTCAAACTCCTGTTGCAGATTGGTGAGCATTTGAATTTAATTTGAAGATTTCCTTACTCTACATATTGTTTTTATTTAGCTTACCATCGTGCTCAAATTGTGGTGCACATTTTCCTGCTTGTATTTCTTCGGGTAAACCAATAACTCAACCGTCTAATATATGGTTGTGTTTAAGATGTCATCATTGTGCGTCTCCTATGGAAATTACTAGGCACCGTACTTGCCCCTTATGTCATAATCTGACTGCTACAAGTGGTCTTGAAGTTTGAACGTTATTTTGTATGTTATTATTTTAATTTAATTTATAATATATAATTATTTATTTATTTTAAAACTTAATTTAACCTAAAGTCAACCGATCTTTTTGAAAACGGCTGAAAGATCTCTTAAATAAATAAAGTGTTTGACGATCTTGGAGTTTAATTTAGTTGGAATATTTGTTTTCCATTTAGGTTTGTCCACAGCTAATAATTTTTAAACCTTGATTATTTTAACTGCCAAATCATCGAATGTGTTTGTTAACCAAAATTTGTATAAAAAACAACAAAATTTGAGTTTTTAAAGATGGAAATCGATAACCAATAATCTTTCTGTAACTTAATTAGAAATGTGAAAGACAACTTTGACAAATTTGACTAACCTTAAAATGGAATGTATCCCGCGTTAGCGCGAAAAAGACCGAATACCTATGCTGTCTATTTTTTGATCCACACACGCCTATTCCGGACATCTATTTGAATGGAACAGTGCTTCCCAAGTGCGAAAAGTTTAAATATCTTGGATCAATGATCATTATTGAAGGATCTTGTGATGACGACATCAAACATCGCGTAAGCGTAGGGCGGAGTGCCGGAAAACTCTGCCGAAAATGCCCCCTAAGCTGAAAAGAAAGCTCTACACGGCAGTTGTTCGTCCAGCGCTTACCTACGTTTCACAGTGTTGGACAAAGTACAAGAAGTATGAGAGTAAATTGACGGCAGCTGAAATGACGATGCTTCGCATGACAGCAGGAGTGACAAAGCGCGATCGAATAAGAAGCAAGAGAATCCGAGGAAGCCTACACGTCAAAAATACCATCTTGGACAAAATACAGCATGACCAACTTAGCTGGTACTGTCATGTTCAGAGAAGATGCCATGAGAACCCAGTTCAAAAGGCAATAGCACAACACGTTCCAACATTATCGCGAAAGAAAGGCAGGCGCAAAAACTCGTGGATGAAACAAATGCAACGACACCTGCATTTAGTTGGCCTCAGACATGGAACAATCCAAAACCGGAAGGCCTGTCGACGTTTCCTGAGGTCAACCCGGCGAACCCCACAAGTGGAACCTTAGGTGAAGCAGTTGAGTGGGAGAGTTGTGGTCCCCCTCGAGATCATGACGCCGGTTAAATGAACAAGAAAAAGAAGACCCTTAAAATGTTTAAAAACATTGCGAGCGTAGGGAAAATAGGAAAGTATTTAAGATGAGATACCGATGCACATTGGCTTTGAACCTCCGAAAAGCACATTTTAGCGACAGTTGATAGCATTGAATTTTTGAAGCGGTTTTTGATTCCCCATTTCACAGTACTGTCGATATCATAATTTAATGAAATTTTACGCTGCCGTTAAAGCTTAACATCAGAAGGACATGGATCTGAATCTAGAAAGGAATATGAAAATCAGAGGGTACTGTCGTCAGCAAACAGTTTAATGGATTAGAAGTTTCAGACAGGAAGGACATGGATCTGAATCTAGAAAGGAATATGAAAATCAGAGGGTACTGTCGACACTAAACAGTTTAATGGATTAGAAGTTTCAGACAGGAGATCATTAGTGAAGAAGAAATTCGGGGAAAAAACGGAGCCCTTGATGGGCATGGGGTGTTTCACACACATTCAAAAGCCCCAACTTTTGAAGTCCAACCGACTAACCATAACTATACGACGGAGTACTATTTTTTGTATAGTTATTGTTATTGTAGTTAAATATTAGTTGCAAACGGAAACACTATCAAAAATTCTACCCCCCCCCCTTTTGTATTCCAAATAACTCACTTTTACTTTCAAGGCTAATTCGAATTGAATCCCTTTCCTATATACCTATACGTCACATCAGTTTGAGTATGTTTATTAACATGAGTAATAAATCAATTGACTTAATTGCATTATTCATAAATACAACTAAATGTTATTGATTCAATCAAATCACCATCGAGCAGCCAAACTTTTATATAGTAGGTACATACATATATCGTTTGCCGATGAACACATTAAAGAATGTATTCCTAATATGCATTTCGCGCTGGCTCGTCTTCTGTTTTTTGAGACTAGCGTGCTAAAATGAGGATTGACACGCACGTCCTAGCAAAAATGTTTCACAAGGAACTTAGTTCAGCCATACATGTGTTATCCTTCATCAGTTAGCGATGGTAAATCAGTTTTGTGTTTGCCGTCGTCGAAGATAATCCATATATCCTTGCTAATAGTTTCTTATTTGCCAAAAACCATGAACCGGATTCGAATGTGAGTGTTTTATGAGCAGTAACGTTAAAAGTTTATAGCTCATCAATAGAGTTTTTGTTTGTGTTTTATTGGAAAACTATCGAACTCAATTTGTTAGGAAAGGATAATGCACATATTCATATCCACCTAATTGCATGTATGATAAAATATATATGCACGTATTTATGGTATGTAGTATAAATGTATGTGTATGTTATTTGCATTATAATGCATATTTTGATTTTTGCCAACCCATGCAACACGAGATCCACTTGAGTTGAATAAAGTTTCATTATTCATTGCACGTAGGCGGGTTGGGAACTTTTTATTTTCAAATCGGATATTGTCACCAGCAGTTCACTTCTATTTGGCATAAAAATTCCATTTTTTTTGTGGGAAAAGTGTAATTATTGTTATTGATAGAGAACAATACAAAAATGGCATCGTGGAGTATTTGGAAGACACGGTATGTGAATATATATTTTGTTATAAAGGTTTCAATAATATTGGCATAATGTTGCATTATATAAGATTATTAATATATAATAATTTTGTGCTCTCTAATAAAAAGATGATATTTACATTCTCTCAATATATATTAAATATATGAAGTTCTGTAATAAGTGGTTAAAAATTTATAATTGTGCCAGCGGAATAACGTTTGTTGTTAGCAGTTTTTGAATTTGAAAATATTTCACAGTAAGATATCAAGACTAAAAAGCAACGACAGCTTAATAATTAATTTAAATTTAAATTATTTAAATTTAGATAAACCTACCATCTACCTATACCTACCTATAATGTTAAAACTAAAAGGTTTAGAATCATTATTTTTACTTGCTATACTTTATGGTAAACTGGCATTCTTAGGGCCAGTTTCACAGTCACAGGATATAAACTTGAGTGCGCAATATACATAAGACTAATTTTCGCAGTACTCACTTGCCTGAATAAGTTGCAGTTGTCCTCCATATTGGGCACTAAAAAGTCAAATTAATTCAGACTCCGAAACAGCCATAGAGAATCAATTTGAGAAACTTAAAAGCAAGCGATAGGTGTGCACTGTGGAACTAGCTCTTAATGTCTAAGCAAGAGAAAATGTAAATTCATTTGGTATGAGGAGCATTTTACTTTTGGCTGAACAAATCTAGTCCAATCAAATGAGCAAAAATATCTACAAAAATTCGGGAGGAGAATTTTATTGTTTTATTTTAAAGAGTACTTCCTGGGGATTTTCCAATAAAAAAACCATCTGCGTCGTCCACCATTTTGAAAAAGGTGTTCAAAAGTGTTTATTCAATTTTCTCAACCGCTATTAGTCGTAGAGTAGTCATGTTTGTTTACTTTTATAGGTTAACATGTTCTATGTTCTCTACAATTTTCGTCTTAAATTTTTTTTTGATAGCTCCTTCCTATAAGAAGTTATTGTTGAAAAACCAGAAAATTTTCGATTTTTAAAATGGTTTTTCAAGTTTATCTCACCCAATGTCCATCCGAACCAAAAATCACTTTTGATACTATTTATAAAACATTAAATTTTCTACATTTCTTTTTATTTAGATTTCATGTAAGTCAAAAAACTGTTAAGATATAGCACGACAATGTTTCTAATATTATATAATAAAGTGTAGATTGATTTTATTAAATTGCCCCTACTTGTTTCCCGTTAGATTAACAAATATAAAATTACTAACATATTTGTAGAGAAAGGTTATACCTATAATCCTGTATAATCAGCCCTATTGTGAGTTTCACCCGGAAAACATTTCGCCCAAAAATGTTTTGTTCGTCCGGATTTTTAAAAGCTGTTGTGAGTTTCACCCTTCATTTTACAAGAAGTGTGGGTTCGTTCGCCACCAAAAATTAAATGGAAATCTTTTCGCCCGAAACTCACAATAAGGTAAGAGTGAAATTTAATTTTTCCGAGTGGAATTTGAAATTTTTCATCATACTTTGAATTTAAAATAGTATATATAAAGTTGACGGGACATTTACACACCCTTTTGGTACGAACATTTTTGCCCTTCCCGAATAATTTTTAATTTAAAATTTAGCCACGTTTGGAAGCTAAATTTTAAGATCTTAATCTTTAAAATCTGACGAGTAGAAATGAACTTAGGATTTTTTAAAAGGAAAAAAGCCGATTATAAAAAAATTATTTTTATTTTATTTTTATATTTGTTTTTTTTTTATTTTAAAAATTTTTTCTAATCGGCTCTTGTGCCGTTTTTAAACTTGGACTGGGACATTGGGCTTTTAGGGGAAATTGATCTTTTTTCTGTTCCAAAAATAACGTTGGTGCATGTCATACAACGATTAGGAAAAAAGTTATTCATCTTTAAAATGGCCCCAAGGATTTTGATTAAAAAAAATACGGGCCACTGCTAAGGAAATTGTCAATTATTTGGTTTAAAAAAATTACGAATAACGGTGTTTCGGTACCTTTCAAATTTTTTGTTTCATTTTCAAATTTCTCGTTTACGGTTTCACCGATTTTGATTAAATTTAATCTACATCATCAAAATATGAACAAATTTAATTAATTAATGATTTTTTTAAAAATGCTTAATTTTTTGAAGCTTGAAAACCCTTAATGCAATCAAATGATTTCAGATTTTAAAAATATTAAAAAAAAAATATAACGAGTACCATTAATTATTATGAATTTATGTATAATTGAAATAAAAATATATAGCATAACAGCTTCGGTTCGAACAACAAATCGCATGAACGCAATTCTAAATGAATCAGTCGCAAATCGAAGGAAATCAATTTTCAAAGCCAAAAATAACGATTGCACAGACCCCGATGGTAGGGAGGAATTTCATCCGAAAATGGACATACAGTTTTTGAAAAATAATTTCTCCATGGAGAAAGTTTACAAACTTATTGAAGCAATTATCGAAGATCGTTTGCTGTGGGATCGGCTAAGTCGGACGTATGATTCTTGGCGAGCTGTTAGTTTGGCTGAGAATTTAGCTGCAGAAATAAGAGATCGAATAAAAGAACTTCGCTACAAAAGGTGAGTATTTTTGTTTGTTTTATGAATTTAATAATAACATTCCATAAATGTGAAATGACAAAAATATTTTTTTTAGACATCGAATTGTTTGCATTTTGTCATTGATAGAGAAACAAAACCAGGGAATAAGCATAAAGATGAACTTTTTAATGGATTCCAATAGTGATAATTTTACGAAATTTATTTATGAACGTGCAACTTATACAATTGTTGTAACCGTATTTTTAGTGCATAAGGATTGAATAATTTGTACCTATAGTAACGAACTGAATATAAGAACTAAATGTTTGATTATTTTAAACTTACACCTTTTTGTCGCCACTTTGGGGAGCGCTATGTTTGATTTAGATATTGAAGAAAAATAAAATCGACGACGCTGTAAAAAAAACGTTGTGACCTTAAATTTGGCTAAAGCAAAAAAAAATTAAATCCGGGACCGGATCGAACGAATTCGCTATTGTGGTACTAACATAGTTAACTAAATGAAATTTCAATTTCAATTCAATTTTCATGATCATGATCCAGTGATCATGAAGGTGGAAGAAAAAAAGCTTTAGTTTTGGATGCTAGGAAATAACTTGTATGTGTGGCCAATCATCGCCTGTTGTGCATAATGCCCGTCGCCAACTAATAGCGCGATAAGCTCAACCAACTTCGTTTAGCTTTTCATTCAACTCCATCGTTGGATGAACAAATATTGAACCTCTTACATTACATTGCAGAAAGTTACTCACCCCTATTGCGACTATCAATCATTGATTGATAAATATTGAAATTCGAAAAGTTTTGGTCACTGAGAATGATGCAGAGCGTTGTGAATTATTAAAAAAAATTGACAAATATCAATGCGTTGATCGGATTTTCAATAAATTGCGTTTAAAAATGCAAAATTTCAATATTTATAAACAATCAATCAGTAATTAACAATCCTAGCCCTATTGCGGCTAACTTTCTTCACAAGCAACAAACAACGAAACCAGAGGTTTATAGTTTAGTGAGACTCAAGAATTTCTTTAAAATTAAAAACAAAAACAAAAAACATAATTAAATTTATTTTATTTCATTGTTAAATTAATTTAGAGCCAATTTTTCAATAGTCAGCTTAATTGATGATTTAAGAATCGTCTCTTAATAAAATTATGTTAAGTAGGTACCTAAAATGAAGTTTTTAACTTCTCATTGGAAGTTATTGTAATTGGTGCGAGTTGACGAATTGAAAATTTTGACATATTTTCACGTTTTGAGGTCTCTTCAATCAGAATCCGTGGCTTTTAGTAAGATGTTTGTACGACGTGCGTTTGAGATAATTTTTTCGTTCACCATATCGAGAACAAATATATATATCGGCGAATGTAGATATTTTACAGATAATATTGTCATAACATGCTTTAAAGCTTCAACACCGTTTTTTACTACAGCAATTTAAAAAGGAGCTGTAAAATGTCATTCGTCTCGAATATCTCGAGAACAGAAAAAGATATCGACGTCGGACTAATTTTATTGTACCTACACATAATTACGTAATAAGGAATTGATAAAAATTAAAAAAAAAATCAACTTACACTTTATTTTTAAACTAAGAAATACAATTTAAAAATAATTTTTCAAAATCAAATAGTGATTACAAACCCATTCTACTTTTTTTCTACATATAATGACGTAGTCAACAAACAAACAACAGACAGATTTTTTGGAGCAAAAAACTGCAAATAAAAACTACTTAAAACTATTAAAAAATGTTTTTCAATTCAAATATCTTACTAACAAACAACGATATCAATTTCAAAATTTGTCCAAAGAAATATACCAATACCCTCTATATTTTGTTTAATTATGGATTTTTAAAACCATCCTTTGAATAGTCTGCTTTGAAATAATTGGTTTAAATAATTAATACCTCCATACCTAGAGGAGTTAGGAAGAAAAGTATGGCATGTAAGATTCTTAGAATTTTATAAGCTATTCCCAACAAAAAAATTACTGTACTATTATACAAAGCTTAAGTACATACCAATTTCTTAACGCAAATATGAATACTTATATGGTTTTCAAAGGCACCAATGGGAAGTTACTAGTGTGGGTCGAACTCAACCTCTGTTTGTAGTTTAAAATGAAATTCTTTCATAAGTGTACCAATAATATTCTTAATTCTATAATCTCGCATTTTTTAACAAATTCAACTATTTGTTGGGTAAAATGGGGTAACACGATCAAAATGATAACCGATTTTTCAAAATTGACTGTTTGTAAGGTGAAAAAGGGTAACAATACAAAATTATATTTGATTTTAAAAATTTCGAGTGTTTTAATGTTAATCTTCACAGTACGGACTTGGAGAATTACTTCAGGGCTTAAACCAAAAATTATTTGTTTTGAGCTCTGAAGTAAACCTGTAAGCCAGAAAGTGCAGCGGATCGTATTGAAAACGATACCTCAATTTCGACCGTCACCTCACTTCCCACTTCAAATTTCTCGTTTACGGTTTCACCGATTTTGATTAAATTTAATCTACATCATCAAAATATGAACAAATTTAATTAATTAATGATTTTTTTAAAAATGCTTAATTTTTTGAAGCTTGAAAACCCTTAATGCAATCAAATGATTTCAGATTTTAAAAATATTAAAAAAAAAATATAACGAGTACCATTAATTATTATGAATTTATGTATAATTGAAATAAAAATATATAGCATAACAGCTTCGGTTCGAACAACAAATCGCATGAACGCAATTCTAAATGAATCAGTCGCAAATCGAAGGAAATCAATTTTCAAAGCCAAAAATAACGATTGCACAGACCCCGATGGTAGGGAGGAATTTCATCCGAAAATGGACATACAGTTTTTGAAAAATAATTTCTCCATGGAGAAAGTTTACAAACTTATTGAAGCAATTATCGAAGATCGTTTGCTGTGGGATCGGCTAAGTCGGACGTATGATTCTTGGCGAGCTGTTAGTTTGGCTGAGAATTTAGCTGCAGAAATAAGAGATCGAATAAAAGAACTTCGCTACAAAAGGTGAGTATTTTTGTTTGTTTTATGAATTTAATAATAACATTCCATAAATGTGAAATGACAAAAATATTTTTTTTAGACATCGAATTGTTTGCATTTTGTCATTGATAGAGAAACAAAACCAGGGAATAAGCATAAAGATGAACTTTTTAATGGATTCCAATAGTGATAATTTTACGAAATTTATTTATGAACGTGCAACTTATACAATTGTTGTAACCGTATTTTTAGTGCATAAGGATTGAATAATTTGTACCTATAGTAACGAACTGAATATAAGAACTAAATGTTTGATTATTTTAAACTTACACCTTTTTGTCGCCACTTTGGGGAGCGCTATGTTTGATTTAGATATTGAAGAAAAATAAAATCGACGACGCTGTAAAAAAAACGTTGTGACCTTAAATTTGGCTAAAGCAAAAAAAAATTAAATCCGGGACCGGATCGAACGAATTCGCTATTGTGGTACTAACATAGTTAACTAAATGAAATTTCAATTTCAATTCAATTTTCATGATCATGATCCAGTGATCATGAAGGTGGAAGAAAAAAAGCTTTAGTTTTGGATGCTAGGAAATAACTTGTATGTGTGGCCAATCATCGCCTGTTGTGCATAATGCCCGTCGCCAACTAATAGCGCGATAAGCTCAACCAACTTCGTTTAGCTTTTCATTCAACTCCATCGTTGGATGAACAAATATTGAACCTCTTACATTACATTGCAGAAAGTTACTCACCCCTATTGCGACTATCAATCATTGATTGATAAATATTGAAATTCGAAAAGTTTTGGTCACTGAGAATGATGCAGAGCGTTGTGAATTATTAAAAAAAATTGACAAATATCAATGCGTTGATCGGATTTTCAATAAATTGCGTTTAAAAATGCAAAATTTCAATATTTATAAACAATCAATCAGTAATTAACAATCCTAGCCCTATTGCGGCTAACTTTCTTCACAAGCAACAAACAACGAAACCAGAGGTTTATAGTTTAGTGAGACTCAAGAATTTCTTTAAAATTAAAAACAAAAACAAAAAACATAATTAAATTTATTTTATTTCATTGTTAAATTAATTTAGAGCCAATTTTTCAATAGTCAGCTTAATTGATGATTTAAGAATCGTCTCTTAATAAAATTATGTTAAGTAGGTACCTAAAATGAAGTTTTTAACTTCTCATTGGAAGTTATTGTAATTGGTGCGAGTTGACGAATTGAAAATTTTGACATATTTTCACGTTTTGAGGTCTCTTCAATCAGAATCCGTGGCTTTTAGTAAGATGTTTGTACGACGTGCGTTTGAGATAATTTTTTCGTTCACCATATCGAGAACAAATATATATATCGGCGAATGTAGATATTTTACAGATAATATTGTCATAACATGCTTTAAAGCTTCAACACCGTTTTTTACTACAGCAATTTAAAAAGGAGCTGTAAAATGTCATTCGTCTCGAATATCTCGAGAACAGAAAAAGATATCGACGTCGGACTAATTTTATTGTACCTACACATAATTACGTAATAAGGAATTGATAAAAATTAAAAAAAAAATCAACTTACACTTTATTTTTAAACTAAGAAATACAATTTAAAAATAATTTTTCAAAATCAAATAGTGATTACAAACCCATTCTACTTTTTTTCTACATATAATGACGTAGTCAACAAACAAACAACAGACAGATTTTTTGGAGCAAAAAACTGCAAATAAAAACTACTTAAAACTATTAAAAAATGTTTTTCAATTCAAATATCTTACTAACAAACAACGATATCAATTTCAAAATTTGTCCAAAGAAATATACCAATACCCTCTATATTTTGTTTAATTATGGATTTTTAAAACCATCCTTTGAATAGTCTGCTTTGAAATAATTGGTTTAAATAATTAATACCTCCATACCTAGAGGAGTTAGGAAGAAAAGTATGGCATGTAAGATTCTTAGAATTTTATAAGCTATTCCCAACAAAAAAATTACTGTACTATTATACAAAGCTTAAGTACATACCAATTTCTTAACGCAAATATGAATACTTATATGGTTTTCAAAGGCACCAATGGGAAGTTACTAGTGTGGGTCGAACTCAACCTCTGTTTGTAGTTTAAAATGAAATTCTTTCATAAGTGTACCAATAATATTCTTAATTCTATAATCTCGCATTTTTTAACAAATTCAACTATTTGTTGGGTAAAATGGGGTAACACGATCAAAATGATAACCGATTTTTCAAAATTGACTGTTTGTAAGGTGAAAAAGGGTAACAATACAAAATTATATTTGATTTTAAAAATTTCGAGTGTTTTAATGTTAATCTTCACAGTACGGACTTGGAGAATTACTTCAGGGCTTAAACCAAAAATTATTTGTTTTGAGCTCTGAAGTAAACCTGTAAGCCAGAAAGTGCAGCGGATCGTATTGAAAACGATACCTCAATTTCGACCGTCACCTCACTTCCCATACAAATTTTCGTTCTCAAATGAGCTCATTTCAACCATATTTGCACGAAATTAGGTTTGAAATGAGGTAAATCCATCCATTAGCAGTCGATTTCAAAAGCTTTAAAAAGCTCTTGCATGAAAATGTCAAAACACAAACAGAAAACAACAAAAACAAACGTTTAACTGTCATTCCAAATTCAAAATGAAATGAGATATCAAAGGAAATTAGCAAATGTGATAATTAAAACACTTTTGCCAAATTCCGAAATTATCTCATTTCGGCTCTTACGAAAACGTAGTATTAAATATGTCCAGGCCACTCCCATCTACATATCGCCGGCCGAATACTTAAGTGCCCCGTAGACCACTTTTTCGGGAAACTGAGTTAAAGATGTAGTTATACTAATTCGAATATTCTCTATCGTTTGGCGCTATCCCCGTTGCTCTATCTCAATTATTAACGAAGTTACAGAAAGCACTTTTGCTCTATAAACCACAAATTTTTGGGTTATTTTGTTGCTTATTTGTCGTATGTCCAAAATTTGTACTAGGTGGGACAATTTGTGTAGGAAAGTTTGAAAAACAAACGCTTAATGCTTAATTGCCCCATAACCGCGGGAGATATATTAAAAAAAGTGAGATTTTTGGTGCTTATGTGCTCTATATCCATGGACAAAAGTGCAGTCAGCTGGAAAAGTATAAATAAGAAGTAACATTTTCGCCGAGTAAATAAACAACATAAAATCCTTAATATAAAGCCAAAAACACTGTCTTTGTTTTAATGCAATATTTAATGATTATTTACCGACGTTTCAATTCTGGTTTGGATCTTTTTCAGGGCTGCATAAGTAATATCGACTTTTTTTTTTTAAATATTTTGAAAAAAATAAAAACGAGGTAGAACTGAGGTAAAAAAATATTATAAATAAGACTATGTATATATCTTCAGGTTGACAAACTAAATAACTGCGATTAATGTATTCTAAATAAAGTTTTTATCGATGATAATTAAGCATTTTTTTTTTTACTAAAATGGATAAACAAAAAAGGTAAGAAAGAAATTAAATTTAAAAAAAGGGTGACAAAAATACAAAAAACTTACTCCTATGAATATTGAAGTATTTTTAAAACCAATTCCGAATAAAATTGAATGTATTTTTCTAGGAAATTTTATGGACTAAAGTTCATTTTCAGTATTTTTCATAATTAAGTGTTAAAATGCTCTATCATTTGCGTTCGTTTTGTATCGACTTAAAAATAATCCAGTCTGGTATAGAGGTAGGCACAGCCACTAAATTAATATTACTTTTGGTTTTATGTTTTTATCACTTAAAGTAAAATTATAAAAATTAAAAATGCTAGAAATTTTGATTTTTTTATTATTTTTGATTTCGTTGATTTCCGAATGTCCAGTGCATAAAAGTCCTGTATCCATAGGAAATTTGAAGTTTGGTTTTCATAGATTTCGTATTCGTATGGAAGAGGGTTCTATATCCATTTTTGACTTTTTTCAAATTTCATTTTTTTTAATAATCGTAACGTTTTTTGACATCAAGACTTCAAAATACAAAAAAGGATTTTTCAGTTAATATATATAAAAATTCAAAAGTCGGAATTGTCAAGTAAAAAATAACGGAATTATTTTTCAAACCTTAAAATTCGTATTTTAATTTTTTTGTATATGGGGCTCTTAAGTATTCAGTCGGCGATATATTTCCTCTCTTTCATTTTTTTTTGTTCAATAATTTGGCAATTATTGTTCCTTGCCATTAAAACATTTCTTTAATTTGTACAAAAAGAACAAATGGCAAAACTTCTAGATACCTACAGTGAAGCCTTACTTCAACCGGACTCCTTAAAGCTGTCAAAATAAACGGGCTATTGTAACTACGTACGTGAATATGGCAGTTTTGAGGTGACTGGTTGATTTAAAACAACAGTTTGAATATCGGTTAATAGTTGCTTAAAGAACATATACAAATATACATAACTTTAATGCTTTAACGTAAATTACACGATTAGTTTAACAGCCTTAGGTCTAATTTATTCGCTTTCCATTAAATTCAAATTCCCTATTAAAAATTAGAAATCGATCGATTTTAAATATTTGTATTTATTCACTCTCCTTTAACGATTTAAAATGAAGTTTCCTCTATTAACTAATGGTTTAGTTAATTTAAAATTAGTTTTAGCTAAAACGACAAAATTCACTTTTTAATCCACTCCAAGCGTTGTTGCTTCGTGGCTGTGTTAAGTGGTGGCTTTTTTTGTAGCTTTTTTAATTGCAGGTGCTGAGCACTTAAAATAGCCCGACGAACTGTAGATTTACAGGCAGTTACCCTCGCCGATTCATTGATTTTGGTCGTGGAGTGAGCCGAATTCGATGCTATTCTTATTCTTTTTTCTTGGGTCTTTTTTCTTCTGTTTTGGTCCATCCTTTTTGGTTATTTCCATAAGAGGCAGTATTTTTTAGATTATTTCGAACTGCATTTTCACTTCTTCCTATTTTCCTCGCAATATTCCGCATTGAAACGCCTTCCGAATGGTAGGCATCCATTTTGCCTCTATCTTCCATTTCTAACTGTTTTTCTTGCCCATTTTTTGCTTAAAATAAAAGCCAAGCACTTCTTACAGCTTAAGGTTTAAATTTAGTTCAAGTCCGCGCAACAGTTAATTACTAACTAACCAAGTTCACCTGTGCGTCTAATCATGTGAACCAACAAAATTCTGTTCTTTTTACATGACCGAGAAGAAAAAGAGAAAAAAACCTTTAACTGTCTCTCACCAAGCATGCATTTGTAATTTTTTTTCATTTAGAACTAAATAATCTTTCTCAAAAATGAAATGGTGCAATAATTAATACATATACAAAAGAAAAAGTAAACTTAAAAAAGAAAAAATTCGTGCGTCTAAACAAGTGAACCGCACTGTATATTTAATATTCACAGACTGACAAATAATGGCAAAACATTGCGCTAACGTTTTGTCAAGAAAATGAATTTCTCTTTAAAGTCACTATTTCCAAGCGTTAATGGTACTCTTGACTTGAGCGCCATTAACTAATACCTCAGTTATCTTTAATTGACGTTTCTTTAATAATGCCTTTAAATTTAACTGAAAGTGAAGAAAACCAATTTTATTGGACATCATCCCGGAAGAAGAAGAAATAAGGTATTTGACTTGTCGCTGAACTATCGTCGTATTCGTATTAATTGTATTTTGTTACAATTTTCGTTTTCATTTTCAGTATCTAAAATGAAATAAATTTCTGCGCCAAAACATTATTTTAACTTCAATTTGTCAACAAAAAGATGTCAAATTACAGTGGGTACTTAATCATTCAACTACAGTTATCTACAATCTTTAAAATCAATGCAAGACGATACCTACCTATTTAGCTATCGTCCCAGGGGTATCGTTTTGACGATAGAGTTTTGACGATTATCAACCAGGGCTGCCGTTATAAAATTTCGAAGGGGAGTATTCTAGAGGATTGGAGGGGAGTATTTTAGGCTTAGCTTTTTAATATTATGGCCTTGTGCAAATTTGATTCAAATTACGAACAAATTTTCACCTCGTAAGTGCCAAAATTACCATCGGATAACATTTAAAGAGATTTGCAATGCAAAAACGAGCTAAAAATATAACTTCATTAAACCATTTTTAATAATTTATACTTCATTTATACCAATCATTTAAGGGTGAAAAGAAGAACAGAACTGATAAATTGTTAAAAAACTTAACATAACTTTTACATAGAAGATTAAACCACAACGAAGGTATTGGCATTAGGGACTTACAATACAAAATGTATTTATTTTTAATTCAGACTTTCGGATCTAATACATTTTTTCGAACATGTGATGTGATCTCTGAAGAAGAGATTTTGCTAATAAAATGGAACTTCCTGTGGCAGGTTTTATTTTTCTCCATCTCGAAGACGACCATGAAGGAACTAAGGAAATATTTGTTTTCTTCTATAAATATGCTAAATGGAGATTTTATTTTTCGTCTTTTTTTCAAAATTGACACTTCTGTAAAGTTAAAAAAAATAAAATAAACCAATAAAAGTTTTCATTGCGCTAGAATAAGCACAATTATAAAGACTTTTTGAAAACATTTTAGTAATTTTCAAGGGGAGTACAATCACAGTGAGGGGAGTACGGGAGTACAGTGAATGGTTGGGGAGTAAGTATACTCCCTTAGTACTCACTTCGGCAGCCCTGTTATCGACTTACGTGAAGCAAATCAAGGCAACGCTATCGCCCAAACGATATCGACTGCCGATAATCGAGTTACGGAATGATCCCCCGTTTTTAATGGACTGTGAACAAATTGGCCCTTAGTGCCTGTCCACATTGGATTTTTAATGCTGGGTGTTAATGTTCGTTGTGTCCACTCGATGAAGAGTAAATCCTCTCAGTTCAATCTAACCATCCCTATCCCCCACCACAACACAACTTAAACATCGACAAATAACTTTACGCTTCTAAAAAACTATCCTGACGTTGACACTAACATTGATGAAAACCAAATCGATTTTGTTTCTCATCAATATGGTCAATGTTCGTTGACAATGACATTGAAGGGCATGCAAACGGTCAATACCCAGCGAAAAATGACATTTTCAGCGAATATTGACAATAAACATTGATCGTCTATAGGCCCCTATTGGGTGTCTTGCTAATAGCCCTTCCACACTAGCCCACTGTGTATTAACACATGTCAAATTGAAAGTGGGAACGAATTCCACGCGACTGCCAAATTTCCGGGAAAGAAATGAATTTTCATATTTTGCTTCCACACTTTGCTTGTATTAATAAAGCGTTAAATAATAAAATGTTACTTAGACTGCTTTCACACAAGGAGACTGAGTTGCCGGCAACTGGGCGAGAAGGGCAAGAAGTAAGGGGAATGAAAAAATCTCCCCGGACAACGTTTGAGGAGATTTTTATCACATTCCTTCTCACACTGTCCGTAATGTGCGTTCAGCCAATAGACTTTATATGGAAAAAACAAAAATCGCCGGCAATTTGGTTTCCTTATGTGAAAGGTACAAGGCAATTAAAGGAAAACGTCAAAAAAATCTCCAGCAACTGGATTCCCTTTGTGAAAGGCGACTTACGCTTTTCCAATTGCGGTCCATGTTTTGACGGGCAAGTTCCAATATTTTTTGTTTGTGGGCTGTTGTCAGATTTGGAGCTGGCTTCATTTTGCCCCGAACAATCACTCCACTGCTTCTTAAAGTTCGAAAAACAGTCGAAAATGGAACGCCTAACCCCAATTCGTAACGAATTTCCCTCAAAAAATGCACCGATTTAAATGCAACATTGATTGTTTGGGTCTTATCGCGACGTGTCAGCATCTGCGGACCCTGGTCTAATTTTCGTTCCATAAGATTCTGGATCTTGTATGAAATTACGGAAAAAGCGACCCGATCTCCAAATTATATACCACGCGGCTTCGTTGTTTGTCATCTTGAAACTCTTCATTAAATGAAGATTAAACGAGATTTGCATGGTGCATTTATACTTCTGCAATACGAAAAAATCTGTTTTTATTTTCTAAACAATGCAAGGGAAAATAACGGGACTTTTTTTTTTGCTCAATTAACTTGTTTACTGATGCCATTAAATAAAAAAATTGTAAGGTGTCACTTCCATTTCCAGTTTTCTATTAAATGCATTTTTACAGGTTCGTTTATACTTATGCAAAGGACTGTATGTATTTTCTTCTTATTTAAATTTTCACACCTCAGCAGACAAACAATAAAATCCCCGACATCAAATTATAAACGATAACGAAAGCTGTTCGACTGCCAAAATTGTCAGTCGTAAGTAAAAATGAGTATCGTTAAACTAAAACGATAATCGTTTTATATGATCGCATTTTTGTTGGTTTACTAAAAGTAAGGGTTTTGTTATCTTAATAGCCGTATTTTTTGAGAGAGTGACTAGCAACTCAGCAAAATGTTTACACGCAAAACAATAACAAAACAAATAGTTAAGGGAACCATCCTTGCACTTCATTCTGACGGGATGAGCTTTGGTGGCACTAATAGTCCACATCCTAAATTTACTTTTAAGAAGCGTTGCCACGGTATCAACACTGGCAGACTAGAGATATAAGGGTTGCCTTCTGACCATGTTTTAAAACGGAATTTTACTTAAATAAGCCTATTAATCGGGAACCAGACATCGGTTGATGTCGTGGAATTTCTTGTTGAATTAAGAATACTTGAAGACATAGAAATATGTTAACTTTTTGGACCCTTCCCCACCCTTGTACGCTGGGGGAGCAAAATACCCTCGGCGGATAAGGGTTTTTATATGTCAGAAAATGATGGTAATAAAATGACTATTCATAAAATTTTAAGATGAGTGTCGACGTAAAATTTTATTTTCTACAACATATAAGTTCATTTTTATCAAGGGCGGATCCAGACTTTCAGCCAGGGGGGCGGGTCACGACGCCTATGTACATACAAACCCAATAAAGCCTTACACTGACAAAATTTCGTTAATTTTTGTTTATTTTAGTGAAACCTATTGTTAAAAAAAATGTTAAGTATGTCTTTGGCTTCTAAGCGTTTAATCTATATGTTAATATGTCCTTAAAGTACGCAATAAATTTGTTGACAAACCTTTTAAGGCTTTGTGGAAATAAGCAGGAATGGTTGAAAACCACCTAACAGAGGGCTAACTGTAAAGTTTTCTACCATAAAGACCGCAAGCAAATTATCAATGGAAGAATCGTAGAGAAGGACCTTCTGCTAAGGCTACACTAACAATTTACCTAGCCAGTATACTTAAATTTTTGTTCGAGGTTTGGAAACATGAAGTACCTAAATTGTAACTTTCTTAAATATTGCATTCCAAATATCACCCTGATTCCCTGAAACAATTTATTCATATGAACAAATAAAAGGTCAAGATTTTCATAGTTTTCAAAGTTTTTTTTTTATTTTATCAACTTCAAAACGTGTCTTGAAAGCACTTGGTAAGTTTGTTGTTTTATCAAACTTAGAAACTGGCTATTACATTGCGGTCAGAGATATCCAAATGATTTTGATTGTGAATTTAAATCTGTTTGGCCAATAATACCCGAAACAAAAAAGAAATTTAAGAAATACATGTAGATGATGAAAAGTGTCGATTTCCCGATCCAATAAAATTGTTATTCATTTTGACGTTGTTTCTTGCCTGTTGGGTGCCGGTATGAAGGTTTCATATGGAAACATATGGGAAAAGGTTTTGTAAATATGGGCAAAGATACATATAAATAAAGATAAATAACACAATAAAAGAATACCATTACAAAATGTATAACCACTTAGCATCATCTTTGGATGAGTTTTTATAACTCTGCATGACTCTGCATGGTAAGTAAAAAGATCGTGCAGCTTAACTAGCCAATATTTGGACCTTGATGTTGAACGTTGGGCGTTGGGTTATTACACAACCAAATACTTATTTATGTTCAACCTATACTGAGTGCAGTTATGCATAGAACATGTGACTCAAGGGGGGGCGGGGGGTCGTGAGCACAACAGATCTAGCTTTTGCTACTAATTTAAACAAACTCATATAGAAAAACAAAAGTTGAATCTCCCAGGGGGGGTCATGATCCCCATGCCGCCCCCCCCTTGCATCCGCGCTTGATTTTTATCCATGTATTAGTTTTTTGTATATTTATTTATTTATTTCATCAATGGATATAAATATCTGCTGATTACATATTTACAATATTGACAATGATAAATACAATTATACAATGATAAAACGATTTAAAATACTAATATTAAATATAATTATTATTCACATATTACAAAATGCAATAATTATTTTTTTAAAACAATCTCTCTCCATGCTAAGGTCAACTTCACTGCAAACTGAGTTAAAAAGTTTTAAAGAGCGAATAGTAGGTTTATTGAAACCGTAATTCGTTCTATGTAAAGGCTCATAAAAAAGTTCTTCACGATTTTTCAAACATCTTTCGGGAGCATACAAGAGCATTAGAGAAAGCAATTCACTAGAATTAATTTTATTATCAAAACGTCTTTAACAAATAAAATACATTGAGTATTTCTACGACATTTCAGCGTTTTCAAGTCCATAAGAGCACATCTAGAAGGATAATCAAAGCAAAACGCGTAAATCTTTTCTGTATCCTTTCGATTCTCGATATACTGTTCTCGTAAAATGGTGACCAAACAACGCTACAATATTCTAAATAAGGCAAAACCAAAGACATAAATAATGTCTTTAGAGTATAAACATCTTTAAATACTGCAGAATTTCGTTTTCAAAAACCAAGCATGGCACTTCCTTTAGCGACAACAAAATCAATGTGATCTTTAAAATCGAATTTTGTATTAAAGATAAATCCAAGATCTTTGTTAACTTCAACTCTGAAAAGTATTTCATCAACAAATTTATATTGAAAATTTATTTGTGAAAATGATTTTGAAGCAATAAATCTTTTACATTTCGAAAAATTTAACTGAAGGTGATTATATTCACACCAATTTAAGAAAAACTGTATGTCCTGTTGCAACAAGTAACAATCTGAAACTGAAGATATATCCGAATATAATTTTACATCATCAGCATACATCAAACACTGACAGTGTTTAAGTATGTCCGGGAGATCATTAATAAAAATAATAAATAGAAGTGGACCTAAGTGACTTCCTTGTGGTAGTCCCGATAACACCATTATAGAATTTGAGAAGTACTCATCAATGTGAACTATTTGGTTTTTATCATATAGATACGAACTCAACCAATTTATAAAACTGGAGTTGAAACTTAACATTCTTAACTTTTGCAAAAGTAATCCGTGGTGAACACGATCAAAATCCTTTACAAAATCAGTGTATAACACGCCAATTTGCCTACCTTGCTCGATTTTATTAATGCAAAAAAATACTAAGATTTGTACTAGTTGATCGACCTTTTACAAATCCATATTGTTTGGGGGATATAGCATTTTTGACTGAGAAATATACTTGTTCAGTGATAATTTTTTCGAAACTTATGGAATGGCAGTTAATTTAGAGATTGGTCTGTAATTTTTTACCAAATGCTTAAGTCCACTTTTAAAAATTGGATCAACGTAAGTTATCTTCCATTCCTTAAAAAAATTTCTATTTTTTTTCTATTAATTAGCGGAGTTGATGCAAAATTATAATTATTAAAACAAAAATACAAAGCTTTATGATGAATAGAATTTCTAACAAGTGGAAAATGTGCAACATCTAAAAAGTACTTGAAATCATTTCTTATATAATTCTCAGTGAAACGAGCATAACATTACCAAACTTCAATGGTATGGTGATGAAACTTGGCACACATGTATCATTCGTCGTAAGAAATAAGAATCAAAAGAGTCCATACAAATATCTGGGGCGAAAGGGTGTTTTTTTGAGTGCAAGGGAAAAGTAAATTACTATTACCAGTGTAAACCCCTCCCAGAACTGGTATGTTGGTGAAAGTTGGTAGAAATGTTTTATTTCTTGCTAGAACCAAGATTCAAAAGGATCCATGCAAATTTATTGGTTCCAGGGGCGTTTTTTTTAGGCAAAGAAAAATATGGGTTATAAACCCAACATTTTATTTGTATGTAATCGAGGTACAAATATATAATATGGTACATGATTTTAAAGTATTTTTGAACGCTGAATCCAATATAAGTAAAATTAAGACGATACAATCACTATTAAGAAAGAAATAGTCGTTTTAATGGAAAAATTAATGTATTTTTTGAGTAGAGCAGATAAAACATTTTCCCTCAAAATCCACCTTTGACAATAGATATTTGATATATCTTTTTTATTCTTGGTAACAATAAAAAACATTCCTACCAACTTACATCAACGTACTAGTTCTGGGGGGGGGGGGGTTTACGGGGCATAGTCTTAAACTTTTCCGTTTCACTCAAAAAAAACACCCTTTCGCCCCAGATATTTGTATGGACTCTTTTGATTCTTATTTATTACGACAAATGAGACATGTGTGCCAAGTTTTATCGCCATACTATTATAATTTGGTAATGTTATGCTCGTTTCACTGAGAATTTAGTCATCATTTTATAAAAAGGTTATAACTTTTTCTAGGGAAATTATATTGAAATTATTTTGATTGCATAAAATTGGCCATTAAAAATTAGATTATACCATATATATAGGGGTTTGATATACTTCCAACTTCCCCTCCCCTCATTTTGAAAGCGATTATACAAAAAACAACTACATGGATAAAAATGGACTTCGGATATGCTGTAGAGAATGAAATTCTACGACGACACTCATCTTAAAATTTTGTGAATATCCATTTTATTACCATCATTTTCTGACAAATAAAAACCCTTATCCGCCGAGGGTATTTTGCTCCCCCAGCGTACAAGGGTCGGGAAGGGTACAAAAAGTTAACATATTCCTATGGCTTCAAGTATTCTAAATCCACCAAGTCATTCCACGACATTTATGTGATAGTTCGTGTTCAAACATGGTCAGAGGGCAACCCTTATATCTCTAGTCTGCCAGTGTTGCCACCATGAAAACACTTCTAAAAAGTAAATTTAGGATGTAGACTATTAGTGCCACCAAAGCTTATCCAGTCAGAATGAAGTGCAAGGATGGTTCCCTGAACGCCCTGACTATTTGTTTTGTTATTGTTTTGCGAGTAAACATTTTGCTGAGTTGCTAGTAACTCTCTCAAAAAACACGGCTGTTAACGCCCTAACTAAAATTATTGTTTGCGTTTTCCGTGTAAAACTTATATTGATTGTACATAATACTGTTCAAAAGGTAATGAAGAAAAAAAATAGCTAAATTCTGTACGTCTATTTTTAACTTCCTAAGCAGAAACATATTTTGATTTTTTTTTTAAATTTCAAATGTATACAGGTTGTCACTGAACATTTTTAATTAAATTTGCATAAACGAATAAAAATACGTCTACGCCAGAGTGTACGTTTTATCAAATTTCAATTCAGAAATAAATAGTTTGATATTTTAAATTTGTTTACACTTAGAAGTAGTATAATGTTATAATGTAAACGTTGCTTTTGATCAAGTGTGGGTTAACTGTTAAAAAAATAATATTATACTTTCTTATTATTTTGTTTTTGTTTCACAGTTACAGAAGGAATTTTAAAGAATGCTGGGTAAACCAAGGTATCCGTGAATGTGTTTTGTTAATTATTTCTTTCAAGTTTCTAAGGAATGTGCAGTCCAGGTAAAAATAATTCAAGTGCAAAAATAATCAGTTCAAAGAGAATCCTTAACGCATCCACGAATTTGTGTTTCTGCTTTTTTGCTGACCGAATATATCTCCACTGGGCTATACTAGTTTATGTTAAAAGAGGAGGATAATGGGGATGATTTTAGGAATGAATGCTAGTATGATGCCATTTACGGGGTCTGGCGAGAATGCAAAAAGGTACGAGATTGACATTCGGTGTACTTATTTAATTCATACACATACATAATATTTATTAACATTGTAAATACATATATTTATCGTACAAACTTATTATCAAGTTTATCTTTCGGATTTTTTTTTTTTTTTGAGAAAAAATGCATAGATATCAAAAATCTTATAATTGAGTGAGACAATTTTGGTGTATGTCGATTATATCTAAACAATTCGAATCAATCGCATTCTACAACAATCATTTCGAAATTATGTTCTCTTGTTATGTTTTTTTTTTATTAGGAATGCTTAGAGCATTTTGTACAAAACTGTTTTTGGGTGATTTAGTAGGCCGCCCTGCGTTTATAGTTGTGAATGTTGTTAGCCAGACAGCAACCGAAAGTAAATCCAACAAACTGTTAAAAGAAAAATAAATAAAAATTAATTAAGGGCAGATAATATAAAAAAAAGTAGAAATAAAACGAAATACGAGAAAAAAATCTAATTAAATTTTTAGAACCGAAATTTAGAATCCTTATTACAAATTTCGACAACACTTCATTAAGAATCTATGTAATATTTTGTGGTGACTTTATATATAGGTGACTTTATTAGGGTACTTTGTATAAACTACTTAATCACTAACGAATTCCTTTTTAAACTGTTTGTGCGAGTTCGAAGGCTGAAAAAAAATAATTTTGAAATATATCTTACCTCAATACCCACAACCACTAATCCTGCAAATTTAATAATTTCGCTCTTTCCAGACCAGAAATCAACAAGTCTAGATCTGCAGCCAGTGACGTAGATGTTTGTTGGATTTGAGCAGTCATTATTTTCACAGCATGTACTTGGAGGCAGTGATAGAGAAGTCAAATAATCAGCTGGGCCATTCTTACCGCAGCATTTAAACTAAAACAAGAATCAAATTAGGAACACTTAAAATATATCACACATTTCAATAAAAATTAAACTTACTCCTACTTGAAGAGCATCCATGAAGTCAGCTTGACGAGTAGGCTCTTCCCATGCCTTATCAACGATCTTACCCACTAAGTTGATAAAGTTTTGTTTATCAACCCAGAAAAAGGCAACGGCAACAATTTGCACGATAAGTAAGATCAATAGAGCAACCGAGTACTAACAATAAATAAATAAGTATATTGCATTTTTAATCCAGTCGTTGCACGGTCCGTTTTTTTTCATGAATCGATAAGGGCTTACAAAAAAAGCTTAACTTTAGATTTGCAGCACCTGCCAAATTTTTTTACCAAAGTTATTCGTAAAAACGTACTCTTTGACTTTTTTTTTTTTGATTTTTGCAAATATCTCGGCTCTTGCACACTAAAAAATTTAAATACGTGTTGTTTTGTAATAAAATTATGTTAATTGGTTTGTTTACACAAATAAGTAAAAAGTTACTAGCCGAGTTTTTTTAATACTCAATAATTACTCACTTTTAAATTTTATAAGCAAAACAAAAACCAAACAAACACTGAGTAGTCTGATTTGTTTTTGCTTTGCGTTTAAAATAAAAAAGTGAGTAATTAATAAGTTTTAACAAAACACGGCTACTATTAGTTTTAGTTTTATTAATTTTCTTTTGGTTTTTCATTATTATTTTGAAAAAAGCTTATATTTTGGTTAGTTTTTTTTTGTTTTTTGTCAAGCTGTTTCTATTCCCTAAAATTAAAAAAAAATTGAGCTCTTAACTCTAAACGTAGGAAAAGTGTCTTCATTGCATTTTTCCTGCAGCGAGCACAGGTTTTTCGAAGTTGCAAACCTAGCTACTACTCTACCATGCCCCAAAAACATATCAAAAATGCAGAACTACATCGCGCTTTGCGAATTTAGCACTTTTTGTTTTTGTTATTATTGACTGGGCTAAAACAAAAGTAAAAGCAAATATAATAATTTAAATAAACTGGAACTTGTTTATTTGTCATACAGAAAAGGTTTTTTTTATGACTTGCATTGATTCATTGCTCGGCTCTAGTTTATCGTAGGGAGCTATTTTTTTTTTAATTTAAAAAAAATAAAAGGACTACAAAATAATTATTAACTAAACCGGTTCACAAGCTTTTATCAAAATTATAACTCAAAAGTATTTGACCAACAAAAAAACTGAATAATACTGACTAAAACTAACTGTTAGTTTTTATTTATTTGTTAAAAAAAATATTTATTTTTTTAATAGCCCAGTCTATGGAGGAGAGCTAAAGTTATCTTTATTCCTAAAATTGGGAAAAAAGATACAACCCCTCCAAAGTCTTTCAGGCCAATAAGCTTTACATCCTTCGTACTGAAAACTTTAGAGAAAATAATAGACAACTTCATAAGAACAGAAGTTTTAATAACCAGGCCTCTTAATCTGCGACAACATGCCTATAGAGCGGGTAGATCCACAGAAACCGCTCTTTTCGAGCTCACTAATACCTTACAAAAAGCTTTAGATGCAAAGGAAACGGCATTTGCTGCCTTCCTAGATATAGAAGGAGCGTTCGATAACACCTCCCATGATTCCGTAAATAAAGCCCTTGTCAGGAAGTGTGTTCCCATCACCATAACCAGATGGATTAGGGAAATGTTAGGTACCAGAACAGCAGAGGCACTAGCAGGAACGAACATACAGAGTTTCGTTACCACAAGAGGTTGTCCTCATGGAGGGGTACTATCACCCTTGCTGTGGAGCCTCGTAGTGGATGAACTGTTAGAAAATCTTACGTCCCAAGGCATACGAGTCATCGACTTGGCCGATGACATCGTTATCACAGCCCTCGGGGAGTTCGAAGAAGCTCTATGTGATATAATTCAAAGAGGACTAATAATTACAAGGAAATGGTGTCTATCTGTAGGGCTAAAAATTAACCCCACAAAAACTACGATTGTACCATTTACCAAGAAAAGACTTCTACCACACATGAAACCTATTCGGTTAGCTGGCGAATTAATTGAAACAAAAAGGGAGATAAAATATCTAGGAATTACACTAGACAGTAAACTCCTCTGGAACAAGCATGTAGAAATAACCGTCGGGAAAGCCACAAAGGCCCTTATGATATGCAAGAGACTTGCAGGAAAACCTTGGGGTTGCAAGACTAGCATCCTTAGATGGATGTACACCATGATGGTAAGACCCATCATTACCTATAGTGCGGTTGCTTGGCACAAACGAACCGAATTAGTAACTACTAGGAAAGCTCTAGAAAAACTTTCAAACGAAGCTAAGTTGCAAAAAAAACTGGGTAGGCGAAACAGTGAACCACACTTTTAATGCAAATACCATCAAGTGGTACACTGATGGATCGAGAACGACAGAAGGGACTGGTGCGGGAATTTTTGGGCCAAGAACCAAACTTTCCATACCGATGGGACAGTCCTCTAGCACATTTCAAGCTGAAGTTCAAGCGATAGGAGCATGTGCATGTCAAAATCTCGAAAGAAATTACAAGAAACAAAACATTGGCATTATTTCAGACAGCCAAGCCGCACTCAAAGCTCTGAGCTCCTACTCCATCAGCTCTAAGCTGGTATGGGAGTGTGTAGGAAGGCTAAATGAACTCGGCAAAAATAACACGGTCACACTCCATTGGGTACCTGGCCACGTAGGTGTCCAGGGCAACGAAGAGGCAGACTCCCTTGCAAAAATAGGTGCAACAACTCCCTTAACGGGACCTGAACCATATTGCGGAATAGGAGAAAATGTTATAAGAAACAAAATCAAAAAAGAGGAGGAGGCAATAAGATCCAAAACTTGGAAAGAACTCCCAAAGCTAAGACAGGCTACACTATTACTTGGGAATTATAACCAACAACGTTTTACAGACTGTATCAGTTTAAGTAGGAACAACCTAAGAATTATAACGGGTCCCCTCACTGGGCACTGCAAACTAAAAAGACACCTTAGTATACTTGGCCTAGTAAGTAGTGCCACATGCAGATTCTGTGACACAGATGAGGAAACGCCGGACCACATTCTAGGCAGATGTAGCACACTCATACATCAAAGAAAAAAATACCTGGGACGCTACCAGGTGGAAGAGAGCGACTTGCCATCTCTTAAAATACTCCAATTCTTGAGAGAACAACATCTGGAGGAAGAGCTGTGAGATGAGCAGGCCTAGGTGGGGGCACAATAGATCTCAAGGTCGCAGTGCAATATCCCTCAAATTTTCTATTCATTCATTCATTCATAATAGCCCAGTCAACGAAGACTCAAATTGATAAAATAAATGCAAAAAATAGTGCTCTCTGTATTATTTTTTTATATGGTAAGGGATACCCCCAGGTATAACATACCCAAAGTCCCCAGCCCAGGGCCATGAGCTAAACTCAGGAGGGGGGGGGTAAAGATTCCTCTTTTTAGATTTTCGTGAATATTGGCACAATCTAGCATGTTAGCGCAAAAGTCTATACCACATAATTTTAGACAAATAAATTGTTTATAAGAAAAGTTAAGTAGTTGAAAAGTTAGTAGTAGCCCGTAGCGTAATGGTTAGTGCGTTCGACTGTCACGCTGGAGGTCTGGTTTCGCTTCCCAGCCTCGTCCACCTAAAAACTAAAAAGTTTTTTTTCAGGGCTACTGCCTCTTGCGAGGAATTGACATATCCTCCAAGAGTATCACTTGTCACGAATAAGTGCTTCTCGTCTAGCCGTTCGGATTCGGCATAAAATTGTAGGTCCCTTCCATTCCTGTCGACAGGCGCACACAGAATGGTTGTGAGTTTTTAGTCACTAGGCCCTGGTTCTTCATGAGCCGTTGTGCCACCCGATTTATGTTCATATTTACGATAAGGTTAGTAATAAGCGAGATGCGGAGCGTAGAAAAGTCAACAAATCTGAAAAAACCTGTTATTGTCTTAGGTATTGAATGTTGTCTGATCAATTTACTTGGAAAAAACAAAAAACGTAAATACACATTCATTCACTGTTAGTTGATCATATTTAATGAGGCTGAGAGTGGAGTTATAATTTCCTTTTTTGTTCTATATATATATACGAAAAAGTTGATGTTTATTAAATTAGGCCAAAATTTAATTAGCAAGAGTTGTTTTCATACGGCGCGACGCGGTGCCAAAAACTGATAACGTTTTTTTTTTAATGAACATAATACAAAATTTGTTTGCCATTAAGGGGGGTTCTTTTTCCCACCTTTAGAGAGGAGGCGCATTTTTTAAAAAAATAATATTAAAAAACAACGGCAACACTTACAACAAAAAATGTACCTTTTTTGAAAGCCAGAATTTCGTTCTTTAATTTTATTTTTAAATCAAGTTTTTCATGTCCATAGTTTTTGTAAAAATAACTTTCAAACTCTTATCGGAAGTATTATAAGTAGTATAAGTATCAAACTTATCTGAAGTATTTTCTTTTTTAAATTTTGCGAGCTCAGTATTAACCGAGAGTAAATTTCTTTTCCAAGAGCCCGCAGTATCTTTTATTACCGGCATCGGCATATGTGATGAAAATGATGTTGAATGAGAAAGGTATCATGTTACTGAGCGCTGAGACAGAATTTTTCTTTTTTGTTATAGAAATTTCTACTTCAGCGGCTTTGAAGAGGGGATGAGTTGGATCTGCCAGTGTTTTACTTACTCTGCTCTGGCTCTTCGTTTCCATAATTTTTGGAAGGATTCATAGCCTGCTTCTAATCTTAGAGCTTCTATATTGGTAGCTCTTAAAGCTCCTGATGCTGTTCGAAAACATTCATTGAAGGCTGTGTCGATGGTGTTAAGATTTTTTATTGTCGTCACAATACAAATAGTTATGCTGTGTTGCAGTGTACCTTCAACTAGGGTTTTCGCAATTTGAAGCACAGTTTCCAGATGTGGTCCTTTTCGCTTTGAGCAGATCATTTTTAATGCGTTGTCGCGTCGTTTTAATTGGTTTACTACATTCTTCACATGACAGTCCCATTTCAGATTTCCGCTAAACGTTACTCCGAGGATTTTTATCTGCTTCTGAAGAGGAATGATTGTATCTCGTAGGACAATTAAGTTTGCGGTGCATTTTCTTTTCTTGCAGACATGCAGGGCTTCTATTTTTTTTGGAGGAATAACCGCACCCCTTTCTTGAGTCCAGTTAAATATAGACAGATCTGCCTTTTCTAAAGTATCTTTTACCTCGGTAGTATCTCCGGAGGCGACAACATAAATATTATCGGCGTATACTCCAACAAAGTTGAGTTTCTGTGACTGCTGGGATAGTTTTCCAATGAGTGAGTCTATGTAGGCATTATACAGGACGACTGAAAGGGATGACCTTTGCTGTGTTCCATTGTCTAATTTCATTGTTGAGGAGTTGTATCCATCCACATTAACACGAAAAGTTCTTCCACACATAAAGGACATGATTACTTTAAGTAATACATGAGGAACACCCCATTGATGTAGTTGCTTAACCCTAGAAAGATAACCATATTTCATGTCCCATAAGAGTTACATGTAATTGTTACGTCGATTCGACGTAGGTTATCTTTCTAGGGTTAATAACTGGAACCATCATAACTCTATCAAATGAGAGTATGCTCTAAAAGGTGAAGAAGTGTCGAAACACCTCTTTTAGGTCTAAAACTATGCTGTCCTGGGTTAGCCTTTTTTTCCATAAATAAATAAATTGGGTGGCACCACGGCTCATGAAGAACCAGGGCCTAGTGACTAACAACTCGCAACCATTTCTGTGTGCGCCTATCGACAGGAAAGGAAGGGACCTACAATTTTATGCCGAATCCGAACGGCTAGACGAAAAGCACTTATTCGTGACAAGTGATACTCTTGGAGGATTTGTCAATTCCTCGCAAGAGGTAGTAGCCCTGAAAAAAACTTTTTAGGTTTAGGTGGACGAGGCTGGAAAGCGAACCCAGACCTCCAGCGTGACAGTTGAACGCACTAACCATTACGCTACGGGCTACTACCTTTTTTTCCATGAGCCAACTAATTCTTCTGACAATTTCACGACGTTTTCGGAATCGGCTTGAGTTTTGCTCTTTTCCAATCGTGTGGAAAAGTTCCAACCGATAGAATGTCATTATGAAGTGAACAGATTCTGTCTTTGAGGCTGTTATCGCTATGATTTACCATCTTATAAGTGATTTTGTCCTCTCCTGGACTGGTTTCTTTGACCATCTTGAGAGTCATTTCCAGTTCTATACGCGTTATGTCTTCTGCAAGAAGTTAATAAGGCTCATTGTTGTTAAGTGTTACAAGGTCATTTAGACTGAAGCTTGTTTTACTATCAATAATACTCTCATGGTAGGTATTATATGCACTGTATTTTTGCCACTTATCTGCGAAGGTATTTGCTATACTTTCGGGATCCACTTGTACCTTTTCATCGAGTTTGGGGATCGAAAGGATCTAATCCTACCCCATAAAGGTCTCATGTCTAGTGACAGATTCATTGTATTTATGAAATTATCCCACGAAGCTCTTTTAGAAATAATTGATTCTCGTTTAAGTTTTGCGCATGTTTTTCTATATGCTTCACAGTTTTCCGTGGTCGGGTACCTGCGGGCGTTTTTCCAAGCTTTGTTCTTTTCGTTAACCAAAGTCGCTATCGCTCTTGTAAACCATATAGGAGTGGCCTTTAAGTATACTTTATTAGTCATAGGTATTGCTTTTGCTGCGGCAGTTCTTTTAATTTTTTTGATTTTCGCAGCTTCCTGATTGGTGATATCCGTTCTGTCTATTTGTGAACTAAGATGTTTTGTTGTAGTTTCAAACAATTTCCAATTTGGAAGTTCTTCTTTGAACCGAGGAGTAAATTTTGGGATCTGTTTTTCTCCTGGAGTGCGTACAATAATCGGTATATGATCCCTGCTTTCTGCGTATGGCAAAACCTCCCAATGAAGAAGGGGTGCTATATCTTGGGTTGCGAAGGTGACATCGATTGCAGTAAAGGTATTTCTGGTGCTGAAGAAAGTTGGGGATCCGTCCTTCAAAGTTATGAGCCCACGATCATTGGCAAAGGTTTCAAACAATGCTCCTGCACTATTTGTGGTGTTAGAACCCCATAATGTGCTATGGGCATTCATATCACCTAATATGATATGGTGAGAGCTATCGTTACCCGTAGGAATACTGTTTAACAACTCCAAACTAACCTGAACATCATGTTCCCTGTATACATTTGTAATTTTTATTGGTATTCTGCCTGGAATCTCAATGGTTTGGTGTAGCAAATTTGTATCAGAAGTAGTGTGGTAGTTAATTGGTATTTTATTTTTGACCAGGATGCATATACCTGCTTTTGAATATTCAAAAGCTTTATAAAAGTGAAATGATCTATAATTTTTAATGCTAAAGAACTTTTTATTTTTTTCAATTATGTGAGTTTCTTGTAAAGTAATAATATCTAGTTTATGTTTAGCTATTAAACGTTCGAGTGCATGTTTATTGTTGCAAAAGCCTTGAATGTTCCATTGGAGGATTAGAAAATCCATTGCCATCAGAGCCATTATTGTGATTGGGTGTTTTCTTTTTCGATTAAAGTGCTTGACTGCTTTCACACAAGGAAACTGAGTTGCTGGAAACTGGGAGTTTGATGGCGAGAAGGGCAAGAAGTAAGGGGAATGAAAAAAATCTCGCCGGTCAACGATTGAGGAGATTTTTATCACATTCCTTCTCACACTGTCCGTAATGTGCGTTCAGCCAATTGGCACATGGAGTCACGGCACCTAGCAGCCAGCGCGTGAAACTAACAAACGAGATAGATTTCTTTTCTATTTGACGTTCAATGCATTTCCCATAAGAGAAAAACAAAAACAGCTCGTAGAAACATTATTTTAACAAATTAATTTTATATGAACAGTTGTTTGTATTATAATTCCAGTAGAATAATTAAACATGCTTGTTTGCAAATCAAACGTAAAATATATCGAAACTTATTACTAATTTGCTTTATTTTGCAGATAAAATATGTAAACAAACGTGCTTTTTTGTTGTTGTTTTCCAAAATGGATTCAAGGCATCAGTCAGAACGATATCATGTGCGTAGGTAGGTAGAAGTTTTGGGGGCTAGAGTTTCTTATGGATTTTAATAAAACATTAATTTTCCTTTTTATTATAAGTAAAGAATGAAGTAGAAATGTTAAAGGTCCACTTTAGTGATCGTAAGAAAAAAAGATAATAGGTACCAGGAAATTATGTGTTGCACCAATAATTGCGGTTTTCTATTTTTCGATTAATTTCGTTCACTTTTGCTTTCGTAAAAATAGAATTATAACAGTCAAAAGCGCTCACTTAAGTAAATGTAATAAGCCAACGAAAATTAGTTTTCCAAATAATCAAAAGGAGTCACCTATAATGCACTTAAGTGATATAAATCTTCATTTTATTTTTTTGTTTTAGGTACGCGCAGGTTAATATAAAGTTAATATAAATTATAGGGGCATCATTTGATTTCTCTGTGTTCGTTTGTTTAATCCTACCTCGTAAGTTTCTTTCTAAGAATAATTTTTTAAAAAAAGGTTAGCACTCTTTTAAAGTAAACTCTTCTTAAAAATAGAACTAATTAAGATTGATCGAGCTTGACCTTCATTCATACCCTGCCTCTTTTGTAAACCAAGAAACAAATGTGTAAATAGCCAATTGAAAAATATTTTTTTTAACAATTTTTTCACAAGAAGATTTTTATTCAATTACGAACAAACATATTTTTTTAATAATCGTGACTACGTCTCTGCCTTTCTCAATTTCTAATCGAGTACCTTTGTTGTTGTTTCTGGTTTATTCATCTCATTTGACCAATATTGAAAATGTATCTAAATTTTCTGGTAATAATATATTTATTTGCGTAATTGGAGGTTTTAATTTGGATGGCATTAAGTGGGTGCAGGATGAAAACAAGGTGTTGTCAACAGTTCTTTCTTCTGAATTAGAATTTGAGCTAATTGATTCACTGTTTGCGCTAAATTTAAATCAAATGTGTTTTGTTCACAACTCATTGTATAGAATGCTAGATTTGGTATTTATCAAAGAAAGAAAATAAATCATATGTTACTGAGTGTATAACTTTTGTTTTCAAATTCCATTCACCATATTGCCCTGTCAGTCTTTATAAAAAATATTTGTTTTAAAAACTATAGAGCTTTTCAAACTTTTGTTAAATTCATATATAAATTCGATACTTGTAATTTAAACATTTTGGAAGAAAAGTTTCGCATTGTAAACTGGCAACTGAATTCTTACAATAGCTTAAATGTAATTTTAATATATTTGTAGATATTTTTCTAAAGAAATTGGCTTCCTCTGTGCCGCGGTCTTTAAGTAAAGTGAACTCGCATCCTCCGTGGTCTAATATAAAGTTGCGCAAGTTAAAGAATGCCAAATATAATGCCTTTAAAAAGCTTCAATTATAAAAAAGTCAAATAGATTTCACTTTGTATTCTTGGCTTCAGAAAGAGTATGTTTTCTTATCTAAATTTTGTTTTAGTAGTTGTAATGTATCAAATCCAAAAATGTTCTGGAAGTTTGTTAATTTTAAGCGCCAATCAATTGGTTTTCCATCCTCAATGGTTTTCAATAATGTTACATCTAGTGATCCCAAAACAATAGTGGATTGGTTTGTGGATAATTTTCAAGAAATCTACAACTCATCTGATATAGATGTTGCAATAAATATGATGCAAGTTCTTTATTGACAATGACCGACTGCTGTCTGATGTTACTGAAGCCCTGCGTGAACTTGACCCATCAAATTATCCAGACTGTCATGGAATTTTTCCAATTGTTTTACGACATTGCTTTGAAACACTGAGCTATCCGCTCCAATTCATATTTAATCAATCCCTTTCTTGTGGCGAATTCTTGGATGAGTGGAACATTTCGTATATTAATCCGATTTTTAAGTTTGGAGATAAAAGCAATGTAATTAACTATCGTTCTATAAGTAAACTGGCAATTATTCCCAAAATTTTGGACAAGATTGTAAAGACAAAGTTGTACTGTATAATTAAAAATCATATTTCAAATTCCCAACATGGATTCTTGAGTGGCCCATCAACTTCCACTTGTTGTGTTGTTGGCTTGTTTTTCTAAGAAATGTTTTAAGGCACTAAAAAAGCGAGGCCAAATAGATGTGGTGTATACAGATTTGGTTAAGGCTTTCAGTAGAGTAAATCACCAAATTTTATTAAAAAATTAAAAGCTTACGGTTTTGATGGCTTTTTACTAAAATGGTTTGGTCTTACCTTAATGGTAGGAGGCAGATAGTAAAAATAGGTGACTTTGAGTCTTATACTATAATAGTTCATTCAGGCGTTCCTGAGGGCAGTCATTTGGGCCCACCTCTATTTGACATTTTTATAAATGATTTTCCATCTTTCTATCAGTATCAGTATCTGAAGGATTAATATTTGCTGATGATACATATTAAAATGTTCATAACGGGTGATTTTTTTGAGGTTAGGATTTTCATGCATTAGTATTTGACAGATCACGCGGGATTTCAGACATGGTGTCAAAGAGAAAGATGCTCAGTATGCTTTGACATTTCATCATGAATAGACTTACTAACAAGCAACGCTTGCAAATCATTGAATTTTATTACCAAAATCAGTGTTCGGTTCGAAATGTGTTTCGCGCTTTACGTCCGATTTATGGTCTACATAATCGACCAAGTGAGCAAACAATTAATGCGATTGTGACCAAGTTTCGCACTCAGTTTACTTTATTGGACATTAAACCAACCACACGAATGCTTACAGTGCGTACAGAAGAGAATATTGCGTCTGTTTCTGAGAGTGTTGCTGAAGACCGTGAAATGTCGATTCGTCCCCGTTCGCAGCAATTGGGTTTGTGTTATTCGACCACATGGAAGATTTTACGCAAAGATCTTGGTGTAAAACCGTATAAAATACAGCTCGTGCAAGAACTGAAGCCGAACGATCTGCCACAACGTCGAATTTTCAGTGAATGGGCCCTAGAAAAGTTGGCAGAAAATCCGCTTTTTTATCGACAAATTTTGTTCAGCGATGAGGCTCATTTCTGGTTGAATGGCTACGTAAATAAACAAAATTGCCGCATTTGGAGTGAAGAGCAACCAGAAGCCGTTCAAGAACTGCCCATGCATCCCGAAAAATGCACTGTTTGGTGCGGTTTGTACGCTGGTGGAATCATTGGACCGTATTTTTTCAAAGATGCTGTTGGACGCAACGTTACGGTGAATGGCGATCGCTATCGTTCAATGCTAACAAACTTTTTGTTGCCAAAAATGGAAGAACTGAACTTGGTTGACATGTGGTTTCAACAAGATGGCGCTACATGCCACACAGCTCGCGATTCTATGGCCATTTTGAGGGAAAACTTCGGAGAACAATTCATCTCAAGGAATGGACCGGTAAGTTGGCCACCAAGATCATGCGATTTGACGCCTTTAGACTATTTTTTGTGGGGCTACGTCAAGTCTAAAGTCTACACAAATAAGCCAGCAACTATTCCAGCTTTGGAAGACAACATTTCCGAAGAAATTCGGGCTATTCCGGCCGAAATGCTCGAAAAAGTTACCCAAAATTGGACTTTCCCAATGGACCACCTAAGACGCAGCCGCGGTCAACATTTAAATGAAATTATCTTCAAAAAGTAAATGTCATGAACCAATCTAACGTTTCAAATAAAGAATCGATGAGATTTTGCAAATTTTATGCGTTTTTTTTTAAAAAAAGTTCTCAAGCTCTTTAAAAATCACCCTTTAGTTATTTATAATAATATAAATGATTGTTTTGCTTCGACTATTGGTGTAAACAAAATGATTTGCTTCTTAACCTATCTAAGTGTTACGTCTTAACGTTTTGTAGAAAGATGAATCCAATATTATCTGACTATAGTATTTATGGAATAAAATTATGAAGGGTTAATTAATCAAAGGATATAGGTGTTATTTTTGATGATAAACTGTTGTTTGAGTCTCACATTAATTTTATTGTTTCCAAAGCAAATTCTATGCTTGGTTTTATTAAACGAAATTCCTTTGATTTCAAGGATCCGAACAACCTGAAAACTTTATTTTGTTCTATAGTTCGTCCCATACTGGAATATAATTGCATTATTTGGAATCCAGACTCAAAAGAGAAAAGTTGGGCGACCTGCATCGTGCCTGATCGGGAAACTATTGATTGCTCAGAACTTGGTCTGGGCCAGTAGCGCAACAATCAGTCACGATGAAGTGCTTGTTTTACCTCCTCGTGGTGGTCCCCGGGCAACTATTTATGTATCCCAATATACATAAATAGGCTAAAATTACTAGTGCGAAAAGGCCTAGCTTTCTAGGACAGGTTACGGAGGTTAGCATTCTCCGTAACTGAAATCAACCCGCTACCGAAACCAACACTACGCCTCGGATAATTAATGATAACTCGTTGACGACTTTTGGCTATTGTACCCGGACAAAGATTGGTTTCTGGAATGTGAAGACGCTTCTTGACAATGGAAAAGAAGGTCCTCAGAATGCCAGATTCCTGCAACTAGAGAAGGAATTCATGCGGTATAGGATGGACATCTTAGGGATAAGTGAAGTTAGATGGCTGGGTTCGGGGAAGTTCAAGTCACCAACCCGTAACACTGTACTATTCTATTCCGGAAAAACACCTGGAAGCGCTCGGGAATCTGGCGTTGGATTGCTGCTTTCCAAAACAGCTCTCAAAAGCCTAATATCCTGGGAGCCTTTAGGTGACAGGATCCTGAAAGCCAGGTTCCGGACTAGAGTACGTCGCGTCACCATCATACAGTGTTACGCCCGAACTTTGCTCTCTTCTGACGAGGAGAAGGAGGCCTTTTATAACCGGCTGAGTGCTGCTTATGATAGCGTTCCACGAGGTGATATAGTTATGGTGATGGGAGACTTAAATGCCAAGGTTGGCAATGACAACACTGGGCTAAGGCATGTCATGGGAAAACATGGTGTTGGTAACCGAAACGACAATGGCGAACGATTTGTCGATTTCTGCAACGCCAACGGCCTTGTTATTGGAGGGACCATGTTCGAGCATAAGACGTGCCACAAAGTCAGTTGGGTGTCGACAAGCAACTTCCAACCAAATTGACCACTTCGCGATCAGCCGGCGTTTTAGAAGCAGTCTCCAGGACGTCCGTAACAGAAGAGGTGCTGACATGGGAATGGCCCGGGACCACCATCTGATAATTGCTACCGTAAGATTGCGTACAGCTGCAGTTCGGAGATCCCAAGGAAACACTCGAATGCCCAAGTTTAATACAGATAGACTAAAGGATCCTGCAGTGCGCCAACAACTAGGGGACCACCTTTCACAAGGATTGAACGCAATCAGCAGCACGGAAACCACATCCATCGAAAATCATTGGTGTGCTGTGAAAAATGTGTTCATATCCGGTGCTGAAAGTATAGTCGGCCGGGCGCAAGGAAGAAATAGTGCTTGGCTTTCCGACGAAACTTGGGCAAGGATCGAAGAAAGGAAACACCTTAAAGCTCGCATCGCAGCTACCCCAGCAGCAGGGAGAAACGAGCTTGAGTCTACGTACCGCATGAAGATGAGGGAAGTTCACCGTAGTGTGCGACGTGATAAGCGTAACTACATCAACGCACTGGCTACAGAAGCAGAAGAAGCCGCTAGTAGGTGTGACAGTAGGACCGTCTACAGAATTACCAAAGAGCTCACTGGTGTCCAGAGCTCTAAACAACACCTGGTTAAAGACACAAACGGATCCCTGCTAATTTCGGATGAGGACCAGCTCATAAGGTGGAGGGAACACTTTTCTGCGGTTTTAAACCGCGTTTTCGCAAGTGAAGTGAACCCTATTCCCACTGAGCTACCCGAAGTAACAATTTCCCGAATACGCACCGTACCCCCCAGTAAAGAAGAAATTATCACCGCCATCAAAGCACTGAAGAACAACAAAGCGGTTGGACTTGACGGTATTCCTGCAGAGCTCTTAGGAGCAGCCCCAACGACATCGAGCGAGCTACTGCACCCACTTATTAAGAGAGCTTGGGAAGCAGAGAGCTTTCCTGAAGAGTGGAAAAAAGGAATGATTGTCAAGCTCCCAAAGAAAGGAGATCTCACACAGTGCGAAAACTGGAGAGGAATATGCGTTCTGCCTGCAGTAGCCAAGATAATAGCAAGGATAATATTGGACCGAATTAAAGACCACCTCGAAGACACACTCGACGCCGAACAAGCAGGTTTCCGCACTGGATCTTCCTGTGTTGATCACATCAACACCTTGAGGATCATCATCGAACAGTGCGTTGAATATCGATCACCACTTCACCTGCTGTTCATCGATTTTGAAAAGGCGTTCGACAGTGTCAATAGAGAATTTATTTGGCTTGCTTTGCACAGGAGGGGCATCCCAGATAAATTGATTGCTATTATCAAGGCTACATATGATGGATCCAGGTGTCACGTTTTGCACAAAGGTAGGCTGTCAGAGGAGTTTGAAATCCAAAGTGGAGTTAGGCAAGGCTGTATACTGTCACCAATACTGTTCCTGTTGGTGATAAGTGACGTACTGCACGCAGCTTTGTCAAATGGAAATGGAGGAATTCAGTGGACTCTGCAATCTCACCTCAAACATCTGGACTACGCGGACGACGTATGCTTACTCTCTCATAGGATCATGGATCTCCATCAAATGACAACAAGGGTGGAGAGAGAAGCAGAAATCGTAGGGCTTAAGATCAACTCGGCAAAAACTAAAAGGATCAGCCTTGGAACTTCCTCATCAATCCAAGTAAATATTTCTGGACAACCGGTAGAGATGGTAGAGGATTTCCAATATCTTGGGAGTATTATCTCTACGGGTGGCGGAACTGAACTGGACGTAAACAGCCGAATCAGAAAAGCAAAGGCTGCGTTCGGAATGCTGTCCAAAATATGGAGAAACAACTCTTTTAGCTTAAAGACCAAGCTACGACTGTTCCGCTCCAATGTTGAATCCGTTCTGCTTTACGGCTGCAGCACTTGGAAAGTCACTGAAATTATCACTAGAAAGCTGCAAACCTTCGTTAATAGATGTCTACGAAACATCTTGAGGATTTTCTGGCCCAACCGTATCTCCAATGCCGAACTTCATGCGAGAACGGGTCAGGAGCCCATAGACTCCATTATACGAAGAAGAAAGTGGCAGTGGATTGGCCATACGCTTCGAAAAGGCGATCGGTGCATTGCATCTCAAGCAATGCAGTGGAACCCGCTCACACAGGAGGGAAGACAAGTGGGCCGGCCTAGAAGTACATGGCGAAGAACGGTCGAACAGGAATCGGCACGACTGGGGAAAAGTTGGAGAGAGCTGAAATATATTTCAAGAAATCGTACACGATGGCGCGTAGGTGTAGTGGAGGCCCTATGTCCCGTAAGGGAAACATCACGGACGTAATAGGTCCGAGGACCTAAGTAAGTAAGTAAGTAAGCAGACTCAAAAAAGTTAATTAATAGGATTGAGAAGATCCAACTAAATTTGTTGAGGTATGTGCATAATAGGATTTTCCATTAAACGGATAGATGCATGCATTATAAAAGTAGATTTTTGTTGCTTGGAATGCATACTCTTGAGTCGAGGCTTAGAATGTTTAGTGTTATGTTCGTTGGTGATATTTTTTGTAGTGATGTTGATTGTGCTGATTTAATTTCTTTAATAAATATGTATGCTCCAAGCAGAACTTTGAGTATGAGGCAGCTTATTTTCGAGATACCTCACTCTACAAACTATGGACAGCGAGAGCCAATTTCTCATTGTTGTAGATTATTTAATATTTATTATGATGATTTAGATCTGTTCCTGCCAATATATCAGTTCAAAATATTTGTTTTAATTTTACTTCAAAACGCTGTATAACTTTTTTCATTTTGGAATAATAATATTTTTGCATATTATTTACTTTCATTATGATATAAATGTTTTTCTTTCTTTATTATAAATGTTATTATAAAATTATTTAAATTATAAATTATTAGTTATAAGCTAAATCTGTGGATTTATTATCGTAGATTTGAAATATATAAATAAATAAATTTTTATAAATTGTTTGTGCGGTCGCGTTAACTAAATTTTAAATGAAATTTGCCGTACATTACGACAGAATTCTGTATCCATATCAAGGATTCTCTTTTTTTTTTATAAACGAGCTTGAGGTAAAGTATTGAAGAAAAGTTATAAGTTTGATATACGACATGTCGAAAAAAAAGTTATTTATTTTTAGGCATTTTAACGTTCAATGGATGTAGTTGACTGAATATGTAGTCCCTTATGTCTCCTGAACGTTCCCAATATTCATAATTTTGTATAACGTCATAATAAATAAGTCAAGTCAAAAAAGTTTATTTTGCACTTTTGTCTTTCTGCGCAAACTTAAAACTGATAAAATCTATATAAACGAAAACGAGAAAGAAAAATTCAAAAAAGCTGCATACTTGTGATATTACTGAGGCCGATGAGTTGAACCAGCCATTTAGGCAACAAAAATTACATAGAATAATGGTAGTTCAAAGAAGTTTACTTCTCCTCCAAGGGGTCCATTATGTGATCCACTTAAAGTTAAGATCACTGAATCACAATCAAATGAAAATTGTTCATTTATAGCAATGTCTCATTAGATGAGTGTATTTCGTTATGATACATGAATGCTATCAAATTTTCCCTATATGGAAGTGTTTATCACCACTTGGGATGAATATAAAATCGGGTGGCACAGCGGCTCATGAAGAACCAGGGCCTAGTGACTAACAACTCGCAACCATTCCTGTGTGCGCCTATCGACAGGAATGGAAGGGACCTATAATTTTATGCCGAATCCGAACGGCTAGTGATACTCTTGGAGGATTTGTCAATTTCTCGCAAGAGGCAGTAGCCCTGAAAAAAACTTTTTAGTTTTTGGCAACTTTCTTTAAGGGGTAGGTAGAACGTTTGCTAATTTTTTATTTAAGTTCAGTAATCAGTATTCCGTACATTTTCCATTTAACCAATTTAAAATGTCTCTATTTACTGAACTACATGCCAAGTAAAACTTTAAAAAGATTGAGCTATTGAGCATCACATTTACATCCAAATGAATTCACCGGATCGATCCCCCACACTGATCCGATGCGAGAGTTTCACAGTCGCACCGATTGTTTTGCTTTGGTTAAAAATTTGATAAATGCCATTAAATAAGTATACTTACGTATACTATGTAGTACCTAGTATGTGTACGTACGTTTGTACCTTTAATGTTTACCTACGCAATAAAGAACATCCCGTAAAAGAGATATTTCACTGTAATAACAAGTAACGTATGTCCCTGTCTAACTTGCTAAGCGGAAACATATTTTCATATTTTTTTTTTTAATTTCAAATGCATACAGGTGGTCACTGAACATTTTTAATTTTGCATAAACGAATAAAAATACGTATACGCCAGAGTGTACGTTTTATTAAATTTCAATTCAGAAATGAATAGTTTGATATTTTAAGCCAGATAAAATTTTTTTAAACAGTATAATTTTTAATGTAAATGTTGCTTTTGATCAAGTGTGGGTTAACTGTTGAATAGTTAGTATTATACTTTCTTATTATTTCGTTTTTGTTTCACAGTTACAGAAGGAATTTTAAGGAATGCTGGATAAACCAAGGTATCCCTGAATTTGTTTTGTTAGTTATTTCTTTCGAGTTTCTAAGGAATGTGCAGTTCAGGTAAAAATAATTCAAGGGCAAAAATAACCAGTTAAAAAAAATCCTTAACTCATCCACGAATTTGTGTTTCTTTTTTTTTTTTGCTGACCGAATATTTGGCCACTGGGCCACTGGGCGATACTAGTTTATGTTAAAAGAGGGAGGATAATGGGGATGATTTAGGAATGCAAGCATGATGCCATTTACGGGGTCTGACGAGAATGAAAGAAGGAACGAGATTGGGAGAGCGCACGCTTAACAGGACATTACTTTTTGTTTACTATTCGTAGAGAAAAAAATCTTCACACTATTTGCGTAATCAATACATTTTTGGTGCGTACCATTTTAAGATAACCAAATATTTCCAGCACTGTGTTTTTAATTTAAGTATGAAACAGTTTTTTTTTTCTCGGTGTACTTATTTAATTCATACATACATAATATTTATTAACATTGTAAATATATTAATCGTAAAAACTTATTATACATAATACATTATAATTTATTGTAATCAAGTTTATCTTTCGGATTTTGTTTTTTTTTTTTTTTTGTTGAGAAAAAATGCATAGGTATCAAAAATCTTATAAATGAGTGAGACAATTTTGGTGTATGTACGATTATATTTAAACAATTCGAATCAATCGCATTGTAAAACAATCATTTCGAAATTATGTTCTCTTGTTATGTTTTTTTGTTTTTTTTTTTTTTATTAGGAATGCTTAGAGCATTTTGTACAAAACTGTTTTTAGGTGATTTAGTAGGCCGCCCTGCGTTTATAGTTGCGAATGTTGTTAGCCAAACAGCAACCGAAAATAAATCCAACAAGCTGTAAAAATAAAAATAAATGCAAATTAATTAAGGGCAGTTAATATAAAAATAAAACAAAATTTGAGAAAAAAATCTAATTAGAGGAGAATGGGCAAAAATGTATGAGACCTGGTCTACCTAGTGCCCAGAAACGAGACCTATGAAAATGATTAGGTACTATGGAGTGTACCAACGTACGAGTATTTTTTTTTTCCAAAACAATGGGAGTTGGCTTAAATAAGCGATCAAAAAAATAAGAAAAACACTGCAAATTCGAATAAATATAGACGAATTGTTTTATATTTTGTAATATTCTGCCTAAAGCTCATGGTTTACAGTTATGTGTCCATATTCAAAAATTATCTCTTGAACTAAGTTTTCAAACGTTGTATTTCTCAATTATGGGCACTAGACGCAAAATTATTCCCATTCATTAAATTCGTCAAGTCGAATAAGAAAAGTAGAATTTTTAAACTGCTTAGCGAATTATTGGTTGCAATTTTTGTTGAAACAAACTGTCTAAGCCCAATGGTTTACAGCTTTGCGTCCATGCACAAAAATGATGTTCTAGGGCTAAGCTTTCCAACGATATATATCTCATTCGTGAGCAATAGGTAGACCAAAATGCCTATTCTCCTTTTTGGAATCGAAATTTAGAATATTTATTACAATTTTCCAGAATACTTCCTTAAGAATCTATTTAATATTTTGTGGTGACTTAATATTATAGATGACTTTATTAGGGTATACTTTGTATAAACTATACTTAAACACTTTTGAATTGCTTTTCAAACTATTTGTGCGAGTTCGACGAAGGCTGAAATAAAATAATTTTGAAATATATCTTACCTCAATACCCACAACCACTAATCCTGCAAATTTAATAATTTCGCTCTTTCCAGACCAGAAATCAACTAGTCTAGATCTGCAGCCAGTGACGTAGATGTTTGTTGGATTTGAGCAGTCATTATTTTCACAGCATGTACTTGGAGGCAGTGATAGAGAAGTCAAATAATCAGCTGGGCCATTCTTACCGCAGCATTTAAACTAAAACAAGAATCAAATTAGGAACACTTAAAATATATCACACATTTCAATAAAAATAAAACTTACTCCAACTTGAAGAGCATCCATGAAGTCAGCTTGACGAGTACGCTCTTCCCATGCCTTATCAACGATCTTACCCATTGAGTTGATAAAGTTTTGTTTATCAACCCAGAAAAAGGCAACGGCAACAATTTGCACGATAAGTAAGATTAATAGGGCAACCGAGTACTAAAAATAAATAAATAAGTAATGCATTTTCATTATCTTGAAGAAAAATTAATTACTTACTGTCATGGACATGCAATACGATTCCCTTATAGCTCCACAGCATCCAAAGAATGAAATTAACAGAACTACTGAACCGATAACTATTAGAGCAACTGGAATCTGTTGGGCCTTAACAGCCTCTTCAAGGTTGTGGAAGTTACCCATGTTGTTCAGCAAGAGTGCTCCAAAACAAATCAGTAAAATTCCACATATCTGCAAAATTAAAAGAAATAAATGTATTAAGTAAATGACTTAAGATTTATATAAATAGGTACATTTGGTTCGCTATATTATCTCTGCTGATTTAGGATCACTTGTAAACACCTTATACAAAAAAAAAACAATTTCGGGGTCTTGCTGTTTATTTATATGGCTTGGGTCTTCAAGGCTTAGACATCTAAAAAATGCCAACAAAAGGATGGGGGGGGGGGGGGCACATTCTTGTATACAAATTAAGAAGAATCAAGAAATTTTATACTAAAGGGGTGTGTGAGTAAAGCATCAATCTATTTTTCGATATTGTTAATTCAAAATTTGATGTAAAATTGAACATTTAAAATGAAATAATTATACAAGATTATTGATGAAAATCTCCTTTTTGATCTCTCGGGAGGTCCGCCACCAGCATCAAGTGCAGAGTACCAGTGGGAACACTGTCAACAAGCCATCAGAAGTGCCGCCTCTGATGTGCTGGGTTTCACTAGGCGAATACAACGATACTCCTGGTTCGATGAAGAGTGCCGGCTAGCGCATGCAGCTAAGGACGAGGCCTACCAGGCAATGCTGCAGACTCGAACAAGAGCTGCTGAGAGAGTGGCCCGGGAGCTCTACGGGCTGAAACGAAAAGAGGAACGCTGACTTCTCAGGAGGAAAAAGAGAGAGCACGAGAAGCGGGTGGTAGAGTCTATTGAGGGTTGTAGCGGTAGGGGAGATGTTCGAAAATTTTATCAGAGGGTGAAGCGATCCACCCAAGGACTCAAGGCTAGAACGGAAGCCTGCCGAAATGAGAGTGGGAATATGGTAGTAGACACGCAGTCAGTGCTGAGGATCTGGAAAGAACACTTCTCTAGACTGCTTAATGGCGAAGACAGCCAAGATGCCGCTAATAGGCAGAACGCTCCATTCAACTTGGACGATGATGGCCAAGAGTTCCGTTAACCCGACCTAACCGAAGTGCGGCTGGCGATATCCAAACTTAAGTCGTACAAGGCTGCTGGTGCATATGGCTTACAAGCCGAACTATTTAAGTCATCGGGAGATGAATTGGCTAGGAGCATTCACTAGCTCATCTGCAAAATTTGGTCGGAGGAAAGTATGCCCAATGAATGGAACCTCGGTATAGTGTGCCCCATCCATAAAAAGGGAGATGTTCTGAAATGTACCAACTACAGAGGAATTAGTCTCCTAAACGTCGCTTATAAAATCTTGTCGGCCATCCTGTGTGACCGCTTAAAACCTTTTGTCAACGATCTGACCGGCCCTTTTCAGTGCGGTTTTAGGCCCAGCAAGTCAACCGTCGATCAAATTTTCACACTCCGACAGATTTTAGAAAAATCCCGGGAATTCCAGATCGATACACACCACCTTTTTATCGATTTTAAAGTCGCGTATGATAGCGTGAAAAGGGACGAATTATATAGAGCCATGTCGAGTCTCGGCATCCCTGCCAAACTCGTCCGCTTGTGCAGGATGACGATGGAGAAATCTCGCTGCTCCGTCAAAATTGGTAAGAACACCACCGATTCCTTTGATGTTGAGAAAGGATTGAGGCAAGGCGACGCGTTATCATGCAACCTATTCAACATCGTTCTTGAAGCCATTGTACGCAACGCACATGTCAACACCAGCGGTACAATCTATCAAAAGTCCGTTCAATTGCTTGCATATGCGGATGGCATAGACATTGTCGGCAGAACGAAGCGAGCTGTGGCTAGGGCATTTGCGAGCATTGAATCGGAGGCGGCTGGAATGGGATTGGCGGTTAATGAGGACAAGACGAAGTATATGCTGTCATCGAGAGAGGAATCTCAACATCGTCGACTCGGGCAAAATTTCACGATGGACAGATTTAACTTCGAAGTTGTCAAGGACTTTGTCTACCTGGGCTCCACTATTACATCGCAGAATGACATCAGTGCAGAGATCAAGCGAAGAATTATTCTTGCCAATCGCTGTTTCTTCGGTCTAAGAAGGCATTTAAGTAGTAAGGCCCTCTCTCAGAGAACCAAGGAGACTTTATGAAAGACCCTTATCATCCCGGTCCTGCTTTATGGGTCAGAAGCATGGACACTGAAAGATTCGGATACAAATCTGCTAGGGTGCTTTGAGAGGAAGATTCTTCGTGTGATTTTCGGTCCGGTGTGTATCGAAGGAGTATGGAGGAGAAGATTCAACGACGAGCTATACGGGCTATACAGCGACGTTGACCTGGTCAAAAAGCTGAAAATACAGCGGCTGAGATGGCTGGGGCACGTGGAGCGTATGGACAGCAACGCACCTGCCCGAAGAGTCTTCGAATCCAACCCCGATGGGGTACGCAGCAGAGGAAGAACCCGTAACAGGTGGCGCAATCAAGTGAATGACGACATCAAAGCACTCGGTGTGAGCAACTGGAAGCGGCTAGCTAGGGACAGAGCTGGCTGGAGGGGCTTGTAAGTTGAGGCCGAAGCCCATCCTGGGCTGTGAGCGCCACCAAAAGTAAGTAAAGTAAAGTAAGTTATACAAAAAAAACAACTTCGGGGTCTTGCTGTTTATTTTTTTCAATGTTCCAAAAAACTTTTTTTTATTGTGGGTGCTAATTATAATAAAAAGGATGGGGGTGGGGGGGGGGCTACATACGTGTATGCAAATTTAGAAGAATCAAGAAATTTTATACTAAAGGTGTGTGTGAGTGAAGCATCAATTTATTTTTCGATATTGTTCATTCAAAAGTTAATGTAAAATTGAACATTTAAAATGAAATAATTATACAAGGTCATTGATAAAAATCTCCTCTACAAATATATGTATGTATGTATTTGTAAATGAATAGCTGTAAGCCTTAATTAACAATTCTCCTAATAAAAAAAAATCGACTTTCATTCTTTCTTACAAAAAAAAATGCACAACTGGATCGCATGAAGCCAGGGGCGGACTGGCCCACCAGGCAACAGAGATTTTAATAAAATTAGTATTTTGAGGGTTTCCACCGCAAATATAGAGATTTCGTGGCTTAAAATGTATCTTGGAAGGCCTATACAGCTCTGTTGGAGGCCCCTTAATCTCTCTTCAATTACCCTAGAGTTCTTTTCGAGGTCTCAACAGCTGTTTAAGAGGTCCTTGATCTCAGTTGGTGGCTCCTACATCTTTCTTGAAATACCCTTGAGCTCTGTTGGAGGTCTCTACAGCTATGCGGAGGATCTACAGCTTTGTTCGAGGACTCTACAGCTCTCTTGGAGGCCCTTGAGTTCAGTTGGCGGCCTTTAACCTTTCTTGAAGGACCCTAGAGATCTGGTAGAGGCCTATAAAGCTCTTTTGGAGGACCTACATCACTGTTAGAGGCCCTAGAGCTCTGTTGGAGGCCCTACACCTTTTCTACAGCACTGTAAGAGGCCCTAGATTTCAGTTGGCGGCCCTTACACCTTTTTTGAAGATTTTTAGAGCTCTGTTGGAGGCCTTTACAGCTCTGTTGGAGGACCTACCGTGAATATTGAGTTGTTAGCACCCGAGACTGGCCCCCAACAAATCTCTTGGAAAAATTAAACAAAAACTATAGTTAAGAGGTTGGCCCTACTCCCTCCACAAAACGCTTGTACATTTCCTCAAATGACACTTTAAAAAAAGTTCTTTTTTTACCTCAAAAAATTAAGCAAAATATTATTAAAAAAAAAAAAAACAATAAACCCAGATTTATTGCAGATATTTTCAAAAAGATGTAAAAAAAATATTTTCACGTCTCAATGAAACGAATGAAAAAGAGAGACTCGACACCCGAACCTCAAACATCTTCAGCTCAATATCCAGAACTTCCAACTTCTCTGAAAAATCACAACTTTTGCAATGAGATCACTTCTTATTTAAATTTAGTATATTTATTTCAACTCCAAACCAACCCATACAAATCTCTCAATAGGGATTAAAAAAAAACACTATTTATCTCCGTCTCATAATTTCTAAACGTCAAATTGACACTTTGGCACAATGAAGTTTACTTAATCGCCATTTGTTATTTCTGTTGGAAGCAAAAAATATTGTTGCATGTTCTTAGCCAGTTGGTTAAATCCATCATAAATGGCTAAGAAGAAGTAATGGTTGAAGAAAAGATCGAATAAATAATGTTCAATTAAATTTGGTTTTATACAATTCTTTCTGCATATAAGAAAAGAACACTTTTAAATTATTAAATATTAACTGCAGATTTTTGTAAAACCAGAATTATCTAAGCCAGATAATTTTTAAAAGATAGTTTTGAAAGAAGAATTTTGACCAGTCCGAATTTCAACTCTAGCCTCACTGGAAAACTCTAAAATAACCTGTTGTATGGAGCCCAATTGCGGACGTACTCTCAAGTACAGGGATTCTTTTTTTAGCCGCACAACACGAATATGGAACGTTATACCTAACTCTGTTTTTCCCTCTCATTATGATATTCAGAAATTCAAAACCAATGTGCATCGGTACCTCCTTTTAAACCCTGTCCTATTTTCCTGACGCTCGCACTGTGTTTTACATGTTAAGGGTATTAACAACCCCTTGAGTGCGCGTTAATTATAAAAATCGAATGATTTATGATTGGGTGAAAGTCAAAATTCTTTTTTTTTATTTATCAAAAAATTCAACTTTTAAAAATTCAGCTATTCAAAATTCTGATAAAAAAAAATATTCAAATAATAAAAATAATAAAAGGTTTGAAGAGTCGCTTCTGATCAAGAAAATTACTGAAAATTTCCTTTAGCAAAAATATTCAATATTTGTGGCCGTGACCCGTGAGTACAAAACTGGCATAACCCTTTTTTGTAGAATTCGCTTATTTTTTGTTTTAGGGAGCGTTTCAATTTCTGAATATTTAAAATGTTCAAAAATGTATTAATCTAGACTTCACAACATAGACCTACATTTTGCAAAAAGTACAAAAGTGAGAAACAAATATCTATTCTGAGGACACGGACACCTGCTTGCAAAAAAATAATTGAAATTTGTGTATGCAAGCTTAATTTATCTGTGAGAACAATTTTTGTATGTTTTTTGCAAGCAGGTTTCCTTAGCGCGCATTTTAATTTCTCACTTTCGTACTTTTTGCAAAAAGTAGGTCTATATAGTTGAGCTTTTAATAAACAAGATGTTCTCAAGATATTGGTTGAAATGAGTTTTTCAAACCGATTGTAGTCATAAAATTTGAAAGGTATATTTTGATTTATGAAATGTGTTTGTCCCTGCCGACTGGTCTTATAGTAATTTTTGTTTTTTTTTTTATTTTGTATTCTTAATGTAATAATTTGTAAAAGCAATGATTTTTGCAAACTTGATCTATAATTTTTGCAAACTTGATCTGATCTCCCTGCCTAGGGTTAACACTTAACCAAACAAAAATAAAATCTATAATTATTTTAAATTAATATACCTATGTACATTATTTTAAAGTAATATAAATACTTTAATTAAAAAGTACAAGTGACCTAAACTGCAGAAATTAATGTGTTTCGCCCAGATATGATAGTGGGCACAATGTCTTCAGCTTCTTATTGTAATATAAATACTGTTCGTCTTTTTTTATTTTTAACTGCACATTTAACCTGAACTTATTTATTTTACTTTGTGGGTTAAATTAATACCAACTTTTGAATAAATAATAATTTAGACCAATTTTTCAAAAGAATATTTTGCTTGAAAATATTTGTTTTGTTTGTTGCACAAAGCTCAAATGTGGACACAAAATAATAATTTGTTAAGCAACATACGTAAATTTTGTTCACAAAAACCTTCAAAACTTCCTCAAATTGTTAAAAGTACCTGCCTAAATTATTTAGTTTCTACAGGAATAGAGTTACCTTCGTTCCTGACTAAAGTATACAAGTTAGCTATGATAGTTAACCTTTGGCATGACATAATTCATATAGAACCAATTATTTAATTGAAATAAACGTGATTGGGCGGAGGCTATGTTAAAACTTGGAGTCGGCGGGTAATTTATTCAATTAAGAAAGACTCACGCATCATAAAGCTTGCGATGAATGTATTAAATAATCTGCACGAGTTGCGCATTTATAATTGTATACATATAATATCGAGAGAGATAGCGGTTGTATACATATGAGATATGAGTATTATTTTTATTAGTTTATAAATGTAGAGTAGGGTGGTTCATAACAAAAAAAAAAAAAAAAAAATTAATCAAATATAAAAATTTGTGATTTTTTTAAGTTACTTTTCGAGGGATACTTGATGTTATTTTTTGCCAGGAATTTTGTTTTGATTTCTAAAAGACCGTTGAGCGGAATGTGTTTGAGTTTGAAACTATGAGTCATTTTCTGAGTAGGTACTGTCATGCGTTAACCTAGGAAGTAGACATTTTTACTGCCAACAAAATTGATATATAGATAACAAAATTATCGGTTGGGATAATAAACAAAAATAACAAAAAAATTAGCTTAAGTCATCCTAATGTAGAGTCATTGCATCAATTAAGAGATTAAAACCATCAGTTAACACATTTTTTTCAAATCAAGTTTGTACAACAGACAACACACACAAACTTGCATATTATGTACATAATATTTTTTTCTTTTTTATTTATAGGTTAAGATATTCAAGCTGATATTTACAATTCAAGGCGACATTTACATAGCATATAAAATTAAAAAAAAAAGAAACTTTTGGGTGACATCAACTCCGATAACTCCGATTGCAAAATTATTAAAAAAGTCGAAATGTGTAGGCAGTGGCGGATCCAGGGGGGTGGCTATAGGGGCTAAAGCCCCCCACAGGCGGTTCTTAAAATTGACTGAAATTTAGAAATCAGAATCAGGAGTCAGAAAAAATAACGAGGCTTGGGCTACGCAATTTATATGCTACGTATTTTTTTTCTAAGCCCCAAATTAATTAGGTTGGGGCTGAATTCTAAAGGAGATTGTACAAAAAACAAGTTCGGGGCTACGGATAATTGACAGAAAATTGGGACGAAAAAAACAACAGCTCGCGAGTAGGGCTTGACAAGAATTGGACAAAAAAACGTGGTCGGGGCTAAGCAAATAATTCCTTTAAAACTTATCTTATTCCAGAAACTTTTTGGGCTTGACGCAAGGGACTGTCAAGTCCAAGTTGGGGCTAAAGCTTAAAGAGATAATTGATAAAACCGGGTCGGGGCTTAACAATTAACATGCCAAATGATAAAATAATTCACCCTAAGAACTTCGCCAACTTTGAAAAAAAAAAAAACAAAATTCGGGCTTAAACCCGTGGAGAATTTGGGAACAACAAATCAAAATCTGATTTTTCTCTGGGCACTCAAAAAATCATACGTGTGAATATTTGCAATCCCTCTAGACTGACGTGCAAATTTATTGACAGATTTTTTCTTCTGGTGGTTCAAAGCTTGACGTGGCTGAAAATTGAAGGTATATACAATTATACATTTTTTTTCTATCTCCACTTAAAAATATTTTAAATGTTAAATACTACAGATGTTATTTTACCTAATGTTAAAAACATTTTAAACCGGGGATAGAAGCTGATATAAATGCACGAATAACACGGCAATTCTAAAAGGAAAAGTGGGAATGCCAAAATTCAATTATTTATTTAACTGTAGATTTTCACAAAAAAAAAACTTTAACCTAAACTAAAACTTTTTTATATTAGTTATGTATAAATTATAAAAATATATAAATTATAAAATAAAACCAACATCGTCACAATAATTAAAATAATTTGTTCTTCAAGGGAAGAGTTTTTCTCTTTTCATTCTCACAACGAATGTTACATTTCCTCGTCACTCACATTAAAAAAAAAATAATTTCAAATAGAAATAAATATAATAATTTATTATTGTTATTAAATGGCAGTTGTCAATAAGATTTGAGAATGATTATTACGATCAAGTGTTCTGAACGTTGCACTGATAGACCAAGAGCCTTACCAGCTAATTTTATGAGTGGATTGCTAACCAAAATATGTGTATGATGAAAACAACCGTCTGGCAGGTTTCTTTTTCAGCCTTTGTCGGGGGTTGGAGTTTGAAAATAGCGATTTTCCAGTTTATTTTTTCACAGGTATTACCACTTTAATAAATTTAAAAAATATACTATGTGATGCTTTGCCATTTTCTTTAAGTCAAAACGTCAAAATCTTGGCAATCCGACCAATAGAACTCAAGATATTAGGTTTTTAAGCGAACCTTAATCGATTTTTTTGGAGACTTTGTTTTGTTGATTTTTTGTGTTTTATAATTCTCCAAGAAAAAGACGATAAAGCCTGATCTGTGTCGTGTGTTGTGTTGTGGAGTCGTGTGTCGCTGTCATTCCATATATTTTATGCGCCACACTGCAATACAACACACAAGACAAATATGGTTCTTCGCATATGAAATACATTGTAGCGATAGCGACACACGACTCCACAACACAACACACGACACAGATGTGGATCAGGCTTAAGGTCCTCTTAAAAAGCTTATATTATGAGTTCTATTGGTCGAATTGCCAAGATTATGATGTTTTGACTTAAAGAAAATGACAGAACATCACATAATATATTTTTTTAATTTATTGAAGTGGTAATAACCTCTGACAAAATAAACTGGAAATCGCTATTTTCAAACCCCCACCCTCACAAAAGGCTGAAAAAGAAACCTGCCAGACGGTTGTTTTTGATACCGTGATATATGCACCTACAAACCATCATACTCATATTTTGGTTATCAATCCATGAAGTTTAAATGGCAGAATACATTCGTTTAACTAGAACTACAGAATTATCTAAGTGCAAGGTTTACTTTGAAACCAAATCAAGTGCTGAACTTAAGTTTAAACATAAATTGTAGTTTAACTTGTGAAACTGGTCATTAATGTCTCAAACTGGATCTACCAAGCCCCCCCAACAGCCAAATCCTAGATCCGCTACTGTGTGTAGGTATGAACTTTCTGCCTACAACGCAAATAAAACCACTATTTTAGCAGCTTTAAGGGATCTTGTTAATGTTAAGTCCCAATGGTATAGCGTCAGGCAGATGTTAAAATAAGTTGATGGTAACTACTAATACTAACTATGTATACCGGTAAACATAGTATAAGTAATCAAGTTTGATAAAATAACGTATACCTGCCTATTTTTGCAACTTTTATTATTTATTTATGTGTGCCATTTTGTAACTGATTTAAATATCGTTTTTTCGTATACATTTCTTAATGCCTTTAAAGTGAAAGTTGCTTTTTTTTTTTGCTGAATAGAGGAAGCAAAAGCATACATCATTTAATTTTCAATGTTAGTGCAGGCGTTTGGCCTACAAAGTGACGATTATTTTAATTCTTAATATCTGTAATTGGTTATGCGCGTGTCACGACTATTAACGTTATCTGATTTCATTTAAATTTTGCCGAGATTTTTTTTTTTGAATATGTATGATCATTTGTAGAGCATTTTTAGAGAGACGAAAGAAATTCTAAACATTTTCAAAATAAGACCCCCCCTCCCTCATACATATATATGTAATTTTGCTCAAAATCAATGCAGAGATAAATAAAGTTGGTGACACTAAATCTCGTGAAGAACCAGGACTCGAATCATTCATGACAAAGGATACTCTTGGAAGAGTTTCCACGTTTCTCGTAAAAAGCATTTACCTACCAAACAAATAGTTTTGTCGTTGGTAAGGAGGAACCACCAGAAAAAATACTCAGACTTCCGGCGTAATATTTCAACGCACTTAAAATTGCGAATTTCCAGGGTTGGATTTAGGTTAAGTTCCACCCTGCGTACCGAATTTGTTACCGCCCCCTACAGACTTATACAGTCATTTCACATTAAATTCAATCTTTTGCAAATTAAATGTATCCTTTTGGAAATTGAATTCAAACTTTTGCAAATGAAATTCATCTTTTTTATTTCAAATTCTTTTTTTGCTTTTACAACAAAAAATGTTTTACAAATATAAAGTGAATTTGATTTGCAAAAAGTTGAATTCGATTTATAGAAGAATTTAATTTGCAAAATTATTAATTAAATTAGCAAAAGGGGGATTCTAATGTGAAAAGACTATACAGGGTGCCCCGTAAGTAATGGATAACCCTGAGATGCCTCATAGTAAACTTTATGACCGTCCTGAAAACTGATAAAAAAAAGTTCTATCCCAACCACTAGAAAAGATTTGTGATTTATTTTTGTTCAGTGCATTATTTTTTGCCTTACTTTACGTTTTTGAATACCACGACTACAAGTGAATGAATTCCTCCGTGTTTTTTTCGTAGCAATATTTAACATTACTTGTGTCAAAACATAAGTGGAAGAAAATTATAATAACTGCTGGACTTCTTAGAGAAAAAAATTATTTAACTTTGATTTTCAATGCAAAATGTGATAATTTTTGAAAAAGTTAAATCATTTCCGGTATAAAAAAAATGCATGAACGAATACCTTAGTGGCCAACTATTTTTAAAAATATGCGCGTTAAATGCGGATTTCAAATTGGTATAGCTTGTTATTGTATCTAGAGTCATTAGCAAGTTATTGGTAAGAATCTGCAATACTAGAGTTAATTTAACAAAAACAAAAGTTTTCAAAATTAGCACTGTAAAGGTTAAAATTATGACATGCGTTAAACATAGTAGATTTTTGATTGATTGCCTGTTGTCCTAACGATAAATCCAAGCTTTTAACTTCTAGGGCCGAATGCAACATAACTAAAAATGTCAACAAAATGCAAAAAACGGTTGAATTTTCGAGGTTGTTTTGAGTTGTACCTCTTCAATTGGGCTTTAACAAAACCATCAAATATTTTGTTGGTTTGCCATTTCCTATACAAATTTGACATTTAAAATAAGCTTATTTCCAAATAACCTCATTTCGGCTCCAAATAAAACGTAGGATAAGACCAAATAAGAACTGTTTTGGTATAAGAAAGAATATACTCCTACGAACAACAATCTCGGCTATTTATATTCTAAACTACACAAATTAATTACACGTTATGTCCTCGACCGACTATTTTAAAAAGTTTTTTAGTACTTTAATAAGATATTTTTGTAAGTAGTTCCAATAATATTGCTTCTAAAAATTACTCTCGAAAAACTATTACCATTACATCTCCAATCTCTTGCAATGTTTTGAATTTCAACGACAAGAAAAATTTGATCCAGCACGCGTTTTTGTTTTTGCACAGAAATACACTAATTTTTGCGTGCAAGTTTGGAAATTTTTGGCTATCCTTAGAATTAGCCATACTGGATATGTGCCCCAAGATCCCTTATGCTAATCCATTACATGCGAATTACACTTCTATTATTAATACCTGAAACAAAACATCACAAATGTATGCTTTCCTAGTTCCTGCATCTTTTGTTTTTATGAATTTAGAAATCTAGTTTAGATATTTTACTTATTTTATTAATTAAAAGAAATGTAGAAAATTTAAAATCAGAATTTCAAACCTATTGAAAAGAAATTGTAGTTGGAAAGCTGTGAATAAAATTCCTTTTGAAACTAATTTTTTCTTTACTTTTTCAATCACCACAGCTATTTGATAATGCTATAAGCAAGTGGTAAAACATGTGTTTCCAGTTTTTCTTTATAGGTAATAGGTATGTAGGTAGTAGGTAGGTACATTCATTTTACAAGTATCTTAGTAAAATATGCGATAATAAACATTCTCACTTAAAGTAAATGTGCAAAAAAAAAAAATAAACATTTCGTTAAAGTAGATATACAAAAAAAAATGCTCTAACAGATTGCGGTCAAAAGCACAAGTTTTAAGAGATTTAAAATAGATTTTCCCGCAGCAGGTATGTAGATGTACCTATGTATATACATTTGGCAGTCCTAGTCACATTAGCCGAGTTTTATTATGAACTTAAACTGTAATGTATCAGATGATGAAAATAAAACGATGTGGGTCATCAAAAATTTTTACTTTTCAAGTTTGGCACCCGTGATAAAATTTTGACATTAGTTTTTTTCTTGACAAGATTTATTTTGTTTACTTCGAGATTGGTGAGTTGTATTTACATCAGTTTGAAAATAATTATTTTCTTTTTAATTCTAATAAAAGTCCATCTACAGCCATATTTTTGAGTTTTTCGTAACTAGGTTAAAAGCAAAACTAGTTTTATGGAGATTTTAAGTTGCAAGTTTTAGACACATTGGTATTATTTATGAAAGTTTTGATATCCCAGTTTCAATATCTTGAGTTTAAAATACCAAAACTTTAGTTATAATAATACCGATTTGTCCCAAACTTGGAGTTTGAAAGTGTTAAATTTTTAATTCAAAAGACAAAACCAATTTCAAAAAATTCCATAAAAAAACTTTCGAATTCATTAGGAATTCATAGAAAAATCAAGAAAGTGTGAGATAAACCTTGCTCTAATTCCAAAATTGTTGGCTCGATTTTGGTGATTTATACGTTTCTTAGTCCTTTTTGAAGTGTTCCAAGTGATCGTTGCATTAATTTTTTATTTTGAGGATAATTACAAAAAAATCCATTAAAAACTAATTTCATTCGAATTTAGCATGAAATTAAGTATATGTTTTATAGAAATTTCTTTCTAAATATTCTTCACTTCAATAAGGACTCAAAACCGTTTAAATCACAGAAATCGAGCCAGTAGTTTTGGAATTAGAGCAAGGTTTATCTCACACTTTTTTGATTTTCATATGCATATATTCCTTCGAATTTTGGATGGAACAATTTCATACAAATAATGTTTTGCCGCGTCGCGTCGTAAAGTGCAGTTCCGCTGAAGTTAAGTGTGGTCTTGCTCAGTGGTGGATCCAGGAGGGTGGCTATAGGGGCTAAAGCCCCCCCCCCACAGCCGATTCTTAAAATGTATTGAAATATAGAAATGAATACATTACAACATGAAGATTTTTATGTTTGTCAAAAAAAATATAGCTGAACAGTGATGTTTGATGTGAGTCAGACAAAATAACGAGGCTGGGGCTAAGTTATTTAGGTACACTTTATATATATTTTTTTCTAAGCCCCAAATGAAATAGGTTGGGGCTTAGGCCCTGAAAGTAATTGTACAAAAACCAAGGTCGGGGCTACGAATAATTGACAAGGACAGAAAATTGGGACGAAAAAAAAACAGCTCGGGACTAGGGCTTGACAAGAATTGTAAAAAAAAAAAAAGTGGTCGAGGCTAAGCAAATAATTCCCTTAAAACTTTCCTTATTTCAGAAAGTTGTAGGGTTTGGCTCTAGGGACTGTCAAGTCCAAGTTGGGTCTAAGGCTTGAAAAGATAACTGAAATACAGGGTGGGGGCTTAACAATTAATATGCCAAATGAAACCCCCCCCCTAAATGAATGAATTTAAGTTCTTTGCCATACAATTCAACTCTTAGTTTTGAGTTTTCAGTTTAAACCCCCCCCCCGAAATTTTTTCCTGCGTTCGCGCCTGGACGTTTGTAAGCATTCATAAAGTCGTATATCCAACTTCACTTCTTGAGAAACTCACAACATCGCAATATCGCATAGGTATGACTGTTCGTATTTTATCTTTATTCCGAATCTAATATTGATTCGAATCAAAGTCGTATTTGATGTGTTGTTTATTCGTCTTTTAAAATCTTTTGAACGATTATTATATTTGTTGGATAATTTTTTCGATATTGCTTCGCATGAGAGCGATACCGGTCTATGAAAATCTATCTATCGACTATCGAATAAAAACTTAAAAAAAAAATATAAAAATATATATATATGTATGTATAACTGGCCGAACACAATGGTGTAGCTGCAGCTGTTGCATGTAGCACTGTCAAAGTTGAAGTTACGAAAATGGTATACATCGACACAATGGGAAGCTGTAGCTGTTATAAGAAAATTGTCTGCCGCGAAAGTTGACTCAACTTTAACTATTGGCGGCGCTACAAGCTTCATTTTTTGACTTTTCACATTTTTTTTTGGGAACGTTCAATGCATTTGAGAAGTTTTTTCTGGTTTTTTAACTTTTTTATAGTCAGCTATCATACACATTCAGGTAAAATATAAATTTCATATGCGATGAACACGTCTCGAATAAATTTACAATTCCAAACAGCTGTGATGATGCGCTACATCGTTGTAGACGTCCTTTGCTACGTAAGTGAGCATTTTTATTGATATATTATACTACAGCGAATATTTTAGCTACAGCTGCATCCCATTGTGTTCAAAAGGTTAAAGTACGACTTGCAGAATATGGGTGAATGTCGCAAACTGGATCTCGCAAGCCCCCCCCCCCCCCACAGCCAAATCCTAGATCCGCTACTGGTCTTGCTTTTTTTTTGTAAAAATATGAGTTGTTTGGCAATACCGTCCTAGCACTGTACTACCGCATGAATTCATGCTGTAGTACCAATTTTAACTAGTTAAAAAGTACCCTGGTGGCCAGAACTGTAATAAAATTTTGCATCACGAAAATTGACCTCGATAAATATCAAGATCTTACAGTGTTGTTGAAATGCATGAAAAGCTGTGACCTATTTAGGTCTTCGTGTATAATAAAACGCTGCTATTACTTATGAAGAATCGACTGCAGTTAAGAGAAATTATTTTTAGACAGTAGAAGTGGAGAATCTTTATTGATTTTAAGAAGTTAATGCATTTTTTATGTCATCATTCATTAATTAATTCCTTAGTAATTATCTAAGTCCCTACCTACAAATCTACAACGCACTAAGCCAAAAGAATTTTCTATTGTGAAATTGAAACAAATTAGCTGTTTTGGCTGTTATTAGCATACATTTTTAAATTTCACAATTCAAATTTCTTTGGGTAAGTTTTTTGTTACTTCTGGACCAAAAAGGATATTGTTCGCGCGAATTGGGTATTAGATTTTACAAACCTAAATCAACAAACTAAGCCAAACAATTAGTACTGTGAACTTAAGCAGTAGAGAAGCAACCAATTTGACAATAAAACGCTACCCTCCCTTAATTTATCGTAAACACACTTAAGATATTTTAGTTGCTTCATTCAAATTGTATATTTTGTTCATCTTATTAAGTTGATTTGATTATAATTTCATAACCTAGAACCTTATTAGTGAAGCAAAATAACGTGTATGTATGCTATGTCGGTATGCAGGTATGTTAATCACATGATTAAACAAATATGATTTAAAAAATAAAAAAATTAACTTCCCACATCATTATAGGTACCTAATTATTATTTTTTGTTACGTTAGATTTAGGTAGGTACAAAGAAACTCATTACTTAAAAAAAAAAAACTGCCTTGACTTAGTATAACTAACGAAAACAGTAAGTGAAATTAAATAAGAAATTTACTTAGATAACGCTTTGTTTATATTTTCTGGGAATATGTACATTATGTAATACGATAGGTAAGTACCTATATGGTTATTTTTTTTTTTTAACACAAATAGTCTCTAAGTAATATTCAAATGTGTGATAAAGTGAATCATCTATTAATAGGAGCTTGTGACCGAATAGGTATGTAGTGTATATACACTGCGCATCATAAGGTTAAAAGCAGTCGTTTTTGAGAATTGAATTCAAAGAGATCGAAATTTTGTATGACACATGAGAGACTGTTTAACGTACCATAGCAAAACCTATGCTTGCACTTCAAGAACAAAACTTAACGGCATCCAAGAGAATAAATGTTAGCTGAGTCACTTTTTTAAGTACTTTTATCGCGTCATAAGGTTAGAAGCTCATACAAAATTGAAGAAAAACGATGGTTTAAGTTTTTTAAAAATACCTTCCTGTTGTGATGAAGATTCAGAAATAACTAATTTTTCCTCAACAAGATGGCTATAGTAATTTGTCCACGATATGAGAAAAGAGGAACGATTTCTGAACCGTCATCACAACAGGGATGGAGGCGTAATGATCTGGACTGTAATATCATATTAGGGAAAAATTAATTTGGCAGTTGAAAGTAGGTACTAAGATGCCTGATTTTCATCATTCATCTTGGTACTACAAAACATTGCCAGAAGCATTGTTTCCGCGAACCAATGATCTTTTCGGACAAACCGCATTGGTTTTCAACAAAATAATGCTCCTTTCAATGCAGCTCCAGTGTTTATATCATTATTTTAAGGAAACATTTTCCATTGCTGCCTTGTTTTCACATTCACCGGACTTCAAAATAAATGAAATTTACATGAAAAATATACGAAAAATCGAGGCAATGTGATGACTGATTTCACTAAACATCGAATTTTGGAATTTTTTGTTTTAAGCTGGCGGCAGCACACACTGTTAAGTAAGTAAATTTGTCGAAACAAAAATCTAAAAAAAATTTAAACCATCGTTTTTCTTCAATTTTGTATGTGCTTCTAACCTTATGACGCGATAAAATTACTTAAAAAAGTGTCAGCTAACATTTATTCTCTTGGATGCCGTTGAGTTTTGTTCTTGAAAAGTGCAAGCTTAGTTTTGCTATGGCAAAACGTTAGACAGTCTCTCTTGTGTCATACAAAATTTTGATCTCTTTGGCGTATAACACGAGACGAATCAAATTCAATTCTCGAAAATGACTGCTCCTTATGACCGGCAGTGTATGTGCTTCCCGAACGACCGCACAATCAGTTGCAGCAGAAAACCCAGAAGATAAACTTATTTGTATTCACGATGTGCACTGTGCAACTTTGTATGTATATTTGCATATTTTTTTGTATTATTAAGTTAAATTGATGGCCCTGCTACTTTATTTTAATATTATTTTTTTGCAAAATATAAATAAATTGCTGTATACCAACCTATACCAACCTAGTTACCTATGTATATGCATGTATTAAATTAAATGATGCCTATACGGTAGCTAGCTATTATATCTACCCCCGTAGTTATAACGAAAAAATAGATATTTCAGCTCCCGTGTTTAGGAAAACTACTCCATGGAATTATAATTTTCCGGACTCAAACTAAAAACAATTGCTTACTGCTCCATTTGAGCCCAGAATATTCTTATTCCGTGGTGTAGTTTTCCTAAACAGGGGAGCTGAAATAACTACTTTTTTTTTTATAAATACAGGGGCTAGTGTTCAACTTTGTATATGTACTTTTAGGTTCCTAACTATGAAGATAGTTTCAAATTAAAATTTTCCCAGAAAAGGCTCCATATAAATATTAATAATTTAGTGATGGATGACTGATGAATAATATGACTTACGCAATTTTCCTAGGTATCAGTGATTTCTTCCCCGAAATGAATGACACATAAGGTGTTTCCACAACAAGAACAATTAATACTCAAAAGTTAATTGTTTTATCTCTTTTGGGATCCATACATTTTTTCAGAACAAATAGGCGAACGAAATGAGTCAAATGAATCATTTAGTTCTGCGGACAGAAAAACTGTCGCTTTGTTTTTTCTTCTTAATAAATATAAACAACTCTTTTTAGAAAAATTACTTTAATCTTATCAGCAAAACTCATATTGTAAACAACTTCAAGGGTCTTATTTATATCATTGATACTTAGCTCATTTCATGATGCCTTGCCCTAGGTTTCTCTGTATATACATACAATACATACACAACAACACAACAGTCTTTTTATTAGTAAACAAAAGTATTCGGAGCACAGTAATAATTAATTTATACTAAATTTGATAACCTATGCAGTTTTTTGCGAGACTTCTCATAATAAACAAAATTTCAACGAAGAATAAGAGGTAAACTTAATTAATGGCGTATTGGTATTGCAGAAACACAGATTTGTGTACCTTCATTATGTATATTAAAGATGATGATGTTTATCATCCAGCGTATTAATTTATGATGAACCTGGCACAAACTTATAAAAAAAAATAGTACAAGAGCCGAGTATGAGCTTTTGAAGGCGTATATTTTGTAATATCGAAATCAAAAGTCTGGCAGGTTTATTTTCAGACTTTGGCGGCATTAGGCGGCGCTTCAATACATTTTTTGTAAATAAATCATGATGCTATGAGATTTTTCTTAAGCCCAAACACCGTAATCTTCGTGATCTGACTACTAGAATTCAATATATAAGCTTTTCAAGCGAACCTTATCAGTCTTTTTTTGGAGACTTTGTTTTGTTTATTTCTTGCGTTTTATACATCTCAAAGAAAAAACGGATTAGGTTCCTTTAAAAAGCTTATATTTTGAGTTCTATTAACCGGATCACCGGATGTCATAGCAGCATGATGTGTTTTAAAAAAAATAACTGAAAGTATAAAGAAATTTAGAAAATCTGTATTTTCAACACCCCACCCCCACCAAAGGCTGACAAAAAAAAAATTCCATACTTTTGATTTCGATATCACAAAATGTGCCTCTTTAAACCCTCATCCTCAGATTTTGGTTGTACAACCACTCCCTAAATTTGCTGTCGGCTCTTAAACTATTAGTCAAAGTAAATGAATATAAGTATTGAATGTACCTACAAATATATTGGGCGTATTCATAGTCATTTTAGAGCTGTGTCTAAGTTAAACATAGCTTTAGTTGAATTTTTGGATGTTGATTCTATTTTTTTAAGTTTATCATTTCAATATATTTCAAGCTATTTGTGAAGTATACCAAATTAATTATATTATAGATATATAACACCAACAATTTGTAATCAAAATCGGTCTGTATTTATTGAGCCAAAATTGTCAATCTATCTGCGACTATGAATATGCCCCATTGATGTGTTATCTGTCTTAATAATTTATTTTTATGGGTTTGTGTATAATTTTTGTTCGCCTTATTTGATTGGAACTGGTCGGCTTTGTTTTTACCTGCCTTACACTTCCACTTTTTGTACTGGACGCAGTCTTTCTTAAAGTGACCTTTTTCTTAGCAGAAAATACAGTTTCTTTCTCTTTTGTCAACTATTTTTAATGCAGACTCTTTGTCTACCGCATTTGGTTCATTCCGATGAGCGACTGTGCTCTCCCAGCAACTAAGACTGCACTAAAGAGAATTTTAAATCTCCTTCTGGACGTGTCTCGAGTTTAGTTATCAGCGTATCATAACTTCTGGGTAAGCTACTAAGAAGCATAGCAACACTGCAATTTTCTGAAAGCTGTGTTTCACCGATGTCTCTCAACGTCATTTCCAACATTTAATTTTGTACTTTCAGCCATTATGAGAATAAATTAAAATATTCTTATGTTTTAGTATCTTGCGATATCTGGGCTCATTACCTGTAGAATTATATACACAGCTCAACTAAAAAGTTAAAACTAAATTAGTTTATTTCTCCACAAAATTTAAATAACGAATGAAAAATATTATTCTATAAAAATTGTGATAAAGTATATGAGTATACACTTTGAAGTTCGTTTTTCTAGGGTGTATCAAAAACACAGTGGTTGAATGTAATTGTAAGTCCAACAAAATCAACCATCAGGGATGGGTGAGTTCTAGGTCCCCTTCTCCACACCTCAAGACGGAAGGGACAGTTAAAAAAACGACTTATAACAAAAAAAAAAAATATATTAAAAATCAAGAGCAATACATAAACATTTTTTTAAAGCCATAAATCCATAATTTAATTTATCAAATCAATTTGTCTGGTAATTTCTGAAATGGTCATTTCGCCGGATTACTGTTGTTTTTATGAGAAAGTTGGTTCGTTTATATATATAGCCCCCCCTTCCCCCTCCTACATAATTTTTTCTTGTGTATCGGCCATCTACATCTTACCGCATCTAATGCGAAACACCCTGTTTAAAGACATATAACTTCGACAAAATTAATAACTTATTCTTACACGAAAGTTAGCATGAATGATCTTTTTATTTATTTGGTTTTCACCGTCAAAAATTAGACGATATTTTTAAATGGAGAACCTCTCGCGAACCACCGCGAAATCAAAGCCGAATGTCTCGGAACTATACAAAAAGTAAGATACACGACAGCGTAAGTCGCGTTTTAAGGTGGAGCTATAATAGTTGCAAGCTCACGGCAGTACTCGGACGAAAATTAGCGAATGTAATAAATCATATGGTGCGCTCATAATGTCGGTTTCTTGATTTTTCGTTACCTTTTGCTTTTGGAAGTGAAGAGTGCCCCCGAATGCAGGTCACGGAAGTTTAAGTGCAATTTGTTGAGGAAGGAAAGAAAATGGAAAGAGTGAATTATGGTTCAGTTCTGATTTTGATTGTTCTGAAAGCTACTTTTCGTTGGTTTAAGACATCTGCTTTCGACAGCTTCCGAATATTAAGGATCTCCTTAAGCAATGTAAATCGTTTGTTGACGACGAAGTAAACAACAATTACAACACCTTGTTGATGTAGTTTCGTGGTCGACAACGAATGATTCGTATTGGTTTCGGAGTTACAGTTCTACTTCTACCTTAATAATTAAAGCAAAGTAGCTTTCCTTATAGTTAAGTACCTAAATGTAAACATCCGAATATTTTTTTCTTGTTTCTTGTACGTTTTTATTCACAACATTTTTCACTAACGAATCGTTATTCGATAGTTACATAACACGGTCAGAGTTCTTTTCCCATACAAATTTTGACAGTTCATTGACCAAATGGTGCACTTACCGCAAATGGTAAGCTTTTCTAGTGTTTTACATCATTGCATGAATAACCCCAATTTAAATAATAATTTCAGGAAATCGAATCCAAGTTCGGACATAGGTATACATAATCATATAAATCTGCAGCAGTGGTGCCATAAGTCCAAGTTGAACATTATTTCGTGCATTTTGGACTCAAATTAACCACTAAAACAAGATTTTGGTAATGAGATTTGTTTGTTTGCACTAAAAGATCAAAAAGAGGATTATGGCAAAACATTCAAATGGTTTTTCATTTTTTTTTGATATGAAGTGGAAGTGCAATAGATAGTTTTTGTTTACATTTCCATCAGTCGATAAACGAAAACGGCTTTTAAATGGGTCGCTTCAACAATTATTCTCCGAAAAAAAAGTTTGTTTGATTTGACAAACTAATGTTTTCAAGTAGATTTGAATGAGTTTTATTTGAAAACTTCATTTGAGGAGATTACAATTTGTATGTTAAATCATCGAGATTTCAAGGAGATTAGTGATTAGCTTGCTTAATCTCGGTTAAGTATTTGGTGAAAACGTAGTATAAGTTTTCGAGTTGAACAACTGGAGTGGCTTAGTGATATAGGGCAGACATACCCCAATGCTTCATCCAACAAATTCTGACGTCCAACCCCGAGATACGGCGCAGTAAAGAAAGACTGCCAAACCGGTGGCCAGGTTAGTGAGAGAAGACCTTAACCAACTCGGCGTGCGAAGCTGAAAACCTAGCTTGGGACTGAACTGGCTGGAGAAGGCTTGTTAATTGAGGCTCTGGTTCACACCGGACTGTAGGGTCACCTTTATAGACTAAGAGCCCGCAGCAAATTTTGAGTGTGAGAGATGGCGAAAAAGCCGGCTATTTTAATATGCAAATATGAATGACTTGCATGTAAGGGTTGGGAACTTTTGATTCAATGCAGTGGTCAAAGTTAGACATTTAAGCTGGTGCTAATTTGTGTACACATACTTGGAACTTAACTATCGTAAGGCATCGTTATAATATTTATTTTATTTTCTTAGTGACTTTGGTAGCGAGAAAAATTCGTATGAAAAAATGCTTTTTTAAATAAATTTAAATAATTATTTTATTAAAAAAAGCACTTTTCAAACGATTTTTGTTCTTTTAAAATCGCTACCACCGTCACTTACGATTCTTTCCGATAGTTAAGGGTTCCAAGTATGTATGTATTACGGTTGGCCACGAGACGAGAAAAGTCTCGGTCTCGATCTCGTTCTCTCATGACGAGACCGAGACGAAACGAGACGGGACTGGCTTTTAAGCAACCGAGACGAGACTGTATATTTGGACTGAAATTAACAGAGAGTCTAATAAATTAAAAAAATCCAATTTCAGTTAAATATTTATTTTCTTCTGCACGTATTCAAACTATAATCGAAAATATTTCCTTCCAATAATCAACAGGTTGTCCGGAAATCGTATTTTTCGGAGACGAGACCAAGACGAGACTTAATTATGAGACCGACACGAGACCGAGACGAGACTGAAAATTTACGATTTTAACGAGACCCAGACGAGACTTTCAAAAATCTCGCAGAGTCTCGTCTCGTGGCCAGCCCTAGTATGTATATACAAAAATTAGCGCCAGCTTAAATGTCTATAACTTTGACCACTGCATTGACGCGAAAATTTCGCAGTGCATTTAATTAACATTATCTCTCATGCCGAACCCATCGGACCGATTCTATCTTTCATTTTTGAATTCCCTAGAGTACTTGACTCCACATTTATAGTAGAATTGGACCATTTTCATCTCACAGTTTAGCGCTTCAAAACTACTCTGTTTCTTACAGCTTTTTTTCTGACGTCATCGTTGTATAGGAACAAAAATATAACACCAGAAAGTTTTATATAAATGATTGTGATTGAAAGTGATTAAAAATAATCTTTCCGTCGGCTTTTTTTGGTCACTGTAGTTTTTTTTTGCAATGAAACAATTAAGTTACATTAGCTTTCCCGACGTTTCGGCAGGGGTTGATGCCTTCTTCAGGGGAACTTTATTTGGACAACAAGAAAAAATACATTGTTTACATTATAATAACAATAATTGAAACAATACAAAATACTCTCACTTTAATAAAACTGTGTTTAAACTGACATTTAAAATTATTGTATCTAAACATTTTAATATTATTTACAAAAGTAAAGAAAAAACCACTTCAAACGAAGTTTAGTCTATGGAATTTAAACAAGGAGTAAAGAAACTGAAAGAATATTGTGTTATGATGAGACAAGAGAACAATAGATGGCAGAGATGTTTTGGGTGTCTTGTTTTCTGTTCATGTTGTTGTTGTTGTTGTTGATGATGTGTAATGTTTCTAGGGTGTATCGTTTCGAAACATGTTTCTCTGTCTGTAGGACTTTAACACCTTCAAAATCTGGAGAGTGGCCGTTTTCGTTATTGTGGCTCGCCAGGGTTGTCTTTCCAGGAAAAAAGTTTAAGCAATTGTTTTGTAGTTCCGATGTAACACTGGTTGCATGATTCATTAGGTTTACCCTTACAATTTATTTTGTAAATGACATCAGTAACTTTATCCTTATCCGCTTTCGTTTTATATAAATGTCACCTTGGGGCAAATTTTACAATAAACAAATGTTGTTTTGATGTTTTTTTTCTTAGAGGGATATTTCCAAAGTTATATAGGAAAATACCAAAAAATAGTGAGTGAATAATGCACTCTCTTGCACGTTTGAATTTTTCCTACAAACAGCACACATTTTTGAGCTGGAGCAACCTCATATTCTCATTGTTTATTTATTTGTGATCGAATCCCACACAAATCTAAGATACAATATGTTAAATCCATGCCATAATGAAATTTGCATGGACTATTTGTTTTGTTTTTATTTTTTCGATTCTTTTCAGATTTCACTTTCAATTCAATCCAAAAATAAATATATTTGGTTTGCTTTTATTTTATATTGATTCTTTAAAAATATCGCATGAAAGTGTTAGTTTTAATTATATGTTTCGCTTTCGTAGTGTTGTTTACTTTTAAGAGGATTGAAGATTGAATAAGTTTTGTTTTTTTATTTACCTATACCACGAATGATCACAGATAAAATCACAAAAAGTTGCCAGAAATTAGCAGTTTTGGGGCAGGCCTTCTTAGAATTAATTTTTGTATCTTGGCGTACATCATACTTTTTTCTACCTCGTCATATTCTTGACAGTTCATCTTGTGGGTAGTACACTTAGGTACCTACAAAAGAATACATGCTTTTTGCACTCAAAATCATGACTCAAAACTATGTTTTTTTTTCAAATTTATGAGTGGTAGATCTGATCTGCAGTTGACTATAGCTTTTAAGTCGATTCAGTTCAATAAATAAAGGTAAAACAACGAACTTATGTTATGTATGTAAAGGTTTTATTAGTCATTCCCACCATCTGTATGAATTTTATTTCATTTAAAAGTTCAGCATACCTACCTAATACCTAATGAACCCCTAACAAAATTAAAAAAAAACATCCATGATTTTTAAAAGATCGCAGTCCCAAAAGAAATTATTTTTTTTTCTCGTGATACCTATATGCATGTATCTACATTATACATCTGTATGCAAATTGTCACAGTTTGGTTAAAAAAGTCCGTGTTCGTACATAATGTACATTTATCTTTGTTTTTTGTGTACAAAATGATGTCATTTCATTTAAAATTATCCCAAGGTAAATATAATCTATTGAAGTATGTGTTATCAGATATTGTTTTATTTTGCATGTTTGTACATCTACTTTTGAACAAAATAAAAATGAGACAACAAAAAAAGGTAAATAATATGATTCAAGTTTGTGGCAGGGGTGGACTGGGACACCGGGTATGCGAATATTTTTCTTCGATATAAAATAAATAAATTGGGTGGCGCAATGATTCGTGAAGAACCAGTGCTTAGTGACTGACTAACAACTCGCAATCGTTCCTGTGTGCTCGTGTCGACAGGAGTGGAAGGGACCTACAATTTTATGCCGCATCCGAACGGCTAGCCAAAAGCACTTATTCATGACAAGTGATACTCTTGGAGGATTTGTCAATTCCTCGCAAGAGGCGGTAGCCCTGATAAAAACTTTTTATTTTTAGCTGGACGAGGCTGTGAAGTGAACTCAGACCTCCAGCATGACAGTCCATCTCACTAACCACCAGTGCGTTACGGGCTACTACTTTCTGCGTTATAAATTAGCAATAAATAATGTTTAAACATTTATCCATTCCCGGGTCGTTTATCTACATTTTTGAGAAAGTTGACCTGATAAGTTGACGTCAAGTAAGCCAGGTAAGCCCGTTTCTCGAAATCCAACAGCGTAATAATTTGTTTTTGTTATAAATTAGTAACTCAGGACTATGCATATATTTTTTAATATGAATTTTTCGGATATGAGCTGCTAACTTTATACACCTGAATATTGTAGCATACAGGGGAGCCTTAGTAAATTTTCCTAATCAAGTTGTTTGCCATTGTGGTTGAATCTGCTGAATTCACATGACTTTTGAAGTTTTCATAACCGTCGTGAATTGTATGATACGTTACAGTCTTAACTGCAATTAAGACTGTAACTATTGATTCCAGCTGTTGATTCAACAGTCGTGCGTTGTGACATTGTATCTACAGTCGGTGCTTGAGGAAAAGGAGCTTGATGGTGGTGAATATTTAGTTCGAAATTCCAAATCAAGAATCAATTTTTTTTTTTCAGAATACAGTAACGATAACACCAACATTTCTATAGGTACATTGATAAGTTCTTTCAGTTATCAAACAATTTATATTTGACAATCGTAATAGGAGCTTAACCCTTTCGGTACGGATGTGGTACAAGTCCATATAAATGTTCTTTGTCTTGTACCACATCCGTACCGAAAGGGTTAAGAGACGATTGGAAGATCTTCCAATATTTTTCGAAACAAAAAATAACCAATGTTCTATCAACCGTCTCCAATAATTATACCTGTCAACATTTTCAGAAAAAAAATTGTCAGCTGATTTTCTGACACTTTTAATTCTTGCAATCGTGTGAACAAATCTAAGCACACAGGTTTTCAAATAGTCAGATAATTGGACGATTGACAGACCAATTGGATATTGGAAGATGTTCGTTCGGAGAACATTGTCCAATTTTGAATTGGCAGATCAATTTTGTCTTTTTTTCAAAAAAAGAACAAAATTATTTTATTCCCATTTATTAGCTTTAAGTACAAACAAATTTAAAAAAATGTATGAAAAAAAAAATTCAAAAAATCGTTAGAGCGGTTTTCTTAAAAATTAATTTTGTATATATTTAAAAAAATTTTAACATTTTTAAAAATTAAAATTAGCATGCCAACTTTTAGAATTAAATAAAATACAATTTAACACAAATTTAAAAAATTTATTGACCCGTTTTCAAGGTATTGAATTTTCAAAAAAAAAAAATTTCAACAGTTTTTTAATAGTCCAAAAATTATTTTTTCGAAAAATTGTATGCAAAATTGTTATAATTATAAAGCACCTCTTATATTAAAAAATTGGTTGAAATCGGTGCAGCCGTTAACGAGAAATTTGAAAACCAAAAAATCGGTTCTATGATAGGTACCGTTAATACCCGTAATAAAACAAAATTGTTTGTCTACCAAATTATTAACTGAAGAAATTATAGTAGGTCGTAATTTTTTTTTTTTCAAAATCGTTAGAGCCATTTTTGAAATAAATCAATTTTGTATATTGGTTGTATGGCAGGTACCGTTAATTTTTAAGCTTAAAAAAAATTGAAATTTCCCCTCAAGTGAATCCCATAATAACATTAAGTTCAAAGTTTGAAAAAAAAAAATCGCTTCAACCGTTTAGGCTGCAGGTTGAGGTACAGACAGACAGACGGACAGACAGACAGATTTTCGGGACCTACTTTTTTCACGTTCTCTATCATCGTAATGTTATAGGGAAAATTATTATCTTGAGTTTTTTTTTTTGCACGAATCCTAAATTTGCCCTATACTACGTATATCGCAAGTAAAAATCATTGGAAGCTATTGGAAGACTTTAAACAGGTCCGCCAATATTGTATATGTAAGATCTTCCTAGGAAAGGTGGCACTCCCTATAACGAATATGCCTTTTTAAAGTCGGTAGGACACTTATCTTAGCCGCAAGTACCATTTAAAGAGAAAAATGTGTCGATTTTGAGAAATTATTGTTGCGTATCGTGCGATACATCGATTGAAAGGTGGCACCCACTAGACCGTGTATTGTTGCAGTAATTTGTTTTAACCGTTTCGCTATACTCCCTACCTATTTTTACTCTAAATACTATTTATATCCTAGAAAACCCTCAAAATTGACACTTTTTTATTTTGCCTGCATAGTTGATCCCAGGCCAAAAAGGTACTACATACTAGTAATTTGAAAAAAAAACGTTCAAATTCATTGTCATTAAAAATAACATTAATTTTCACATAACAATATTCTTATCACAATGTGATAACCTAATAAAACAGTCGCTTTTGTTTTAATTATCATTTTGTACGCAATTTATAATTTAATGAAATTGTGGTCAGATAAAAACCAGTAACTGAATTCTAATTCTACTGTTCTGCTTATCACTTCCAGAAGTAGTGCATGTACATGTATTGTACAGTACACATAATATTTACAAAAAAGAAACGAATATTTTAATTTAATGTATGTAAATAATAAAATATACGAATTTGTTTTGATTAATCAAAAACAAGTGAGTAAAAGTTGCCTCAAAAAAATATTTTAAGTAGGTACCTCCTACCATCTCGCACTTATGCATAAATAATTCACAATTAAAATAAACTTTCGAGTTTGTGTTATGAATTTCATATTATCTTTTGGAGTTCGGAAATGTAGGTATTGCAACTAAGTATGTAAGGTTAGAAGCAGTAGTTTTTGAGAATTGAATTTGAAATGTCTCGTGTTATACGCCAAAGAGATGGAAATTTTGTATGACACAAGAGAGACTGTTTAATGTGCCATAGCAAAACCTATGCTTGCGCTTCAAGAACAAAAATTAACGGCAGCCAAGAGAATAAATGGGCCCTATTGCGGTTGTCGATCGTCGATCGATAATCGCTAACGAGTAATCAACGATCGACAAATTGAGAAATCGGTATTGTGGTTGTCGATTGCGTTCGGCAATTATCGAAACTCCGATCGCTCGTTGTCGACCGCATTTTTGTGATCGACGGGGTCTATTCAACAAGTTTAAAATTATGTAGAGAACAAAATGTGAGTGTTTTTATTTAAAAAAATGTTTGTTTTTAAGTAAAACAGGTAGGTATATTTAATTATTAATTCTTAATGCAGGGCGAAACAAGTTTCAACGACAAAACAGATGAAAGCTATCAATGCATCCAATAACTCCTGAGAATCCGAATTTTTCAAAGAAGTACATTTTTGTTTGGCGTATTTCACTTTTGTTTTTGTTTTGGACATGTACATATTGAGCCAACCCAATGAACAACATATTTCCCACACTTAGTTGATATGATGCTTGGGCACAGAATCGTAACGCAGCACACAATTCAAGGATGTTGGGAATCGATGATTTTCTTATTCCCAGATTAAGTTTTTTATCAATTTCAGAAAGTAAATCCATAAAGGCTGCCTTGGATTATCAAAAATAGTTAACAAAGCTACAAAAGACAAATAATTTAAAAGAAAAAAAAAAAAAAACCTACAGAATCAAGTAAATCCGTACAATTTATCATCTAACTCCAAGGGGTTGAATGAATTTCTTATATTGCGCCGTTTTCTGATGGCCTCTAAAATTGTATTTATTGTATCTTCTTTTGAATCTTGTTCACTTAACAACGCTTCGATGTAGCCATTTCTTATTTTAGGTTATATTTTTATAAAAATAAATAATTGTATTGCAAACTTCACGAAACGAGATAAATAAAAAACAATCCAATCTGAAAAAAAAATCAATCTGTCAAACGTCAAAGTATGAATAATTCACAATTTATAGTTTTTCATTCACAATAACTCAAATACTAGTCGATGATGATAGTTGAAAATGCGATCGCTGATCGACAACCGTAATAGGGCCCAATGTTAGCTGAGTCACTTTCTTTTAAGTAAAAATAATCATATGCCTGATTTCCAGTCGTCTTGGTACTACAAAACGTTGCCAGAAGCATTGTTCTCGCAAACCAACGATCTTTTCGAACAAACCGCATTGATTTTCAAAAAATAATGCTCCTTTTCATGCAGCTCGAGTTCTTAAAACATTATTTTAAGGAAAAATGTTCCATTGCAGCATTGGTTTCCTGTTCACCGGACTTCAAAATAAAAGAAAATTTATTGGGATGGCTCACATGAAAAGTATACGGAAAATCGAAGCAATGATGATGGTGAACCATCACACCGTTAATTTGCCCTTGAGTAAAATTTGGGTTGGGTACGATATCCCGCTTTTTATAATCCCGTTTTTTTAAATCCCGATTCTTTAATCCCGCTTTTTATAATCCCGTTTTTTATAATCCCGCTTTTTTATAATCTCGCTTTTTATAATCCCGTTTCTTATTATCCGGCTTTTGCAAGCAAAACTAGTTGTTTTATTTTAAAAAAATCGCGCGATTTTTTTAAAATGAAACAACTAGTTTTGATTGCAAAAGCGGAATAAAATATAACAAAAATAAAATATCTAATTATTAAATAAACAAAAAATTAAATTCTAAACAATTGAGGATATAATATATTTATCATGTTAGTTCATTTGAATGTTGTGGGCGATACGACGCAAAAATACTGTTTTTCTCATTTTGTTCCTGTTTCTTAAAATTTTTTTTTAAAGCTCGTGATTTTAGCACATTATTTTTTTTTATATGTTCGAGCTTGACCGTTTTTAATTGTTTCTTTGGCTAATCGGCAATCATTTTGTACAAGCCATGCCTCGACATTATTTTGGGTTCGCGGAAACTGTTTTTCGGCACTATCGTACACAGACCAAAACAGCAGTCATGTACCTATTTTCTTTTAGTCGAGTTATTCTTGGATAGTGGATTTGAAAAGTATAAAACGTGGAAAATAACCAACATGAAATCAAGAAGTTTTAATAATGTTTAAAAAAAAAAAACGGTCTTAGCGGGATAAGTCGGAATTTTAAAAAGCGGGGTTATAATAGAACGGGATTTTGAATAAACGGGATTTAAAAAAACAGTATTTTAAAAAAACGGGATTTTAGAAGGCGGTATTTTTAAACTTTTTTGACAGGATTTATGAAAAACGGGATTATAAAAAGCGGGATTCCGATACGTTCCCGTAAAATTTCACTTGACTATCTAAAATCACTGTATAACTCTCTTAAGGGGCCTACAGACAATCAATGTTTATTGTCAATATTCGCTGAAAATGACATTTTTCGCTGGGTATTGACCGTTTGTATGCTCTTCAATGTCATTGTCAATGAACATTGACCACATTGATGAGAAACAAAATCAATTTGGTTTTCATCAATGTTAGTGTCAATGTCAGGATGGTTTTTTAGCAGCGTAAAGTTATTTGTCGATGTTTAAGTTGTGTTGTGCAATTTGACGTAAACAATACCAATTAAAAAAGAAATTTGTGATTTACGACTTAATTCTCGCGAATTTAAAAGACAATTTATTGAATTATTGTCAATATTCATTGATACGTGTGGTTGCAATGTTTCATCAAATTTTTTTGACAGATAATATCTTCAATAATTATTGTCAATAAAAATTGATCGTGTGTAGGGCGCTTTTAAACATTGAATTTTGGAATTTTTGTTTTAAGCTGGTGGCAGCACACACAGTAAAGTAAATAAATTTGTCGAAAAAAAACCATCGTTTTCTTCAATTTTGTATGTGCTTCTTACCTTATGACGCGATAATATTACTTAAAAAAAGTGACTCAGCTAACATTTATTCTCTTGGCTGCCGGTAATTTTTGTTCTTGAAGTGCAAGCATAGGTTTTGCTATAGCACAGTCTCTCTTGTGTCATACAAAATTTCCATCTCTTTGGCGTATAACACGAGACATTTCAAATTCAATTCTCAAAAATTACTGCTTTTAACCTTATGACCGGCAGTGTATGTAGGTGTTTTTGTTTGCTTCGAACTATTTTTGCGACGAACGGATTAGAGCAAAAATCCTCAGATATTTATGAAATCGGAGAATTTATAACTAAACGGGAAATTACTAAACTCACAGCTTTCCAGGATTTTAACTCCCTTTTGGATCTTTTGTCCCGCTCTCAGACACCTACATTGATCCGCTTAAGGTCAAGGATAAGAACGCTGAACGCAAAATGTCAAGAAAAAAAAAAAAAAAAAAACAAGTAGATAAGCCAGAAATGAAGTAGATACTGAAATAATAAAAGCTGCCTGATTTATTTATTATTGAATGACCCTTGTTATTAATGCTGAATAGCTGCATCATCGGGTAATGTTCTGCCGAAAAACAGAATTATTAGCAATTTCTTTATACCTACAATAATAAAGTAACAGAATAAGCATAAGCACTCTATAGTTTGACTTAAAATTATTTAATTGTTTTGACACTGTGGCGTTTACATTTTTGTTATCTTGAAGAGTTTTTGTGATGATCAATCTATAGGTTGTTCTAATTTTCCCAATGAACGTCATACAGAGGAATTGAAATTAATTTATTGGACACTGTGGCGTATACGTATTTTTTTTTTTTAATTGTATAGCGATTCGTAACATTTACTATGATTGTAAGATAAGTTTAAAAATTCAATATAACTTAAAATTGAATTCACAATTCAACATAAAATAACACTATAGACATTTTCGTTTGAAATAAAACAACATACTTTCGTATTTTGATGTTCCTTAACTCTACTCCATAAAACGTTGATCTTAATACAATTTTGAACGGTGAAAAAAATAAGTTGAATTAAATTGCTTCGCAGCAGGTGAATCATAATTAGAAAACGAACAAAGAACTACTTAATACATGATGTTAATTACATTGGATTGACGGTAAATCATTTGTCCACTATTATGGTATCCCCTTACAAAAAGTGACTAGGTATTTATGTGCCAAACTGTTTCACACATGGCACAACAACAGACATCACACATGAGTTACAAATGCCGGTCATGTCAATATGTATGTTTTTTTTTCTACACTAGATAAGCAATTGAGATATGACACCCAGTTTTAGTGTTGTAAACCTATGACACTATTATTTTTGAGGTAAGTAAGTAGGTATTCGGTTTGTAAAGTATCTAGCTTGGATACCTTGCTAGAAATAGAAATGATATTTTTGTATAATGTAATTTTTTACCGTATGTATGTAGATACAACTGCATACCTTGTAAAAGTAGAAGTAGTTTTGTTCCTACATATTTTTCGTCTATCCATTACTTTTTTTTTTTTAGGTCATTTCCATGGCACTTTATGGCGCAACAAAAGAACCCTTACTGTAGTAACTAAGGAATACAAGGAGCACGATAACGAATGTGCTTGTTTTTAATTCGTAGTTTAATATTGAAAGCTAATTTTTTCTAAAGGTAGATAGGTACCCCTGTATGCTTCATCTAACTTTGTTTTCGTCTGAATGTTTTAAAATATTGATTCCGGTTTATTTATTAAAAATACATGTACGCTACGTTCATAGGTATATTTATTTGATTATTTATTTTATATGAGAATTGATAACTACTAGCCTTATTCTGGCAACCTCACTGATGCCTCACAAGTCACAATAACCTCATATCTAGTGGTGAACTCGCCTCATAAAAACTTAAAAATTAGGTATGATCTGCTCCTTGGCATATCACAACTCACGTTGTTCTTGTGAGGTTAATTATGAGGGCTTCCACAGAATCCGAAATTGTGACCGCCTTATACAAAAACAAACTCACAAAAAATTGTGACCTGTGTTGTGAGCCTCACAACGGCAGAATAGGGCTGTAAACTAGGCTAGTAGGTAGGTGCTAGCACTAACGGCTCGCGTACACATAACCCGTTATCGGCAGAATTATGCTCGTCCATCGTCGGCCGAAATCGGCCATTTGAATCAAACGTATGTAAGAGGAAGAGAGCGCGTACACCACTACAACCAACATCGGCCGTTAATAACCGATCAACCGACAAATCCGAATTCCGAACTTGTTTGGATTTTACTTCAGTTTGTCAATTATTTCTTGCCAGAATAAAATGAAATTAATTTAAAAATTAAAATAAGATTAAATTAATAGTGAATAGCTAATCTATTGTGTTATAATAGAGCCACGTTTACTTTTTACGTTTCACACTCCGACTGGCATCCTTTAAAATTGGCATTGTTAAAAACAGGCATCGGGCGAGAACGTCAGTAGTGTATGCAGAATAACGTCCGCGACATTCGTCCGTATAGCTCCGATTTGAAATCGGCCGGTTAATCGGTCTCAGTGTACGCAAACCGTACGTTTAGTTGGAATAGTAGTAGGTACAAATGAATGTCCATTATATTATAGGTACCTACATACATATATCTACAGTCAAATCTCTCATGCACCATATGTACTAGGGAATTACGAAGAGGGGGAAATTTAGAAAATAAAATTACTTCTGTTTTAAGTGAAGTGATTGAATATATTTCAATTAAAAGCTCAAATTTACTCAACTCTAAGCTGCGTTTTGCACAATGTCGAACTTGTGCGAAACGTATATTGGTATTGAAGTCACTTTAAGTTGAACTATGCCTAGGAGGTTCATTATTTAAGTGATTTCTTGGAAAAGTAATTAAGCTTAATTTCATTTTAATCAGAGTGTTCGAGAAGCAATTAAAACAATGAATTATTCGCTGTTTCATAACTTCCCATTTGTTTAAATCCGAGTTCCAGAGTTTTGAGTACCTACGCCATTTCTTTATTAAAAAAAATAACACCCTTATAACGTTTGTCGTTTCACTAAAACGACAGTAAAACGACACGTCCCTGCAGGAGTCAATTGATGTTTAATTCAAACGAATTTCGTCATAATGATGAGATGGTTGGAGATTGGAGAGAATGTCGAAGATTTCGGTTTATTTTAACGCCAACTGTCGCCTCTAGCGCCTTGTCGTTTAACTGTCGTTTTAGTGAAACGACGATCGTAATAGGGGTGTAAGTTTCGTTACAATATTCAGTTAAAGAGTAAGGAATGTATAGATGTTATTTATTTAACATTTATTGTGTGTATTAACTAAGTTTAACTAAACTACAGAATGAACTGAATTCAAGGTTCAATCATAACTATGAAACCTAATAAATTATTGAACTGAAGTTTAAACCCAAAGTTGAGTTTAAAGTTTTACTGTGAAACTAGGGGTGAAACGTAAATTTTCCATTTAACAATTTAAAATGTCTCTATTTACTGAACTACGTGCCAAGTTAAACCTTAAAAGATTGAGCATCACATTCACATCCGCATATTTAAACCTACGACGAAAGATTCAAAGTCGCACCGATTGTTTTGCTTTGGTTAACAATTTGATAAATGCCATTAAATAAGTATACTTACGTATACATGTAGTACCTAGTATGTGTACGTACGTATCATTAATCTTCTGTTCACCTACGCAATAAAGAACATCCCGTAAAAGAGAGATTCCACTGTAATAACAAATAACTTATCTGAGCTCCAGCAATCGAGCTCCAAATTGCATCGTTGAAATTATTGTGGTAGTGCAAAAAATTAAACAGCTGCATACATATAATACCTAGCTGTTCATTTATTGCAGACAAAAATACGAGTACCTATATATTCTCGTCAATTATTATCATTCTCTGTAGTTTCACCACTTTCCACACATCCCGTTCATCAAACCATTTTTTGTATTTCTGTTGTATATGTATATGAATTGTGGAAAATCCATTGTTTGGAAATCAACACACACCGAGTCACACCGACGGGATCTAAACCTTTACATACAATGTACAAACAGAAAAAAATAAACTATATAATTCATCAAAGAACGTTTCTACAATACCCTATGTCCATGTTAATTAAGAAAAGAAAACTTTAAAAGCGATGTGTTTGAAAAAATTATGGGTGGTACGAATTAAGGGACATTCAGTATTTTTTTTTTTAAATCCACTCTCGCTAACTTTATTAATATCGTCGGCAGGTTCAAAATCAACAAAAGTCTACCAAAATTAACATTATTTTTGTTGTATGAATAAGTTTGTAGATAGGTGCCTACAAACTTCAAATTACCGGAAGTTTGCAGATTTATATTGCATTTTTTGAAAGCAATAATACTGACACTGAGAAGGTATTTGAAAGAAAACAATTGCAATGTAAAATGTAATACTGACTCATTCATACGATAGAATGCTTGGCTTCGAAATATAACAAATAAAAATGTGTGTTGACTCATCGTCATCAGTGCAACTGCGATGGAATTTTTTTAGAATTTTGGGTGTCTGCAATTTACCTACTGTGAGGATTCAATTTGAAAACAACAAAGAAAAATGAATTAACAGACCGTGGGAACTTCGAATTATAAGAAAATATTTTGTCGGTGCTATAAAATGTCTGGTACACAAAATACACCCTACATCAATGGAGTTTACAAAGAGAAATCATTCAATCCAAAATACACCCTTGAAACAGAGATGACAGATGAGATGAGTGGTGTAAATGTGTAGACCATAGGAACGAAGCATCTCTTCTATATCTATTTATCTTATTATTGCTTGAGGTTAGAAGAGCAGACATACCTATCATCAATTATAGTAAGTAGATAAGTATACGCAGATATGTACAATTTTAACTTTCTCAAGGTTAAACAGACAAGTTCCAGCAGCCCAGAGAGTTATTAAATTTTAAAATTGATCTTTTAAGATTTAAGAACCACACCACTCGAATTTAATTGTGGATGACATCATCTTTAATGTGATTCATTTTCAACAGAGATAAATAATTTTTACATGAGAAAGACAAACAAAAAATTCAAATGTAACTTACCGAACACAATGTGTTGAAGAGGAATAATATATATTTCACCATCGATGTTCCGCAATCCATTTCGAAAATAAATTATTTCGAATTTATCTGAAAAAAACCTAGGATTTTACGAAGAAAAAAACTAATTATTCAATTGAATTGACACTACCGCATGGTAAAAACAAACAAAGGAAAATGTTAATAATTCATTAGCTACTTCCTTGTAGGTATTTAAACTAATCATTTTTTAATATCATTTTACAAAATAAAATCATTTAAATCGTTAATATGACAAGCAACGAAGAAAAACAATAACTTGTTTGATTTTTGAAACACTATGCAGATCAAAATAAATTCCTTGTTTTTTTTTTTTTGAAACACATTTTTTTTTGTATCCAACTTACACAAAATTTAAATTATCCAAACGGTAACTCCAAGTTTAAACAACAACGTTCGCGGTGTAACTGAAATTACTGAAACTGAATACTAAACTGATACTGAAACAACAGAAACAAGATTTCTCTATGCTGGCACGGAAGCATGCAGGGGAAGGCAGAGGCAGAGGCAGACACAGATACATAGACAGCAGAACAGCAGATATAACAATATCAACATCAAATAAAAGTGACATAGGGCTACCAGATGAACATCTAAGTGAACATCGTAAAACATGCAATATTTTTTTTTGAGTTTTTGCGGATTTTTAATATTATTTTTTGACACAATAATTAAATAAATTTAACAATACATAAATGTATTTTACCTTAGCTCTTCTTCATGCACAAGCTACAAGAAATAGAATGATAGGAAAGATTTTTATTAGTAGAGAAGGAGAAACACTGTGCCAAAATTGTTTTCTCTTAAAAAAGTTAAATTTAATTACCTGCCTATTTAACTACTTAAAAGAGAAACTTATTTTGTATAATTAAAAAAAATATAGTTAATGACTTCATAGTTATTGGTACCATTTAAGACTCTCCCAAACCAACGCGAAACATTCACTCTGCAGGGCGAATTATTTACAATTTTAACAAAAATGACAAATAAACAATGCTAAATAACAACAAAAACTGTTGTCGGCAAATGTTTCGCGTTGCCTTCGCGTAGGCTTGGGAAAGCCGTAATCTTAATTATTTCCTTGTTTGATATTAATTTCCTGATTTTGGGATTTTTTTGTATAATATTGCTTTAGGTAATTTAAATTTGGCAACCCTGGCTGACAAAAAACGTCAAAAAAAAACAACAGTAAGAGAAGAGGGCTAAGAAAAATATCCCTTCGTTTTCTGGTAAGTATAGGAAACGTATGGATTTGTGTATTAGATGCGGAGTACCTATAGATATATGATATGACCAACACTGGTCGATAACTTTGTAGTTGTAGATTTTGTGAATGAATTGAAGTTGTATTCATATGTACTTAGGCCGGAATTCAATTTCCATTTCGTTTCATTATATTTTGACAGTTTCTATCAGCGTTGCCAACTCTCTCATTATAATCCATTTTAATCATTTTTGTTTGTATACAGGGTGTCCCTAAATTCACCAATAGTATTTTAGGACATGATTCATGGGTGTATTCTTAGAAAAAAATTGTTCTACAGTAAGGCCCTATCTCCAATTTTTATATGATTTATCGGGGATTTAAGAAAAGTCTTATTTTGGTGTACCCTGACCCATGTTAACGGTAATTGCGCAGTTAGTAATAATGATAGAAATTTCGTTTAGGGCTTCATTTTTAGAAGAAATACCAGCCCTTGTAACTGCGTTTAAATAAATTTGATATCTTTTCGCAGTCTTAAGATATTCAGTTCTTAGCCTGTTCCATTTTTCCTGTCCATGCTAATTTTTTTAATTTGGGGTCAATTTTCTCCAAAAAACGCGTAATCAACTTGATGATTTAATAATTTTTTTGAATGTATGTAGTAATACTTAAAATAAAAGTCAGTAACAAGTTTGCCGAAAAACCCATAGATTTTATGATAATTTGGAAATACAGCGGCAGGTAGAATTTAAAAAAAAATGTTTTTGTTTAGCTTTAAGCTCGAAAAGCTATGAATAAAAATTATTTGTGTGGTTTTAGATAATTTTTTAAGTATATTTTTACTAAAACAGTTATAACGGGTGCACTTTGACATTCTTTGGTTTGAATACTTGCTAATTTTAGTAGCCACTTGAGTTGAATTCTACAAACTATCTGCAGTTGTTGCAAAATGATTTATCAGAACTATTGGAAGACATGCCATAGGCTCAACTGGCTTCATCTTATTCCTAACTTGTTGGTGCTTCAGCCCACTTTGCTCGAGAGTTTAAAAATTGACAAGATGAAAAGTAAGCGGTAATCGTTGGATAGGAAAAAGTTAGAGCAATTCAATGGCCTGCAAATTCACTTGACCCTACAATATTAGATGTTTTTGAATGGGGAAGAATGAAATAAATCTTTTATTCAACCAAAATAGCAACTTAAAGTGATTTAGAAGAGCGCACGCTCAAAGCGTCCTCAGAAGTGTGGCAGTAGCTAGGATCATTTATATCAATATCAGTGAAATACGAAAACGGGCTCTAGCATGCATACAAAATCAAAAAATCGAACACCTATTATAACTGTTTTAGTTCAGACATAAAATAAAAGTTATCGATAACCACACATAACATTTTTTTTTTACCTGCCGCTGTTTTTCCAAATTATCATAAAATCTATGCGTTATTCGTCAAACTTGTTACTGACTTTCATTTCAAGTACCTATTGTTACATACAATTGACCCCAAATTCAAAAAATTAGCATGGGCAGGAAAAATAAAACAGGCTGAAAACTGAATATCTTAAGACTGTGAAAAGATATACAAATTTATTTAAAAGCAGTTACAAAGGCTGGTATTTCTTCTAAAAATAAAGCCCTAAACGAAGTTTCTATCATTATCACTAACAGCGCAATTACCGTTAACATCGTTCAGGGTACACCAAAATAAGAAATTTCTTAAATCCCCGATAAATGATATCAAAGTTGGAGATAGGCCCTTATGGTAAACCAATTTTTTTTCTTAGAATACACCCAAGAATCATGCCCTAAAATACTATTAAGGGACACCCGGTATTTAAAAAAAAAAAAACTTTGAATTACATACATATTCCACTATCAGGGTGATAAATAGATATTTTTTTAATTTTAACCCACCATATGCATATGTAACTTTGATGTGAGTCACGATAAATTCATATTAAAATCGGTTTCATGATAATAATTCTTAAAGCCGCAGATGAAGTAAAAGCCAAAACTAAAAGAAATTCATTCAGAAACGCAAACATTATGAATGTACTCTCATCGAGGGCTGGCCACGAGACGAGAAAAGTCTCGGTCTCGCATGACGAGATCGAGACGAGACGAGACTGGCTTTTAAGTAATCGAGACGAGACTGTATATTTGGCCCGAAATTTCCAGAGAGGCTAGTAAGTTAAAAAATCCAATTTCAGTTAAATATTTATTTTCTTCTGCACATATTCAAACGATAATCGAAAATATTTCGTTCCAATAATCAACAGTTTGTCCGGAAATCGTATTTTTCGGAGACGAGACTTAATTATACGAGACCGCCACGAGACCGAGACGAGACTGAAAATGTTCGATTTTAACGAGACCGAGACGAGACTTACAAAAGTCTCGCAGAGTCTCTTCTCGTGGCCAGCCCTATGGACGAGGCTGGTGTGAAGGGATCGCACCAGCGATCACTTAATTGATTGCCACAAAACAATTAATAGAACATTCAACCTACTTCGATATTTAATACTCGAATTTCCATCGCATCACATTTTATCATCAGCTATAGCAAAACCGAAGCACAAACAATACAATATCCATATTTCCGTTGGTACACTTAGTGCACATAGCTATCAATACTCATATAGTTTAACTGGCACCTTCAGTGCACGAGCTAAATAATATGACACCAAGTACACAACAACACTTTGAATGCACGAAGAAAAATAAACATAATTAAGGGTCGCTGAGTTATGACAATAAAATATGCATCATAAGCAAGCTAGCCCAAAACACTTGAAGTGCATGAGTATTATGCTGATACTGCATTTAATGGGAAATTCTATAGAGTATCGAAGTATGGTTGAATATCGATGAAGGCATAATATTTTGTATAAAAGAAGAAAATAAAATAATATTGATTCACTTCTAATTCTGAAGTCGACGAAACTGCACTTTCTGTTTTTTTCCTTTATCAAGCAACTCGCTGGAGGTTAAAAATTAGGTTTTAGTATCACAGACGCCCTACAGAGCTACTCGCTTTTGGGTAAAGGTTTACCTGGCTACTCGCCGGACCAGTCTGGTTACTAGTACAAATCTCAAGGCGACCAAACATTGCATGGCGATCTTGCCAGACTAAAGGACTAAGAAGAAGACTTTGAGCGACTCTGACAAGAAGATCTACTCGAGCTCCGACAAGACAGCCTGTGCTGCAGATTTGATAACTTTCAACCGGTCAGAGGCATTTACACCATTGACATCGTCGACGATATATACAACCAACAAGAAGAAACAAGACGTTGCATAGGACACATCCACTTAGATGTCAGAGAAAATTCGCCTGGCTTTGGCAGCCAATCTAATAGAGCAGGCACAAGCTCTAATTAACCAACCGAAAACAGTGGAGGCAGGACCAAAACCTATCAGTATAGAGGATTATAAAAGAAGAAACAGCATAAAACGGACACCTGAAGCAAACATTCCACCAGTAAGCAGAAGAGGGGGAAAACAGGTGAAGCTTAAACAACACCTCATCGAGCTGTATAGACTAGCAAACATAACTAGCCTATCTACAGAAGGAAGACAAAAACATCTAAAAGAGATAAGAAATCTAAAGGGAGCTATCCGTTCCTCCAGGCAGAAGAAAATAAGACAAAGACAACAAGACGAAAAGGAGTTTCATAACCTATTTGAGAAAATGGTAGAGAACAACAAAAAGCGTCTCTAAATAATGGGTAAAGGACAATCGAAAATAGAAGAGGTAGTTGTGAACAACAACGGACCTCAATTGAATAAACTTAATGAAAAATCTAACTATGAAATAGACTTTTTATCAATTTTATTAGTTATAATAATAATATTCTTCTTTAAATACGTCCACAGGACAATTAAGAGAAAATTAAATAATATCGTAAAAAAAGAAATCATAAAAAATAATATTATAGGTAGACGAATATCTGTGTAAAAAAAAAAAAAAAAAAAAAAAAAAAAATTTTTTTTATACATATGTATTCTTTAAAATTATTATGTATCAAAAAACTTATGGAAAATCTGACTAATATTATCGAAGAACTTCACCACATCTTGAGAAACCTGAGAAAAGACGGACCGAATAGAAAAAGATCAAAAGAGTCAGGAAAACAAAAAAAAGAACAAGTTGAAGAAATTTTTAAAAGAGCGCGTATTCAGGCTAAACTCTTAGAACAAACATTATCCGAACAAGGGAAAAACGACCTTCAGCCACTTTACGATAATTTATATAGATATCATAAAGAGGCCTTAGAAAGAATTACAGCTAGTATAAAACAAGAAGACATAGAAAAAGAACCAATTTTAGTAACAACAAAAAATACAGACAAAATGGCAGAATTTGATTTTAGTAAGGCACAAAAGTTGCCTGTACTTAATTGCGAGGCAAATGACAAAAGAGCAGAAAATATAAGGGATTTCATAAATAATATAGAGTTTTACCATGATACATTAAATGAAGTTTCAAAACCTATGCTTATGAAATTTATATTGAAATGTAAAATCCAAGGAAGGGCATTGACTGAATTAGGAACCGCAAAAATTATAACAATTGAACAATTAAAACAAAATTTAATTGCGAAATGCGGAGATAGGGACACAATAGAGAGTATTCAAGCTAAACTAGATAGATCACGTCAAAAAAATCGACCTATGCGAGAATTCGTGTCAGAAATAGAACACTTAGTATCAAAAATGACAGAATTAGAAATAACCATACAAGGGGAGCAGTGTAGAGAAACATTAACAGCAGCGAATGAACGTAGAGGTTTAGCGTTTTTAAAACAAGGAGTTAATGATAGATACAAGATAATTTTGGATAGTGCAAGGCATACAAAAATGCAAGATGCTATAACACATCTTTTAGAGTTAGCTCCAAGTACAGCCCAAGTAACAGAAAATATCAGATATGCCAACAATTTTAGTTATTCTAATGCCCAAAACCAAACAAACCAGGGTTTTTCACCTCGGAGTTTTCACAATAACTACCGAAATAATGCTAATAATTCTAGTAACATGAATGGAAATTTTCCACGACAAACAAATTTTCGTAGCAATTACTTCCAAAATTTTCCAAGGCAAAATAATTTTAACAATAATAACAATTACCAACGATCATATTACCAACCACGTTTTAATTGGCCACAGAATAACAATTCTATTCAATATAATAACACTAATAGAACCAATCCAAATAACATAAAAAGACAAAATAATAACCAATCTAATTTTTATAGAAGGGACAATACTTATCAAAATAATTCCAACATAAGAGGCAATGAAAGAAACGCGGTGAAGAATAACCGAAATAATATTAGGGAAAGGGAAACAACTTATATTATAAATGAGGGAAACGAAATACCCACCGAGGGGGAAGCCGACCTATAGGGGGGAAATCTGTAAGCCCTATACAACACATAGCTATATGTGCAGGGGGCATAACAAACGGCCTATATGTAAAATTTAAGATTAACAATAAATCAGGTATACGATTTTTATTAGATACAGGAGCATCGATTTGCACAATTAAACAAGGAGTTCTGGATAAAAATACAAAAATAAATGAAAATAATAAAATAATAATACAAGGTATTTCCGGTAATTTAAGAACAGTAGGCACTAGCATAAATAGCGTTACAATAGGACAACACGAAACATCCTATACTTTTCATGTAGTACAAGACTCATTTCCAGTACTTGTAGATGGAATCATTGGTGCTGAATTTCTTAAAGATTTTGGGGCAGTAATAGATCTAGAACACTCTGTATTAAAATTATCTTCAGAAGCATTCCAAATTTCACTTCCAATATTAAACTCAGAACAACTTATTTCACTTACCATCGCACCCAGATCCGAAGCCACCTATTGGCTTAATTGTAAACATTTAGATACAAGAATATTCGATTCACAAGAACTTTGTGAAGGAGTTTTTATGGCAAATTCTATTTCTCAGTCGAGAAACGGTAGGATTCCAATTAAAATTTTAAATACCCGAGAATCCGAAGTAAGAATCAAATGGATAGAACCCATGTCTACACCAATATCAGAATACCATACTATAGCATACGAAAAAACTATAAAACCTTCAAATTTACGAACAAAACAATTACTTAAAGAAATAAATTTCGAAACTCTTAATGAGGAGGAAAAATATGAACTCAAAGCTATATGTTCTAAATTTCAAGATATTTTTCACCTAGAAAGCGACGAATTAACATACACACATATAGGTCAGGCCCACATATCTCTCAAGGAAGGAGCTACTGCAAAATATACCAAACCATATAGATTACCTCATTCTCAGAAAAAAGATATTCAAATAGAAGTAGAAAAGATGCTCAAAGATGATATAATAGAACCTTCAATATCCGCCTGGAACTCACCTATTCTTATAGTTCCCAAGAAAAAAGATCCCATAACGGGAATACAAAAAGTCAGATTGGTAATTGATTATAGAAAAGTAAGCGATGTTATTGAGGATGATAAATTTCCATTTCCCAATATAACTGACATATTTGATATGGTTGGAGGTGCAACATATTTTTCATGCATAGATTTAAGCCAAGGTTATTATCAAATGGAATTAGAGAAAAATAGCAGACCTTGCACGGCCTTTTCAACAGAAAACGGACATTATCAAATGAAACGACTTCCCATGGGTTTAAAAATATCACCCAGCACTTTTTCAAGAATGATGTCTGTAGCTATGTCAGGTCTAACTTACTCACGTTGTTTTGTATATCTTGACGATTTAATAGTCTTCGGTAGAAATTTAGAAGACCATAATAAAAATTTAATGGAAGTTTTTGAAAGATTTAGGGAAGTGAATCTTAAAATCCATCCTAGAAAATGTTTTTTTCTTAGAAAAGAAGTTTTATATTTAGGACACATAATATCCAGTAATGGTATTATACCAGATTCATCTAAGTCGAATGTTATGAAAAATTACCCAACTCCCAAAAACGCAGATGAAGTAAGAAGATTCGTAGCATTTGCTAACTATTACCGAAAATTCATACCAAACTTTGCTACACTGGCAATACCTTTAAATCGGTTATTAAGAAAGAACGTAGATTTTAAATTCTCTGAAGATTGCAAGACATCTTTTAATTTACTTAAAGAAGTGCTAATAAGTCCAAATGTTTTACAGTTCCCAAATTTTGAAAAAGAATTCATACTCCGAACAGACGCATCTGGATTTGCTTTAGGTTCTGTGTTATCCAATTATGATGATAAACCAATTGCTTACGCAAGTAAATCTCTTAACAAAGCAGAAAAGAATTATAGTACTATAGGTTAGGTTAGGTTAGGTTAAAGTGGCTGTCAGGAAAACGGCTGACACACTTAGACCATAATTAGGTCCGTTGTGATACCACATGATAGGAATGAGGAGATTATCCTCATTACGAAAACCATTCGGAGCTTTTTATGAAGCGAGAGAGACAGTGTATGTCTGTATTAGCTAGATCGCTTGGATCATTGAAAAAGTAGTCCCCAAGAAGGAGTCTGCGCCTCTGTGAAAGAGCAGGACATGTGCAGAGGAGGTGAGGAATTGTTTCCTCCTCCTCTTCGTCCATGCAACTTCTACAGAAGTCATTTGAGAAAACGCCAAGTCTTGTGGCATGTTTTCCTATAAGGCAGTGTCCTGTTATGACACCTATTACGGAGCTAATTTGTGATCTGCTAAGTGATAGCAAACTTTTAGAGCGCCTAGGGTCTAGCGATGGCCAGATTTCTTTTGTGGCCAGACATGTAGTAAGGTTTGTCCATCTAGAGTTTGCTTTCCTTGCAGAGTTTTGTTTTAGCAAAAGTTTACACGTAGCGATCGGTATACCTATGTTCCACCTGTTAGGCAAAACGGGCATTAGAGTTCCATTTCTGGCAAGTTCATCGGCTTTACAATTTCCCGGAATATCTCTATGGCCCGGCACCCAAAGAAGGTGAATATTAAACTGTTCCGCCATCTCTTCAAGAGACGATCGACAGTTTTGGGCCGTAACGGAGTTGGTAGAGACAGAGTTGAGAGATTTAAGTGCTGCTTGACTATCTGAGAAGATGCGTATATCCGATGTTGATATCACGTTTTCTCTCAGCCAAGACAGAGCTTCTTTAATTGCCAGAATTTCCGCTTGGAATACGCTACAGTGGTTAGGAAGCCGGAAGGAGAGACTTAAATTAAGTCTGTCTGAGTACACTCCGCCACCCACACCTTCCTCAGTTTTCGACCCATCAGTATAAAAATGAACTGAATCACCTTTGAGAGGGTCCCCAACGTCCCAAGATTCTCTTGAGGGTATGGTGACCTGGAAACTTTTGTCGAAATTTAGTTTGGATGTGGTGTAGTCGGAATGACAAGGAATAGATTCATATAAGTCTAGAATTTTAGTATGACCGATAGAGTTGTTGGTCCATTGAGAAATGGCTTTAAGGCGGACGGCTGTGTTCGCAGCCATTTGCTTGCCATATATATCGAGGGGTGTGAGGCTGAGGAGTATGTCTAGTGCAGCTGATGGTGTCGAGCGGAGGGCTCCACTTATGCACATACTTGCTGATCTCTGGACCTTGCTCAGCTGTTCACAGTACGTGACTTTATCTAGAGCAGTCCACCAAATTGTTACCCCATAAGTGAGAATCGGTCTTACGACCGCAGTGTAGAGCCAGTGAGTTATGGCAGGGGATAGACCCCATTTAGTACCTATAGCTTTTTTACAGGAGAATAAAGCAACAGTGGCTTTTTTAATTCTCTCTTGAATATTAGGTTTCCAACTTAGTTTTTTATCCAGTATGAGACCTAAATATTTGGCTTCATCTGAAAAGGAAAGTGGAACACCATTAATTGTTGGAGGATTTATCTGTGGTATTTTATATTTCCTTGTGAAGAGGACAAGTTCTGTTTTGCGGGGGTTTACACCTAGCTCACAGCGTTCTGCCCATTTTATTAGCTTGTTAAGAGCGGTTTGAAGAAGTTCTGTAAGAACCTGGGGGTGTTTCCCTGATATAGCTATTGCAACATCATCGGCATACGCAATCACTTTGAATCCTTCACCCTCCAGGACAGTCAGTAAGTCATTTATGACCAAGTTCCATAGAAGTGGTGAAAGGACCCCACCTTGTGGTGTGCCTCTAGTGACAGATCTTCTAGTGGAATAGCCTCCCAATGCAGAGTTGATGACCCTACTTCCCAACATATGGTCTATCAACTTAATCAGTAGGCCGTCCACCTTCAAATTTTCCAGTGCTCCTACTATTGCACGGCCGCTGACGTTGTTAAAGGCGCCTTCTATATCAAGGAAAGCCGCAAGCGTGTACTCTTTATGGTGCAGGGAGTATTCGATAGATCTTACTAAGGTGTGAAGAGCAGTTTCCACCGATTTTCCCTTACAGTAAGCGTGTTGTGCTTTAGAGATAAGGTTAAGCTCTATAGTGTCTATAGAAAAAGAATTACTTGCTATAGTTTGGGCAGTAAAGCATTTTAGACCGTATCTTTTCGGAAGACGTTTTAAAATATTAACCGATCATAGGCCTTTAGTATATCTATTTTCACTTAAAGAACCTTCCAGTCGATTAACCAAATTTAGACTATTAATAGAAGAATATACTTTTTATGTAGAGTATACACCAGGGAAAAACAACTGCACTGCAGATGCTCTAAGTAGAATACAAATTCATTCAGAAGACTTACAAAAACTTTACGTTTGTGTCACAACAAGAGCACAATCAAAGAAATCCGATATAAACAAAGAAAATCCCCCAAAAGAAAAAGTAGAAAAAGAAAAGATCATCAGTGAACTTTTAAAAGCTCCAGAAACGGGTTTGAAAGTAGTTGAGTTAAAAATAATTAGCAGTTTTAAAGAAGAAGATGAAGATTTTGCAAAAATAAAGGGTACTAGAGTATTAAGTCCAAATCTTATATTGGGATATATTCCAGGAAGTAATTGTTTAATTTTAAACCGGTCCAAGATAAGTACTAATGCCCGATCGGCATCATTTGACAAAATGTTGTTGAGGGACGTACAGAAAAATTGTGAACCGCAAATGAATAATGAAAAGGAATCCAAGAATGGCACTATTGACCGATCAGCATCATTTGACAAAATGTTGTTGAGGGACGTGCGTACAATTTGCGGACCTTTATCAATTAAAAATATTTATATAACTAAAGAAGAATTAAGAAAATTTTCAGACGGCCGTCATAAAGAAAAAATAAATATATTAAAGAAAATGATAGAAGGAATATTTAAAGAAAGTAAAATAAAAGTGCACATAATAGATGAAAAAATTAAAATAACAGACCCTTGCAAAATTAAATTAATACTAAATGATTATCATATGTTACCAACGAGTGGACATGCTGGTATAAATCGCATGTTGCGAAACATTAAAAAAAGATATTATTGGACAGGCATGCAAAACGATGTGACGACATACGTTAAGCACTGCCCAATATGTCAACGTAACAAACATATACAACCAAAGAAGCAACCTATGACTATAACGTCAACAGCAGAATCAGGCTTCGATAAAATTTTTCTTGATTTAGTAGGACCCCTTGACGAGTCAGAAAATGGGTCAAAATATATTCTTACTCTTCAAGACGAATTAACTAAATTCACTGAAGCAATAGCTTTACCAAATAAGGAAGCTAATACAGTAGCTAAAGGGCTCGTCGAATCTTTTATTCTTAGATATGGAGTCCCTGGAACTATAGCATCTGATCAAGGTACCGAGTTTATAAATAAGGTTTTTAAAGATATGTGTAGTTTGTTAAAGATAGAACAACTACAGTCCACTGCTTACCATCATGAAAGCATTGGAGCCTTAGAGAATTCCCATAAAGTTTTAGGAGCTTATCTTAGGAGTTATGTATCGGAAAAACATACAGATTGGAGCAACTGGCTACCCTATTATGTTTTCTGTTACAACACTTCAGTACATTCAGAAACAGGGTACACACCTTTTGAATTAGTATTTGGAAGATAATGTAATTTACCTTCCAATCTCACAAATAAAGTAGATCCAGTGTACAACTACGAAGACTACGTGATAGACTTAAAACACAAACTACAAATAGCTCATAAAGACGCTAGGGATACTTTGATAAGCAAGAAAATTAATAGAAAGACGAGGTACGATACAGATGTAAAAGCAAAGGCTTCAGATTTTAACGTAGGAAGTCTAGTTTTGTTAAGAAATGAAAATAGAAAAAAGTTAGACCCAATCTATATTGGTTCATACGAAATACTATCTCAAAATGGGGTGAACTGCGATATTAAATATGAAAACAAAACAATGACAGTTCATAAAAATAGATTAAAACCTTTTTATATATATATTGTATATTATTGTAGGATCGTTAGAATTAAGAGATTAAATACTAAATATATGTACATGATTTAAAAAAAAAAAAAAAAAAAAAAAAAAGTTATATAAGAATAATTAAATATATAAGTACTTAACTATCATTTAGTTTTATACATAATTTTTATTAACCCGGGTTAACTAGATAAAAATGATTAATAAATTAAAATCTATATATTTTCAAAAAAAAAATATTGTAAGACAGAAAATTGTAAATACAAACAAAAAAAATATTAAATAACAAACTAAGCAAGATCCCTTGATGTACAAGTATCGCATAAAAAAGAAGAAATCATTCCATGTTATGATTTCTCCTTTTTATCCCAGGAAGGGTGGTGTGAAGGGATCGCACCAGCGATCACTTAATTGATTGCCACAAAACAATTAATAGAACATTCAACCTACTTCGATATTTAATACTCGAATTTCCATCGCATCACATTTTATCATCAGCTATAGCAAAACCGAAGCACAAACAATACAATATCCATATTTCCGTTGGTACACTTAGTGCACATAGCTATCAATACTCATATAGTTTAACTGGCACCTTCAGTGCACGAGCTAAATAATATGACACCAAGTACACAACAACACTTTGAATGCATGAAGAAAAATAAACATAATTAAGGGTCGCTGAGTTATGACAATAAAATATGCATCATAAGCAAGCTAGCCCAAAACACTTGAAGTGCATGAGTATTATGCTGATACTGCATTTAATGGGAAATTCTATAGAGTATCGAAGTATGGTTGAATATCGATGAAGGCATAATATTTTGTATAAAAGAAGAAAATAAAATAATATTGATTCACTTCTAATTCTGAAGTCGACGAAACTGCACTTTCTGTTTTTTTCCTTTATCAAGCAACTCGCTGGATGTTAAAAATTAGGTTTTAGTATCACAGACGCCCTACAGAGCTACTCGCTTTTGGGTAAAGGTTTACCTGGCTACTCGCCGGACCAGTCTGGTTACTAGTACAAATCTCAAGGCGACCAAACATTGCACTGGGAAGCGAACCCAGACCTCACACGTGACAGTCGAACGCACCGCGCTACTACAACTTTTCGGAGACGAGATTTTAATTATACCTACGAGACCGACACGAGACCGAGACGAGACAGAACGAGACCGAGACGAGGATTACAAGTCTCGCAGAGTCTCGTCTCGTGGCCAGCCATGCTCATCGTGGATTTTAAGAATAGTTTTGATCTTAATTTTGTTGTATTTGTCATCATCCAACTTAAAGTTTCAAGATATTCATGCTTATAGTTTTCAGCCTTTTTTAATTTTGTTGGGGTCCTACCAATAACGATTATACTATACGACACGTGTTCGAATATAGAGGAACAATCTCAAGACGTCAATTGTTTGATAGTGGAGATGAAAAATGAAAAAGTTGATTAAGGTTAGATCATGATGAATCAAAATTAGATATAAAAAAATATTAAAATCAATTATAACTCTTACTAAAAATAAGCATACAATTTCCATAAGTACTTACCTATACCTACCATCTTTGTGTGAATCTAAAATAAATATTAAGTATGCGCCACAGTGTCCTTTTGGTTGCATTATTGAATTATATTCATATACATATTTGCATACTTCAACCGTTAGGAATTCAATTTTATGTACATGTAATACACAAACAAATACATACATATATCTAACTCTATCAAATAGAATAGAATACGTAGTAGTATTAAAATACAATAGAAACAAGAAGGGAAGCAGATAAATAAATAAAAGTATTCAATTGCCCAGTGCGCAATTTCAATAGGTATATATGTATGTTCGTGTACGTACTGTTCATACCTACAAATGATGTGGTCCATTCTGTTAACATACATTATATGAACATTCATGTATATCTCGTTTTAAATGCAGAACTTATACTAAAACAATGTGTGTATTCAAAGCATCGAAAGAGATAATTTCACTTTCATTACATTTTGATTCACAACAAAGTTTTACATTGACGTCATTTTTCTAAAAATTCAAAAGCAACAAGAATATGCTGCTGTATTTGGGGTTATAATATTGTAAATATGTAGCGTAGTGCAAAAACCTATACGTATTGGTTTCCTGTAAATATAAAATTGGCCAACTTACAAGTTGACTTCAAATCCGAAGCTGAACAGAAAGTTGCAAAATACTTTTATTCACTACTTTAAATCGGAACTTCCGAGTTGAAATTGGCTTCGTTCACTAGAGAAAAAAATAGCTGTTGTCAAAAAAGAAATCTCAACCTATCCCAAAAATTCTCGTAAACTATTCAAAAGTTGTCCAATTTGCTGTTTCTAGAATATCCTTGGGTTATTTGTGACAAATGACACACAAAACGTTATTTGGGTTTGCATTAGAATAATTTTGTATTTGAGTGAAACCGTTATTTTTAATTTTTATTTATTCCGAATAATTAGATTGGAATATTTTTCATTCTATAAGAATTGCGGGATCAATGAATACCAAGTAGGTAAAGCATATCAATACGATCAATAACTGCGAAATTGGTCGTAGTTAACGTGATATAAGCAGGCGCGGATCCAGGACTCCGGTCAGGGGGGGGGAATTTTCGTGTAATTTTGCCTACCTTTAAAAAAAATCGTCTATCGAATACTTACGCCTTTTTAATGATTATCCTGTATGTCTTTCTTAACAATATTAAATATATGTTACCTGAAAATCAAATATAAAAGAACATTTTTTTTTATTTCATTGAAGTCAGTCTCTTTTAATATTGCTCTGTATGCTTAGCTTAAAGCATTAAATAGGAACTATTATGTATTATTAATTATAGTTTTTTAACAATTCCTTATTGACCGCAATAAATCATAAATAAAAAACAACACAATAATTTAATTATTTAAACGTCGAGTTTTATTTTACACAGAATGCATTTCGGTCTAGTTTGCAGACCATCTTCAGCGAAATATGCAAATACAATACAAAAGAAAGATAACAATAAAAATTCCCAAACAAAACAACGAGAGACAAAGAAATTGTAAAGGTTTGACATTTTGATAAAATTTTAAGATGTAAACAAATAGGAAGAAAGAAAATATGGACAAATTTTAACAAAACATTATTTAGCAAGACCAAATAAAAAAGACTCTATCGGGCTATTGTCAATATTCATTAAATCGTTTGTAATTGAGATATATGCAGATTCATAAGCATCTTATTTAGAAGGATATTGAACAGTTTTAAGAAATTTGTAGTTTTTATCAATAGGTTTCATGGAGTGTGGTTTGTCGCTTTGTAAATTAAAAGTGTGAGCTGCCACTGCTTTGCTGACATCCTTCTTTTCGATGTAACGACGGTGTTCTTCGATGCGGCATTTAACCGCGCGTCTTGTTTGTCCAATGTATTTTTATTGGCAGTCTGGACAGGTGATTTGAAAGATTCCACTCTTTTCTTGAAATGGTTTCTTATCTTTCGTTGAACCTAATAAAGTACGTAACTTGTTGTTGCTTGTGTGAATGTTGACGACACGTTTGCGGTGGTTAAAATATCCCAGGTCAACCAGATTTTGACCACAATTAACCAGCGATTTAAAAGCATAAAATTTACCTACGAAATTGAAAACGATCATTCACTTGCATTTCTAGATCTTAAAATCAAACGAACTGGACGGAGAGTTAATTTTTCTGTGTATAGAAAATCAACAAATAATTAAATTATTGTGTTGTTTTTTATTTATGATTTATTGCGGTCAATAAGGAATTGTTAAAAAACTATAATTAATATCTGTGACCACAAAGTTTGTTCGCATCTTTTAGTGATTAAAAACTAAAGAAAAATCTTTAAATTATTATGTATTAAAAAAAATTTAAATAGAGTAATGTAAGTATTTATTTTATGTACATGGTATGCAGTTCTTAAATAATAAAATCTAATTTTTTGGTGGGACCGGTTTTTGAAAACCTCGTTATAACTTACATCGATCGGGATTTGTCTGTGGATGTGCATAAGTGCCAGACCGCGGAGGCGATCTTCACCCGTTGTTGATGTTAAATATGCCTCGCGAAACACAATTCGGTTGTAAAAGAAATCGCGTCTCTGTCAAATAATCGTGGCCACGACCAAAACCCTAGTGCCATTGATGAACTGAAGCATGTTAAAAACTACTCTTGCTTCTATACCCGTGTCAAATCCCTTCGTGAGTTTAAGCAGCAATATTGCCTCCATCCGTACTGACCTTGATACTCTCCTCCAAAGTTCCTCCCGTTCCAAACCATCTACATTTTGTCAAGGGTCTCCATTGTTCAAAGATCTTTTGTCCAAAATGAATGACATAAGCAGTGATCTCGCTGTTGCCTGGATATCGATTAGTGAAATCTATGAAGAAATCAAAGCTGCCTCCTGTAAAATTGATGAGCTACCGGACCATATTCAGCCGACTACTTCCATCTTTAATACATCCATCCTTGCTGAATTGGCTGAACACTCGGACAGATCCACTCATACTCCTTCGCTTCCCACTATACCACGGCTAAACACCATAGCTTCTCCGAAAGCAGATGAACCAATCATCCATCGCCTTGGGACTTCCTGGATCCTCTCTGAGTGGAACAACAGAATCAAGAAAATTAGTGCAAATTCTGAGTTCACCCCCTTCTTCATAAAAGGTACCCCTAAGCAAGCTGGTGTCACCTGGATACAGAAGAATATGCAAGAAGCTTTCTTCCTCAAGTTTCAAGATAATGATTCCCTCCAAATACGAATGGCTCTTTTCTGGCTCCCGCAACGACGCTCTCATGCTTGGTAAAGCAAAAATTAGCAAATGGATAAATCTACAAACTAGCTCTAAGTCTAACCTTCCTACAGATAAATCTGATTCTAATTGGAGTTTCAAAACAAATATATTTCCTAATTTTTCACCTCTTCACAACTCCATTAATGTAACAAACCCACTGGTTACCCGTAGTCGGAAGCGTGTATCTTTCAATCTTGAACCTTCTCACCCCACCAACTCTTCCTCCACTAACTTTCCTAACTTCATACACTCTCATACATTAAATCCTGCTGCTTCACCTTTTTCACCGTCTGTTTCTTCTTCGATCTCTACTAAAACTACTGATCCTTCTTCTTCAACTGTTCCTCCCCCGATCTTTGACCCAATGGTTCCCCCTTCTGTGAAACTAACATCTAGACTTGCCGACCTTCCACCTACTTCGAATGACTTAGATGGACGTTATTTGATGTCACGTTTACGTGATAATAAACTTTTTGATAACGTTCGCCTTTACCTTGCGTACCTATATGACAAACCAGATTCTGTTTGTATTGAAGGTAAAACTAAAACAAACCTGATCGTGTCAATTCAAAAAGAAGGCCTGCCAACAGATCCTACCTGCCTTCGTAAGATCTACACCCCATTTCATGAAGGCTTTGATATTTCCCCTGCTACAGTCTCTAAGGACCTTGCCACTTATGCTTCCCATATCGGCTCTAAACGCGTTTCTCACCTTCAAAGTACCCGCAACACCCTAAAAAATTATTACCGACCCTAACATAATTCCTAATATTTTGTCTCTTTATTACCAAAATGTAAGGGGTCTTCGTACAAAAACGGCTTCTGTTTATATCAACTCCCAAAAACTTCCCTATGATATTTTTGCCCTAACTGAAACAAACCTCTGCAATTCTATCCTTGATGAAGAACTTTTTACTTCCGAATTTGCCATTTTTCGAGCTGACGGACTAAGTAACGAAAGAGATCATTCTGGACAAGGTGTCCTTCTGGCGATTCACAATCGTTTTGACGCTAGCCTGGTAAAAAGATCGTGTGTGTCTTCTTTTGAATTTGTATGTGTCAAAATTTCTGTAAAAAAACGATGTATTTACTTAGTCTGTTGTTATATACGCCCTTCTCAGCCCACCCAAGCTTATCAACTTGCTGTTGATGAAATCGACTCTCTGTTTGAAGTCACAGATATTCTTGATGACTTAATTATTGTCGGTCACTTTAACCTCCCACATCTTCAATGGACCTCATCGGAAGATGAGATGTCTTTTGTGCCTACAAATTCCTCCTCTGAAAAGGAACTCCTGCTCACTGACCGATTCTTTGACCTTGGTCTTTGTCAGGTAAGTGGTATACTAAACAACTTAAGTAGACAACTTGATTTAATTTTCTCATCAGATCCCACTTGCTCCCTAGTTTCCAAAAGTGCTCATCTGCTCTCTACCCTTGACCACTTCCACCCCCCTCTTTCCATTACTTTCTCATATGAATGTGATAATGGGTCAGTTTTGTCCGAAAATTCTTTTTTTTTCAACTTTCGCAAAGCTGACTTCGCTTATCTTAATTATCTTATCAACAATATTGATTTCAGTTCCTTCCTGAATAACAAAACCTCAATTGATATCGCCTTGGAATTTTTCTACACGTCTATCTTTAACTGCCTTGTTCAGGCTGTTCCTTATATTCCGCGTAAACATGTCTCTTCCTCCCCTCCCTGGTACAATAAAGAATTGCGAACCCTTCGTAACGTGAGAAATAAATGGTGGAAAACATATTTGCTAACCAGATCTGCTCTGGAATTCTCAAACTACCAGCTAGCTCTACACCGCTTCTCTTCACTTTGCGAACTCCTCTATCTTGAATACATTGACAGAATGCAAAATAGCCTGATTTCAGATCCCAGACGCTTCTACCAGTTTATTAATATTAAACGGAAATCTGATGGCTTTCCCTCAACTCTTAAATTTATGAACTCGACATCTGGCGACCCTAAAATAATCACAAACCTTTTTGCCTCTTTCTTCAGTCAGTCATATAGTAATAATCCTCAAGAACCTGACTACGATTTTTTTAAGTACTTAAAAGATGGCCCATGCACCTCCTTTGCCTCAATTGAAATAGGTGTTGACATTGTCGCCAAAAAGATAAGTTTCCTTAAAGATGATTTCTCCCCTGGTCCCGATGGTTTGCCTGCCATTTTACTGAAAAAATGCGCCAACTCTCTATGTGAGCCTCTTTCAGCACTAATTCATCTTTCACTCTCTCAAGGTATCTTTCCAAAATTATGGAAGGACTCTTTTATTTTTCCTATTTATAAAAAAGGAGTAAAGAATGATATTGCTAACTACCGGCCTATTGCCAAGCTATCCTCAATCCCCAAGCTCTTTGAAAGCATTGTCTACGATTCTCTCTATTTTCACTGTAAACCTATCTTCTCCCCACAACAGCACGGCTTTTTAAAAGGCAGATCCACCACAACTAACCTTACGGAATTCGTTTCTAAAACTCTTAAGGAACTCGAAAAAGGAAATGAAGTGGACATTATCACCACAGATTTTAGTAAGGCCTTTGATAAAATCAGTCACCAAATTATTTATCTCAAACTTAAAGCTCTCGGTTTTCCTGCCCTTTTTATTTCTTGGCTCAGATCATACCTTGACAGCCGCCAATATAGAGTTATCTTCAGGTTTTCAATCTCTGACCCCATCTTTGCCACTTCGGGCGTTCCGCAAGGGAGCCACCTCGGCCCTTTGATTTTTGTTTTAACAATAAATGACGTTATTAACGTCATTAATGATTCAACTGTCTCTATTTACGCTGATGATATGAAAATAATTAAGGTCATTTCTACTCCCTCAGATTCTACATTACTTCAAAATGACCTTAATTCATTCCAAACTTGGTGTGACAAAAATTTTTTAGAACTCAATGTTACTAAATGCCAATCCTTAACTTTCTCTCGTAAGCGATTACAACTTCCTCCTCGAACTTATTGCTTTCACGAAGTTGCTATTCAAATTGTCAGCTCTATTCGTGACCTAGGAGTAATTTGCGACAGTCAGTTAAATTTCCGAGCCCATTTCGATCATATTATTAACAAGGCCAACTCTTCTCTAGGTTTCATCAAACGTTGGTCTAAGGAATTCTCGAACCCCTACGTCACTAAATCCCTCTATATTACCTTCGTTAGACCCCTCCTTGAATACGCTAGTCAAGTCTGGTCGCCCTATCAAAACTCTCATTCTCAAAGAATCGAAGCTGTGCAGCGTAGGTTCCCTTGGTCTGATAGCTTCATCCTACCCCCCTATGAAGATCGTTTAAAATTGATCAATTTGCAAACCCTACAAAAACGCCGCGAAGTCGCTGATATTCTCTTTTTGCATCAGCTTTTAGCAGGGACTATAGATTCTTCTTTTCTTGTGGAAACGATTCCCATCTATACTAACCCACGACACGTAAGATCTGCTCCTCTCTTTCGCCTTCCTCTTCACCGCACAAATTACGGTATCTTTGAACCTATTTCTAGAATGCTGCGATTGGCTAATAACGCACAAGATACCTTTGACTTTCATATTAGTACTTCCTCACTTAGAAGCTCTCTCTACAACTCATCCTAAAACCCCAATTCTTCTTCATTACTATTTAGTTTTAAGTTTTGAAAAATAAAAGAAAAAAATAACTAGACGTAAGTTAATTATTAAGTTTAGACTTAAGCTATGTTACTGTTGCTTGTATTAAGCTAAATAAATAAATATGCCTTAAGGCGCCGCAATGAAGAAAAAGACCTCTCTGCCAAAGAATTTGTTACCAGAAGCGTTGCAAGGATATGCAGAAAACATTTTTTTATTTTATTATTTCAAAAACATCCTTGTTGCGTTTCTTAATCAAATCCAGAGCAGTTACGGGAAGATGATTGTTCATCGCCTTTTCTGTTATCCATTTTTCGCGCCAGAGCACCAACTCATCTTTAAGCAAAAAAAAAAAGAAAGTTTCTATATCAAAGCCTAGGAGTTGTCGAAAGCGATCCAATAGAGACTTAACGGTGTTATCAAACTTTTCAGAATTATATCTGACTGTTTTTTCCGGGATGCAAATTGTAATTTTAAACACATCTAAGGTTCGGTTTCAAATCTTTCACGCAAATCGGTTAGGACAAAGTCAAGTAGAGGTGCATATAAGGATATCCTGTAGTACTCTTTAGCTGAATTTGTGTCAATATTGGGTCGGTGAATTTGGCGTCCACCATGACGTGGGATTCGTGTAGTTTTCAACTGAATATTCAATTGATCACATTAATTTTTTGCACGCTGCCAGATGTTTATGAAATTAGTACCTATGTTCTCTCGGCGACTAGAAAGAACGGAAATCGTGTTCTTTACCAGGATTGCGCTGCTGTTAAGGTCAAGAGCTGTTGTTTGTAGCAATTTGCTCAAGGAATGTTTTAAAGACAACACATCACTTAAACACAATTCTGGTAGAATGAATTGTAAAGTACATAAAGTCGTTACAAGGGAAGAAGCTAGCTGTACTTGGGTCACGCCACTGCGAAATCGTTTCAACAATTTTGACGAGGTCTAAGGAAAATTGGAGTATACCTACATGCCGGTTTACGCACCTAGTCTCACAAAGAGATGTGAGTGCACACCCCCAGGTGCTCATGAGGACAGTTTTTAGTTTTGGATGCGATTTGAAGAAGACAATTACCTCTTTCATGATTGCCACAGCGCAGCGTCTAGAATGGCAGGTACTTTCGAACTTCGAGAAATGGAGTTGTTTAATTTATGACTGTAGCTTGGAGTCTTCACAGCATTTCTCGCTTCTTTCTGAATCACCGTGACAGCACCTCGAACTTCTGAAAGCATAACAGCGCATACGTCTGTCCCTATTCCCACACACAATTCAAGAAAAAGTTTGAGCTTCTTCCTTAGCTGCAAGACAAGATAATTTGGCCAATGGCTTTGCCAGTTAGAGATTACTCCTTAGATGTAGCATTTCCATCCAACTTCTTTTCGGCAGTCAATGTTTTTCTTGTTTCTCTCCAATTTTCCTCATCGGACGACGAATTTTCGGTCGATATTTTTTTAAATTAAATGAGTGCGACCTAAAAATAGAAATCTTACCTCAACTCATTCATTTAATTTCAAAAGCAATCAGAAATCAAAAATCGGCGTGTAAGTGTAATAACCGACTACAAATGTAATACATTTTCACTACGCCAAGTTAGGCAATTTCGTTTCAAATTTCCAAATTAATCCGAGTTCACCATTTAAAATTTCCCAATACAAATACAGATTTGAAAATAAGAAAATATGTGAAGATTTTACAAACGCACTCAATTTGAATCCATTGTAAAAGCTTTTAAAATCTTTAGTATGAGTGTTTTTTATAATATAAATTCTACATATATACTACTGAAACACATCAGCCAAGTAGAAGCCATAGCATTATTTAATTGGACTTGTTAAATTATTGATTCAATAAAGCTTTTTTACGGCCTTTAGTCCATACAAATTGGCGTTTCGTCCCGGCGTTCTCACTTGGACTCTTCAGTTCCGAATGTTCGGAACAAGGCGGTGGAAGGAGCGCTCGTGAATATTAATGTGAATAACGCTATCATCAGATGGATAATGTTCATGTTGAAAAACAGAGAGATCAACTCAGAGCTAGGAGGAGTGCAAATCAAAGTATCTACTTCTAGAGGAACCCCACAAGGTGGGGTGCTTTCTCCCCTTCTCTGGACACTCGTGATGAACACAGTTCTTGTGAGACTAAGATACAGTGGAGTCAAAGTATTTGCATATGCAGATGATCTAGCATTACTAGCGACAGGCAAATTTCCCTCCACAATTAGTGAACAAATAGAAAATGCCTTATCAACAGTGAATACATGGACTAGGAATTGTGGACTTGCGGTTAATCCGCAAAAAAACGAACTAGTCCTTTTTACGAACAAACGGAAAATACCGACTTTCAAGATTCCTTTCATTGAAGGGACCCAACTCAAAATCTCCGATCACGCAGAATACCTTGGTGTAATCTTGGATAAGAAATTGAATTGGAGTCGCAACGTTAAAGAAAGAACTAACAAAGCCATGTTTGCATTCTACTCCTGCAACAGGATATTTGGTAAAACCTGGGGACCTAGCCCAAAAATTATCAGGTGGATGTACACGGCGATAGTTAGACCTGTACTGACATACGGTAACGCAGTCTGGTGGAATGCGCTCGATAAAGTTACTCACCTTAAACTCATGACCAAGGTACAAAGAATGGCATGTATTGGAATCACTGGGGCTATGAGGTCCACCCCCACAGCGGGCTTGGAAGCTATACTCAACTTAACACCCCTTGATATATTTGTACAAGAATCGGCAGCCAAGAGCGCACTTCGCCTTAGCCAAACTAGTAGCTGGAAGCGCAGCGCCATAGGACACGCGCAGATTCTGCAGAAATACACGGGAAGTATGGTATGCACTGACTACATTATACCCCGTTTAGACTTTCACAAGCCGTTCACGATCGCCTTTCCTAGTAGAGAGGATTGGCAAGCCAAAGAACCATCAACCTGTGAATCGATGATAGCAATATATACCGACGTTTCCAAGATGGATACTGGTGTTGGTGCAGGCTTCTTTTCGGAAACTCTTGGACTAGCCAGCTCATTCAGACCTCCTAATTTCAGCAGTGTCTTCCAAGCTGAAGTCCTGGTAGTGACGAAAGCTGCTAGACAGGTCTCACTGATGGCTATACCACAAGCGGATATCACCTTTTTCATTGACAGCCAAGCGGCATTAAAAGCAATTTCTGCCATTGAAATAAAATCGAAGCTTGTGACATGCTGTCGCGAAGAGCTAAGGGTTCTTGGTACACAGAACAACATACGACTCTGCTGGGTTCCTGGCCACAGTGGTGTCCCAGGTAATGAAAGTGCTGACGAACTGGCAAGAATGGGATCAGCACTTGATCTCAATCAAGCAGATTCAACTGTTCAAATCCCACCCTGTAATCTTAAGAGGGTAATCGAGAGTAAAGTTTTAGCTATAACCAACAAGAGATGGAACTCACTCGATACCTGTGTTATAACTAGAAAATGATGGCCTAGTTTCGATAAACAAAAGACCGACAAAATCTTCCACCTGGGAAAAAAGTCTCTATCTATTCTCGTGAGCGTTACCACTGGGCACAACCAACTGGGTTACCATAAGAAAAAGATGAGTCTCAGTATGGACGACTTATGTAGAGGATGTGGTGACGAAGAGATACATGAGGATACTCCACACTACCTTTGTCACTGCCCTGCACTATGTCATCTAAGAAATAGGCTCCTCGGGAGACATTTCTTCAATGACTTAGAGGAACTATCTGACATTACAAGCAATAACATGTTACAATTTATTAACGGTACAAAATGGCTTGACAATTCTTAAATACAGCTAAACAAATTAGTCACATACACCAACCCACTGATCTATCAAACTCAACCGCCAGACGTTGCATGGAGCCATTGCTTCTACGGGCCTGGTGGTGGGGATGATTTAAACAGTGGAGGTAAAGAGATGGGACCACGCCCTTGAAAAGACGATGGTGCGTTGACCTCTCCTTAACCTGGTGATTGTGCTTACGGACACTTCTTCAGTAACCTGAAAACTAATCTGACTGAACGGGGCAGACGCATGCACCAACCACTGATCTATTAAGCTCACCCAGCGGACGTTACATGGAGCCACTGCTCCTATGGGCCCGGTGGAGAGATGATCTTTCCGGTGGGGGTAAATGAGGGGATCACGCCCTAAGAAGACATGGTGCGTTTAACTCTCCTCAACCCGGTGTTAATATGCCGTCAGACAATTCTTCAATACTTGGATAGCTTCACCGAGTTAGGCAGACACATACACCAACCACTGATCTTTCAAACTCATCCACCAGACGTTGCACGGAGCCACTGCTCCTACGGGCCTGATGGGGGGATGATTTAACCAGTGGGGGTAGGAGAGATCACGCCCTTAAAGGACAGTGATACGTTGGTCTCTCCTTAGCCCGGTGATTGTGCCGACGACGTAGGTTTACATGACAGAACGGGGTAGACGCAGACACCAACCACTAATCTATCAAACTCACTCACCAGACGTTGAATGGAGCCACTGCTCCTACGGGCCTGGTGAGGGAAGATCTATTCAAAGGGGGTAGAGGTAGAGATCACGCCCTTAAAAGACAACGGTGCGTTAACCTCTCCACAACCCGGTGATTATGCGCAAACAAACACTTATCGAACACCTTAATGGGACCAACTTAACAAAGCTACCACATACACTAACCACTGATTTATCAAACTTACCCGCCAGACGTTGCATGGAGCCACTGCTCCTACGGGCCTGGCGTAGGATTGAATTACCTGTTGGGGGTAAGGGAGAGGCTCACGCTCTAAAAACACTATGGTGAGCTGGCCTCTCCTTTGTCCGGTGATTGTGTCGACGGACTCTCCTTATCTGACCTAACTGGGCAGTCGCTGGCACCAACCACTGATTTATCGAACACAGCGCCAGACGTTGCATGGAGCCACTGCTCCTACGGGTCTGGTGTGGGGTTGATCAATCCAGTGAGGGTAAAGGTAAGGGACACGCCCTTAAAAGATAATGGTGCGTCAACCTATCCTCAACCCGGTATTTACACAGCGACTGACACTCCTTCAATCAATTTGTAGACGATTTTTCCAACCTTCAGCTTGTAAGAACTGTATTGACGCCCTCTACGGGCTATGTCATTGGATTTACACTGATCTAAGTGTGACGATAACAAGATCAACTGTCAGCCCACTAACCAAACCTACCCTAACCTATGGTCTAAAGGCCGTAAAAAGCTATATTGAATCTTTAGTATGAACATAGAAAGAGAAAAATTATTTAACTGCCAAAACCAATTCAATATGAGATGAGCTATACAAAAGAACTAAGAAATTTGAGACGAGAACACGGTTTTGCTATTTGCGAAATTACCTCATTTTTGGGTCTAAGGAAAAGTAAAATAAACAACTGAGTCGAACGAACCTTTATTAGCTTAACCAGTGAACGCGCTCTTCGGTTCTATTCCTGAATATTTGATTTTTTTTTGTTTCGCCTCACCAACACCAACAGCACAAACACATACAGCAATCTCAAATCTCAGTTTCAGTTGCCTGAACAAAAAATCTTTAGTTCGGCTGTAAAAATACTGAGACAAACAAATTTTTGGATTCGCTTGACAAAGTTGTTAAATTATGTGAACGTTCACCAAGTCTGACCGCAATGAGTTCCAAAAAATCGCCCTTACCATTATAGCTATTGGGTTTTGCATTATGGGAATGGGATTCATTGGTTACTTTGTAAAAGTATTCCACATCCCAATCAACAACATTATTGTTGGATCAGAAATTTTGAATATGTGCAAACAAAATTCTTTCGTAATAAGTTTTCATCATAGTTTTTTACATTTTTATTTCGTTTACATTAACATTTTTTGGTTAGAACAGGTAACTATGATATTTTGTTAGCTTCTAAAATTTAAAAAGAAATCAAACAAAAAAATGTATGTATTCAAAGACCTTTTTTCAGAAATATATTTGGAAACAACTCCGGGCTTTGATTTCTGTTTGGTTTAACAGAAACGTAGAATTGCCCAGGGGAAGAGGGGGCATTTGCCCCACTGCCCCCTGGATCCGCGCCTGGATCTAAGACAACAAATCACGAAAAATGTATCCAATTAAACACAATTTTAAATGTGCAGTATCGTCTTTCGTCATACGCCAATGTAAGCTTTTTTTAAATTTAGGACCATAATTATTGTTGTTACTTTTGAGAGGCCATCGATTCCAGCAAGTGGAAGCATTTTATATTGCCGCCTTTCAAGAGATACATTTTCCTCCTATGCATCATTTTCGCCCCTCGAAAAAGCCCACACAGAAAAACAATATATCTAACGACAGTTTTACATAGACTATAGTATCGCCCACTGGCCGAAATTCGACCACCAAATACTCACATTCACAGATTCACAGAGTCAAACAATTTGTTTGAAAATGAAATCCCAAACTTTTTTGTTTTTTTAATATACACCAGTGATCGGCAGTGCAAAAACAAAAATGACCCACAGTGTGCAAATGTGTGTCTCAGGTATATTCTGCACATCTATGCACCTATGGCTTTCCAACCTTTTAAAATTTATCGAAATCGGTTGAATAATTTTGAACGAATGGTACCACACATTTTGTTTAAGGATATTAATGTATAGATTCTGGCCTTGGCGATTATGAAAAAAAAAGTTGGCTTTTATAGTCCAGTGATTTGGGCGAAAAAAAGTGGTTTGCCTGGAAAGTTTTGGAGTTGTTTTGAAAACTTTTCATTTTTATAGATTAGGGGTGTTCTTTCCGAATTTTCACTTTGCCACCTCGTACCTTTGCCGCTAACGCCGCCATCCAAGGTTAAATATCGAAAATATCAGTTCTTCACATACAACTCCGAAACAGTAAATGCTATCGAAAAGTATTTCATATAAAACTTTTAGATTTTGCAATTTCGAAGAAACGACGACTCACCGTTAAGAAGATATCGATATTTCAAAAAACGTAAAATGTTTTTCACGTATAATTCCTAAACGGTTCATATTTTTGAAACCATCTGAATGCAAGGTTTGTACATTTTGCAACCCCCTATATGAAAAATTTATTATTTTTTTTTCTTTAAAACAACCGTTTTAAAGATATAATTATTTAAAAAGTTTGACAACAATTCTCGATTTCTTTTTTTTCACGTTTTACTATCTTATGACGAAATTGCCGAAAAAAAACTTATGCGCAATTTGTAGACCATAATATTTTCTAGAAAATAGTGTTGACACTTTTTTCCAGACAAGTACAAGATATTGGTACTTAAATAGCGTCCAATGTCGAAAAAATAGGTTCTCTGCATCTTTTATCTTTTAAACGGCAAGTTTTGTCGAAAAATTATATGAGCAAAATTTAAACATAATGTAGCCCTAAGCTTGCATTAACAATTTTTTTCTAGCGGGCATAATTTGTATTATATCATTATTTCAAGAAATCACAAAAAGTGGAAAATTACGGTTTTTAGCCCGTTACTCTTAAATGACAAATTTTACGGAAAACATTTTGAATCTATTTTGTAGGTATTAATATTATCTAGTAAAAATTCTTTGACACTTTTTTACGAATAACACATCAGTTGCAAGAATTCCGAGTTCAGAAATTCATTTACGTTGCTTTCTTACCTCATCTCTGACCGATCAACAATGTTTGCTTTACTCATCTCTAAATCTCGTAAACTATTGACCTACTTAAATGTTGTAGGGAACTTTTATGTACTTATTCACGTTATGTTTTTCATATTTCTGTATCTATGTATTCATATAATCATAGTGGAGGCTAGATAGCCCAAAAAAGGCCATTATTCCAGAACCCGGAGAAACTGCTCCGATTTTAATGAATTTTTTAAATGTAGGGAATTGAAATTAGAAAAAAGTTTACAATTCAAAAATCGACGCTATTCACAGGTTTTTTTTAAAGCAAAAAAAGCTAAAAAAAAAAAATTAATTTTATTTGTAAAATAATCTTAAACTTATAAATATCACTGCCATAGATTATACAAAGGTTTTTGAAGTTATATTATAAAACTCCAAAACCCACAGTAAAACCAGCTTATAGGGTAAACGCACTAGTATCCGGACACTTAACATATTTCTTCACTTTGCTCTCATTTAATTGTCTTACTATAAAAGTTTTACTAAATAGTTATGGTTTTTCATAAATTAAAATAATTTATAGATTTAACATTTGCATAATTATTAATTTTTTTTCGAAAAAAAGTTCGATTTTCGCTAGTATCCGGACAGCAAAATTTAGTTTCCGGACGCAATTGTTTTGTACGAAATTAAAGTGCATTATTAAATAGAATTAATGAAAAATCGTTTATTTAAAAAAAATATTGTTATTTTAATTAACTTTTTCGCCCATAGGTACATTATATACATAGGTACGTAGGTAGGAATTTACCGTTGTATTGTAATAAAGATCTCGGTTCAAACGCGTGTTTAATTACTCTTGTTTTCGTGTCACGAGTGAAAACAAATTATTAACATGGTATAACTTTTAAATACACCTGTAATCAATAATCAAACACATGTATAATCAGAATACATGTATAAGCAAAGTAAACGTGTTATTAAAAAACCGGTGTGTATTTTGTTCCTATTTGAACCTCTCGGTTCAAACGCGTGTTTAATTACTCTTGTTTTCGTGTCACGAGTGAAAACAAATTATTAACATGGTATAACTTTTAAATACACCTGTAATCAATAATCAAACACATGTATAATCAGAATACATGTATAAGCAAAGTAAACGTGTTATTAAAAAACCGGTGTGTATTTTGTTCCTATTTGAACCTCCCAAACGGATATTAGACCCTTGGTGGCAAATACGGCAAGTTTTATTTAAATAATTCTTTGCTGCTTGCGGACAATATGTACTAGCTGCAATTAAGGTCAACAATCGTTTTAGATAACATAATACTATCTTTATGATAGTGTAATACTAAATACCCCTGTAGTACTTAAAAAACATGTACAGCTAATACCCTACATGTGTTAATACACGATCAATTCAATTGTACATACGTGTGTATATCACATGTAAACGTGCAATAGAAAGCTTTAAATTTTACTTATGTATATCTATCCATATTATCTATATATCTATCTATATATTCTTCGCACAGTCTGAACGAGATGCCTTTGTGCGAAGAACATGTGCTATTTTTACATGCATTCACAGGATGTGATACTACTTTGGCGGCCTTCTACAATTAAAGAAAAACAACATTTGCTAAAAAATTTGAAGAGCAAAAACATTTAAAGGATGCTGCAAAAATATTCAAGCAACCGAATCAAGACAAATACACCATTAATAAAGCTCCCAAAATCTGTTCAGATTTCATTTTTTTTACTAAAACATTTGTTCATGACGTCCATGTGCAATTAAACAGTTTACCGTGCACAGGGGATGCAGCGATGGCACATTTAAAAAAAGTATATCTTCAGATTCAATTATGGCTAGGTAATTGTTTTCACCAGTCGAATCAGGATGGAAGTTAAATAATGTCCTAATACCAAATCCCATGAACCAGTCACCTGCTCCGGAAAACGTATTAAAAATAATATTCTGTTGATGTAAATCTAACTGTGGAGGGAATTGCGGTTGTCGAAAAAACAGGGCTTTTCTGTACGCAAGCAAAATACCATAATCCGAACGTTATTCTTTCATTATATATTTTCTGCTACCGACCGTTATTTCTGTTGTAAAGACTATTCTCTTTTCCTCTTTGTTAAAATATGTATCGCATTGGAATTAAGAATAAAGATATAATAAAAGTTGAGTTGTAATTTGGAAGCCAAAGAGTTAAGACGTGTTCTTTTTTACAAGTTCTAGAAATTAAATTATAATAAACGGAGTTGGTTATTATAATAATAAGAACTATTAATTATTTTGAATAAAATTAAAAAAAAAATGTGCATATAAGCTGGTTTTACTGTACTTGATTTTGAACTTTTATATTTAAAATAGTCAGTCATTTGGGCGAAAAAAAGTCGTTTGCCTGGAAAGTTTTAGAGTAGTTTTAAAAACTTTTCATTTTTATAGAGTTTGGGGTGATCTTTCCGAATTTTCATTGTGCCACCTCGCACTTTGGCCGCTAACGCCGCCGCCATTCGAGGTTAAATGTCGAAAATATCAGGTTTTCGCATATTACTCCGAAACGGCAAATGCTATCGAAAGGTATTTCATGCCAAACTTGTAGATTTTGTGATCCCGAAGAAAAAAAGTTTTGACAATTTTTTTCCTACGACTCACCGTTAAGAAGATATCGACATTTCAAAAAACGGAGAGTGTCACTTTTTCACGTATAACTCCTAAACGGTTCATATTTTTGAAAACATCTGAATGCAAGGTTTGTACATTATGTAACCACCTACAGGGAAAAACTATTATTTTTTTCTTAAAAACAACCGTTTTAAAGATATAATTATTTTAAAAGTTTGACAAAAATTATAAATTTCCAGTTTTTCGCGTTTTACTCTTAAATGACGAAGTTGTCGAAAAAAAGCTAAGACTCAATTTGTAAACCATAATATTTTCTAGAAAATAGTATTGACACTTTTTTCTATGAAAGTGATAAGTCGTAAGATAATGGTACTTAAATAGCGTCAAATGTCGAATAAATCGTTTTTTTGCATATATCTTTTAAAGGGCCCGTTTTATCGAAAAATTATCTATGCAAAATTTATACATAATGTAACCCTATATAAGCTTGCATTAACAATTTTTTCTAGCAGCCATAATTTTTATTATAATCATTATTTCAAGAAATCACAAAAACTCAAAAATACCGGTTTTTAACCATTAACTCTTAAATGACGAACTAGACGAAATATATTTTGAACCTTTTTGTTAGATTTAAATATTCTCTAGAAGAAATATTATGACACTTTTTTTACATATAACACATCAGTTGCAAGATATTGCGACTTCAAAAATGGTAAAATTTCGAAAACATAGGTTTTTTGAATAAAAAAAAAATATTGTTTTGCCTGGAATGTTTTGAAGCAGTTTTGAAAACTTTTCGTTTTTATAGATTTTGGAATGCTCTTTCCGAATTTTCATTTTGCCACCTCACACGTTTGCCGCTAACGCCGCCGTTTAAAAGATATATGCAAAAAACCTATTTCTTCGACATTTGACGCTATTTAAGTACAATTATCTTGCGACTTATCACTTGCGTAGAAAAAAGTGTCAATACTCTTTTCTAGAAAATATTATGGTCTACAAATTGAGTCTTAGCTTTTTTTCGACAACTTCGTCATTTAAGAGTAAAACGCGAAAAACTGGAAATTTATAATTTTTGTCAAACTTTTAAAATAATTATATCTTTAAAACGGTTGTTTTTAAGAAAAAAATAATAGTTTTTTCCTGTAGGTGGTTACATAATGTACAAACCTTGCATTCAGATGTTTTCAAAAATATGAACCGTTTAGGAGTTATACGTGAAAAAGTGACATTTTCCGTTTTCTGAAACGTCGATATCTTCTTAACGGTGAGTCGTAGGAAAAAAATTGTCAAAACTTTTTTTCTGCGAGATCACAAAATCTACAAGTTTGGTATGAAATACTTTTCGATAGCATTTACCGTTTCGGAGTAATATGCGAAAACCTGATATTTTCGACATTTTGCCTCGAATGGCGGCGTTAGCGGCCAAAGTGCGAGGTGACAAAATGAAAATTCGGAAAGAGCACCCCAAAATCTATAAAAATGAAAAGTTTTCAAAACTACTCTAAAACTTTCTGGGCAAAACTACCAAATGACTGGACTAAAATAACATATAATAATATTTATTTTGAATTAAATTTAAAATATTTACCTATAAAAATTAGTTTCATCGCATGTGAATATTCACGGGTTTTACTGTTGTTTGTTTTGAACTTTAGTATTAAATACAAATGAAACAAAAAAAAAAATAACCTTTGGAGTGTTTTTTTAGTTAAAATATATTTTAAAAACAAAATAGAAAAATATTTTTTTAATTTTTCGATTTTTGAGTTTTAAAAAAATGTCTGTGGAGAGCGTCGATTTTTGAATTGTAAACTTTTTTTTTAATTTCGATTCCCTGTACTTTAAAAAAAATCATCGAAATCGGAGCAGTTTCCCCGGGTTCTTGAATAAAATGCTATCTAGCCTCCACTAATAATAGCCGTGTTTTTTGAGAGAGTGACTAGCAACTCAGCAAAATGTTTACACGCAAAACAATAAAAAAACAAATTATTATAGAGAATTTCGTTTGTGTTTTCCGTGTAAACCTTTAACTGAGTTGCTAGTCACTCTCACAAAAAACACGGCTAATATTCATTACTTCATATTCTAGACAATCTTATTTTTAATTTTTTTTATTCAAAAATGCTGTTTTCGAAATTTTACCATTTTTGAAGTCGCAATATCTTGCAACTGATGTGTTATACGTACAAAAGTGTCGAAATATTTCTTCTAGATAATATTAATATCTACAAAATAGGTTCAAAATATTTTCCGCCAAATTCGTCATTTAAGAGTAAAGGGCTTAAAGCCGGTATTTTCCACTTTTTGTGATTTCTTGAGATAATGATATAATACAAATTATGCCTGCTAGAAAAAAATTCTTAATGCAAGCAATGCACATGTGCGAGTAAAATTATTCATTTGTTTTGATTCATTAAATTTTAACTGTTTTCGTGTGAAACAAATATGTTGTTACCATTCAATCAAATGTAATCTCAACACCATATCAACTCAACTTCAAATGGGGCTCTCAACTCCACGTGACGAAACACCTGAGTCGAAAATCCGACCCTAATCCAACTCGAGCTCTCGATTCTGCTTGTATACGGGGTATATATTATACATATACTATACATGCCCTTCAATCTTACTTACTTACTTTTGATGGCGCTCACAGCCCAGGATGGGCTTCGGCCTCAACTAACAAGCCCCTCCAGCCAGCTCTGTCCCTAGCTAGCCGCTTCCAGTTGCGTACACCGAGTGCTTTGATGTCGTCACTCACTTGATTGCGCCACCTGTTACGGGTTCTTCCTCTGCTGCGTACCCCATCGTGGTTGGATTCGAAGACTCGTCGGGCAGGTGCGTTGATGTCCATACGCTCCACGTGCCCCAGCCATCTCAGCCGCTGTTTTTTCAGCTTTTTGACCAGGTCAACGTCGCTGTATAGCCCGTATAGCTCGTCGTTGAATCTTCTCCTCCATACTCCTTCGATACACACCGGACCGAAAATCACACGAAGAATCTTCCTCTCAAAGCACTCTAGCAGATTTTTATCCGAATCTTTCAGTGTCCATGCTTCTGACCCATAAAGCAGGACCGGGATGATTAGGGTTTTGTATAAAGTCTCCTTGGTTCTCTGAGAGAGGGCCTTACTACTTAAATGCCTTCTTAGACCGAAGAAACAGCGGTTGGCAAGAGTAATTCTTCGCTTGATCTCTGCACTGATGTCATTCTGCGATGTAATAGTGGAGCCCAGGTAGACAAAGTCCTTGACAACTTCGAAGTTATATCTGTCCATCGTGATATTTTGCCCGAGTCGACGATGTTGAGATTCCTCTCTCGATGACAGCATATACTTCGTCTTGTCCTCATTAACCACCAATCCCATTCTAGCCGCCTCCGATTCAATGCTCGCAAATGCCCCTGCCACAGCTCGATTCGTTCTGCCCACAATGTCTATGCCATCTGCATATGCAAGCAATTGAACGGACTTTTGATAGATTGTACCGCTGGTGTTGACATGTGCGTTGCGTACAATGGCTTCAAGAACGATGTTGAATAGGTTGCATGATAACGCGTCGCCTTGCCTCAATCCTTTCTCAACATCAAAGGAATTGGTGGTGTTCTTACCAATTTTGACGGAGCAGCGAGATTTCTCCATCGTCATCTTGCACAAGCGGACGAGTTTGGCAGGGATGCCGAGACTCGACATGGCTCTGTATAATTCGTCCCTTTTCACGCTATCATACGCGACTTTAAAATCGATAAAAAGGTGGTGTGTATCGATCTGGAATTCCCGGGATTTTTCTAAAATCTGTCGGAGTGTGAACATTTGATCGACGGTTGACTTGCCTGGCCTAAAACTGCACTGATAAGGGCCGATCAGATCGTTGACAAAAGGTTTTAAGCGGTCACACAGGATGGCCGACAAGATTTTATAAGCGACGTTTAGGAGACTAATTCCTCTGTAGTTGGTACATTTCAGAACATCTCCCTTTTTATGGATGGGGCACACTATACCGAGGTTCCATTCATCGGGCATGATTTCCTCCGACCAAATTTTGCAGATGAGCTGGTGTATGCTCCTAGCCAATTCATCTCCCGCTGATTTAAATAGTTCGGCTTGTAAGCCATATGCACCAGCAGCCTTGTACGACTTAAGTTTGGACGACTTCAGTTAGGTCGGGTGGACGGAACTCTTGGCCATCATCGTCCAAGTTGAATGGAGCGTTCTGCCTATAAGCGGCATCTTGGCTGTCTTCGCCATTAAGCAGTCTAGAGAAGTGTTCTTTCCAGATCCTCAGCACTGACTGTGTGTCTACTACCATATTCCCACTCTCATCTCGGCAGGCTTCCGTTCTAGCCTTGAATCCTTGGGTGGATCGCTTCACCCTCTGATAAAATTTTCGAACATCTCCCCTACCGCTACAACCCTCAATAGACTCTACCGCCCGCTTCTCGTGCTCTCTCTTTTTCCTCCTGAGAAGTCGGCGTTCCTCTTTTCGTTTCAGCCCGTAGAGCTCCCGGGCCACTCTCTCAGCAGCTCTTGTTCGAGTCTGCAGCATTGCCTGGTAGGCCTCGTCCTTAGCTGCATGCGCTAGCCGGCACTCTTCATCGAACCAGGGGTTTCGTTGTATTCGCCTAGTGAAACCCAGCACATCAGAGGCGGCACTTCTGATGGCTTGTTGACAGTGTTCCCACTGGTCCTCTGCATTTGATGCTGGTGGCGGACCTCCTGAGAGATTAAGAGTTACGTGGTCTGCAAAAGTTCTGGCAGTCTCTTGCGATTTAAGCTTCTCGACATCGAATCTTTTCACAGCATCTGCTCTGTGTTGTCGCGTCATGGATATCCGCATACGTAGTCTAGCTACCACCAGGTAGTGATCCGAGTCAATGTTGGCCCCTCAGAACGTTCGGACGTCCAAGATACTGGAAGCATGTCTCGCGTCTATCGCAACGAGGTCGATTTGGTTGACGGTTACTTGATCACGCGACCGCCAAGTCCCCTTGTGTATATTGAGGTGTGGGAAGTAGGTGCTTGAGATGATGACATTTCGCCCCGCCGCGAAGTCTGCCAGCCTGTGTCCGTTGCCGGAAGTTTCGTCGTGTAGGCTGTGTCCTCCGACTATCGAACCAAAGATGCCCTCCTTTCCGAATCTTGCGTTAAAGTCACCAAGAATGATCTTCACGTCGTACTTCGGGCACATATCATACGTTGTCTCCAAGAGATCGTAGAATGCTTCTTTGGTTGAGTCTTCTCTCCTTTCATGGGGGGCGTGAACACAAATCAGCGAAATGTTCTTAAATTTTACCTTTGATGCGGATTGTGACCAGGCGCTCGCTTACACTTCGGAAGCCCAAGACTTCTTGCCTAAGTCTTCCCCTTATCACAAAACCACAACCAAAGAGCAGCTGACCCTGTTCCTTCAAGCACCCGCCGTAGTAGATGTCACACGTTTTCAGTCTCCGTACGCCCTCTCCATCCCATCGCACTTCCTGGATGGCTGTTACGTCAGCCTTTAGCCTGTCCAGGTTCTCCACTAATTGTTCGGCTGCACGTGTTCTGTATAAGGACAGGACGTTCCACGTGCAGATCCGAAATTCATTGTCCTTGTTTCGTTTGCTGGGGTCGTCAACTTTAAAATCATCCATATCCGAGGCTTGTTGTTGTTTCGGAACAACTTTTTTTTACGTGGTAGGGAAGTTACCCCGACGCACAACCCCCGACCCGGAGGACCAGACCCTTCGTATAACTCCAAGGGTAGGGAGCCGGATAAACCGCTCCTTATAGGCCTGAGCTACAAATATGTCGTAGTAGCCCATATAAGGTGTTCACTAAGTAGTTCAACCTAACTGGAACTGTAGACGCCACCGTTGATTCCATCTAGAGAATTCGTCCGCTGCCGCCTCGATGAAAGGAGAAGTGCCTTAGTGGGAACACTCCTCCCTCCCTCTCTCGTTGGCTGTCCCCAACAGCTTTCCACGGGGATTTAAACCCCGTCTCCAGCTGAGGTACTAGACACCCGATGTTCACCACGTGGAGGTGAGAGTAGGAGTTGGTAGGCAGAGGTGGGTTTTGAGAAAAACCTGTGGACGCTTGTGTCCTCTTGAATGCACATAACTACCCTTTTGAACTCCCTTCAATCTGGAGATACAAAAATGTATCTTGCAATTGAGTCAGTCTCAACCTGACCACTAAAATAAACGTTTATTTTTTTGAATACAACGCTTGGTTGTCTTTTATTTTTTTTATATTTAATTCGATAGTCATAACAAGCTTTCCTTTAAAAGAAAAACATGTTTCTTTGTTCGTGCGAATGCGTTTTATTTGATTTAATTTAATTTAAGAATTGAATTTAATTTAATTTAAGAAACTAGTATTTAACATGTCTTTTGGGGGTTTCTTTTTTTATTTTATTCTAAATAAATTTAGTTTTATATTATTCTTTTTTAACGATTTTACTGAATTTTTGTTTTAATTAATGGTATTGTGATCTTCTGCGTTCGTTGCGACTTTGATTAGCTATGCAGCAAGCAAATATAAATACGATTAGCTGCAATAGAAAACAAGTTTTCTGATAATATCCATTTTTAAAATATGTACAATTGCATGTCGATATCCTTACCTCTACCCCAGCAATTAATAAACCAGCATACTGAGCAATAGTTATATGACTGGTCCAGAAATTTTTAAAAGCGGGAGCGCAGCCTGGTTTTGTTTTTGCCAGATTCATTGAACAGTTTGTAGCTGATAATCCGCAGCATGAATTTGGAAGTTCTGGGACGGAGTAATCTGTTGCACCTTGTTGACCGCAGCATTTAAACTTAAAAAAAAAAAAAAAAAAAAAATTAAAATGTACCTATACCTACTAAGGTAATAATTGATATTTGGTGTTTAATTTACGGTAATTTGTAAAATATCCATGTAGTGTTCCTTTTCATTTCGTTTTATCCATGCTTTTTTCACAATTTGATTCATCACATCTTTTAAGCTGTCCCGCTCACACCAGATATAAACAACTATGATAATGTTCGCGATAAACACAACTAGCATAACAACAGAGTACTGTATAGAGAAGAAATTATAAATTAGCAAATGTATTTGTATGACAATTATTTTATAAGAATTATTATTTACAGTCATTGTTAGGCAAGCATTCTGACGGATAGCACCACAGCATCCAACGAATGATATGATCGTGATAATACATCCTACAGCAATGATTATGATAGGGACAAGGGAAACATGAAAATTGTCTGCCAAACCTTTGATGACGTCAATATCAGCTATAAGCAACGATCCGAATACGATAATGAGAATACCGGATACCTAAAATAAGAAAAAAAAAATATTTATATTATGTTGTTTCTAAGCCTGTATTAAATACATTTATTTAATTTTATAAAATTATTTATTTTGGAATGTCAAGTTTTCAGAATTCAGATATAGAGTTAAAACTGATGTACATACAGGGTGGACCAAATACAAGTTTCTTTTTAAAAATGCAATAAAACAAACTAAATTAAATTTTATCCCTGTATTTATTATGGCTTAATTAGTAATATCGCACATTCCCATTAACTATGGAACACCACGTCGTCGTCGTCAGTCGTTCAAGTGGCTGCCTCAGCTGGCTTTGTAGTAGCGCATTCTGTGACTCGAATTTTCCAAGACCTTGTTGATGGTTTCGGGCTGTAGCTCACGGATAGCTTGGATGATATTTGACTTAAGTGCTTAAATCATATCCGGATCCTTCAGTGTTCCCCACATAAGAAAATCCAAAGGGATCAAATCGCAGCTCCGATGCGGCCAGTTGACATCGGCAAGATGGGTGCTAACACAATTTGGAACTTGGTGCACAAGAGATCGATTGTGGCATGTGCTGTGTGGGGTATCGCAACATCCTGCATAAGCAGAGGTTGTCAAAATCAATGTCACCAATTTCAGTAAAAAAAAGTTGGTAAGCATGGCTCTGTAACGCCCACCGGTGAGCGAAACGTTGTTACCATCCTCATTTTCCAAGGAAAATGGTCTACTGATGACACCACTCCACAATCCGCACCAAACTGTCACTCTCTGTGGATGCATTGGCTTCTCGACAGTAACGTGCGTGTTTTCCGAGCACCAGATGTGGCAATTTTGTTCGTAAGCGTAGCCGCCGAGATGAAAAAAAGCACTCACTTTGGAAATACTTTTTCAATATTTCCCAAAGTTGTTTAAGCGCCCAGGGACTCATTTCGTTCCTCGGAGGTATGATGCTGACTTTCTGACAAGATTTCGAGCTGGAAACAGCTTTCAGTGTCAAAACATCCTATGATTTAAAATGAAACCACTAGATGGCCCACCCTTTATACACAAACACATACAGAAAGACATTTATTTTATTACTAACTTATTGGTATTAATAATTTCATTTAATTTTTTTTTCTTAGAAGTACATATATTAAATAAATGCACACGAATGTCTCCAATTCAGTTTTCGTACCTCATACAAATATTCATATGGGTAAGTGTCGAGAATAAACTAAATTTGTGCTAAATTTTAATTATTTCAATTCCTTTGTTTTTTTTTTTAACAGCTTCACTGTTCCATGAATCACATTACTAATTCAAGTGAATTTTGTGTACCGTGATTTCTGCATTCATGAATCACTTGTTATTCCAATTCCAAAGAATGTTTTAATAAAAAAAAAGTTTTTATGAACTTGATTTTCATCATATCAAACCTGCAAAACATTCTAGGAAATTGAAAAAAAAAAAAAATATGTGTTATGAAACTTAATTTTTGTATGAGTAGTAGCTATTTATATTTATGAAGGTTATTTCAACATAAATACTTTATAAACAGAGATTTTGCTCAATTTTGAAATTCCGATGAAATTATTAGGCCCTGGTTCTTCACGAGCCGTTGTAAAATATGCGATAAAAAACATTATTAAAGTAAATGTGCAATAAAAATAAACATTTTCGCTGAAGTAGGTAGGTATACACAAATAAAATGCTCTAACAGATTGCGGGCAAAAGCACAAGTTTTCAAGAGATTCTAAATAGATTTTCTATAGGTATATTATCCTGTAGTACTTATATGTATATACATTTGGCAGTCCTAGTCATGTTACCTATTAAGATAGTCGACTGCAGTTAAGAGAAATTATTTTTCGACAGTAGAAGTGGAGATTTTACGAAGGTTAATACATTTTTTTGTCATCATTCATCAATCCTAATTCCTAAGTAATTATCTAAGTACCTACCTACAAATCTACAATGCACTAGCTCAAAAGAATTATTGGATTGTGAAATTGAAAAAAAATTGAGCAATTTCACAATGCACTCATTGTTCGGGTACCTACAGTTTTGGCTGTTATTAGCATACATTTTTAAATTTTACAATTAAAATGTCTTTGGTTCGCGCGAATTATTAGATTTCACAAATCCTAATTTATTCGCTTTCCATTAAATTTAAATTCGTTATTAAAAATTAGAAATCGATCGATTTAAAATATTTGTATTTATTCACCCTCCTTTAACGATTCAAAATGGAGACAGTCGATAATTTGTTTTCTTTTTTTTTGTAATCATAAAGTGCGATGTGGGAAACAAAAGCAAACATGATTTGTAAAACCTTCTGGTGCAAAAACAATCTACAACTATTTTAATGTTTTTATTTTTAATGCACTGAATACGAATCAGACCCCAAAATTAACCTAAAACGTTTGGTTTTTGAAATTCTCCAATATTAAAGTGGAACAAACTGTTTTGCAACGACTTTTCATTGCAATACAGCGAAAAACCTAAAGAAGTTATTTAAGGGCTGGATTTTTATATGTACCAAATATATTCCGAAAAGTAGGTATAGTTTGTATTTCCACCAGAAGGGTTTTGTCAACTTTGCCGATTTTGGTTATTCAAATCACACTTTCAGATTACAAATAAAATAAGCAAACACAAAACTGACTGTCAACGCTAATTGAGAGTCAACAAACTTACGCTAGTTTGAACTTGATTTAGTGCTAAATTGATAGTACATCAGTCAAAATAAAATAAAAATCCCTGCCGCGTGCATGTTTAGAAAAATTTCGATCATTTGTTTAAACTTTACTGTTAATAAACAAAAGGCAGATTTTTTGTTTCGTTTAATACGCGAAAAGTAAGCCACATTTTGACATATGTTAATTATTTTTTTGTTGATCTCTCCATCGTTTTCATTAACCTGAATTGAATGAGATTTTTCCTTATATGTTTATTCGACACTATCAACGTTTCGATGTGTTATGTTATTATGATAATAAGTCATTGTACTGAAAACGGCTGTAGCGGCGGCGCGCCGTAGTTTTGAAAATGTAATTTTCAATAGATAATATCGTTGTCTGCATTTTTTTTATTTTTCTATGCACTTTCTACTTTAATAAAGTTAAACAATAACACAGTGAATACAATTTAATGTAGTCGGAGGAAAGGGTATTATTTTCCCAAAAAAATAAGACCGAGCGGACGGGCCACAGTACATTGGTTTATTCCTTGTTGCAGTATTGTGTCAACTTGACTTACTTCTTCAGGCGTGGTATCCATTTTTTTTCTATGACAAGGAGGCCAAATGGGTCAAGATATGTTGCAATTCACTTTTAACAGCACACTCAAAACCAAAGACCAACTATGGACTCATTTATTGGGTATCAATGTTTCAAAGTCTTGCCAAATTTAACAGGTATAATTTGTTATTTTTTTATTATGGCGGGTAGCGCGAAAACTAACCAATGGATTTTTATGATTTTACTCTTAATTTAAAGTTTTAAGTTCAAGCTTTAAAACGAGCCTATTAAAAATTAATTATAGAAATTGTATCCATCGCGATTGTTGTTTTTAGAAGGCAAACTTGAGTGATTCCGTTTTTTTGCATTTTTTTTTACTGTATTGTATTGTATTGTATTTTATATACACATATAATTTATGTATTTTTATTTTCAGAAAAGTACTTTTAGAAACGCTTCCGCTTTCATAGTGTAACGACCCGAAAATTGCTTTCAAAAAAAAATTGCTTTCAGGAAATTTTCGAAATGATTTCGGAAAGCATTTTTCCTTTCAGTGTGTGGACGAGGGACCTTAATGATGATTTTGACGCCAAAAACATTTTTGGAAAAAAAAACCTATATTTGTATTTTTACAAATTAAAGACTCCAAAAATGCTATTTTTACATAAAATCGGTGCTCGCGACCTCTAAATTTCATTTTAAAAATCTGAAAAATTTCTTGTAGTGTGTTTAAGAACCAAAAAACCTAATTCCCAGAACGCGCCCGAAACAAACAAAAAAAAAGGAAATCCTAAACCACCCTTTAGCTTACCGTTTTAGATGAACTTCAGGGAATCACACAAAAATGCGTTATGTAGCGAGTTTCGAATACATCGATCCTCCCGTTCATGCTAGATATATCTTGCTGTACCTTCATTGGACGTGAAGATGATGCACATACCGATGGACGAACTTCTCCCCGAAATTTGGTTAGACTTAATTAAAATCTTGAATTTTGTAGACCAATAAACCAATTATTATCCCTTTAGATTACATGACAAGTTATCGATATTTAAAAAGAAAAACCCTATCTTTTAAGAATTAAAATGTGCGGTGATTGAGGAGCGGAATCATTATTTCGCATCAGTCGGTGATCTCACTATAAGAGTTTGAATTTCGATTGAAAAATTGATCATTCCTTCCTTATAAATAAATACAAAAAAAAAATCTTAAAAACTTTCACTCTTTTTATATAAATTAAACATTTGCATTATTACCATAATTAGTAAATTAAATATGAAGAGAACATATTTAGCAAATGATGTACCGAAATCCATTGTAGAAGGTAAATATTAAATCTTTTTAGAAAATCACAAAAAATCTTAGGTCGAAAACTGCACGTTTTTGTTAACCGTTTAAATACTGAGAAAGAAAAAATAAAATTCCAGATTCTACTTTGACTTACAAACACCGAATGTAACAATAATTTTTTTGTCTGTCTAAAATTATTTTGCTGCCGTATTTAATTTACTACAACTGCTTTCCGAGATTGTTTTTCTTTTTTACTCTCGATAAAATAATAATAACAACAAAAAACTGATAAAAATCCTACAAGTAAGTTTATTTAATGGATATGGTATACAGTACAACACGGATATAAGAAACTCTGATAATCCAAAAAATTTCATTCTTATATCCGAGTTTTTCTTATATGCAAACAAAAACAACGGATATAAGAAAGACTATTTCTTACCCTGAGGCTACACGAGCCAGTACTGGCAAGCCAGTTGGCTACATAGATTGACTGTCAAGTTCGTATACGTGAATATGCTGTGACGTAGGCAGCAGGCAACTTGTAAGCAAGTTGCTTTCAAGTATCTGCGGTCACGTTCAGCTTTTACTAGGACAGCCTATCTAGGATTATAAAGAGGTACACAATTTTATTAAATTTGCTTTGGCATAGGACTTCGATTTTTTCTTACTTAACAAAAAATGACGTCGAGTTCTGCATCAAGTCTTGCGATGGCCAACGCATAATACTGCCAATGCGATGACGGCTGCATTGACAGACTTTTCTGTCGCGTCAAAGTAACATGGATTTATTTTCAACTAATTCAGATATTTCGATTTTTTTTTTAATAATTAAAAAAAAAATTATTTTTTTTTAGGTTTTTTAATCCATCAACATCGAAGCCATCCTTTAATGGAATTTGACAGTTCATACGTTGACAGATAGGTAAGAAATTAAATTACATCGTACGAGGAATATTTCGTTCCAAAATGTCACCCAAAGGTGCTAAAATCACCTTTTCCCGCGCAAAAGATTTAATTTCAAAAACTTCAGATATCTTTTAGCTTTTTAATGCATCATCTCCGTAGCAATCTTTCAATTTAATTTAACAGTCTATGGCTTGACAGATCGGTAACAGTATGTTCCAAATGTCACCGAAATCCGAAAAACTTTCATTTTTCCCAAGCAAAAAATATACTTTCAAAAAATTAGGATTTTTTAAAGAGATTTCGTATATTTCATCATAATCATAGCCATCCTTCAATCATATTTGACAATTGCCTATTTTGGAAATGTTCAAAATTCTTGGTCCCTCCTCTCATTAAAAGTTCTGGTAGAAAGAATATTTAATTTTGCCTTAAATTTCCAACGAAAATCTATCTATATAGCTTTATATACAAGTCTGAACGAGGCCACTGTCTTCTCTACTTGCTTCTCAACTGGCTTCGAAAATGGCAAGCCAGTTGACGAGCAAGTTGCTCAGGTTTGCATGTGTTAGTAAAAAAATTTAAATGTGTTGTAACTTGTAAGCCAGTACTGGCTCGTGTAGCCTCAGGGTTATATGAGAAACACGGATATTTCTTATACAGACAAAAAAGAGACTCAAAACCAAGCAATAACACATAATTTACTGAGTATTCAAGCGCTTTTAAGACCCCTTTCACACAAGGAAACTGAGTTGCCGGCAACTGGGACAAAAAATCTCCCCTTGCACCCTTCTCGCCTACAAACTAGCTAGTTTCTGGCAACTCAGTTTCCTTGTGTGAAAGCGGTCTAGGCTGTTTCTGAAATTCTATATGAACATTAAAAGCTGTCCTTAACCATGGAAACATATTTATGGTCACAAACAAGTTTTTGGAAAAGGTGAATTAAAAAATATTGAAGTAAATTTCTTACATGCATACTTTTTTGTTTTTGAAATTAATATTTGTGCAAAGAAATGATTTCTTATAGCCGCGTTTTTTCTTATATGCGAGTTTCTTTTATACGATCAATTTCAAAGGGAATTTAAAAAAAAATCACGGTGTGTTGGACTGCATTTCTTATAAGCGAGTTTTTCTTATATGAGTGTTTCATTATCCGTTAAATACTGTAACGATAATGGTTTATTTTAGTTTAGTTTTTTTCGTTTGAACTTTATTTATTAATTAATATTAATAAAGCTTTTGCGTTAGTGTGACCATTTTTGAATGGGTGACGTTTTGAGTGGCTTAAGGTTCTGGTAAGGTTTAGGTTAATTGGTTATACTACTATACATAATACTATCATTCTTATCATGGTTGTCAATTAAACTGGATCAAAAAGATATTGGGGCATATTCATAGTCATTTTAGACCTGGGTCTAACTTAAACATAGATTTGGTTGAATTTTCGGACGTTGATTTTTTTTTTTTTTTAAGTTATCAGTTCCAAATATTTGAAGCTATTTGTGTAGTATACCAAGTTAATTATCTTATAAAAATATAAAACCAACAATTTGTAATTAAAACCGGTCTGTATTCATTGAGCCAAAATTGTCTTAAACTGTAGTTTAGTTAAACCTGGGTCTATCTGCGACTATGAATATGCCCCATTGTTTTTTTTTTTTTGCGGATGAAATCAGGTGATAAAAGGGTTCTGTGTGGCAAGTTAAGAACAAACTGTCATTACGCGATTAAAGGCAAGATGAAATAAGCGGGTCTGACAATTCTGTCTGTTTGCTTACAAGCCACGAGCTTACAGCCTTAACGGCTGGATGAGTTTTATTCAAACTTGGAAGTTTTTTGGTCAATATTTCTAAGGGCCAAATATAACGCCATATAATTTTTGCTTGCTCTATAGGACAAGTATTGGTTTCGTGTAAAAACAAGATTGGAGGTTTTAATCAAAACTAACATAAGGTATAGTCTAAGAGCCGAGACAGCAAATTTTGGAAGTGGATGTATATAACCAAAATCTAAGTATGAAGGTTTAAAGGGTCATATTTTATGGTATCGAAATCAAAAGTCTGGCAGGTTTTTTACTCAGTCTTTGGCGGGGGCTGGCTGTTGAATATAGAGATTCTATAAATTTCTTATCAGCGGTATTATTACATCATGATGCTCTGTTATTTTCCCTAAGTCGGAACACCTTAATCTTGGTGATCCCGCTAATAGACCTCCTAGTTTTCGGCTCCTAAGATTTTGATTAAATTCTGCACATGTCATCTCTAGTCCAGTTCTAATAACACTGGATAACATGTTTTTAACAACAAAATCGAATAATAGAAATAAATATATAGAATTTAAAAAACAAATGCCTTTTTTCAACTTATTTAGGTATATTCCTTCATATCTTGTCATTGGTTTGGTTGATTTTATCAATGCAATATAGCATTTCAAATTTGTATGAATAATTTTTTTAACGAAAACATAAAATGAAAGAAAAACTATTCACTTTTTTCCCAAATTTGTTTGCATTAAATCAAAAAATTTCAAAATGGCTATGTTAACTTGTTTTTATCGTTTAATCGTTAACGATATAAAAATATTATCAAACCATTAGGTACTACATCTGCACCGTTAATGTCGAGCTACATTCTAGTTGTTAGATACGAGAGCAGGTACGTACGATCCAGTCGTGCTTATTTTTTTTATCATTACGATTTGTAAGCATTAGATTTTTTTATAACACCTTGAGGTAGAAAACTTTTCCTACGATGTTAATTTTAAAATATCTATGTGTTCTTTAACTAAAAGATACAATATAATAAAAAAAACTATTGCATTTTGCAAATGTTATTGGCCTTTTTAATTTATTAATTAATTAATTTAATTCTGTATATAATGACGTTTGGAGAATAATTGTAAAAAATATAAAAAAAATAACTACATTTTTTTTTAATAAATAACTAAAATGAAAATTTTGAAAACTGTTTTTTTTTTTTTCGACGCAGAGAGAATTTTGTATTCGACACACAATATCCTTATTATGAATTGATATCTAAAGTTTGTAAAAAATTATACTACATTTTAAGCAAATATAGTAAAATTAGATTTAAAAAAATTTTTAAATTCATTTTAGCGAATTTAATGAATGGGAATAATTTTGCGTCCAGTACCCACAATAGCTATACAACGTTGGAAAGCTTAGTTCAAGAGAACTGTAAACCATGGGGTTTAAGCAGTATGTTACAAAATATAAAACAATTCGTCTATGTTTATTCGAATTTGTAAAGTGATTTTCTTATTTGGTCGGTTATTTTAGCCAACTCCCAAAAAATACTTGTACGTTGGTACACTCCAAAGTAATTATTCATTTTCATAGTTCTCGTTTCTGGGCACTAGGTAGACCAGGTCCCATATATTTATTTTTTCCCATTCTCCTTTGGAGCAAATGTAATAATTTTTGTTCATTAATTTTCTTGCAACATCTTTGCGTGGGGCTATTTTCGTTACCAAATTTTTTTTCAATTTGGGCTCCACTCCTTCTAGAAAATCTGGAAAAATGGCACTTGAATGTTGTCTTTAAACTGGTTATTTTTGTTCTGATAATTATATTTTGGTACAAAAATGCGAGATAGGTAGTAACTAATTCCCTTAAAACTGAGCTTTGTCCAGAAAATATTCGGGACTCAACTCTTTAAACAAAGGCAAAAGACAATTGTAAGAAGAAAAGCTGGGACCTAACTAAAATGAATATTTCAAAACATATCTACATAATCAATTTAAACGCAAGATATAAAATGGACGAGTAGATCGCACAAACTTGCTCTTATTATTCGAAGCTTTAACCTAATAATATACTTTTTATAAGTCTATTAATTCAATTTGGTTTTATTCGTTTGGCGATAAACATTAACAAAATACATAAACCAAAACCAAGACAATTTTATCAAAAATGTCATGAGGCACCTCCATTTTTCCCAAACAACTTAATTAAACTAACCACTTTAGACACTACAGGTACAATCATTATAGGAAAACTTGAAAAAAGACTATGTGTGGATACTATACCTGTTCTAGATAAGATTAAACAATAATAATTCGAAATTATTTCCTTGGTAATAACTCAAATAATTATTTTAGCAAATTTTAAGAAAATAGGTCGACCCGGTTTCTTGACTTCTTCATCATCATATTGTTAAGTTAAGTTTAAGTTAACTTGTCTTAAAGTAAGTACAAATTTTTATCATAAAGTCATACTAATCTCCACCAGCCAAATCCTTGAACCTAGATCCGCTATTAGTAATAACGAGTGCAATTAAAAGTTTTTTTATTCTCTCGGTAAAAAAAAAACTATCAAGCACTCGTACATAAGAAAAGCCTGCAATTATCGATCAAGAGCGTTTTTGCTCTTAGCAACATATTGCTCAAGATAAAAGAAAATATCACCATCATCTTCTAACTGTGATACCTTCATACCTGTCGACGTTTCGAACAACAATGTATTTCTCGTTATCGACGGAATGAGAATGAGTTCTTTAGGACTTAATCAATTAAACGGGATCAGTAACTAATTCGGCAAAACATTGCATCTCGTATATTTCTCACATGTCTTCCACTCCGATGCTGCTGTACTTTTGCATGACACAACGCTTGTGGAAGAATATCGCCACCATCCTGCATTATCTACATCTCTAAGATTAAATATCAATTATTCACCTAGGGCCTTACCAATAATTAATGACTAAACAAGCGTTTGGATAAACGCCACGTTAAACTTATTAGACGAGTTATTTTGTGGCGCAGGGACATAAGTTCCCGGGACATAAGTCCCGAATTTTTTTTCGGGACTTATGTCCTACTTTACTGGGTCATAAGTCCCGAATCGAATTCAGGACTTATGTCCCACCCTAATGATACATAAGTCCTGAATTTTGTAGTCGAAAATGGGACATTTGTCCCGAATGAAATTAAAACTGTTTTATATGGTGCAGAGAACTAGGTCCCCGGGAATTATGTCCACTGAGGGACTAAGTTCTCACTCAATGGGAACGAAATCCACTTTACTAAAGTGGTCTTCGTTCCCATGCAAGGTGGGAACCTACTCCACTTTCTTATGGGAAATTAGTACACACTCAAATGTATAAAGTAGGAACCAATTTTCAACAACAAAAATTAAAAAGAGATTATTTGATTTTTATTATTTGATAACTTTAGAAAACTGAATTTCGAAATAACCTGATACTTTTTGATTCAGCTTTCGATTTTTCTAAAATAATCAAATAAAACTAGCGCGATTTTTTTTTGATTATTTTCGAAAACTCGAAAGCTGAATCAAAAAGTATCAGGTTGTTTCGAACTTCAGTTTTCGAGTTTTTTTAAATAATCAAATGAAAAATTGAGAGTTCTGATATACCTATCTACCTAAAATGAAAACGAAAAGTGATGAGTTTGCTTGTTGGTTTTTTAGCTAAAGGAAGAGATTAAGTAGGTAGGCAAGTAAAATTTAAAAAAAAAAAATAATGTTACAAACCTGAAAAGAAGAATTGCGCCTGGTTCCATTAGCATTCAACGTATTTAAATAAATACCTGATGTATTGAAATTTATTATTGTCTTCCCGACGCAGTTCTCAATCGAAAGAAACACAGGGCGATATGTCATTCCCAATTCATGGAGAAATTTGTTATCGATTACTAAACACACATTTCTTTTATCATTATCAATGCTCCATCGTAGATTTCTGATGTCAAACCTATGTAAATTCGCGCTTTCGATTCAAAATATTTTCAGCCATGTGTCGTTTAAATTTCTTTCATAACTTTATTGGAGTTGAAAGGAGGGCAGGCCGTTAATATGATTCTAAGCAATGCAATAATTTTATTGGGGTGTGAGGTTTTGCAACCGTCACTGATGCATATATCCCAGTGTTGGTTCTACAATAAATTGCTCAAGTTCAAAGTTTTAAGAGTTCTCCGTGTATTACCTCAACTGCCAACAGAGGGCATTGCTTGACGCGTCTATTTGAATGTTATACGTTGTTTAAAATGTTCGAAGCAATCGATGAAGAACTTTCAGAGATTTGAGGCTTTGAACAAACATACATAAGTATGTACATTCACATATTAATATTTATATAGAAGATTGATAACTACCATTTAAAATACATAAAAATGTCCTCTGAAAAGGTCGTGGAACGACAAAAATTCACCCGCGTCATCGCATCGCGTCGGGAAACAGTTGAAACAGACTTGTCTTATTTGAATTAAGGAAGTACAAAAATAATTTAAAAATAATAATTGATGAAAATTCTCACCTGCCATGTATGGATAATGGCTCAATTTTCTTTTCACTTTATAACATTAGTATTAAATACCTAATAGGGTTTTCTAAGCTTTTAAAGAACGAGTTTTTTAGTTGTAGCAAAACAACTAGCGCATCAAATGGGAAGTTACCGCAGTATGGTCACACCCAACCTGTTTTTATTTTTTATTTCAGATTCAAAAATTCTTTATTTTAGGCTCACAATTGAACTTCAATTGCACTTAAGCACAATACATTACTTTATTAAAAGCCTATTCATCACAAGTGGTGATAAACATTTCCATCATGTATCATAACGAAATACACTCATCTAATGAGACATTGCTATTATGAACAATTTTCGTTTTATCGTGATTCATAGAACAGTAACTATATGTACGTACATTCACGTATGCGTCAAATCTGGTATTTTTGATTTTTTGCTGAGTTGATCAGGGTATTGGCCTTTTAAATAATCTAAGTTTTCGACCTCGAGCGGCGACCGCTTCATGGTCAAAAATAAAAAAAAAACGATTTTTTCGCGCTTTTTTCAGTTATTGGCGATTTTATTCCGAAAAACACTGATCTACGATTTGAAAATAACCTTCTTTTCTCCAATTTGAGCCAAAAACCATCTCTGTAATGCATTAAGGCACTGGAGCGTGTAGGTTGAGCCAAAATAATAGGACAATCGTACCGGAAGGGGCGTCTATATACCCACGGTAAGTTGGGAGGGGCAATTATCTAAAAAAATGACTTAAGGTAGAAACAACACTATTGAAAAACAATGGTAACATCCTCAATATTCTCCTATAGCTTATCTTTGTTTTTATTAACTTCCCATTGGAAGTTATTGTAATTGGTGCGATTTGTCGAATTGAAAATTTTGACATATTTTCACGTTTTGAGGTCTCTAGAATCAGAATAAGTCGATTTTATCAAGATGTCTGTATGTGTGTATGTACGTACGTTCGGGGTACTTTTTTCGTCCACCAAATCTCGAGAACGCATACAGATATCGACCTAGGTTATATTTTATTTTACAGATAATATTGTCATAAAGTGCTGAAAAGGTTTTCTAACATATTCAATAAACCGTTTTTTTACTACAGCAATTTAAAAAGGATCTGTAAAATGTCATTTATCTGGAATATCTCGAGAAATATTTAAAAAAAAAAAATAAACACTTTTTTTTTAAACTAAGAAAAACAGTTGAAAAATAATATTCGTCTCAAATATTTCAATAACAAAAAATGATTCCGAACCCAGTCTATTTTTTTTACATATAATGACGTAGTCAACGACTGGTAATTTAAAAAAAAAATCAATAAACAGTTTTTTTTAGAGCAAAAAAACTGAAAAAAAAACTCTTTAAAATTCTTAACAAATGTTTTTTAACTCAAATATTTCGAAAAAAAATGATATCGATTTCAAATTCTTACCAAAGATGTATACCTAACCTATACCATCTAAATGTTGTGTAATTTTGAGATTTAAAAAAAAAAATCATATGACACTTAATTTGCCTTTTAATATTCTTTGAAACCATGTTTTTTTTTTTAAAGTACACTCCCCTGATTTGGGGAATTTTTTAACCAATAGTCGGTTTTGAAATAATTTGCTTAAATAATTTATACCTCTATACCAAAAAGAGTAAGGAAAAAAAGTACAAAATATAGGTAATGTCACATTTTGCCCTGTATCTCCATGTCTATGCCTACATACATATATACTGATTATCCAAAAACCCAAAGTTATTACACTTTAAAGTACATAGTTAAATAATATATACTCTACCACCCACCACTTAGGTAAATATGTACATAAGTCTTCAAGTGCACCAATGGTGTTGGTCGACCCCAGACTCATTTTTTAAGATAAATTCTTAAGGACTAAAATCGCCGATAACTGAAAAAAAGCGCAAAAAAACTCGTTTTTCTTTTATTTTTGACCATGAAGCGGTCGCCGCTCGAGTTCGAAAACTTAGGTTATTTACTAGGTTAATATCCTGAATTCCAACTCAGCAAAAAATCAAAAATATAAAGACCAGATTTGATGCAAACGATGCCTTCCATACAAACGACAAGGTTACTGGACTATCATTGACCTTAACTTTAAATGGAAATTATTAACGTATAGAATAATTATAGAAACATCCACTTCTCAGTAAGCAGGGTAACAGGCTGGTTCAATATGTATCCTCATTAATTTTTTTTTTTGAATTTTTCAGCCGTTTAAATACATAGGTTTTATCAGATTTAAGTTTTTGACATTTTTATATGACGTAAGCTTATTTGACATACCGAATGTACACAATTATGAATATTGGGTACGTGCAGGAACTTAGGGCCAGTTTCACAGTGAACATTTATCGGAATAAGTCGCACTTAAGATTTGCATAATGGTACTTTTTGAATATTTCCGCAGCTTGAGTTAGTGACACTTAAGTGTCCAACACGGGGGACTTAAGTAGAACTTATTCAGGTAAGTGTGCACTGCGAAAAATGGCATTTTGTATCCTATATTGCGCACTTAAGTGCCACTACTGCGATTGTGAAACTGTACCTTAAGGGACTTCATATTTAGTCAACTTCATCCATTAAGCGCTAATCTGCCTCAAAATAACTAACCTTTTTTTTACATGTCATTTTCCTTCAATACTTTACCTTAAGTTCGAATAGAAAAAGAAAATCCTCGACATGGATACGAAATTCCTTCGAAATGTACGGAAAATTTCATTTTCAATTTATTTAACGCGGCTGCACAAACAATTTATAACAATTTAAGCTGATTCTTAATTTCACAACTGACAATTTTGACAAGAACACACTTGATTTGACATTAAGGCAGATATTTTTTGACTAGCTTTCCAGTCAATTTACAATAAAAGTTGCGTTCATTTGAAGTAGCACGTAGCGTTAAGGTTAGTGCGTTGAACTGTCACACTGGATGTCGGGGTTCACCCAGCCTCGTCCACCTAAAGACGTTTTTTTCAGGGCTACTGCCTCTTGCGAGGAATTGACAAATCATTCAACGGTATCACTTGTTATGAATAAGTGCTTCTCGTCTAGCCGTTCAGATTCGGCATACAATTGTAGGTCCCTTCTATTTCTGTCGACACGCGCATACAGGAATGGTTGCTAGTTGTTAGTCACTAGGCCCTGGTTCTTCACTAACCGTTGCGCCACCCAATTTATTTATTTTATTTATTCATTTGAAGGCAATTTTACGATAGCTGGGCAATCACAGACTAGAAACTTGCCTCACTTGCAAGTCCCTTAGTCATCTGAAAGAACCCATTGAATACAAAATGAGTTTTAAAATTAATTAACTGTCAGCTTTTAGTCATTTTAATCATTACAAAAATTTTGACATAACCAGAATGAATTCTTAAAAGACGAAACTCCAAAACATTGGTGACAAAATTATGTGTATTTAGTTTTAATTAAGTGATTCGTCGAAGTACAACCATATTTTATAATTTAATTTAAAAATAAAAATAAAAACGGTTAAGACACTAAACATTATACAAAATATAAGACATCAAAATGGCGAAAGGACGACAATTAGCCAAGCATTTACTAGTTTTGATGAATTTAGGGTTTTTGGTAAGATAACGACCACTTAATATTCCTACCTTTTATGTGTATATCTTTGACTTATTATATGTATGTAAATTAAAAAGTCTCTATGGGATATGAGCCTTATCAAGAGTGTAGTTTTCTTATTGATGAACGGCTTTTATCGAAAGTGTCATCCGAAATTCAAGATATATTGTGTTGTGATTGCAGCAGATGTCATTTTAAAGGATTACAATAACATCAAGCTATCACAAAAGCTTTCGACAACAATTTGAACGCATCCAACTTTCTGTTCATCATTGAACGACAGTCGAAATAAGGCCTTAAAAATAGCCCAAATTTGGGTCTTTTTTTCATGTTGAAAAATTATCCCATTTTCAAAATTGAAAACTTATGAAATATGGCCCAAAGATAAAATGAAAAATAGCACCAAAAATTTAAATGGGAAACAATAAAAACAATAAAAATTTGTAAGTTGGGCCCCCAGCTTTTATTCTTAAACCAAAAATACTTTTGCAACAAAAAACTTTGAAAGCAGACCGACTGACAACAGAGGCGCCTGTCAGGCGACTGACCATACCCTTAGCGTAGCGACGGAGTCGCGTGATCCGGACAGAAGACCCAAAAAGGGAGTTAAAATCATTGAACCCGCGAAGCGTGCCACTTTTAAGGCTCTCCGAAATACACATACGAAGTATTCTAAAACCGAATGTGTTGTCACCTGCCCAACATGCTTACACGAAAGGAAGTGATGAAACAGCACTCCACAACTTAGTAGGCATATTAGAAACAACACTCAAGAACAAAGAGTACACTCTAGCTGCTTTTCTGGACATTGTACAAAATGACGCTGTAAAAAGAGCACTATTTGTACTACCTTGGAGTAGAGAATTTCTTCATAAACTGGATTACATATCTGTATGTTAAAATACAGGCGGATTAACTCAGAACTAGGTGATGCACGGATCAAAGTATCCACATCTAGGGGGACTCCACAAGGAGGAGTTCTCTCACCCTCTTTTGTGGATACTGGTTATGAACGAAATCCTGATCGAACTAGAACACAGTGGAGTCAAAGTAGTAGCCTACGCAGACGACTTGGCGCTGCAAGCGACTGGTAAATTTCTTTCCACAACCAGCGAACATATTAACTACGATCTGTCAAATGTTTTAAGCTGGACAAGGAAACGTGGACTCTCGGTCTCGGTCAACCCCCAAAAAAACGAACTGGTACTTTTTACTAACAAAAGGAAAATACCAGACTTTTGTCTTCCATCAATAGAAGGAACCCGACATAGTCTTTCAGAACATGCAAAATATCTAGGCGTAATTCTTGACAAAAAGCTAAACTGGGGTTTGAAAGGAAAGAGCCGAGAAGGCCATGATGCAACAGGACCTTTAGTAAGACGTGGGGTCCAAACCCTAAGATCATAATGTGGATGTACACGGTCTTTATAAGACCGATCCTTACATATGGTAGCCTGGTTTGGTGGAGCGCGATGGACAAAGAAACTAATTAAAAAACGCTTAATAAAGTTCAAAGACTAGCGTGTATAGGAACCAGACCAATAGCTGGAAAGGGAACTCTGTAGGTCATGCACAAATTATCAACAAATTTACACAACACCCCGTACAGATTTTGAAAAACCATTCTCTGTCTCCATCCCCACAAGGGAGGAATGTGATGCTGGTTAACAATAATCAGATAGACCGATGGTAGAAATATACACCGACGACGAATCCAAGATGGATACAGGTGTAGGTGCGGTATTCTTCTCAGAGTCCCCCAATGTAGCCAACTCTTATAGATTCCCTGATTACAGCAGTGTCTTCCAAGCGGAGGCACTGGCAGTGACTAAGGCTTCCGAACAAATATCAATAATGGCGATAACACAGGCTGATATCACCCTTTACATTGACGGCCCGGCAGCGATCAAAGCCATCTCTGCCACAGAAATTAAATCCAAGCTGATTTCATGCTGTCGTGAAGAGCTGAGAGTTCTTGCATCACAGCACAACATCAGACTCTGTTGGATCCTGGACACTGTGGAATTGTAGGAAATGAAAAAGCCGATGAACTGGCAAGGACTGGTTCATCGCTACATCCAAACCTAATAGACTCCAGTGTTGAAATTCCACCCTGTACCATTAAACAAACCATTAGTAAGAAGATAGTGTAACTTACCAATGATAGATGGAACTCACTTGCAAAATGTACCACTACAAAGAATCTGTGGCGTAGCTACAATTAGAAAAAATAAAATCATGTACCCAAAAAAGAAATCCCTGAACCTTCTGATAGGAACAATAACAGTACACAATCTCTTAGGGTATCATAAAAACAAAATGGGACGGAATACTGCAGACCTTTATGTAGAGGCTGCGGAGACGAAGAAGTAGAAGAGGACACCTATAACTACCTTGGTCACTGTCCGGCACTCTGCAACATTAGGGAAAAATGTTTGGGTATAGCTATTTCTTCAACGATTTAGCAGAAATCTCGAAGTCAACATAATAACATCTTAAATTTAATGAACTTCATCAACGCCTCGAAACGGCTCGATGTTCCATAGGATTTCAAAGGTTATTTATCTTAAAGAGATGGTCCAATCCATCGGTACTAGCCCGTAACGTAATGGTTAGTGCGTTCGACTGTCACGCTGGAGGGGTGGGTTCACTTCCCAGCCTCGTCCACCTAGAAAACTAAAAAGTTTTTTTTTCTGGGCTACTGCCTCTTGCGAGGAATTGACAAATCCTCCAAGAGTATCACTTGTCATGAATAAGTGCTTCTCGTCTAGCTGTTCGGATTCGGCATAAAATTGTAGGTGCCTTTCAGTCCTGTCGACACGCGCACACAGGAATGGTTGCGAGTTGCTAGTCATTAGGCCCTGGCTCTTAACCAGCCGCGGCGCCACCCAATTTATTTATTTTATTTATAGCCCCAATTTATTCACTTTATTAAAATAAATAAAAATATTGATCGATATAATATGAATAACTAATACTTTAACACAATGCATCTATAGGCTTTGGCGGTTATACTAATTATATTAGGCGGAATGATGCTGTTGAATGTCTATAATTGGATTGGAGTAAAAAAAACTATTCCCATCCTTATCGTTGGAATAGGATGTTTAATTTTAATTTTCGCATGCCTTGGATTGTATGGTGCAATAAAGGAGGATCGTTCTGTTGCATTGATTGTAAGCTCTACTTCGTCATACATTTTTAAAATTTAAATTTATGTTATTTTTTTTTTTATTGTGTTTTTAGTATTCCATTTTTATGTTGACTCTGCTCACCCTAGAAGTCCTTTTGCTCTTCTATACTTATTACGATAAGGATAAACTTATAGAAATATCGGAAACAGTTCTTGACCAAGCTTGGGAAAACCACCAAAACAAAGATGATGATTTGATGAGTGTCTTTCAATCGGAGGTATGTACTATATTAGTCTACGAAAGATAGAAAATTTAATATGGGCAAGTGGGAACAAATTAATTCATGAAATTATATTGCTGGTATCGACGCTGAATTTCATCTTCTACAACATATCCAAAGTGCCCCAGAATTCCCTCATTGGCTTTATGTATAGATGCATTTAAAGGGGGAGGAGGGAAATTATCAAGCTGAAAAATATGGAATGATGACTTCTTTTAAGTACAACAAGTAATATTACCCAAACCCAATTTAAAATAATGGTCCATTAATGAAATATAAAATTCGCGCAAATTTTCAAATTTAACATTTCTGTTTTTCTTTTGTTATACTTTTGACCATTGAGTATTTATTTGGTTGGTGAAATTTTAAAACTCGCGCGAGTTTTTAAATTTCAGCAACCAAAAAAATATAAGTTTTATCATTTGATGATTCCTATTTATTGGGACATAGCCCCCAACATTTTTATTTGGGCCTTGGGTCTCACTTGTGTGAGACTTAATCCCCAAATTTTATTTGGGCCTTATGTCCCACTAAAGTGGGGCATAATCCCCAAAAATTAAAATTGGGCGTAATGTCCCTGGGCCAGGACAATTGCGGGATGTTTGTGGCATTAATGTTGAATTCCCATGTTTCTCACATGGTCAATTGTATGTGGCATACGCACGTGTCGGTAAACATCGCGCCTTGTACGTGTACCCGGCCGAGAATAGAACGAAACATCGTTGTTAACCATAAAGCACTTCAGTAAAAAAAGCTGCTTGACACGTCAATCACTGCGGTTTGATTCAAACAAGTCGACATTGTTATACTTCAGCTATTTCCATTTTTTCGAATACAGAATTTTAACTGACTGAATTAAGTAAATCAAGCTGAATGTGTCAGGCTCGGAGTTATTATTTTTATTACATTAATAATTTGGGCGTAACGGAGTTCGCTGGGTC